>CM060328.1:14746923-14781923 GCA_030674155.1 Stramonita haemastoma
AGAATCCCAATGAAAAAAGGGAAAAAAAAGGGGAGAGAGTTTTTTTCTAAAAAGGGAAAAACAGCCCTGTGTTGGCTTTGGGGAGAAAAATGACTATGGTAAAATTACGTTACGGGACAAGGATTGGCCCTTCCCTAAAGCAACCTCATTTTTTGGGGAATTCATTATTTCCCTGCAAATTTTATATCACTAGCCCTTTTTAGTTATTTTTTTCTTTGAAACTTCATCCCAGGAAAGACAGCTTTTATCTGAGTCAATTCAGCATTACATTATACAAAGCTAACTACCTCATTTGCTCATCATCATGTGTTCGGTTTTCACTTGGTAGAGTTTCATGCAGATCCAAATGTTTGCCTGCGGAATGTACAGGGCGAGCGTAGGTATGACAACGCGTGTATGTTCATGTGTGTGTGGTGTGTGTGTGTGTGTGTGTGTGTGTGTGTGTGTGTGTGTTGTGTGTGTGTGTGTGTGTGTGGTGTGTGTTGTCTGTCTGTCTGTCTTGTCTGTCGTCTGTCTGTTTGTGTGTCTTTGTCTGTGTGTCTGTGTGTCTGTGTGTGTGTCTTTGTGTGTGTGTGTGTGTGTGTGTGTGTGTGTGTGTGTGTGTGTGTGTGTGTGTGTGTGTGTGTGTGTGGTGTGTGTGTGTGTGTGTGTTTGAGAGACAGACAGACATACAGACACTGAGAGACACAGAGACAGAGAAAGAGACAGACAGGCAGAGATTCAGTGAATGAATGAATGAATGAATAATGAAGATAAAGGATGAATGAATAGTCTTTATTTTTCAAGGGTTATAGAATAAGTATTCACATACTTTATCTTTCAGGTTGAGAAGCATAGACAGGAAGAGTGGGAGGGTTATTCGTTTTTTTAGCGCTACAAATGGTATCTTCTGTGACATGTCTACCCTGCTGTTCCCATGCTGATTATCCTAATCTTTCTCCCCCAGCCAAAGCTACACTCCTTATATCCTGTCCTCAGGGTCTCGAGTCTACAGAGAGAGTGTCAGTCTAGCGCTGCCTTCAGACAACCAGGCGGAAAGACCCAGCGCTGCTGTTGGGTCACTTCAGGGGTAACCTTTTTCAGATCCAACGTACGCAGGACACCACCTACTAAGCTCCCTTTAGTGACGACAGTAACAGGTAGTTGCAGAGCCAGACAGAGTGAGACACCCACCTGGGATGATAGTGACGCCCATAACTTCACTTCAGCATTCTCCCATGATCTGAGTTCGCAGTCCCAAAAATACGTAACGGTTCATCCTAGGCATAGAAGTGTATTGGAAATCCGAAACCGATGTCACCCTGAGACCAGAGCAAGTGGGTCACCAATTCAGAGATATATTTTAGTAGTAGTAGTAGTAGTAGTAGTAGTAGTAGTAGTAGTAGTAGTAGTAGTAGTAGTAGTAGTAGTTATATCATGTTATTTATTATTATTATTATTATTATTATTATTATTATTATTATTATTATATATTATTATTATTATTATTATATAGGATAGTTAATGGAGATGAGGATGACGTAATAATGATGCTATGAAGTACATGTTTTCAGACTGCTCAGTAAGGTTGAGGTAACGCGCCTGCCCAGAATGCGAAAAGACGGGTCGGAAGTGTGCGCTGGTTTGATCTCTGTTCGGGCCCGAAACTTTTTCCCTATTAGACCATGAGTGGTGGTCAGGGTGCTAGTCTTTCGGGTGAGACAATAAACCGAGGTCTCGTGTATTACACATGATTATTTAGCGCACGTAAAAAACCCCAAGGCAACAAGAAAGTAGTCCCTGGCCAAACTCTGTAGGTAATAAGTCGCCTCTGATAGGGAAACAAATACAGCTGCAGACAGGAAAAGAAATAAAATTTACTGGGTGGCGCAGCTCTTGTGGTGACACGCTCTTTCCGGGGTGAGCAGCCCGAATTTCACGCAGAGAAATCTTCTGTGACTCAAAGTGGTGTAAAGTGTAAAAAAAAAAAAACACGTGTAGTCTATGTTTCCTGTCATAATACATCCTGACGTCAACTGGACCCGAGAGATTGAGACAGGTGAATTTTGTTCCAGTAATGTGGGTAACACTGGAAAAGAAAAATGGCACCCATAACGGGGATGAGGTAGGACTGTGTGATGCAAGTTTTCCCATTGATCCCAAACTATATAGGCATATAGCAAACTTATGCTGGGAAGGAGTCGGCAGAATTCCGGGGAATAAAAACAAAACCAATGAGATTCAAACCACGATTTTGCTGTTAAGAGTACAATGTGCTAACCACTGCGCCACGGTAATCGATGCACCGGCGGTATTTTGTTAACCTTGCAATAGCTACGCTCTGCATGAATATCTTTTTCCTGATTATCTAATATACTTATTATCTTATGAACATTATTATGATTAGTAGTAGTAGTAGTAGTAGTAGTAGTAGTAGTAGTAGTAGTAGTAGTAGTAGTAGTAGTAGTAGTAGTAGTAGTAGTAGTGTCTCTCCTCCATTTTAGTTTTCCAAACTTCGATGCTGTGCAAAAGTTGTTCACCTTACCTTATCTTACACAACTTGCCTCCCTTGGGATTATTTGTTTTGTTTTTGTTGTTGTTTCAGTGGAAACAGAAGCAAACCCCCTCCCTCCTTTTCCTTTTAAAGCCTAATCTACCAAAAGCAGTTTTAGCTGTTGTTAACGCAGAGTGAACGAAATCTAAGCTGAAAGGTTTTGTTATTTAGGGGGTTACTTTATTATCATCATCTATACACTCATCTCTCTACTTGTTGACGAAAGGTGGGAGGAATTTACCTAGCAAAGATATGAAGTACATGTTCCATACATTTTCCAGACTAGCTTTTATTGATGACTTTGTTGGTTTTGTTGTTTTATCACACGTTGAAAGCTTTTCGAACGATGTTATCTGGTTTGTATAATGCAAAAGATTATGATGATGATATTCGCTGTAATTTAATCTGTAGGGAAAATAAAACCCTTTTTTCTCTTTCCGTTTTATTTGTCCCCTTTTTTAAGAAAATGACTGGTTGTCTTCTATAATATATTGACACTTACGTTGGGCTTGGAATTCTGCAGAGTGGAATAGTATGTATTCTAATATAATTATAGTGTTTTGTTAATGATTATCATCCATATTTACAACATTGAATCTGTTACATGGTTTTTGTTATGTATTCAAACATAGTATTTTTTTTTCTTTCTAAAACAGGAATAGTGGCATTTAAAGCTGGCAAGGGTTATTATTAGAGGGATGGAGGGGAAAGATAGACTTGATGAATTTTGGTTAGGATTTTTTTGTTTCGTTATTTGTTGTTTTGTTTTTGTTTGTTCTTTGGGGTTGTTTCCTTCTATTTTTTGGAGGGGGTTACATTTACTGAGCAAAATAAAAGAAATGTTTCCGAAAATTTGCTTGACTTAAGCAGCTAAATGAATCTGAGGGTTTTTTCATGTTTTACTTGTTTTATTGCAGATTGTCGTTTTTTCTTCGAAATGAGTTTGTCCAGAGCGTATGACCATGACGAAATTCGTTGCTTAGCATTGTAGCAGTAAGCTTTTCATTTTCTTTAGGACTAAATTTTCTCCGAAAAAATCTTCGGCAAAATACGTTCGGCAGGTGATGTTGCGCTGTGATAGTGTTGCCTTTGCTTCCCTGACCAGGGAATACTAGGTATGATGAGGAGAGCTTTGCCTCAGCTTGGCCTCGCTGACAGGTCAGAGCTTTCCCCACACTGCTCCACCCCACATCCTCCCACACAACTCATCCTGACGTTTCGTTAACTTGCAGACATAATCATCGCCCCCATGTCAAGCTATCGCTGTTGAAACGACAAAAGGCCGCCACCAGTCAGCAGCGACCCTGACCTATGGTACTGGCGGCCATTTCATTCTAGCACTGTGGTGCTGCCTGTTTGCTTTGAGACCGGTTCGAATAAAAACCAATCACAGCTGTACAACTGCTGTTATCCATCCTGACAACCGCTGCATGAACTGAATACAATTGTCCGAGCTGACTACCGTTTTCCAACCTCATTACCGTTGTCTGAGCTGACTACCGTTTTCCAACCTCATTACCGTTGTCTGAGCTGACTACCGTTGTCTGACCTAACTGGCGTTGGAACCGTGTTGAAATGAAAACCCCGTTGCAATCAACCTGCTCCATGGTCATGCAATCACAGTGATACCCTTCCCCCGTACTGCAAAGTAAGGAAACATACTCAGTCTATGCCTCCTCAGGGAAGGCGGGGGGGGGGGGGGGTGTGTTCTCTCGTGAACCATTTCGGTAGTCAGCCAGCTGGGCCAACAGTATCCAGTTTGGACGAGGGTTAAATAACAACAGACAACGAGAGGTCATGAATGAGCAGGCATAGACGAATTACGTTACCCTTTATATGTGCAGTCTTTGGTGGGTGATTCGCTTCAATAAGAAATATTTTCTACAAAAAAACATTCAAAATGAGGAAGAATTTCTGCAAGACAGGCCTCTCGAGTCATTGACTGTTTAGTGTGCAAAGAGACAGATCCATGTTACGGCAAGCTTAAGATAACTGGCCTTGCTCTCTAACGCAGGGAATGCATGTTGACCATGAAAAACAGCTCAAGGGTAGTGACTTCAGACCTATGATTAGCCTAACACCTGTATACATGCAGACGACTCAGTTTGCTGACTACCATCAAAATGTGGGTTACAGCCCCCACACATTAAACGGTTAATTTCAGGCGTTTGGCAGGCTACCACTTTCCCTCAGCCAACAGTAGCGCAACCGTGCTTCCGTCGAACTTACCCAAGTAAGTTGGATAGTGTGTCACAAACAAAATCTACATTTTCCCTCATCCAAAAAGAGATGTTGGGTTTATGCACACAATCTTTTTTTCACTGGATGGGAAACAAAATAGGAACATTTCCCTGTTTCTTTAAGTAAAGGTTACCATTGATGTCAGCATTACCTGATTTCAAGAGGGTTGAACATACTGATGTGCTGGTGACAACCATAGATGAAATTAAGCGGTGGTTTAAAATGCGTATTGTTTCATTCCCGTCTTCTGGGCAGAGCCATTCTACACGTGTATACTGTCTGGATAATCCCTGAAAGCCCTTCTGATGTGCAGATTAGTATTGTTCGTCATTATTTCGAAGGATTTACGAGAAAAACTGATAATCCATGTACCGAGTACACTTCCTTATATTGTTTGAAAAAAAATTTTAATTCGTCATTTCAAGACATTTCTGGTATGTTCCGTTTAGCATTGAAGCTCAAGTAATTTTCTATGGCATGTGTGTAAGGTTCATGTGCTTGTGTTGGCCTTTTTAAAAAAAGGACAGGCTTTGATGCATTTTCTTGAAATACTTTTCAATCTGTTTTGTAATAGGTTTTTAATTTAAGACCTGGTAAGATCTTGCCCCCCCCCCCCCCCCCCCCCGCCCCCCTCGCTAATTTTAATCATGATTCTTGCTCTTTGAAATTTGAGTAGTGGTTTTAAATTTGTTCTGTAATGTGAACTGTTGTAAAATATTTTGGCATATATACGTTCAAATCCTAGTTTTGTATCCAGATATTTAAGGTTGATGAAAGTTAAGATTTTGTTTCCAAATAATCCAGCGCCTGTTTTGAACCCCATATTCCCCTTCTAACTCAGTTCATCACTTGATTTATTTTTGTTGCTGTTGGTGCTTTTACACACACAGTTTGTCCAGTTCATTTTACAAGGATACCAATGTTTCCAACGCTCCCTCAGAGTATTGATCACAGCGATTTGAAAAATACTGACGTATATTCCTCATGATTATTTCATTTTATGACTTTGCTTTGTTGGAATCTTTAGTTTTTGGCAAGATGCATCCACAATTAACATGCATATATATATATATATTATATATAATATATATATATATATATATATATATATATATATATATATATATATATATATAAGTAATGGGAGTAAGAATCGTAAAAGGAACTGAGTTGGTAGCGGAAATATTATCATGAAAGTTATCTGCTCTGGGTGGCCCAGTGTACTGATGAGTTGTTTGATTTTATTACTTTTTTTCTTTTCAGATGTGTATGATTACTGTATTTTATTTTATCTTTCTTCGCGTGCTGAATCAATCCACTTTTCTTTTCTGAGCCAGAGAGCAATGTCTTAGTCTTGATTCACGTAAGTTGAGTTAGACTACTATGGCAATTTTGAAAATTATTGTTATTTGGTGTATGTGTGTGTGTGTGTGTGTGTGTGTGTGTGTGTGTGTGTGTGTGTGTGTGTGTGTGTGTGTGTGTGTGTGTGCGCGCGCGCTACCAGTCACTAGATTGCCGCAAGATACAGAATCATACTTACAGGTACCGTGCCTATATATTTTATTATTTGCAAAGAGTCAAAAACTAAAGGTGTGTAGTTGTGATTTGCCAAAACTGCAGTGTAGGAGTTATCTCCGAAAGCGAAAGGCCAAACTGATAACATGTATGATACGATCGTTTTGAAACAACACATTTTCAAATAAGCGCTTCCCCTAACCTTGCGGGCAATAAAAACAAACCACACGAATTAGGTAATCCGATTTCATATTTTTAAATCTATCTCATATAGATACAGAGAAACAGATAGAGACACAGAGATCAAAGGGAGAAACAAACACAGACGTAACAGAGTGCAGATATTTCATCAGCCGCGACTGGTACAACTTCTCGGCGACAACAACACGGTCAGACAGTGGGAATGTGGCCTCTAGAAGGAGGCTGCATAAATACTGCATTTTACCTCTACGAGCAACGTGCATACAACGGGCGGTTTTCAACCCCCCCCCCCCCCCCCCCCCCCCAACGATACAGAACATTGCACAATTCACAGGTGTGGATCTAAATTTAGATCTACGACGCTGCGATTGGCAGCTCCGATTCGCATGGGAAATAATCTAATTACTGCCCCGTCACAAAGAGATACATAGAAAGAAAGACAGACCAACAGAGACAGACAGACAGATAGACAGAGACAAAGACAGACAGATGAATAGAGACACAGAGCTGAGAGGGAGAAACAGACAGACAGACAGACAACAGACGAAGCAGAGAGAGGAGGGAGTGAATGTACTTTGAACTCAACACGTCATTCTTTCTTCGAGATTATTCTCCAAGGCAAAGTGTGTGTGTGTGTGTGAGAGAGCAGAACAATGAACAATGAACAAATTTTATTTAAAGAGGGTAATGGCATAAGCAAACATGCTTTTTTACAACCAGCCCTCTGGGCCAAGAAAAAAAGAAGAAGAAAAAGAAAGAAAGAAAACATAAAAAAACAACAAACTGAATAAATTATAAAAAAAAAAAGGCATAGCAATAACGAACAAACTGCACATACACATTATATGAGTGAAGACAAAGAAAATGATAAATAAATATAATAATAATAATATAATAATATATAATAATAATATAATATATATATATATATATTCATGACATCATCCAAATGCAAGAAACATTTTCTACACTTATCTCTTTATCTTTTACAAAACAAGAGTACAAAATCACAAAATCAGATTAGAAAATAGAGAAAGAAAGATGATTGACTAGAGAGAAGAGTAGAGTAGAGTAGAATAGAGTAGAGTAAAGTAGAGTAGAGTAGAGTAGAGTAGAGACAGAGAAGGGATAGACAGACAGAGGAGAGATAGAGTATAAACAGGTGGGCGGACAAAAGACAAATTTCACAGGCAGACAGACAGACAGACAGACATCGAATGACAGACAGCAAAGAGAGAGACATATGAAAAACATGATTGAATGAAGTCATGGCAAACATCACTGACATTTTGTTCACCAACAAGGAAAAAAAAAAAAAAAAAAGGACAAGATCATCAGCAAATCACTGGCAGTCTTTCATTCATGAGAAAATGTTTCAATGATTTTTTAAAGTCTTGCATAGAGGTTATGCTTTTTAAGGATGCAGGCAGGTTATTCCAGTAAGTGCCACCGCTATAAACAAGACTACTTTTAAACAAATCAATTCTTGGTTTTGGCACAGTAAATTTGTGCGAATGACTATATGTATTTATTTGAAAACGTTCGTCAGAGTGCGTGCATTACCATATACTATCCTATGCATCATTAAAGCTTTGTTGTATTCCAATTGCAAATTAAATGGTAAAATACCAACTGATTTATAATCCAAGGAAGTTAATGAACTTGATTTCAAAAAGAATAAGCTTAATGGCACGCTTATATAATCTAGTCAGAGATTTTAATGTATTTGCACTTGCAGAATCCCACAAAGTTGATGCATATTCTATAACAGAATTAATGTGTGCATGGAAAAACTGTTTTCTAGTGCTAAGATTAAGGAAATGTTTTATTTTGGACAATTGAAACACTTTTTGAGATACAATTTTACTTAGATTGGCGGCGTGGTCTTGCCATGAAAGATTATGATCAATAGTGATTCCTAGCACTTTGTGGAAATTTACTTCTTCAATTTTTTCTCCATAAACATTTATAGGGAACATAGAAGAGAGCTGATTCTGTCGCTTTTGTCTGGTTGAGGGAAGAGAGAGAGAGAGAGAGAGAGAGAGAGAGAGAGAGAGAGAGAGAGAGAGAGAGAGAGAGAGAGAGAGAGAGAGAGAGAGAGAGTCTGTGTGTATGTGTTGGTCTGTGTGGATAAGTGGAAGGTAATCATTGATAAATTCCCATTATATAACATTATTCTGTGTCCTAATGTGGTAGCCACATTTTGAAGGGGCGTTAGAAGCTGACATTTTTCTTCTTTGACTGTTTTTTTTCTGAAAGAGGTTTTATAATTCCGTAGTCAGGATTTTAAAACCATGCAACCATGCAACTGTGAAGTGAGGTCACCGTTCCACACTGGATGTCTTCACATCTGTTTCCTTTTATCATATTTGGTTTGTTTGGGATTTTATTGTTTGTTTCTTCTTGTTTTTGTTTGTTTTTTTGTTGGGATTTTTTTTTTATTCAGTCACGGGTTTTTTCATGGTATTTTGTCTTGAATTTAAGAAGCATGCTAAGGTATTCGTGCTATGCAGTTGTTTTTTTTAATTTCCAGTTGATTGTGTTTTCTGTAGTTATCTTTTTTCCCGTTTTTTTTTTTTTTCAAAACTAGAACTCCATTTTCCCATTATTTGGTTTCTACATGACAAAATAAGGCTTTCAAACTTTGCAGCTATGTTCAATGATATGTAAAAACAAAATCTTGGTTATAATGCTACTTTGTCTTGTTTTGTACATTTTGTAACTACGTTTCTATCTCAATGATTTGTGTATGAACCACGCTGTTGTGTTCGGAGCTTTAACGCCCTAAACATTTATTGTTTAGTTGCTGCTCTTTAGTTTAACGTTAATCTGATTTTTAGACAGTCGGTTCTATAATATTTGTCATATGTTGTAGGCCTGTTATAGACCTGAAGAAGTGGGCTGCGTATCAGTTAAGCGATACCTGATTTGTGTGCTATCTATTGTAATTCATACGTGCTAAACACTGGCTCAATTTAAGTGATAATTATTCAGATAATTTTCACCTCTCTCTCTCTCTCTCTCTCTCTCTCTCTCTCTCTCTCTCTCTCTCTCTCTCCTCTCTCTCTCTCTCTCCTCTCTCTCTCTCTCTCTCTCTCTCTCTCTCTGATAAAGAAAATCGGGTGATAAAGCAACAACAAAAAAGGGTGTGGGCCCACGTTGATCAAATTTGATCATGGGTGAGAGAAACGAAAAAGGACTATTAGAAGATCGATAGGTATATGCTATTGCCAATCTTCGCTTCGCCTATTCCGGTATGAAGAAAATAGAGTATGTAACACTTCCTTAAGAAAACCGAAAAATGTTTTGCTTTTGGGGTGATTTCTTTTGTCTTCCTAGGTATTGTCGGCTGAATCGTTGCTGTTGTTGTTTGGGGCATCTTTATTGTGGTGTTTCAAGTTTGTTGGGGGGGTTGTTTTTTCTTGTTGTTGGTTGTTTGTTTGTTGTTGTTGTTGTTGTTTTTTGGGGGGAGAGTTGAGGAGGGTCGGGTTTTTTGTTGTTGTTGCTTTTTTCCATAAAACTCAAATTATTGTCCATGCTGCCAAGGCTTCTGGCATTGTGAGATAGCCGATTATGTTTACAAACATGAGTCAAACCATTTTTGAGAAATTTGAGAAGGAATTTAGGGGGGCGTAGGGGATCATTGTCATTTGTTGTTCATTCCCATCTAGATTCTCTTTATCTTGTATGAGATTGTTTTCTGACATGCTTCGTGTCTGTTTCCATCTGAATTGTTCCAAGGCCCCTTGTTTGTGGTGTCGTGTGTGTGTGTGTGTGTGTGTGTGTGTGTGTGTGTGTGTGTGCGTGCGTGCGTGCGTGCGTGCGTGCGTGCGTGCGTACGTGCGTGCGTGCGTGCGTGCGTGCGTGCGTGTGTGTGTGTTCTATTTATTTTTTTGTAACTCATTTCTCGCAATTACCAAAAGGCGACTAACTATGAAGCTGTTTATCGACATCTATCTCGTACCTTTTAACACTTTCAGGTTTTGGGGAAGAACCACATCCATCATTCCGGCTAATTTGCGGTGTCAGCTGCGTAACGAGATTGAAAGTGTCTCGGTACTTTACAAGGCGCCTTAATAAAGTCCCGTTTCCTATTTTTGTTTTAATTTCATTGAACTCCCTCCACCCCGTACCTTCTCCTCTCTCTCTTCCTCTCTCTCTCCTCTCCTCTCTCTCTTCTCTCTCTCTCTCCTCTTTCTTTTTTTGTAAACTGTTGCCATTTCCTAGACAATCCTGAAATATTGGCTGATTACGTCACACGTCTAAGTTAAGAGTTTCCACTTGTAACCCTATCTGCCCGCATGTTTCCCTCCAACTGAAAGAGCTGATTGATCTGCGGTTAGAGTGTTGAAGAAATGGACGAGGAGCACCAAAATCCTACCACAAAAAGTAGATTACGTCAAGAGGGAAAAAACCGCGAGAATGAAGCGATGATAGAAAAGAGGCAATTTGAGGCACGCTAACTTCACAGGGCCGTAGGTGCTCACATCTCTCTGAGTTCTGAACATTGTTCTCGTCAATCCATGAAACTTTTTTTTTTTTTTTTTGTTTTTGATACAGCACATCGATTTATGTTCGAGACAACAAAGAAGTTAGACATTACTATAATAAGAATTGAAAGGAGAAACACAAAGTCGTCTGCTTCCTTTCCACCCTTTTTTATTCTTAAAGGCTCATCTCACCCATATCTCCTTGCTGTTTTAGGGTTGGGTGTGCTATACCTACCTACCGCTTTCTTCCATGTGAATTTCATTTCAGTGGGGAAGACCTTAAGTAGCAACTTTATTCTGCCATGGTGCACAAACAGATTATTTTTCCTTAAAACAATAAAGATATTCTTTTTCAGTTTTTCATCTTTTTATATATTTTATACCACATTATGTCACAGCGGATTTCTCTGCGTGACATTCGAGCTGATCTCTCGGCCCGGGGAGAGCGCATCGCCACATGAGCAGCGCCGCCCAGTTCTTTTTTCTTTTTCTGTGTTCAACTGCATTTGTTCCCCTACCAGAGTGGCTTTTTTTCTATAGAATTTTGCCAAGGACAACTCTCTTTTTGTCGTGGGTTCTTTTACGTGAGCTGAATAATGATATGTAAACACACGGGACCTCAGTTTAACGTCTCACCCGAAAAACCAGTACCCAGACCACCACTCATGGTCTAATGGATTGGGGAAAAGTTTTGGCTCAAGCGGGGGTTGGCACAATCGCACACTTTCGACCTCGATTTTTCGCTTTCTAGGCAGGCGAGTTACGTCTAGGCCACCCATCCCCAGTCGTGATCAAGTAGTAAGACATGTATGTCTTTCTGTATAGACATCTGAAAGCAGCATTGTATCCTTTCAAAGAAAACAGGAGATATTTTTCACAGTTGTGAATCAGTATTAACTAATGTAGATCTTTTTATATTACTAATTTGGACGTTGTGTGGATCGTATTATGGGTATATGCCCTATAAACTTTTGCTTAAGTGACCCTACAAAGTAATGTTGTCATCGATTGTTAAACTCCGTGTGAATTCTTGCAAAGAAACCATACATACAAGTGTTTATGCGTTCATAGTGACTGTGGTAAGAATAAAATGTGCCTCGTAACCTTTCAAAGGTAACCTAACCGTATAAATATATGGGCTGGATCCTGTCGCTTTTGGTTGTTTTCTTTCGTTCCCACAGACTGCAGGTTTAAGCAGGGCTTTTTTTCTCTCTCTCTCGACCACGAAGTTTGGAACTTTCCTTACCACACAGTACACATCTGTCGGTGTTGCAGTATCAGTCGTTTGCATATTACAGCAGAGGCAGTCATTTGAGAGTCATTGCAGAAGCTTGTTGTGCCTTGTTATGTAGCGGTACTTACGAGCCTGAATAGATAGGGTGAAGACAGCAGCAGTGTACGGCACTTGTGTTGCTCAGTAAAGAAGTGCCTGGGCTTTATCCCAGTTCTTGATTAAACCATTGACGGTGAGGGCAACAGCAAAGTAGAGGCTGTATGATCAGTGGCTTTTTCCCACTCATGGAATTCCACTTTACAGCTCAGTCTTTAGTGATCGACTATGACTCTCTGACTAGAGGCTTGACTTGCACAGTCCTTACGTGCTGCAGCCCAGGGGGCTAGTTGGCCTTTGGAGAACATCTCCAACACTGACTGTCCTTATGCCCTTTCGGCTGAGAGAGGGTGGGGGTGTGCTGTGGGCAAGGCATCTCCACTATATTCAAATTTCTGCCCTATTTCCGAAACAGCAGCTGCCTCCTCTGCTGTTTTGGAGGTCATCGTCGATCACGATGGACAAACAACAACAAAAAAGAAGTAGAAGGGACACCACTTCATCCTTTTGCTTTACCTTCCCTGGAACTTGCTGTTTGAAATACTACTGATCTTGAAAATTGAGCCCGGAATTGTTGGCTAGGGGGTTTGGGGTTGGGTTTTTTTTTTTCTATTGGCAGCCACGCAACAATTGGAGAGACTACATCACTGAAAAATGTCAATCCATTTTGTTATATTATATTGTATGTTACCATTATATGACGAGACAACCATGGAATAATAGTCTTTTTTTGATCAAATCTCAGTTTACAAACAGGAGATATGTTTATTAATGTTTTAACTCTTTTGTGGATGAAGTTTAAAATGAAGCAAAGTTTTCTTGTGGATGTTGAGGGGTTTCAGTGGTTGTTTTGTTGTTTATAGGTTGCTGTTGGGGTTTTTATGCTCTTTTTTTTTGGCTAGTGCGAAATTTCTTGTATGTAGTCAAAGTAGATAAACTGACAATTGCGAAGAATCTGTCAAACACACCGATCGCTTCCTTGTGCATTGATTATCTGTATGAACAATGTGACATTATTACACTACAACAATGGCACTCAGTTTTTTTCATGAAGGCAAGAAGATGTTTGAAAAATACCACACACAAAAAACACTAAAACGAAAAATGTCGGTTGGTGTAATTTCTGTTTGTTTGTTTCTGTTTAAAGTTATTTTTGATTTTGTCATACGGAGCTTATGTGTGTGTGAGATATCTGCACATCTCTTGAGATTCAATTTTGTTATGATAATAACTTTATGATGCACAAATTCTCATAATTATCCTTCCATAGGCGGAATAGTACCCCCTTACATCAGTTCACTCGCTATGAAAGCTTTTTTTTTTTTATCTCCAAACTCATTTACCTGTCATTTATCATTTTGAATTCATTTAAGTCATATGCGCTGGGCCTGACTTGTCAGGCTCTTAACGGCAGCGCAACGCATTTTCGCTCAAATATGACAGACAACAATAGTTGCTGTCTGAGGGTTTGAGGAAGAAGGAGGAGTCAGCTGTTGAACGGCCTGTTTTGTGTCTGGTTTGTTTTGTTGTTTGTTTGTTTTTTTTTTTTTTTTTTTTTATACATCAAACTGGCATTGTCAATTGTGTTTATCTGTGTAAGTTTACGATACTCCATCCCTCTTCCTCTTCTTCCTCCCCCTCCCCCCTTTCCAACTCCCTCTTACCCCCATCCCCCTCTTCATTCGAAAATATTGAAATATTAAGTTACAGGGTGCATGTATGTTGTTCAGTTAAATTATGATTTTGTTTATTGATGTTATGTAAAATCCTTCATATCCCTAAAGAGATGACATGAAATAGAGAATTTGAATTAAAAATTTGAAATAGGATAATTATTAAGCAAAAGACCCTCATTTGTATGGTACGTACTCCACGTTGATTTGCTATTGTTATTATTACTATTATGGATGACATTGATGATCTAGATTTGTTTATTTGTGGGTATTTCTGTTAGAAGTCCTTTTCCATTTATATAATCTATGAATGCATGTCATATATGTATGGTGTATAATTTCTTTAAGTGGACAAAAAAATGCTTATTTTCGCTGCAGTTCATCATGTTTATTATGCCAATGAAAGTCGTGATAACTCTTATCTCAGCTGACAGGGAGAAGAAGGGAAACAGTGACTTTTCTATGTCACGAATAACGAAGGGATTTTTTCTTTGTGGATATTGATTGCGGCTCTTGAGATTCAACTTTAAATCCTATCTTGAGACAAAGCTGATAAATTGGTAGCCAGTTCAAATATGCATACACACATACACACACATATACACGCGCACGAACACACTCACACACACACACACACAGAGCACGCACACACACACACACCACACACCACACACACAACACACACACACACATACATACAGACAGACAGACAGACAGACAGACAAAACATACATAATACATACATACATACATACATACATACATACATACATACATACATACATACATCATACACACAACACACACACACACACACACACACACACACACACACACACACACACACACACACACACAAAAAAGGTTACCAACTTTGTTATGATAATAACTTTATGATTATAATAATTATAGCATCATAAAGTTATTATCATAACAAAAATTACCAACTTTGTGTATTTGCAAAAACATCACGCAAATACACATGCAGGGTGTGCGCAGAGGCATTTTACACCACCGAAAGCCTCTGCGAACAAATTTCGAACTGGAAGCAGAGCTGATGAATGACGTCAAATCCACCATGACGTCCCCTGAAAGAAGACTGACTCTGGACAAGAATTCCAAAAAACAAGAGGGATTAGAATCCCAGATTCAAGATATGAAGAAAGTGATTTGTAATTTAGAAAAATCTGTCAACTTCTTAGCAGAGCAAATGTATTCAGCCAATACAGAGTTGAAAGATCAAATAGAAGTAAGTCTTCTAAATTATTCAGCTTCGACAAATCAGACACTTCAGTTACCACAAAGAAACTCGTACACCCCGAAAAAAGACACAAAAGAAGACCTTGAAAAAAAAAGAAAGTCGTCTACAAACAAAACCAGTTCTGAAGAACAGCAGAACCCAAATACCATCGACCTCTACTAAGGACAAAGTGAACCTTAGTGACCAAAGTCTTTTGCCTGATCGAGATGATAGTGCAGATCAATCCTCACCCACCTCGACCAGAACATCGGCATCAGACTGCGGGATGGGATCTGTGACACCAGAGGGGACAACTGCAGAAAACAGAAGACCACAAACTGACGTGGGAAATGAAAACAGGAGCGAGATGTCCCATTCCGATTGTGAAGATTTGATCGAAGATGTTATGTCACACAAGGACAGTCTGCCATATGTACTCATTATGCATGACTCTATAATGGATGGTCTTGACCCCAGAAGACTTGGAGCTTCCTACGGGCTGTCAGCCAGAAAAAGAAAAGCATACACCCTGGCAGACTGTGAAGAAGAAATGAACAAAACCAAGGCTACCCCAGATGCTATTTTAGTTCACTGTGGACTTAACAACCTGAAACAGCAAAACGCCCATGAGTCCGCAGAAGAAATGAAAAAAATGATAATCAAAATGAAAACAAAATTCCCACAGTCCAAAATAATCATCAGCCAGACAATTTCATGTGGAGATCAACAGCTTGAGAGAAAAAGAAAACTCTTCAACGCCAGTGGTCTACAGTGAACTTGGCCAGGAAGACAATGTCAATTTTGTAGAGCACAATATCCAACCAGGCTACAAAAGATTATACAGGGACAAATTTCATCCTTCTGCTCGAGGTAGCAGTATCCTTGCGAGTACAATTGGCCGCTGTTTAGAAAGCCTGCTTTGGCAACAAGCAAGGAAAAGAAAGCCAAGACCAAAGTTTGCTAACTTACCAAAGCGAAGGCAGCTGGACTCTGCAGCTGGAAATTATTTTCCATTTACCTCAAGAGAAAACGAGTCTTCAAACAGATGTCATGGACATATTACTGACCAATCTAAAAGAGAAAATTATCAAGAAGGTGACGAATATATTGAATATGACAGAAACACTGCAAAACTCAAACCAGATTTCTGCTCTCAAAGAATTTCAAATAACAGATCAACTTCACAATCCCAAGAGATGTTCAAAATAACCTTGGGCTTTTGAGTCAAAAGACTTCGGCAAAACTCTTTGGAGCAATAAACAAAATCAACATCAACGAACAAGAAAAAGTTGGAACGATAGGAACCGGGGACAGGAACAACCTTGGAGAGATAGAGTAGAAAAAAACTATTATGACAACATCAACAGCAACAGAAGAAAGAACACGGAAGAAAATGAACAAACAAGAAACCATGGCCCACCTATCGCTACCAACGGAAAGAGACACGACTGAGACTTGGGGCCTCAGGAAGATGGAGACACGACTGGAGATCTAGTCAGCCCCTTGGAGACCGACAACCTGGAGAGGAGTGGGCCGATGGCCTCTATGAGAAAGACTCTAGGTCTAGATACTGGCAGAGGCCAGCGTCCCACAGATCAGACTGGGCGGACTGGAGATACGGCCATCGCCACGGACACCGACAACGCTGCAGTATACAGTCGTTCCCAGGCAGTACTGGAGTACAGATGCTGACCAGAACTGGGCACTGAACCAAAGACAGCGAGAAGAGCCACCAAGACAGTACAGACAGTACAGAAACAGCAGACTGAACAATCGTCTGCATCACTGACACTTCCACCGTCATTCCTTTACTCCACAAAACATATCCAACACACACACACACACACACACACACACACACACACACACACACACACACACACACACACACTCACTCACGCACACACACACACACACACTCACGCAACACACACACACACTCACGCAAACACACACACACACACACACACACACACACACACACACACACACACACACATCCCCCCCCCCCCCCCCCCACTGTCACCACCACCACCTTCATCCGTCACCTACATCATTGGCTCTACCATCCCTACTGTAACACTCATGCACACACATGCCCGAGCACGTGCACGCAAACAATGTAACACACGCACACGCACACCACACACACACACACACACACACACACACACACACACACACACACACACCAGCCCGCATGTAAATGTGGAATAAAATATTTAATAAATAATTCCTTACAAGGGAATGCAGTAGGGTGAGAAATTTAAAAAAAAAAAAAAAAAAGATCACTGTAACAGACTTACTACTTTCTTCCAGCATTTGGCTAAAATATTCTGCGTAACTGATGATGTCATTAATATTTTTATGTAATTATAATGACGTAACTTGTCAGTGGCGTCATTTTCAAGTGGTTCACCCCCCCCCCCCCCCCAATGACTTGGATCTATTCACTGTATGGATTTTCAGATTTGAAAATACCTTGGAAGTTGTGTTTATTATTGAATGGAATGAAGACCGTTTTGTATTAATATGCAGATGGCTTCTAGCAAGAATATGTCTGAATGAATGATAACTGTATTGTGCTCCATATTGCTTTCTCATGCCGATAGAGTAATACAGCAGCATATTGGTTGTTTTTCTTAATGCTTGCTTGCTTGTCATATTTACTCTTTTAAAAATGTTAATTGTTAATGAAAAATGTTTTGACATGTAAACAAAAATTAGATTAAAAGAGGTAGAACTGTATAGGTATCAGTTGCATTCTAGTTCATCTCTCTCTCAAAAAAAAAAAAAAAGAAAAGAAAGAAAGAAAAAAAAAAGAAATACTAACATTACGATATCTACTTTAAAGATGAAAATATTATCGTGGAATATCAGAAGTATTCATGGGAAAATTGATGGAATTAACACAAATAAACTTAAGGATGTAGAAGTAGAAAATATGTTAATGCGCTATGATTAAATCTTCTTACAAGAAACGCACTTAGAAAAAAAAGACACAGATAGTATAATGCTCCCTGGATATATATCTGTACATTACTGCAGACCACTGAACAGTAAAGCATCAGGTGCTTCTGGTGGTGTTTCCATTTTTGTAAAGGAAAAGTATCGTCAATTTGTAAAATTTTTGCCTCAAAATAATGCTGATATAGCATGGGTACAAATCTTAAATGGTCCTTATGATAATGATACATGTATAGGTGGAGTGTATATCCCACCTGAATATTCTTCCTTTGGAAAATGTCACACAATGAACATATGGAATAAACTAGAACAAGACGTTGCATATCTATCTAAACAAAATACTATCATTCTCTGCGGTGATTTCAATGCAAGAACAGGTTGTTTAGAAGACTTCATTCAAATGGACTATCCACAAAACTATTATGAGTTACCATGCAATTACAGTTATGATAACTGTTATGAACTGTGCTCTATGGATAAAATATTCAAAGAAATGGTAAAAGACTTATAAATATATGTGTTGATTATGAAATGAGGATATTAAATGGTCGCACACTGGGAGATCTGCAAGGACATTTCACATGTTTTCAGCCACAAGGTTGTAGTGTTGTCGATTATTTTGCGTGTTCTAAATCAATCCAAAAGGAAGTGCGCCATATGAAAGTCGATCAATTAACAGAGTACTCTGATCAGCCCAGTCCATTTAGACATTTCAATACCAAGAATAGATAACTATAAAGTGTTGAAAAGGAATGTTCTGAGAAAAAATAGACACAGTAATACTAAAGATAATAAGAAAATTACAAAGAATGCTTTACCACCCATTTTTACTGGGATGAAAATTCAAAACAGAGATTTCAAACCTCTTTTAAACTGTCGACCGTACAGTCACGTATAAAAGATATAAAACGCAAAATGTGTATAACATTAAACACATATAACCAAAATGAAGAAGATGTTGATTCAGAAAATGTGCAAAAGTCAGTAAATGAGTGTGCTGAAAATTTGTCGGTAATTTTCACTGATGCAGCAAGATTAAGTTTGAAACTTAAAAAACGAAACATTTTAATAAAAAAGAAAAACAGTAAAAAGTGGTTTGATGGACATTGTGCAGAAATGAAAAAAGAAATAAAATCTTTACTTAACGCCATCAATCGGTATCCATTCAAAGTTGCTCTTAGACAAAAGTATTTTTCAAAGAGAAAAGAATACAATAGACTTTTAAAAGAGAAAAAGAGATCGTTCAAAAGCAGTCTCGTTTCGAACCTGCATAACGCAATAGATAAGGATCCTAGTGTATTATGGAAAACTCTGCAACAATTAAGGATAAGTGAAGAAAAAAATACAAGAGAAACAAATTTCCTCAATAACACAAAATGGATGGAACATTTAAAAAAGCTGATAGGAAAAGAACCTTCTGTCAATCAAAAGAGAAAAGAACAAGTGAAAAACATGTACGAACTACTAACAAGACGCGAAAACCCGTACTTAGACAGGCCCTTTACTAGAAAAGAAATCACGGAAGCAATAAAAACTTTAAAAAACAAAAAATCTCCAGGCAAGGATGGTATATTAAATGAAATGATCAAATCCATCACCCCAGATATACTAGGTATACTGGAGTTACTTTTTAATGTTGTTCTTGATACAGGGTTGTATCCACATGAATGGAAAGTAGGCATCAGTATTCCTATTCACAAAGGTGGATGCCCCCTAAAGCCTGAAAACTACAGAGGAATCACATTGACAAACACTTTCGGTTAAATTATTTTGCCAGATACTGAACAATAGAATATGCAACTATCTAGAAGAAAATAACAAACTTGCCAAAGAACAAGCTGGATTTCGAAAGAAATGTAGAACTTCAGACAATATTTTCATTTTAAGTAAACTAGTTGATAACATATGCAAAACAAAAGATAAAAGGTTGTATTCTTGTTTTGTGGATTTTCAGAAGGCTTTCGATAGCATTTGGCATCAAGCTTAATGGTGAAACTGCATGCAATTGGAATAACTGGTAAATGTTTCAATCTGATTGAAGATATGTATACAGATGCCACAATATATGCAAAAGTAAAAGATACGTTATCTGAAGAAATAGAAGTAAAAGTTGGGGTCCATCAAGGCGACACACTAAGTCCCACACTCTTTAATATCTACATTAATGATATCTTTCAACATATAGGAATGATTGATTCTCCATATATAACGAAAAATGATGTAGTCTCAGGTTTAATGTATGCAGATGATCTTATATTGTTATCAAATACAAAATCAGGTCTCCAATCAAAACTGGATAAATTACATGAGTATTGTCTAAAATGGGGACTCCAAGTAAACAAAGAAAAAACCAAAGTTATAATCTTCACAAAATCTGTACCTAAAATTCCTATTCATTTTAAATGTGGACAAAACCTAATTGAAACTACAGATAGGTATAAATATCTAGGTATAGTTTTTCATCAGTCAGGAAAGTTTGATGTGGCCCAGGAACACTTAGTCAAACAAAGTAACAAAGCTATTGATTCGCTGAAAAGAGCTCTACAAGGAGGTGTACTAAAAATAAATATTGTTATGCAGTTGTTTGATGCCCTAATAATGCCTATTTTAACGTATG
The DNA here is from genome assembly GCA_030674155.1 of Stramonita haemastoma. Lineage (NCBI taxonomy): Eukaryota > Metazoa > Mollusca > Gastropoda > Neogastropoda > Muricidae > Stramonita > Stramonita haemastoma. The sequence continues at coordinate 14,767,731 of CM060328.1, forward strand.
GAAGTGAAATATGGTTTCCTTATGGTTGTAATGTAAAAGATAACTTCAAAATAGATGATTTATTTAAAATGTGCTTAACCAGTCAGTTTCATTTTGAAAGCACCCACGCAAAATTTTGCAGACAGATATTAGGAGTTCACAAAAAAACAATGGTCTTGCCAGTTTTCGGAGACTTAGGCAGATACCCATTAACGTTAAAAGTTATTAGTCATTTAATAAATTTTTGGATTCACATAATAGATTCAAAAGAAAATAGCTATTTGAAATTGTTATATAATGAAATGCACCAAAACAATGAAAAAGGTCACTGATTTATTTTATCAAAACAATAATTCATAAGATTGGATTCAAGCATGTGTGGAATAATCATAGTACATTAAATATGAAAAGATTATGCTATGCTATAAAAACAAAACTTGAAGAATTATACAGACTGTTTTGGAATCAACAAAAAAAGTTATTTTCTAAGCTGAATTTTTACAACTCTGTTTCACATGTTTACAGATTGGAGCCGTATCTTTTGATATGCAGGAATGAAAATTATAGGCGCCTATTCAGCAGATTTCGCACCAGCTCCCATGATTTAATGATAGAGCAAGGGAGATATATGAATATACCGAAAGAAGAAAGAAAATGCAAATGGTGTAACAAAATAGAAGACGAGTATCACTTACTTGATGTTTGTACATTATATGATGATTTAAGAAATTTTTTTATATCTAATGTCAATATTAAGGAAATGAATAATATGAATAACTACAAGAATCTGAGTAAGTTTTTCAACAACGAGGACTGTCTGCTAGATATGATCAAATATGTGCATGATTCTTTTTCCAGAAGAGCAAGAACATAGATACATTACATAAGAAAGAATCTACATCTTTAAGAATGTTAAATACGTTTACGTTTGGTGTCAAATAAGTCTCGTTCTGACTTAATGGCAATAAAGTTTTCTGATTCTGATTCTGATTCTGATTCACACATGGGATGGTCTAGTGGTCAGAACATTGCACGCGCAATTTGACGACCCAAGTTCGATTCCCGTTCGAGGGGATTTTTACCCTGGAGTTAACATCAGTGCTGACTCCACTCTTCCCAAAAGTCTTTCGGATGAGACTGTAAACCGAGGACCCGTGTGCAAACGCACGCAGAACATCTTGCGCACACGTTAAATGCTGTTCCGCTTTTTGTAAGAGAAGGCCATTGTGTGCCGGTGAGAACATATGACAATATTTACAAAACTGCATACACATGGGGACTGGATGAAAAAAGCACAAGAGTGCTTATTCCATTATCCCCGATATAAAAGAATTTTTAAAAAAGCAAACACACACACACACACACACACACACACACACACACACACACACACGAACACACACATCTTGGGTTTCTGGTCATTTCGTTTGCTGTGTTGCTAACATAATGTTAATTTGTTGTCCCTTCTAAAAACCGCTGGTTAGGAGGTGTCATGATAACGCTTGCACAGCACTGTGCCAACATTCCTAGTGAACACCTTTCCGTGCAGGTGTAGGACAAACATTCTGTGCTGGCTGTCGCTGTCTCTAGTCCTGGCCCAGCCATCTGCAATGGCCTTCCTCCCTCCCTCTCTAGAAGCCTGCATGCGACACCTTCCAATCCAGCCTCCAATGGACTCATTTCCATCCTCACATCTCTCCAGATTTCCCCTAATGCTTCATCTCTTATCTGTCACCTACCTTTCAACAGCCTAAATCCTCCATCACTCCGTGTGTGGTGCGTTGCGTGCGTGGTGCGTGTTTGTGTGATAACCACCCTGTTCGTCTGTGTGTGTGTGTGTGTGTGTGTGTGTGTGTGTGTGTGTGTGTGTGTGTGTGTTTATGTATGTGTGTGTGATCACCACCCTATCTGTGTGTGTATAAAAAATCTAACAGAAATCTGTTTTTGACTGGTTGTATGTGTATAAACAAGTCGGAAGTAAGCGCTTCGATTTGTTCTCATAAGTAGCGCTGTATAAATTCCATGTATATTATCATCATTTATTATTATTATTATTATTATTATTATTATTATATTATTATTATTATTATTATTATTATTATTATTATGATATTATTTTATCATTGTTGTTATTATTATTAATGATAATTTTAAAATTTTCATTGTTATTACCATGATCATTATTACTACAACGTTTCTGCTTCACAACCAACCTTGGTCTTGATACAAACGCTGAAAGTGGGAGGGGCCCTATTCATAAAACAAACAGCTATGTCATGCTGACTTGAGACTTATAATCGCACTTTGATCCTTTGTGTTTTGGCGTGATGGTGCAAAGCTGCAGTTAATTAAGCCACCCTTCCACCCGGCCCGCCAGCCCCGTCCTTTCTTGCTACCTACCCCATGTCTTCACACAACTTCCATTTTATAACCAAGTTTGTCAGTACCACAGTGCAGCCTCTACTTACATCAATGTGTCTGCTTTTTATTATTATTATTATTGTTCATGGATTTTCTCCACGTGAGACTGTTTTCAGAAATATATATATGCCGTAATCATCTTAACAGGCTTGAATTTTTTTATCATCCTCTTTTTTCTGGAAGAAGACTTGACCCGTGAAGCCCAAATTCTTGGAGTTTTGTTTGTTTTAGTGATCATAGACAGCAATGGTGGGTCACCTTAATCGTCCAAAATGTCGGGGGGGGGGGGGGGGGGGGGCAGTTTTATGAAAAGTTGCACGACTGCAGTTGTCCAGCTGACTACCGTTGTCCAGCGAAAACTTGTGTTCCATGAAAATAATCTGAGAGGAATTCCTCCAACCCACAGTTATGGAATTGCAGTGGTTGATACCCTTCCCCCTAATACTTGTGTTCTTACTGACGACATATGACATCAAATAACGAGAAATGACAGTTGACTAAGCAGAACAGAACTCCGTTGCCGTTCGGATATTGATGTGTGATCCTTTGCGGATGAACCACTTCTAAATTTAAAAAAATATTTTTTTTTAAAAAGAACTCAGAATGATGAAGACTTTTGTTTAGACTGGCTTCTCGGTGTGTTGACGATGTAATGTCTGTACCAAGAAATCGATCTGTATCACAGCACGCTTTGGATTACCTCCCTTGTTTTCTGACAGTTAAAGCATGTTTACTTTTTTTATTTTTAAAGTTTATCGGAAGTGACCTGGGACCTACAGTGGCGTTGAAAAAGTAAATTATTGACTCAGATGGACGAGGCTCGCACATCACACTGGAATTCCATGTGTGTTGGCGGATTACTGCCCCTCTCCGTCCTAACTTGAAGGTGTGTCCACACACCGTGAACTAACCGCTCTTCATTGAACGGCCCCAGACTGTAGCAGAAAGACTGCTGTGCTGGGGCTCTGCCCACAGTCCTGGCTGTTCCCTGCCATTATCTCCCCTGCCATTATCTCCCCTGCAATTATCTCCCCTGCCATTCATCTTCCCTGCCATTATCTTCCCTGCCATTCACTCTTCCCTGCCATTCACTCTTCCCTGCCATTATCTTCCCTGCCATTCACTCTTCCCTACCATTTACTCTTCCCTGCCATTCACTCTTCCCTGCCATTCATCTTCCCTGCATTCATCTTCCCTGCATTATCTTCCCTGCCATTATCTTCCCCTGCCATTCACTCTTCCCTGCCATTCACTCTTCCCTGCCATTATCTCCCTGCCATTCACTCTTCCCTGCCATTCACTCTTCCCTGCCATTCACTCTTCCCTGCCATTATCTTCCCTGCCATTATCTTCCCTGCCATTCACTCTTCCCTGCCATTCACTCTTCCCTGCCATTTACTCTTCCCTGCCATTATCTTCCCTGCCATTCACTCTTCCCTGCCATTATCTTCCCTGCCATTCACTCTTCCCTGCCATTCACTCTTCCCTGCCATTCACTCTTCCCTGCCATTCACTCTTCCCTGCCATTCACTCTTCCCTGCCATTCACTTCTTCCCTGCCATTATCTTCCCTGCCATTATCTTCCCTGCCATATTCCTCCATATCTCCCTGCCATTATCTTCCCTGCCATTACTTCCGTCCCTGCCATTATCTTCCCTGCCATTCACTCTTCCCCGCCATTATCTTCCCTGCCATTCACTCTTCCCTGCCATTCACTCTTCCCTGCCATTCACTCTTCCTGCCATTCGCCTCCTTCCCCTGCCATTCCTTCACATTATTCCTCCTCCCTGCCATTGACCTGTCAATCACGAGGATAAGTGCCATTCCTTCTGAGCGTGAAACTTCTGTCTGAGTCAGCGCTATTTTTTGGCATCAAATTTGCTGACAGATAATTCTCTAACATTTTGGATCTTATGAACTATTGGCAAGACTGGCTGGTCAAGTATGTTGTGACATGATCGAACACGGTTTCCTTTCAAACCCCTCTTTTCCGTGTTTTTGAAGTTGTCATTCATATCATTGACATTTGTTGTTGTTTTTTTGTTATAATCCACTTATGGAGTAACTGTACCAAAAAAGTAACAATTCGTTTGACTTGAAATTTGGCCGTTTCCTCGATGTTTTATGGAATAAACATTTTCACCTGCTCCAATACAACTGTGGCAAAACCTTCACAATGACCGATGACTAATCTCCTAACACATCCTTCCTGATGTCATCAGATGAGGTCAGTGTTTTAGTCCTAAAACCGTGGTTTGTATCGTTTGGATTTCTTTCTTTCTTTCTTTTTTTTACTCCATTGTTTTTGCACTGAATTTTGTTGATTATTCAAACAATAGCTCCTGACTCATTTTTGTTTGACATAACTTCAAAACTTACAAGAGAAAAAATCTTATGGAACATTTTTCATAATACAGATGTAAAAAAAAAAAAAACCCTTTATTTTGTAACTATTTAAGTAACAAAGAATGCTAAAAGCTACGACATAAGCTGCACACCTAATTGACTGTTTGGTTGGGGGAGGAGGTAGGTATTATGACCAAGAAGATCGTATCACATTGACACTATTCTGAGTCAAAATGTCATTATTTTCTTTTAAAAACAAAAAAGACGATGTTTTGTGTTTACAACGCTCGCATGTTAAAGCCCCAGTTGTTTTTGGTCATTATATAAAAAGGACATAAAGAAAGGCGACAGTCTGAACTGTTATCTATGTTGGTGCTGTAGAGGATGCAGTTCGCATTAAAACCATTGTTTTCATTACGCCTATGTGTGTTTAGAGGATTTTATGTGCTTTAATGAATCGGACTTTCCCTTATTTATTCATTTATTTGTTTTGGGGGAGTCTATGACTCTCAGTCGCTTAACGCCACAGAAACCGGGATAAGCACCGGCCTGATAAGCCGTAGGCTGGGGGGACGAAAGCTGATGTAGTTTGAACTCTCTCTCTCTCTCTCTCTCTCTCTCTCTCTCTCTCTCTCTCTCTCTCTCTCTCTCTCTCTCTCTCTCTCTCTCTCTCTCTCTCTCTCTCTCTCTCTCTCTCTCTCTCTCTCTCTCTCTCTCCACACACACACATACACACAAGCCACCAGCGATGAGAACACATGTTAAACATGTATGTAAAAAATGAATGAAGTATTACACTACTTTTACATATTATACAATCACATTTTTTATAACAAATATACCATTTTACAAACGGGATAGACAAAATAAATTTTGTAAGAATGTTTTCTATAAGAAGAATAGAAGAGTGTTGAATATGTTTTTGGAATATATTTCTAGATTCATTTTATTACTTTTCAAACTGTTCTAAGCCATCTTTTTGTTATCTGTACACAACAATTTGTAGATTTGCTTGTGCATGTTTGCTACATTTTACTGTGGGTGGTAAATTTAAGGGGGGCAGAAGTATGGATTTGTTTGGTGTGAGGGTTGGTGCTTTTTTGTTATGATGATTCTTTTGGCTTTTGTTTCTTGTTGTTGTTTTTTTCAATTGTGGGAATGATTTTTTTCGGTTCAGCTTATCTTAATTACTCTGTCAGCTGATTTAACAAATTTTTTTGCTTTTGTTTCGGCTTTTTTCAAAGGACATTTTCCTCCACTGGAGTTAGCATCAATCCCACTCCACTCCCACAGCCCCCCACCACCCCTCAAAAAAGTCCTTCCGATGAGACTTTAAACCGAGATCCCGTTTACGAACACACGCAGAACATCTTGCACACACGTCAAAACCCGTTCCGCTTTTCATAAGGGTAGGCCATTGAATGCTAATGGGGACGGATTACAAAATTTACAATACTGCATTCACACTGGGAGTGGATGTAAAAAAAAAGAATAACTATTCTATTATCTTCGAAAAAAGAATAATGAAATCAAAATAAATAGAACTGAATAAAAGTCTGGAGCAATGTTGACCAACGCCTCCCTTGTACCCCCCTCCACCCGCACCACCCCACCTCCCACCCCGGCCCCACCCCACCCCACCCCCGTCCCTCCGAAGACCTTCTTGGTACATGTCAGGAGACAGCTAATCATGAGCAGTTGTTTTAAAGACAATTATCAGGCTTCATTTTCCCACTGGGTAATGTATGGCTTTTTGTTTCTACCCGTTCATGGCAAAAGCTGAGGTGCTTTACTGTTCATAGACACCGAGAGAGGCGGAGGAGGAGGGATATTTATTCCACATTCATTCAAGTCTAGAAGTTTGTGATTTTTTAAAGTAATGGTTAGGTGGGTTTTTCTGTTGACTAGAAGAAAGAGGGGACAGGATAGCTCAGTGATCAGAGCACTCGCTTTCCCCAAGCTAAGGTTAAGCAGCATTGAGCGTGGCTACCAAGTGGATGGGTGACCGTTTGAGCGCCTTTGTTTCAGTCCATTCACCCAGCTGTAAATGGGCACCTGCCCTCTTTAGTGTTATAGGTTATACCCTTTTCTCTCTCTCTTTGGAATAAAGTTTATCCACATAAATAATACAATATTGAATTTAAAGTCAGCCTTCTTTATGGAGGGGCGAAAACTCTCTGTGTGTATATTACAAACGCAAACGCAAACGCAATTTTATTTTACGAGGGTTATAGATTAAGTAACAAGACTTTTTTTCATCCAGCCCTCAAAAGAAAAGAAAAGAAAAAAGTGAAAAGAAATTATTTTTAAAAAAAACACACACAAAAACACAACAACTCCAAAGCAATTGATACAAGTGAACACACACAATCATGGATACCAATAGATGCAAAAAGAAAGAGAGAGGTTGAGAGAGAGAGAGAGAGGTTGAGAGGTTGAGAGAGAGAGAGAGAGAGAGAGAGAGAGAGAGAGAGAGAGAGAGGACGTCAGCATTGCCCTACTTCAGAAAGACTGAACATAGGCTTAGCTTTTTGTTGGGGTTGGGGGGGGGGGGGGGGGGGTTGTTTGTTGTCTTTTTCGGAAAGTGCTGCCGATCTGAACTCTTCTCAGGCTAAAGCGAAGAAAAAAGAATCAACATTTTACAGAGCTGTGTAAACAGTGTAAGCTGTGGTGTATGGGGGGATGTTTTTGTTTGGGTTTGGTTGGGGTGTTTTGTTCTTGTTACATGTTGTTGTTTGTTTGCTTGTTGTTTTCTTTGCTGATATCATTATTATCCAATTGCCGTAAACACGTAGCGCCCTTAGTTTCCACTTGGCAGCCATTTACCCTAAACATGTAACGCCTTACTTTTTCACTTAATATCAGCCATAGCTCAGTGGTCAGAGCACCAGTTTTCCCCAAGCATACACACCGGGACTGGATGTAAAAAAGCACATTCCATTATCGTCGATATAAAACAATAAATAAATAATTTAATCAATCAATTAATAAGTTACTGTTAAGCAGCATCGAGCGTGGTTAGGATGGGTGACCGTTTGCGTACCTTGGCTTCAGTACAGTCCCCCAGATCACCCAGCTGTCAATAGGTACCTGCCCTCTTAAGGTCAGGGAAGGTAAAGCAGTGAGGGAGAGGAGATGGGCGCCACCCTCCATATGCTGGCCCCTAGAGAAGCTGAGGTCGTTGATGCCTCGCTCCCCTCCGACCACACAGGTTATGGGACACCCTTACCTTTACCTATCATCCATTTACGGTAAACATGTAACGCCTTATTTCTTCACTAAATATCATCCCTCTGAGGTAAACATATAACGCCCATAGTCTCCCTCATCATTCATTTTCCGTTAAAATGGAATGACCTTCATGTCTATTATCATCAATTTGCAGTAGACGCGTCAGGGCCTTATTTTCCACTTATTCATTTGCGGTAAACATTTAATGCCTTCATTTTTAATTTTTCATCCGTTTGTCGTACACATATAACGACTTAATTTTCCATTAAGTATATTTGTCGTAAACATATAACGACCCTGTTTTCCAGTATCATCCATTTGCCGTAAACATATAACAACCTTATTTTCCATTTATTATATTTATCGTAAACTTGTAACGATCTTTTCTTCCGTTTATCATCCATTTGCCGTAAACTTGTGAAACCTGTAGCTTCTACTTATCAATTTGCCATAAACATGTAACGATCTGATTTTCCATTATCAACCATGCCATAAACATGTAACGACCTTATTTTCATTATCTTCCATTTGCCATAGACATGTCACGACCTTATTTCCATTATCTTCCATTTGCCATAAACATGTAACGACCATATTTTCATTATCTTCCATTTGCCATAAACATGTCACGACCTTATTTTCATTATCTTCCATTTGCCATAAACATGTCACGACCTTATTTCCATTATCTTCCATTTGCCATAAACATGTAACGACCATATTTTCATTATCTTCCATTTGCCATAAACATGTCACGACCTTATTTTCATTATCTTCCATTTGCCATAAACATGTCACGACCTTATTTTCCGTATCATCCGTTTGCCGTAGACTTGTAGCGACCCTGTCTTTCCATTATCATCCATTTTCCATAAACATGTAACGACCTCATTTTCCAGGATCCACCATGCTATAACCATGTAACGACCTCATTTTCCAGTATCATCCATTTGCCATAACCATGTAACCACTTTATTTTCCACGTCACCAGTCTTCCCTGATTATGGATCCCGCTGCTGACTGAACGGGTCTGCTCAATAATAGATAATATGACACCAGCAGTAACAAGAACAGCAGTAACAAGGATAGTGTTATATATCATCAACGCAGTCAAAATAAGACCAGAACTATGACACTAACAGTCTTAACATGTATGGTATTAATCAATAGTCATTCATCATCATAATCATAATCAAAAAATCTAACAATAAAACTCGTAACAAAGTTTAGAAATTCTGTCCTACTAGTTAGAGAAAAGCAGTAGATGGTTTTCAATAGCAGACATTACCAAAAAATAAATAAAAACAAACCACCGAAATTAAACAGGAAGCGCGTGCGCGCGCGCGCGCACACACACACACACACACACACACACACACACACTACACACACACACACACATAGCCCTCCACAACAACAATTACCCTTTCTCACCTACCCACTCTCCATTCTACAACCATGTAGCAATGATAATTATGAAATAGACTGTGAGCATAGCCATGACCAAACAACACAACAGTAAGTCAGTATGTATCTTAAAGAAAGTGATATCTCCGGGGCAAATAATCTAGTGCTAAAACAATAGATCCCCTTTTGGCTTTTAAAACTCATACCAGATCATTGGGGAGAGAAATTTCTGCTGTGCGCTTTGCGTTATCAGGGAGTCCGTTCCCATCAGTTTTTGTTTGTTTTCTGTTTTTTTTGTTCACACAATAATCAAGTTTTTTCACATAATAATCAAGCTACAGATTCCTTCCAAGCTACGATCCATACTGATTTGTAATAAACCAGCTAAAATAACTATATTATCTTTCTTCTATGAGAATTGTCATGACTATTTCTGTGCACATAGTTTAAAGTTCTGTAAATGTGTGTTGCGTGTGTGCCTGTTCTATTTGGGGCGTTGTGCAGAGTACAACATAACGTAAAAATAACAACTTAAATATCATCAGCATTTGCCGTGACTTGGATTGCTTGAAAATCACAGCCATCCATTCCTATCTTAGCATTGGAAATCAACTGATCTCACTACGAGTGAAGAGACATTGTTACATTTAAGAAAATAAGTGAAAAATCAATTAGCATCCCTCTTTGTATAAACTTCAATACTACCAAACACTCATATGCTTTTTTTTTTTTTACATCCAGTCCCTGTGTGTATGCAATTTTGTAAATTTTGTCATCCGTTCCCACAGGCACTTCCGAAAAGCGGAACGGGTTTTAACGTGAGCGCAAGATGTTCCGCGTGTGTTCGCACACGTGACTTCGGTTTGTAGTGTCATGCGAAGTGGGAAGTGTGACTGTTATCAATATTGTTAATGTCATAATTATTTATCATATTAAGAAGTAGTTGTAGCAGTATCAGCAGCAGTAGTACTAGCAGTGGTAACAGAAGTAGTAGTGGTGGTCGTAGTAGTGTGTGTGTGTGTGTGTGTGTGTGTGTGTGTGTGTGTGTGTGTGTGTGTGTGTGTGTGTGTGTGTGTGTGGGGTGTGTGTGTGCTCCATTAAAAAAAAGAGTGCCTGACAGGTGTAAAAGTAGTTGTTCCTTATCACTTAAAAAAAATCAATCGTTTCTCTGTGTGTCTCTTGTGTATAATGTTTCTCTACATCTTCTTCCAAACATGGATAGACTAGCTGCAGCCGGTCCATTGTGACCCCCCCCCCCCCACACACACACACACACACGTCAGGCTGCTGTGCTTCATGGAGGAAGTGCTGGCTGTGCACAGCCACTGGCCTCTGAGGGGAAAGCTGCCTGAGACCCCGTCAGTGAGGCCCCGTCAGTGAGGTCCCGTCAGTGAGGTCCCGTCAGTGAGGCCCCGTCAGTGAGGCAGTGAGGCCCCGTCAGTGAGGCAGTGAGGCCCCGTCAGTGAGGCAGTGAGGCCCCGTCAGTGAGGCAGTAAGGCCCCGTCTGTGAGGCAGTAAGGCCCCGTCAGTGAGGCAGTGAGGCCCCGTCAGTGAGGCAGTGAGGCCCGTCAGTAAGGCCCCGTCAGTAAGGCCCCGTCAGTAAGGCCCCGTCAGTGAGGCAGTAAGGCCCCGTCAGTGAGGCAGTGAGGCCCCGTCAGTGAGGCAGTAAGGCCCCGTCAGTAAGGCCCCGTCAGTAAGGCCCCGTCAGTAAGGCCCCGTCAGTGAGGCAGTAAGGCCCCGTCAGTAAGGCCCCGTCAGTAAGGCCCCGTCAGTAAGGCCCCGTCAGTGAGGCAGTAAGGCCCCGTCAGTGAGGCAGTAAGGCCCCGTCAGTAAGGCCCGTCAGTGAGGCAGTAAGGCCCCGTCAGTGAGGCAGTAAGGCCCCGTCAGTGAGGCAGTAAGGCCCCGTCAGTGAGGCAGTGAGGCCCCGTCAGTGAGGCCCCGCCTGAATCAGTGCAGTCAGTGGAGGCTGCATGCTCTGCTTGAAGTCTTCATCTTGCAGTTTTGGTTTTTGACTGACTGAATCCACAGTGTAGAGTGTGCACACGTAGAGGACGTCACCGTTTACCTTAAATGGCCCTGTGAAGAAGCTCACTTCGGAGTAACACTTACAAATACATCGTGCGATAAGACGACGACAACGACGATGATGATGATGAGGAGGAGGAGGATAGTGCTAACAACAATGATTTATATAATGATTATGATGTTTGTTATAACTTAGACATCTTTCGTTGGTACAAACAAAAACATGAAGATGACGACTTTGATGATGACGTTGATGGTAATGATGATGATAATGACGATGGTAGTTGTGGTGGAGGTGGTCATAGCGATGATGATGATGATGATGATGATGATGATGATGATGATGATGATGATGATGATGGTGGTGGTGGTGGTGTGGTGGTCATCATCATGATTAATTTTTTGTAAGATATTAAACATTGCACTGGCAACTGAATGCACTCAAAATCTGGATCTAATTCATTTATGCCGCATCTTTGACAAATTTAGATGGAAACTTGAATAATGATAAGGATACAAGCTTATGATTATGCACAAACGACAAAGAACCCGGTTTTGTTATTGTTTTTGTTCTTATTTGGTTGGGTTTGGCGGTTTTGTTATTGTTTTTGTTCTTATTTGGTTGAGTTTGGCGGTTTTGTTTTTGTTTTGTTCTTGTTTGGTTGGGTTTGGCGGTTTTTTTTCTTCTTCTTGTTTTGCTGTTTTTTGCGGGACTGTTTTCTTTGGGGGGGAGGTTGAGTGGTTGGATGGGCTTGGGGGTTTTGGTTTGGGGTTGTTGTTTTTTTTGCTTTTGCCAACAGTAGAGCTGCTCCATTTCTAAGAAAATCTTCCTAAATTTTTGGTGGAGTTTTCTTTTATCATTTTTCTTATTTTGTTTTGTCATTGTAGGGCACAGGACAGCTCAGTGGTCAGAGCGTTCGCCACCCCCCAGCTAATGTTTAAGCAGTGGTGAGCGCGAATGCCACTTGGATAAGTGACTGTTCTTGCTACCTTGGCTTCAGTATAGTCCCCCAGTTCACCCAGCTCTGAACAGGTACCTGCCCTCTTTAGGGACAGGGGAAGGTAAAGCAGCGAGGGAGAGGGGATGGGCGCAGCCCTCAAAATTTTGGCCCCTAGAGAAGCTGAGGTTTCTGCCTTTTCTCTCACTTCCAAACAACCGAATAAGTTATGGGAACACTTTTGCCCCATTTTGCTTTTTGTTTAAGTTGTGTTTTTTTTATTGTTTGCTTTTTTGTTTTTGTGTTTTTTTTCTTTTGAAAAGCACTACAGTCCTACTCAATCGGATTTGTCTTCCGTGTATATATACTTCCATATATTAACAGCAGACACATTCATCAGAGGAAGCTAGTCTTCCGCATTCTTCTCTCTCTCTCTCTCTCTCTCTCTCTCTCTCTCTCTCTCTCTCTCTCTCTCTCTCTCTCTCTCTCTCTCTCTCTCTCTCTCTCTCTCTCTCTCCTCTCTCTCTCTCTCTCACATGTTATATATGTATGCATGCAACAGTGACATCGTGAAAATGTTTCTCTTCCGTATATTATTCTCATTTCAATGTTTGTTTGGTTTTTTTAATCAACGTCTTCATCTTGCAGTTTTGTTTTTGATGACTGAATCCACAGTGTAGAGTGTGCACACGTAGAGGACGTCACCGTTTACCTTAAATGGCCCTGTGAAGACACATTCCACGTACAGGGTAGGCTGTAACAGAGTAAATCATGGGGTGGCGAAAGCTCTGACCACTGAGCTTTCCTGTGCCCTACAATGACAACAAAATAAGAAAAATGATAAAAGAAAACTCACCAAAAATGTAGGAAGATTTTCTTAGAAATGGAGCAGCTCTACTGTTGGCAAAAGCAAAAAAACAACAACCCCAAACCAAAACCCCTAAGCCCATCCAACCACTCAACCTCCCCCCCAAAACCCCCCAACGTATGTCAACAAATATATCAACAAATGTCGTTACAGATTTCGCAAGGGGGGAGGGGGGCAGAGTCCGAGAGGGGGGGGGGGGGGAGCGGGCTGTATTCAACAAATATTGTAGAAGAAAGTTTTTGTTTTGTTGTGCATTTGTGTGTGTTTTGTAAGTTTTTATCTACTCACTGCTACGGGGTATCGACCCTACATCTTTGACTGTCTAATTAAAAATCCATGATTTATACTCTGTTACAGCCATACCCTGTCTACTTAGCCGCAATTGGACGAATGTCAAAAATAGGAGGAAGGGGGGTTGGTTGGGGGGGGGGGGGGGGGGGGGGGGGTGGGGAAGGGGGGAAGGGGGGGGCAGAGGGGCATTGTGTATTTGTTTGTTTTTTTTAAAGCAGCTATTGTCTGTTCTATGCGTATGCTCACTTTTTTCCTGGCATGTCTTAAGCTCTTCATTTATAACATTGTGTGTGTGTTGTGTGTGTGTGTGTTGTGTGTGTGTGTGTTGTGTGTGTGTGTGTGTGTGTGTGTGTGTGTGTGTGTGTGTGTGTGTTTTGGAGCTCCAGTACGTCACTACTTACAGAACCAAGGTGGTGTGTGAGTTCAGTAGCTAGACACAGTTGTTTAAGTTTTTGCATTTTTTTAAAAATCAAGCATATGTGCGTGCGTGCGTGCACGCGCACAACACACACACACACACACATACACACACGCGCACGCTAATCTTATAGATAAGATGAAACGGGAGGGGAAGATTTTAGCTTTGAAATAAAAATGTCTTGAGGCTAGATTTAAAACTTTCATAGGTAGGCTTTTGATGAAGGAAGGGGGGGAGATCGTTCCAGATCACTGGAGCAGAAATGCTCA
>CM060328.1:14786923-14791923 GCA_030674155.1 Stramonita haemastoma
ATTCCAGTTTTGGCAAGGAAATCAAAGGGCATGATGATTAGCTGTAAATGTATAGGAAGGGAAGAAAGTAGGAGCTTTCCGGGAGAGATCTTTTCCATCAGTGGTCGATGTGTTGGTTTTTAACCCTTTTTAATTATGCTTCTTTTTTTTTACGAAGTTGTTGATACTAGAAATGTATGTTGTTATTGTTGTTTTTATATATGTATGTGCCTATCATAGTGCTTGGTAGTCAGCACGCTGTCCTGTCGCTGCGATATGTTATCCTATATATCCCTACTTCTAAAGGCTTTGTTGTCGCTACCCCTAGGACACTACAAGGTAATTCACCACTGTTTAAAAAGGAGAGACAAAAATATCTTTTTTATTGATTTGTTTTTCTGTTTTTGTTAATTGATTTTTTTCTTTTGGTTGCCGTATTTTACAATTTTAGCAACCGTTCAAAAGGAGGCCAAAAAATTCATTTTTTGTTTGGTATGTCTGGTTGGTTATTTGGCTGGTTGATTGGCTGGTTAATTGGCTGGTTGGTTGGCTATTTGGCTGGCTGGTCGATTAATTGGTTGCCGTACTTATCACTTGTAAATGTGTTGTTGAATTTTGATTTGTTTTTAATGAACTATAGTGATACTCCCTATTTTTAACCATTTGCTTTGTCTCTAGCCCAGTTATCTTTTCGATAGTGAGTCCAAAAGGTAGGTGTATATGTAGAGAACACAGTATGTGTTCTGTCTGTTCATTTGGTACCTTATTCCAGTCTTAGTTTCACTTTTTTTTTACATCAAGGAAAAATCGACAAACGGCTTTTTTCTTAAACAGGTGTTTTACGCAAAGCCAAAATTGTCGGCTTTGTGTGTGTGTGTGTGTGTGTGTGTGTGTGTGTGTGTGTGTGTGTGTGTGTGTGTGTGTGTGTGTGTGTGTGTGTTGTTTTTTTAATGCATGTTTGTATAAACTCAATCGTTTGCATATTGACTTATATTTCTTTTTGAAGACGGAGCGTCGCTGCCTATAATCCAAAACAGTACAACATGCGCATAGGCCTCACCAAGTGTGTACCCAGGGGAACTGAGAAAATCGCAGACATTTTTGTGATGCAGACAAGACAGCATAATATGTGACTGCGCCAGTGCCAGACAACCCTGTTTAAAGGTGGCGAAAACTTGACAGCATTGTGTCTATGTACAGAAGGCCTTTTCGTTTTATTTGATTTTTTGTTTTCTTTTCTTTGTATATTATTTTACTTTCCAGTTGGTTATTCATTCTGGTCATTGGTGTGTGAAAGATTTTTTTTCAATGAGAAAGAGACATGTAATGACATAGCAATATGATACCTAACAGAGGCCCCTTGGTCCTGGGTTATAATTATATTATATTATATATATATATATATATATATATATATATATATATATATATATATATATATATATATATATATATATATATATATATATATATATAACCCAGAAACGCATGTTACATAAATTGATGACCATTTGAAGAGTTCACATGATATTTGGATGTTCCTTCTGCCATTTTTCGCGAGCAGCCTACGTAGTTTTTCTGGTCCGTTAGTTGTAATAGTTACAGGCATATCACGGGGTGTGGGTTGTTGTGTGTGTGTGTGTGGGGGGGGGGGGCTGTTTAGGGGTGGGGTTTGCTTCTTGAGTTGGTTTATTTTAAGACTGCTTTTGCTTACAGATCCCCCCCCCCCCCCCCCCCCCCCTACGATTTTGTCAGTTGAAAGAAACCCCAGCTAGGTGACCGCTTGAAATAGGCGTATACGTCACACACTGCTTAGCTGATTGCTACGCACAATGCCTGCAATCAGGTTCTACAACTTGTGCCCCTTTCGTTGAAGAAAGTAAATAGGTAGCATGCTATTTTTAACGGTTTTCTTCCACAAAAATATGCACCTTTTATGCATCTTTTTTTCCAAGGAGAGTTTTCGGGCTTCGAGTGGCCCTAGGAAACAGTAATTGACTAGTTTGGGATTACATGACTTTTCTTTTTATTCCTGTCGTCACTTGAACATTTTCTTGGCGCGCCTTCTCTTTGTTTTCCTTTCATAGTGGTGGCGTTCTGGTTAGATACAGTGGGTTGGTGGACAACGGACTTAGATGGATGACATAATTTGTTATCAGCACCAGCAATGAAAATGGCCTCTATGCCTGTTAACCTCGAGGTGGGAGAGGAACTCGCCAGTTTTCGGGAAGCAGAACAGAGAGGAATGGAGGGAACTGGTGGTCAAGTCTTCAGGGGTGGCCCCACGGTCGCCAGACTAAGGGATAGATAGATAGATAGATAGATAGATAGATAGATAGATAGATAGATAGATAGATAGATAGATAGATAGATAGATAGATAGATAGATAGATAGACAGACAGACAGACAGACAGACAGATATTTCATCAACATTAAAAAAAAATCCAGATCTCCGACCATGTTGTCTTGCCTTGTTTTGCAAAACGCGATATTTTTCCAGCTTCTACGGACAAAACTGTCGTGTGTTATTGATCCCCTTGGCTACAAATCCAACTCCTTGTTATATGTATCTCTCTCTCTCTCTCTCTCTCTTCTCTCCCCCTCTCTCTCTCTCTCTCTCTCTCTCTCTCTCTCTCGTTTAATTATTGACGTTATTGCCTGCATGGGTTTTTTTGGGGGTTGTTTTGGGTTTGTTTTGTTTGTTTATTTAGTTGTTTTGGGGGGAATTTTTTTTTTTTTTTTTTTTTTTTGGGGGGGGGGGGGGTTGATGCTTACGGTCGATCCCCCTGAGGTACAGTTGGGGTGGTGTCATTGACAATGTCCACAGTTGTTTTCTTTTAGGGGAAAATTGTACTTTTTTCATGTTCACCAGAAAAATCTTACATATATGTACCCTACATTTTACCTGAGAAAGAGGCCACCTTGGTTTGTTTTTTTTTTGTTTTTTTTCATGGATAGGTTAAAAAAAGTAACGTTTTTACCAGTTATGTCACATTTTACCCCGACTTCTAGAGGACTGAACATATGCTAAGAGATACAGAGCAAGAGTAAATTTTCTATATGGCTTCCATCTATTTCTCACCCAAACCTAACAACTTGGCAGGTGTTGATACGTGTAGGAGAAGAAACGTGCACAGTGTGAAGGCAAAACGAATCCCATGCATGTACATACTTTACACTGGAATCATACAGCTTCCTCCTAACTGGCTGTCCAGTCAGCCATTTGGGTTTTTGTTTCCTTTTCTTTTGACAACTCCGTTACAAGGTGGTTGTAACTGGGTTCTTCATTGTTTGTTTTGTATTTTTACTTTGAAAAGTTCATATGAATTCTAATCTTTTGAGACAGAGAACAGAAGGCAAACTATGGCGGCATCGCTGGGGAGCTCTCACCCACCCTAGAGGCCACGGAGACAGTTGAGGGGCGTGGATGTTTTTACCTTTAAGTAACGACAACTGTGTTTCTTTTCGCAACGGAAAATTAGGGAGGCGCAACTTGCTGAGATTTTTGTTTGTTATATTCGGTGATTTTTTTGCGGTGGGTTTTTACTAAAGGGGGGAAGTGGGGGTTTGCCTTTTTGCTCTATTAGTGGTTTGTTTTGAGAGTGTGATGTTTTTATGCGTACCTACACAAAACACCAAAACTTGTTCATGCTTTCGGGTCGTTCTATTCAGGTTATACCTAATATGACAGGCTCAGCTGATCAGTCCATAGCAGTTATTTTACAAAACTGTGCTTGTCTTTGCAGGATGTTGTGAGAACTGATTATAGATTCATACATACAAACTGGCGCTGTGTGTTTGCTTATGATTATAGGCCTGTCATTTTGTACACATATTTAATGCATTTATATGCTTCATGCATTTATATGCCAAAGTGGAATTCTTCCACCCCCATTTCTCTTTTATTAAAAAGAAAACACTGCTTTAGAAATGAATACAGAACGACATCAGTGAGCGAAGAGAAAATGTGTCATCCATTGAAAGAGAAGTCTTTTTTAACATAGTGCAGATCCCAGAGAGCTCACTTAACTTCTCCACTCACCCTTAACTCTTTTAGAAGTTGTCGAGACACAGGCTGAGGACTGGACACTGCAGACTTAGATATCATATGCTCACACAACTTCCACATTGGTGATTCTGAAGCTTCCCCTGTGGCACTTCTCCCATGACAGTGGAACACTTCCTCCAGACCTGTCCACCACACCCAAACCTGAGGGCCGATATCTGGCCTACTGACCTGCCGATGAGGGACAAGCTTGTTGGACCCTGGAGGGCCTTCAGCTCACGGCAGTATTTGTCAGGGCCTCAGACTGGAGTTGCTGTCTGAGCGATTTTGCTGACGACGACAACTTGTTGTTGAGGTTATATCATGGTCCCAGTGGTAGTACTCCGATTTAAGGACTGTGGGCAGAAGCCAGAAAGACAGAAAGGTCTCCCACTTCAGCGCCTCAGGCCACCCCCCAAAATAGAACAGTTCTGTTGAAGCAACAAGAGAGAACGGCCTGCGCAAGCACAGCAGTGCTGCACGACGCGAAGCTCATACGACGACGATGACGACCACAAAGAAGAAGAAGAAGAAGAAGAAGAAGAAGAAGAAGAAGAAGAAGAAGATAACGCAGAAGAAGATAACGCAGAAGAAGAAGAAGAAGAAGATAACGCAGAAGAAGAAGAAGAAGAAGATAACGCAGAAGAAGAAGAAGAAGAAGAAGAAGAAGAAAGAAGAAGAAGAAGAAGAAGAAGAAGAAGAAGAAGAAGAGAGAAGAAGAAGAAGAAGCAGCAGCAGAAGCAGAAGAAGAAGAAGAAGAAGAAGAAACAGATGCAGAAGAAGAAGAAGAAGAGAAGAAGAAGAAGAAGAAGAAGAGAAGAAGAAGAAGAAGAGCAGAAGAAGAAGGCGCCACAGTGAATTTTTCAGGCAGTGTCTCTTGGTCAAGTTGAACCTGGCGGAGTCTATCTTTCGCCAGGCACAGGGTGCATGCTGGATATGTTCGAGTCCCCGAAGCCCGCTAAATGCTGACTTGAA
>CM060328.1:14796923-14836923 GCA_030674155.1 Stramonita haemastoma
CCTGGAATCTGAAGCTGCCTTACAGTTATTAAGTAGTGTGTGTGCTTATAGTTTATTTTAAGTTGTTGATATCAACTTGATGTCTTGTCATCATTATAATTTAATGGCTTGATGGTTTATTATGATTGTTTATTTGCTAGACTGTCTGTTTCCATTACATTTTGGCTAGATGGTCTGTTATCATCGCATAATTGCCTAGATAATCTGTTATCATTGTATATTGGCTATGATTATGATTTCTTGATATTGTTGATCTAGCAGACAAAGTTTAGCGGGCAGACCATTTTTTTTATGTTTGATTCGTTTTGTGTGTTGATATTAGATGAATACTGATGTCATGGTTTTGATTGTACTTTTCCTTTGATGGTGTTGGTGCATGTTGACCTGATGTTTGCCGTGTTATAGCCTATAGCTAGTTGCTGTTGGCTGTGGTATGTAGCTAGTTGCTGTGTTGTTGAGCTAATATTGGCTGTGTTACGTTGGTTATTATGTTTGTAAACCGATGTTAGCTGTGTTCCGCAGTTCTTGCATTGTTGATCCTTTTCTTGTTTTCTAATTATAGTAGCTATGTTGTCGAACTGATGTTCACCGGTGTTACGTACTTATTATGTCTTTGTACTGTTGCTTGTAGTGTTAAGTAGTTATTGTGCTGTTGTACTGTATTACTTAGTTATTGTAGTGTTGAAGTTTGCAGCGTTACGTGTTGTGTTGTTGAAATTATCTTACTCGTGTTACGTAGCTATTATGTTATTGAGTTAATGTTAGTCCGCGTTTTCTTGTTATTGCTTAGTTAAACGAATGTTACACCCACCATGTTGTTATTGATATTTCACAATTTATACATTGATCTTCTGGGGGATGACTGTGTTCTTTTTTTTCTGTTGAAAACGATTTATGGATGAATTTCAGGGGAATAGTGAACATTATTTTCCGACACTTATTTTTATTCTTCTTTTATGTTTTCGTTTGTGGTGTTTTGTTAGTGGGTTTTTTTTTCAACATGTATGAATGCTGCATAAATGATTGTTCTTTGTGTCTGGTTGTAGGTGTTGAGTTGATGTGATTCGTGTTGATATGATATATTATCAAATCTAATCTAATTTACTACCTATGGTGAAGTGACCGAATTTTTGCTTTCAGTTTTGTTTCGTCTGCTGTTTTCCTTTTATTTTGTTTTGTTTTGTTTTCAAAATGCTATTTGTCTCAACATCTTGAAAAACTGCTTTTAAAGGGACGAACATAAATTAATGATTGTTTGATAAAAAAAATTTAAACCAAAGTGATCGAAGTCTGAAAGTTTTCTTACAACTTTCCCACATGCAAACTTATTTTATTTATCTAGAAGGCCTATAATATTTTTATCATTTTGCTTTAGTTTTAGTTTTAAAATACCACATGAATGGTTTTCATTTTCATGCCCCCCTCACCTTGCTTTCTGAATAAGTTATTGCTTAGCATGCATTGTACAAAAACCATACAATGATTTATTTTTTGTGTTTGTCAGTTTTGGGGAGGGGGGGGGGGGGGTAGGGTGAATATTTTTTTAGTTGGTTGTTTGGTTCGTCGATTATTTTTTGTGTGTGTTCTTTGGGGGAATTTTGGGGTTGTTCGTTTGCTTGTTTGTTTGTTTAAACAAAGAAAAGGGATTGCATACGAAGATAGGCATTTGCATAAAATCTAGCGTCTATTTGTCCATCTATTTTGTTTGTTCGTTAATTGCTTCATATCTATATCTATTCTCTATTCTTCTATATATTATATATATATATAGAGAGAGAGAGAGAGAGGAGAGAGAGAGAGAGAGAGAGAGAGAGAGAGAAGAGAGAGAGAGAGGAGAGAGAGAGAGAGAGAGAGAGAGAGAGAGAGAGGAAGGACAAGCATTGCCTTGAATACTTATTTACTAATTAAAAAGTATTAATTCCTGAACTTGTCGATTGCTTTCCTGTGTCTTTCTTAATCAAATATCGAATTATTTGCTGCCGTATTCTTTTATTCGTCCTTTTATCCTTAATAAAGTTTTGCCCGTTTTTCACCTTAAAGCACTTTAACAGCACTATCACAAAATCTTAGATCATATTTCAGGAGTGTGTCCATCTTGCAACAGAAATATCCTAAGCTTATAATACACCTGAATTTGTATCGATCTGTGGCCTATGCCTCTTATACTTATGTATTGCAGTATTCTGGCTACACATCAGTATTAGCTTGAGGGTTGTGTAGTATCTTCTATAGAGTGCGGGTCGGAAAATTCACAGATTCTTTTTAAGAGTATGAAAAATGCAAAGTGCTCTTGTTTTTTGGTATTAAAGACATAGAGCAATACCAGGTAGTCACGAGAAAATGTGAAATGACCATCAAATGAGGATTGCTTGTGTGCCTACAGCTTTGACCCGCGCATGCAGATTTTGGTTTGGAAGCTAGCAGACAGCATGGAACTGAAGGGGTGCCGTTTTTGTTGAAATTTTTTAAAAGTTCAAACCCACCAATTTTGTGCAAAATCACATGAGTTTCGAGTCAGGGGCTAGAATTTCTGAAAAAGTGTTGTTTTTATTTTATTTTATTTCTGTGGATACCTTAGTACATGCAGGGTGAATGCAAGAGTGATCTATGAAAATGGTAGAACTGGATGGGTGACTGTTTGCACGCCTTGGTTTCAGTACAGACCCGCAGTTCACCCAGCTGTAAATGGGTACCTGGCGTCTTTAGGGTCAGGGAAGGTAAAGCAGCGAGGGAGAGGAGATGGGCGCCGCCCTCAACACGCTGGCCCCTGGAGAAGCTGGGGTCTCTGATACCTCGCTCCCCAATGACCACATAGGTTATGGGGACACCTTTACCTTTTTACCTGATCTTTTATATATGTATCATCAATTATACACAAAGGGAATTGAAATACGAGCAGGTATGCATGTTTACCTGATACAGGAGATATAAGACAAAGAAAGCTAAACCATCTCTGTCCTCAGTTTATCCGATGTTGCTGTTGAGGTTCGAACCCATTTCTCGGTGGATTCACGGGGTGGCAGTCACGCTCTCTTCTCCCTTCAGCCAAGCCTCCTTCCTACAGACCTTTAGTGTAGGGTTGGCACTGCGAGTGGTGTGGAATTGGTGTGTTGGGCATGCACTTTGTTCTGTGGATTGATAGGAATAATAATAATAATAATAATAATAATAATAATAATAATAATAATAATAATAATAATAATAATGGTGATGGTGATGATGATGATGATGATGATGATGATGATGATGATGATGATGATGATAATGTGTGGAATTTATATAGCGTTGAATCTTGTAAAGCAAATAAGCCGAAGCGCTTGCATTTAAATCATTTACACGCATGCAACCATCCACAAATTTTAAGAATAAACAGATACCAAATCTATGCACTCACACACACACACACACTCACTCACTCACTCACTCACTCACATACTCACTCACTCACTCACTCACTCACTCACTCACTCGAACACACACACACACACACACACACACACACACACACACACACACACACACACACACACACACACACACACACACACACATATACACACTTGTGCGTGCGAGCACGCTTAGGTAGGCGTAGGGTGGTGGAGTTGAAAGAGGCTGTTGAGAAAAAGGGACAGGTATGAGAGGGGAAAACTCAGGTAGGAAATAGGTCCGTTTTGAGGAAGGATTGGAAAGTATCCAGTGTAGGCTTTGGGCGAAGTGAGAGAGGGAGGGAGGGCATTCCAGGTGGATGGACCAGAATCACAGAGAGAGCGACGGACAACAGTGTTCTGTTTAGATTTTGATTAGATTTTGTCGCTGTGTTCCACCCCCTTTATACATGGACACAGATCGAGATTATGGCTTCCAGCAGTATGATTTTTAGGCCTTGTGTGTGTGTGTGTGTGTGTGGTGTGTGTGTGTGTGTGTGTGTGTGTGTGTGTGTGTGTGTGTGTGTGTGTGTGTGTGTGTGTGTATGTGTGTGTGTGTGTGTGAGAGAGGAGAGAGAGAGGAGAGAGAGAGAGAGAGAGAGAGAGAGAGAGAGGAGAGAGAGAGAGAGAGAGAGAGAGAGATTCAAAGATTCAAAGATTCAAAGATTCAAATGTTTAATGTGTTTTGGCCATAGGCATACATACACATTGTGGGAGGGTAGGGGTTGGGTCGTCCATTAATATATAACACTGAAATGTAATATATTCCCTATCAAATACAAAGGTACCACACATTTATGGTTGTACAAAAAATCATTTAGATACTCCAAATTCACAACTATTTCTGTTAAACAACAGCAACAAAAACAACAACAAATAATACCATGAATAAAAAAGAAAATCGCTGGGCAAACCTCATATTAACTTCCGAAAAGGCTGGGGGTGGGGGTGGGGGTGGGAGTGTCAAAACTGAAGCTGAACTAACTTTCACAAATTGCCTGTCTTCTTTTAATGGCATAAAATACATATTTACCAACATGGCGACAGAGATCTTCACTCTTTCCAGCTAGCAGTCTTGACAGAGGTAAATGGAGAAAATCTTTAAGGAACTTTTCTCTCATATCATTATATAATGAACAAGCAAGTAAGAAATGTTGTTCGTTTTCTTCTTGATAACCACATGCACATTGCTTATCCATCGGATTTTCACTGTACCTATACATGTTGCAGTTTATTGGTAACACGCCTAGCCTTATATGTGAGAAAGCGACCCTAAAACATACTATGTCAATGCATGCGAGATATCTTTCTTTGCCAAAGGAATCTTTAAAAGTTCTGTACATTTCATATCTACTCCCTTCACATATGGTCGATGACCATTCCTGCATGAATATATCAACTAATCTTTGTTTGAAAGCATTAATAAAACTACGTACGTTACTGGTACCTTGATTTGTCCATACAAACTGAAAACCTGTTTTACATAGAATGTCTTTAATATCTGTCACCCAGCATTTTTTCCCCCGATCATCTAAAGACAATAACATTTGATAACATTGTTTTGGAAGTCTGTCTGCTTCCATCTGCAGTATACGAAGCCAGTACTTAACAGATCTGACTGTTGTGTTAATAAAAGAGGATATCTTCCTAGCTCACCGTACACTAGTTTATTTGGTGTTTTCAAAAGGTACCCCCAGATATCGCTTGCAAGCTAAGAGGTGTACTTTTTCAAGGTTATCAAGTCTATTAACTCCCCAGACTTCCGAGGAATACATCAATATGGACTGCACTTTTGCGTCAAATATCTTGAAAAAAGTTTTTTGTGTCATTTCTTTGCATTTTGAATAGGCTCTACTTAAGATATGGACTGCTCTTTTTCCTTTAGTGACAAAAGCAGCAGTTCCAAGTTTACAGCTTAGTCTTGTAGTAAATGTGAATCCGAGGTACGTGTAACTATTTACAACTTCCACAAGATCACCATCATAAAACCATTTTGAGAGAGAGAGAGAGAGTAGAGAGAGAGAGAGAGAGAGAGGAGAGAGAGAGAGAGAGAGGAGAGAGAGAGAGAGAGAGAGAGAGAGAGAGAGAGTGCGCGCGCGCGCGTATGTGTCTCTCTCTGTCTCTCTCTGTCTCTGTCTGTCTGTCTGTCTGTCTGTCTGTCTGTCTGTCTGTCTGTCTGTCTGTCTGTCTGTCTGTCTGTCTGTCTTCTCTCTCTCTCTCTCTCTCTCTCTCTCTCTCTCTCTCTCTCTCTCTCTCTCTCTCTCTCTCTCTCTCTCTCTCTCTCTCTCTCTCTCTCTCTCTCTCTCTCTCTCTCTTCTCCTTTTTGTCTTAAATCAATCATAGCAATTAGCCTGCAAGAAAAATGTCTGTCAGTCTACACTAAACAAATGTTGCTGATAATCACAACAACTTACACGTTTCCTGTTCTCTACAAAAGAATATATCGATTGTGATATTGTGCAATTTTAATAGACTGATTACTGCTTGTGTTTCGGGGGTTGTGTTACATTTTGACATTATTTTTTGGCTTTAAGTGATGTTATAAATATCGTTGTAGTTTCTCTCTCTCTCTCTCCTCTCTCTCTCTCTCTTCTCTCTCTCTTCTCTCTCTCTCTCTCTCTCTCTCTCTCTCTCTCTCTCTCTCTCTCTCTCTCTCTCTCTCTCTCTCTCTGTGTTTTGCGATGATTGATTTTGATTTATGAACACATTTGTTGCATGGCTGATTTTATAGCTTCATGCTTCAGGGTTAAACAATGGATACATTTGTGTTTACTCCAGGACAGAAAAATCTATCTTTTTTTAAAAACATTATTGTCAAGGAACATAGTATAGAAAAATGGGAAGGACTGGAATGATGGAGAGAGAAACCAGCTGTAGCCTGCCTGTGTTGCAGACCCAACATTGAAGTGGTTTCCAACCTGGCCTTAGATTGGACAGCTTTTGAGGACTCTGCTTTGTTTGTTATGGGTGTGGTTCGGTTTTGTTGAATGATTTTTCTTCAGAATCCATATTCGTTTTATCATTTTAACGCCATATGCAGCTTGTACTTTGACAACAAGACTACCACGTCTGAATCTGACAAAAGACTACACAGTCTGAATCTGACAACAAGACTACCACGCCT
Source organism: Stramonita haemastoma (assembly GCA_030674155.1). Classification (NCBI taxonomy): domain Eukaryota; kingdom Metazoa; phylum Mollusca; class Gastropoda; order Neogastropoda; family Muricidae; genus Stramonita; species Stramonita haemastoma. Next base: position 14,803,473 of record CM060328.1, read on the forward strand.
GAATCTAGACACACAAAAGACTTCCACGTCTGAATCTGACAACAAGACTTCCACGTCTGAATCTGACAACAAGACTTCCACGTCTGAAATCCGATCAACAAGACCACCACGTCTGAATCTGACAAGACTTCCACGTCTGAATCTGACAACAAGACTACCACGTCTGAATCTGACAACAAGACCACCACGTCTGAATCTGACAACAAGACTTCCACGTCTGAATCTGACAACAAGACTACCACGTCTGAATCTGACAACAAGACTACCACGTCTGAATCTGACAAGACTTCCACGTCTGAATCTGACAACAAGATACCACGTCTGAATCTGACAAGACTTCCACGTCTGACTCTGAACAAGACTTCCACGTCTGATCTGACAACAAGACTACCACGTCTGAATCTGACAAGACTTCCATGTCTGAATCTGACAACAAGACTACCACGTCTCAATTTGACAACAAGACTGCCATGTCTAAAAGCACGCACATGTTGGGCTTTCTTGTGGCTGCTTTATTTCAGTTCATGTCTTATGATTATCGGGATGGCAAGAGCTGCTCCAAGATGCCGTACAAGCTTAAAAAAAAAAGACAGAAAAAAAGAAGTATTGCTCAAAGTAAAAAAAAATACATGTGTTTTTATTTTTGTTTGATTTTTTTTCCCTTCAGTCACTGATTCGTTCAGACATGAACTCTAGAGATTCTGACAAATACTGTACTGTCTAAATTTGCTTTTCTAGAGGATAGATGTTAAAACAAACACGCAGACACAGACACAGGTAGACACACAGACAGACAGACAGACACACACACATATACACACACACGCACGCACGCACGTACGCACACACACATACACACACATACACTCTCTCTCTCTCTCTCTCTCTCTCTCTTCTCTCTCTCTCTCTCCTCTCTCTCTCTCTCTCTCTCTCTCTCTCTCTCTCTCTCTCTCACACACACACCACCACCCACACACACACACACACACACACACACACACACACACACACACACACACACACACACACACACACACACATACACACACACAAATTACAAAAACAATCAAAAGATTAAAAACGAACAAATCGCCAGGAAAGGATGGAATAACAAACGAAATGACTAAATCAGCTTCATCTAAGTCTTATAGAGACAATGGAGATATTTTCAAGTTAGTGTTAGAGATGGGTTATTCCCTGGGACTAGGACAGTGGAAGTGAATGTCCCGATGCACATATAACCCGGAAAACTACAGAGGCATCACATTAACAAACACTATAGGGAAGCTTTTTTGTCAAATACCAAATCAAAGAATATCTGAATATTTCGAAAATAACAATAGTATTATCAGAGAACAAGCTGGATTCAGGAAAACACGCAGAACAACGGATCATATTTTTCCACTTAACAATTTAATAGATAAGGTACTAAAAGTAAAAACTAAAAGACTCTATTGCTGCTTTGTAGATTTTCAGAAAGCTTTTGACAATGTGTGGCGTGAGGGTCTTCTTAACAAGCTAAACGAAATAAGGATAACAGGCAAAACCTATAATGTTATTAAAAACATGTATTTGAATGCACAGTAGTTACAAAAAAACATGGAAAACACACTGATGAAATCATAGTGAAAAGAGGGGTGCATCAGGGAAATACATTAAGTCCTACATTATTTAACGTGTATGTTAATGATATAGTTCAATATATTGACGAGAAAGATTCGCCGTGGCAACAGAGAGAATTCCTGTTTACTCTATCTGATGACCTAGCATTGCTATCAACAACCAAAGTAGGTCTTCAAACTAAGCTGAATAAACTGCAAGAGTACATTTCGAACAGGGGCTTAAAGATAAACAAATCAAAAACAAAGGTAACAGTCTTTACGAGATCACCTCCTAAAATTCCAATTTATTTTAAATGTGGAGAACATGTAATTGAAATAGTAGAAACATATAAATATCTAGGTGTCATTTTTCATCAGAATGGTAAGTTTCAAGCAACTGAAGAACATTTAGTAAAACAAAGCAACAAAGCATTGTAGGCCTTTAAAAGAGCAATTCACGGACAGAATTTAAAGACTACTATAGTAATGCGTTTATTTGACTCATTAATAACCCCTGTTTTAACTTATAGAGCAGAAGTTTGGTTTTCTTTTTGTTTTCATAAGGAGACAGAATTTCATATTGATAAATCATTTAAGACGTGCTTATCCAATCAGTTTCTGTACGAACTTATTCATATAAAATTTTGTAAACAAATACTGGGAGTTCATAAAAAAGCACTAGTACTACCCACTTTAGGTGAATTGGGAAGATTTCGGCTGACCCTTAAAATCATATGCCAGATAATATCCTTTTGGATTCATTTGATAGAATCAAAACCAGACTCATATTAAAATTTGTATCAGAAGAATACATGTGATAAATGGATCAATACAGTAAAAAAAAAAAAAAAAAAAAAAAAAAAATTACACAAGTGGATTTAAAATTTTGTGGAAAAACCAAAGTACTCTTGATGTACATCTGTTAAGCTATGCTGTTCAAAGAAAGCTTGAGGCCATGTATAAAACATTCTGGATCTATCAGAAGAAACAGTGTGCAAAGCTAAAATTTTATAATTTTTCTTTTTAAAGAGTACAGAATGGAACCATATTTAATACACTATGAAAACAAAACCCATAAAATTACTTTTTGTAAATTTCGCATAGGTTGTCACAGTTAATGATAGAGAAAGTGAGGCACCAAAATATGCCCAGAGAGGACAGAAAATGTAAAAACTGTGACAAAATAGAAGACGAATTTCATTTACTCGATGAATGTGTCTTATATGGTGAACTTAGAAACAATTTGTTGCAAAAGATTAAAACCAGAGACAGAGAATGTAAACAATGTATAGATAAGTTAAGGATATAATCACAGTTGATATCCATCAAGCAGATATCATTAGATATGTGAATGAATGTATGGAGAAACGAGACAAAGAAAAGTAGAATGCAACATGTTTTTAGTGGACATCATTTGGGCAGAAAAATAATTAAAACTGATGTTTGTTTTGTTTGTCAAATAGGGCTGCATGACTTAAATGGCAATAAATATTCTGAATCTGAATCACACACACACACACACACACACACACACACACACACACACACACACACACACACACACACACACACACACACACACACACACACACATACACACACACATGCGTGCGCAACCACACACACACACACATACACACACATGGGCGTGCAAACACACACACACACACACACACACACACACACACACACACACACACACACACACACACACACACACACACACACACACACACACACACACACACACAAAACACACGAAAGTACTGCAGCTACTACTGCCGAAGTTGTGCCAAAGAAGTGCAACAGAGAATAGTGCTAGTGAGGCCGAGTACATGGTATCTGAACTTAGAGGGTCTGGCTATTCACAGTTTCAACTTTAATGAGTTGTTTAATTATTTAACATGAATTTCTTTTGAAATTGATAGTGATATACTTGAAAAGCACAAAGCAAAGATATGATAGGGCATCAACAAGCTTAGACCTGACATCCTGCTAAGTTATTAGGAAAACAATGGTGATGAGTTGATGGTGACCTCTCTTCGGGTTCTTGTCAGTTTGATCAGTCCTGTTTCTCTTACTTTATTAGGTAGGTTTTTGGTGAATCCACTTTGAATCTGGTGTCTTTCTGGTCTTTTGTTCTTTTGCTTGGAATAATTTGGGCCTTCAAAGCCCCGTCCTCACTCCCTCCACCAACTTTCCTTTTTTTACAAGCCCTGTGCTCGCTTCAGTCACTCCTGAAATACTACAGTAGAAAGGCACCTTATAGGAACTTTGCAATAGGAAGGTACCTTACAGGAACTTTGCAATAGGAAGGCACCTTATAGGAACTTTGCAACAGGAAGGACCTTATAGGAACTTTGCAATAGGAAGGCACCTTATAGGAACTTTGCAGTAGGAAGGTACCTTATAGGAACTTTACAATAGGAAGGCACCTTATAGGAACTTTGCAATAGGAAGGTACCTTATAGGAACTTTGCAATAGGAAGGTACCTTATAGGAACTTTGCAATAGGAAGGTACCTTATAGGAACTTGCAAAGGAAGGTACCTTATAGGAACATTGCGATAGGACGGTACCTTCTAGGAACTTTGCAACAGAAGGTACCTTCTAGGAACTTTGCAATAGGTAGGTACCCTATAGGAACTTTGCAACAGAAGATACCTTATAAAAACTTTGCAATAGGAAGGTACCTTATAGGAACTTTGCAATAGGACGGTACCCTATAGGAACTTTGCAATAGGAAGGTACCTTATAGGAACTTTGCAATAGGAAGGTACCTTATAGGAACATTGCAATAGGAAGGCACCTTATAGGAACTTTGCATTAGGAAGGTACCTTATAGGAACTTTGAAACAGAAGGTACCTTATAGGAACTTTGCAATAGGAAGGTACCTTATAAAAACTTTGCAATAGGAAGGTACCTTATAGGAACTTTGCAATAGGAAGGTACCTTATAGGATTTTTGCAACAGGAAGGTACCTTATAGGAACTTTGCAATAGGAAGGTACCTTATAAGAACTTTACAATAGAAAGGTACCTTATAGGAACATTGCAATAGAGAGGTACCTTATAGGAACTTTGCAATAGGAAAGTACCTTATGGGAACTTTGCAACAGGAAGGCACCTTATAGGAACTTTGCAATAGGAAGGTACCTTATAGGAACTTTCCAATAGGAAGGTACCCCATAGGAACATTGCAATACGACGGTACCTTATAGGAACTTTGCAATAGGAAGGTACCCCATAGGAACATTGCAATACGACGGTACCTTCTAGGAACTTTGCAACAGGAAGGTACCTTATAGGAACATTGCAATAGGAAGGTACTTTATAGGAACTTTGCAATAGGAAGGCACCTTATAGGAACTTTGCAATAGGAAGGTACCTTATAGGAACTTTGCTATTGCAAAGTTCCTATAAGGTACCTTCCTATTGCAAAGTTCCTGATGACTCAACAAAACCCAACACCGAGAATTTCCTCACACAGGCACATTCCTAACAGTTTACAAATCCGCGATTACAAAACAGAAAGTACCTTATAGGAACTTCCAATAGGAAGGCACCTTATAGGAACTTTGAAACAGGAAGGTACCTTATAGGAACTTTCCACTAGAAAGTACCTTATAGGAACTTTGCAATAGGAAGGCACCTTATAGGAACTTTGAAACAGGAAGGTACCTTATAGGAACTTTGCAACAGGAAGGTACCTTATAGGAACTTTGCAATAGGAGGGTACCTTATAGGAACTTTGCAACAGAAGGTACCTTATAGGAACTTTGCAATAGGAAGGTACCCTATAGGAACTTTGCAACAGGAAGGTACCTTATAGGAACATTGCAATACGACGGTACCCCATAGGAACTTTGCAACAGGAAGGTACCTTATAGGAACTTTGCAATACGACGGTACCCCATAGGAACTTTGCGATAGGAAGGTACCTTATAGGAACTTTGCAACAGGAAGGTACCTTATAGGAACTTTGCAACAGGAAGGTACCTTATAGGAACTTTGCAATAGGAAGGTACCTTATAGGATTTTTGCAACAGGAAGGTACCTTATAGGAACTTTGCAATAGGAAGGTACCTTATAGGAACATTGCAATACGACGGTACCCCATAAGAACATTGCAACAGGAAGGTATTTTACAGGAACATTGCAATATGACGCTACATTACAGGAACTTTGCAATTGGAAGTTACCTCACAGGAATATTGCTATAGGAACGTACTTTATAGGAACTTAACAAAAAGAAGGTACATTCTAGGAACATTGCAATAGGAAGGTACGTCCTGGGAATGTTGCAACAGGAAGGTTTTTTTTCCAGGAACATTGCAATAGGAAGGTACAATCTAGGAACATTGCAATAGGAAGGTATCTTCTAGGAGCATTGCAATAGGAAGGTACCTTCTAGGAGCATTGCAATAGGAAGGTACCTTCTAGGAACATTGCAATAGGAAGGTACCTTCTAGGAACATTGCAATTGGAAGGTACATTCCAGGTGCATTGCAACAAGTTGTATTGTCCAATAATGTTGCAATAGGAAGACACTGTCAGGTACATCGAAATAGGAAGATATCTTTAGGATTAGGAAATAGGAAGGTATCTTTAGGATTAGGAAATAGGAAGGTATCTTTCAGCAGCATTGCAATAGAAAGTTGTTGTCCAAGGATATTGCAATAGGAAGGTACTTTCCACAAATATTGCAATAGGAAGGTGTTGTCCACGATTGTTGATAAAAAGGTCACCTTCCAGGAATACTGCAATTGCAATGTAACCTCTTGGTGACCTTAAGGTCAGTTGACAGCTAATAAGTACTGTGGACAGATGATGGAGGTACTTAGTTCTTTGTTTTACAGCTTAATTGGAAAGCAGGTTTGCAGGACCCGCTGATAGCCTTTCAGAGATGATGGCAACATTAAAAATTTCCAGTTATGTATAAGCAGTCTCTGTGCACGTGCAGTGTATTCATTTTCAGTTTTAAGCTGAATCTGCCAGTCAGTATCGCTGGTTGAGCAGCTTTTGCATCTTTAAGCTTAATAGAAGATCCTCCATCCATCCCTTGTTTCTGGTAGCCAGCCCCCTCTGCTGAATCCACTGTATATAGCTGAGTCCAGGGCTTTTCTTGGCCAACCGCTTCATTTATAGTGTTGTCGAATGCCGCTGCTTTTTTTGCTTTTCTCTCTTGTCTGGCGGCGTGTGCCTCTCTCTCTGTCTCTGTCTCTGTCTCTCTCTCTCTCTGTCTCTGTCTCTGTCTCTCTCTCTCCACCACACACACACACACACACACACACACACACACACACACACACACACACACACACACACACACACACACACACACACACACACTTGCAACTCTTTTTTTATTGTCTTTGTGCCAAACAGAGCATGCGCGTTTTTTGGTTTGATACGAATTTACATTTTCGGCTTTGTTTTGTTGTTGTTGTTGTTGTTGTTTGTTTTGTTTGATATTTTTCAAACTATTTCCACTCCATTTTGCTTCAATATTCTATTGATTTTATCAGAATTATAGCATACCGTCTTTCAAATCTCCTGACAATTTTGGACACTTTATAGCGACAGTGATGTTATGATACTAGTGTGACCTTTTGGCTTTGCTTCATTTTCTTTTCGACATTCTGTCATTATCGTGGGTTGTCCAGTCACACTGGAAACCTTGAGTTCCTCGATTCGTAAACACGGTAGGCGGAGAGGGGTTGGACTAAGAGAATAAAGAATTCATTTAATGTGGATGTTTTTTGTGATTGTGGGTGTAATTGCTTATGTGGGGGACGGTATTGCTCAATGGTCAGACCACTTGCTTTCCCCAAGCCAATGTTAAGCAGCGTAGAGCGTGGTTACCAAGCGGATGGATGACCATTTGTGCGCTTTGGCTTCAGTAAAGTCCTCCAGTTCACCCACTTGTAAATGGATACCTGTTACGGGTCGGGGAAGGGAAGACAGCGAGGGAGAGGAAATGGGCGCTGTCCTCAATATGCTGGCCCCTGGAGAAGCTGAGGTCTCTGATGCCTCTCTTCCCTACGACCACATAGGTTATGGGACACATTTACCAATGTACAGATTCTCTCTTCGTGAAAATAATGTGATACCAGGAGTAAAAAAAAAAAGAAAGCTTTTTTGTTAAATCAATAAACAAGTTACCTTAAGAGATGTTCTTTCCCTTTTGGTTTTTTTTTTCTTTATTCGGTTTTTGGGTAGCTTTTTATGGCTTTTTGTATTTGTGACGCTCACCAATAATGAGACGGAGTGCACATGAGGTCAATTTTTAGTTATTGACATGTTATTAATGTGCAATAAAGTGGCTATCAAATACAAAAAACAGATTGAAAATCGGACAATTCTGTGCAACATTATTACAAATTGAAATGATAGACTGCAGGATGTGACAAAATGAGAAACGGGCAAGTTTATTTTAGTAACAGGTTGTCAGAATGAGTGCTTTGGTATTTTCAAAACACATTTAAAAGCAAAAGGAATAAAAAATATGCCTTGATATTTCATTATAAGATAAATAAACAGATCTAGTTTAATAATCAATCAAAATCTCAAAATTGACAGCTTGACCCCACCTGCCTTTACAGGCTCCTAGTGCAAAATTATGTAATGTGCTAAGCGACTCATTTCGTGGTGGAGCGCCACATTTTTGGTTTGATGTGGGGATTGCTATTTGCGTTTTATAAGTTGGATTAAAGGTGGGTAGTTTTCAATCTGTGTAGGTAGGTGAATAGTTGGTTCTTTGGGGGGGGGGGGGGGGAGGGGCTGTAAGTTCGGGTAAAAAAATCCTTTTGTTGATTTGTTTTTGATCGTTTGCTTATCTGCTTGTGTGGGGGCCAGATGTAATTGGGGGCGGGGAATGGTGGTTCCTGTCGTTTTTTGTTAGAATTTTGGGGGGTTGGGGGGGATGAGGGGTTGCACTGGTCAGGTTTGGAGGGCGGGACTGGAGGGTAAGGGGGGTGTGTGTGTGTTATGGTCTGTTTTTGAGACTGGAGGGTAATGGGGGGGGGTGTTATGGTCTGTTTTAAGGACTGGAGGGTAGGGGGGGGGGGTGTTATGGTCTGTTTTGAGGAGAAAGAAGGAGTGGCCGTGTCTTTCTAATGATGAAAATATCATTTTCTGTGACGTAATGCTATGATTTAAAAAACCAAACATTTTTTTATAATCATTATGCTTATACTGAATCTGTCCTGACATGATTTTTGGCTTGCTTTTTAAGTGGCAAACTGTATAATCAGTATTTAAAAAAAAAGTACGGGAACTAATGCAGCTTATGGTTGGCTATGATATCCTTTGCCTCATACCCCTCTTCCCCCTCCCCCTCTCTCCCGTCATCTTGTCTCTCCCCCCCCCCCCCCTCATTCTTTTCACCCAGCTGTGCTCTTTTTTCCATGGTCCATTTCGCTTTTTTCATAGTTCTTTTCTTCATTTTTCATACCACTGTAAGTCTCGACAGATTTCTCTGCGTGAAATTCACAAGAGCAGGGCCACCCAGTATTTTTTTTTTCTGTCTGCAACTGTATTAATTTTGTTTCCCTATCAGAATGGCTTTTTTCTACAGAATTTTGCCAGGGACAAATCCCTTATTGCCGTGGGTTCTTTTACGTTGCGCTATAGAATCATGTGTAATACACGGGACCTCGATTTATCGTCTCATTCGAAAGACTAGCACTGAAGACTACCACTCATAGTCTGATGGATAGGGGAAAAGTTGCGGGCCCGAACAGAGATCAAACCACCGCACACTTCAGACCCGGACTTGACGAAGCTCTGTAGGCAGGTGTGTTGCCTGTAGACCACCGATCACTTTGGGTCAGGGTAACCCCGCTGGGATGCTGGTGTTGCGAACACCCCCTATTCGGCCTTTGTGGTCGACCTGGCGTGAAGCCTCACAATTTTTTTCAATGATTGATCGATCCATCGCCTTTTTTTCTTTTTGAAGTCGTTCAAAAATGCTGGGCGAACAATATCTGAGAATTATTTTAATGGCGTTTCTGTCATTCATATATATATATATATATATATATATTATATATATAGAGAGAGAGAGAGAGGAGAGAGAGAGAGAGGAGAGAGAGAGAGAGAGAGAGAGAGAGAGAGAGAGGTGTGTGTGTGTGTGTGTGTGTGTGTGTGTGTGTGTGTGTGTGTGTGTGTGTGTGTGTTGTCATCAATGTTCTGAGACGGCAAACATGTGGCGTGTGTGTATATGAGAGAGAGAGAGAGAGAGAGAGAGAGAGAGAGAGAGAGAGAGAGAGAGAGAGAGAGAGGAGAGAGAGAGAGAGAGAGAGAGAGAGAGAGAGAGAGAGAGAGAGAGGAGAGAGAGAGAGAGAGAGAGAGAGGCCCAGTTCACCGACACGAACTTTACCATTGTGCAATGACAATGTTTATGTACACAAGAAGCAGGAAGTATGTTTCTTTCCTTCACTGCTTTTTTTTTTTTTTTTTTGCACGCTTGTAGACCTATATAATTGTCTGTTTCGCATATGAATTTTTGGGGGGTTGTTGTCATTTTGATAGTCTATCTTATACAGCAGTATTTTTGCATATGAATAGGCCTATTTTTTTTAGGTGGTTGTAATTTGGTAGCCTATCTTAGACAGCAAATCTTTTTTATGGCAGGGGGGAGAAAAGTTGATAGCCAGCTTATTGTTGTTTCGAAGCAGCCATTTTGAGTTACGCCTTTTCCATGAATATTCAGTTTCCGTTGCAGTTTGTTTGTTTACTAAAATGTTTTCTTGTTGGTATTATTGGCATTTTGTTTTGTTTATTATTTTTGTTTGGGTTTAATTTGGGTGGGGGGTTGTTGATGGTTTTTTGATGTTCGGTTTTTTTTTTTTTTTGTTTTTTTGGGGGTTTTTTTTTTTTTGGGGGGGGGGGTCGTTTGTTTTGTTGTTGTTGTTTATGCTTGGAATTTCTTGGGGGGGGGGGGGGGGTTATTTCTTGTTTGTTTGTTTGTTTTGTGTTTTTGGTTTTTTGGTTTGTTTTCTTTTTGTTGTTTTCTTAGATTTTTAAAAATATATTTGGATTGGGTTTTATTTTTCTTTGTTTTTCGTGGTTTGTTTTTCTTTCTTTTTTTATTTGGGGGGGGGGGGGGGGGGGGGGGGGGGGCGGCAATAAGACTAACAATTTTCGGCAGAATATGGCAAGGTGATCTTTTACCTGCATCCTCTTTGGAATATGGTGACGTTAAACCAACTCCTGTTTTGAACTGTCTATTTTGTTGTCTTTTCTTTTTTTTTTTTTTTTTTATAAATTATTCAACTTTGCTTTAATACTTTGGTGAATCCATTTATGGAGGAGAGATAAAGCGTAGCGTTGTAACTTGCCTCATGCAGATATTCTATTGTTTATTGCAATTTTTGTGCTTTTTCTCATTTGTGTTGCATGCTTTTTTCACCTTCTATTTAAATTTTATAACTCTCTCTCTCTCTCTCTCTCTCTCTCTCTCTCTCTCTCTCTCTCTCTCTCTCTCTCTCTCTCTCTCTCTCTCTCTCTCTCTCTCTTTCTCTTTGAATAAAAAAAAAGTTCTCTCTCTCTCTCTCTCTCTCTCTCTCTCTCTCTCTCTCTCTCTCTCCTCTCTCTCTCTCTCTCTCTCTCTCTCTCTTCTCTCTCTCTCTCTCTCTGAACAGTAAAGAAAAACAAAAGACTATTCTGTCATTGTGCCATTTCTAACCATTCTTACTCGTCTCTTAGGTGAATCTTGTTTCTTCTTTTTCTTTTCTTCTTTTTATCTTCACCTTTTCTGTTAAGGTTTTGTTTCTTTTTTGTGTGTTTGGATTTGGGTTTTTTCATTTTTTTTTTTTCGCTTTTTTTAGGGGGTGTTTTTGTGTATTTGTTTTCTTTGAATCATTTTCAATGAAGAAGAATATACGTTTTGTTCTGTTGAAGGAGGTGGGGGGGGGGGGGACGAGTTGCAGAGCAAGGTGTTGGGGAGGAGGGAGGCTCGAGGGGGTGCGTATGGTGAACTTTTTTTTCCCAAACAGATTAGATGTTTTGTTGATGACAGTCTTCTGTTTATACGCTTATGACAAACGATTGGCGTTTCATTTTTTAAAGCGCCTACACTGGGATGATTATTGCATCTTTTTAAATTAAAAAAATTTACAGTTCATTTAATATGTCAAAGTCAATATGTATGTATGTATGTATGTATGTTGTGTGTGTGTGTGTGTGTGTGTGTGTGTGTGTGTGTGTGTGTGTGTGTGTGTGTGTGTGTGTTGTGTGTGTGTGTGTGTAAAGGGATGCTAAAGCTACAAGTATTACTGTAAGCTGATGATGATCATTGCTGTTTTTTGGTCAGTTTCCCTTACCATCGTTATTCTGACAGCAGAACATAATCAGTCATTATCTTTATCATTCCACGGCTGCATGTGCTTCTTCTCTTCACTTTTTAAGGCTGCAACTGAGTACCGCATATTTGTTTTTTGTCTCGCCTGCTTACTTCGATGATTATGAAGCTTGTGTGAAAGTATGAGGGGGGGGTTCTTGTTTTTTTTGTTTTTTTGCGGTTTTTTTTTTTACGGGGGGGGGGGGGGGGGGGTATTTGCTTATTTGGGAGAGGGTGTTGGTGTTGCTTTGGGGATTGCTTTTTGTTTTGTTTTTTGTGTTTTTGCTTGTTTGTTTCGGGATGTTGTTCTTTGGTTGTTTGGTTGGGTTTTTTTGGTTTGGACTTTTTTGTGTTGCTTTTTGTTGGATTTTTGGTGTGTGTGTGTGTGTGTGTGTGTGTGTGTGTGTGTGTGTGTGTGTGTGTGCGTGCGTGCGTGCGTGCGTGCGTGCGTGCGTGCGTGCGTGCGTGTGTGTGTGTGTGTGTGCGTGCGTGGTGTGTGTGTGTTTGGTTTGGTTTGGTTTGTTTGTAGTTTTTGTTTGTTGTTGTGTTGTTATTTTTTGGTTAGGCGTTTTTTTTTTGTTGTTGTTGTTGTTTTTTTTTTTTTTGTTGTTTGTTTTTTTTGGGGGGGGGGATTTACTCGTGTTTGTCTAATGTGGGTAGTGGGAGTCGTATTCGGTTGTGTAATTTCTTAGCTCTGAGCCAGACCTAGATCTGTTCTTACTATCAGTATGCTTTCTTGATATTCATTTTTAAGGTATAGCACATTTTATACTTTTGGTTTGTTCCTTTTTAACTCATTTCTTGGGGCCGTATCTATTCGTGTATGTGGATCGTGGTATATATATATATTATATATATATATTATATATATATTATATATATATATTTTTATATATATATTATATTATATGGGGGGTCGTGTATATCTTTTCTTAGATATGAGCCAGTATATCCTTTTGTGTTGTGGCTACCGGTGTAAATTTGTGTTACGATATTATGAGTATTCATCTTTTTTTCTTTTTTTTTAGAATTCTTATGTATCTGTTCCAACTTTATTGGCTTATACTTTTGTTTGTTGTTGTTATGCATTTGCTATGAACCGTCACTTGTATACTACTTTGTTGCCCTTTTTTTTGTTGTTGATTAAGTGCCAGTATACTCTTTAGTTTGGTTTTTATCGCCCCTCTTCAAGTTTGCTATACTGTGCCAGTATACTGTGTGTGTGTGTGTGTGTGTGTGTGTGTGTGTGTGTGTGTGTGTGTGTGTGTGTGGTGCGTGCGTGCGTGCGTGCGTGCGTGCGTGCGTGCGTGCGTGCGTGTGTGCGTACATCGCAAGTCATGAATAAGATTATGGTATGCTTTCCAAAGGTATCTTTATAGGGCTTTTGTTGGGCTTTTTGGGGGGTAGGGGGTGTTGCAGGATTTTTTGTTTGTTTGGAGGGGGAAGGGGGGGTCTGTTTTATTTTATAATTTCTGAGGCTGGGGGGGGGGGGGGGGGGGAGAGAAGTGTTGCTTTTTTACTTTTTTTTTTTTTTTTTTTGGGGGGGGGGGGTAGTTATTGTGGGTTTTTTTGGGGGGATGGTGGTTGCGGGGTGGGGGGGGGGGGTATGCGTTTAATCCTCTTTTGTTTTTTCTGGGGGGTGGGGGTGGAAGGGGCTACAGAGTGTTGGTATTTGGGATTAAAAAAACATTGGTTTTTTTGGAAATCCACTTTTGTTTTACTATAACTATTAAGTCAGAGTAATTACTCGCTTGTGTTTAGTAAAAAATAAAAAAGGGGTGGGGTGGGTGGGAGAAAAGATAGAAAGGAAAGAAAAAGAACAAAAAAGAACAGAAGATAAGAAGGAACTTGGAATTTCAAAATTGTTTTTTCAAATCTGTTTTTCCACGACCAGCACACTGGGTAAATGCCTCAAAGTTGATAATCACACGCACGTGTACTACCAGCTACCTAGCTACCTACATTAAGAATAATGAAATAAAAACACAACATTTAAAAGGTCAATATCCGCCAAGACTTAAATCTGGCTTTCATTATCTTACACCTATTTAGTTTTAAGTAAGACATGATGTATAAACTTCAAAAGTCGCACTGATTCCGAAAATAGAACTCAACAAGCTTGCTTCGTGTCCTCTGTCCTCGAACATGAAAAGTAATATTTCGGCTCGACAGGATTTTTTGAAAACGTTATAATCGTCTGAACATTGTCTCGAAATCCACAGTTTGAATTGTAGGCACTTGCTGTATCCTCATCATTCTTGTATTTGAGACAATCCCTAACACTTGCGAGAATCATGTGTTCTATCAGTTATCCACCTGGTGCTTTGTAAGCGAGCTAGAATAAACGATGATTGTTGTCCCTCGTCTCGTGTGTATAAAACCAGTTCTTCTGGTCGTTTTAATGCTTGGAAATGTCTTGTCATACATAACACATCATGAAGTGTTTTCACCGTTCAAATGTTCTTCTTGCGTCAGTCCTCGGTTATAATGATAATTATAATGATAATATATGGACTTTATTTAGCGTTAAATCTTGTACAGCAAACAAACATCATTGACGTCATTGTGTGACCGTCTTCCACAGCAGTTCTCACCGTTTTTCTGCCCTGCCTTTGGATTTAGCCTACAGACCGCAGTGACGCCAGTAGTCTCGCACATACGATCTAAAATGATTATCTAATGCAAACAAAGAAAGAGAAAGGAACAAAATTCTTAGATGTTACAGAAAAATGATGGAGAGAAAACCTTTTGACTCATTTTTTTCTCCTTCTCCATGACTTCGAGTTTGTGGGAGAGTGTGCGTACGCGCGCGCGCGCGCGTATGTTGTGTGTGTGTGTGGTGAGAGAGAGAATTCAAATGTTTAATGTGTTTTGGCCATAGGCATACATACACATTGTGGGAGGGTGGGGTGGGGTAGTCATTAATATATAACACTGAAAAATAACATATTCCCAATCAAAATACAAAAGTACCACACATTTATGGTTGCACAAAAAAAGCATTTAGATACTCCACATTCAAAACTACTTCTGCTAAACAACAAATAATACCATGAATAAAAAAGAAAATCGCTGGGCAAACCTCATGTTAACCTCCGAAAAGGCTGGTTGTGGGGGTGTGAGTGTTGAAACTGAAGATGAACTAACTTTCACAAATTGCCTGTCTTCTTCTAATGGCATGAAATGCATATTTACCAACATGGCGACAGACTTCTTCACTCTTTCCAGCTAGCAGTCTTGACAGCGGTAAATGAAGAAAATCTTTAAGGAACTTTTCTCTCATATCAATATATAATGGACAAGAAAGTAAGAAATGTTGTTCATTTTCTTCTAAATAACCACATGCACATTGCTTATCCATAGGATTTTCACTGTATCTATACATGTTACAGTTTATTGGTAACACGCCTAGTCTTATCTGTGAGAACGCGACCCTAAAACATACTATATCAATGCATGTGAGATATTTTTCTTTGCCAAAGGAATCTTTAAAAGTTCTGTACATTTCATATCTACTCCCTTCACATATGGTCGATGACCATTCCTGCATGAATATATCCACTAATCTTTGTTTGAAAGCATTAATAAAATTACGTTCGTTACTGGTACCTTGATTTATCCATACAATGAAAACCTGTTTTACATAAAATGTCTTTGATATCTGTCACCCAGCATTTTTTTCCCCGATCATCCAAAGACAACAACATTTGATAGCATTGTTTTGGAAGTCTGTCTGCTTTCATCTGCAGTATACGAAGCCAGTACTTAACAGATCTGACTGTTGTGTTAATAAAAAGAGGATATCTTCCTAGCTCACCGTACACTAATTTATTCGGTGTTTTCAAAGGTACCCCAGATATCGTTTGCAAGCTAAGAGGTGTACTTTTTCAAGGTTATCAAGTCTATTAACTCCCCAGACTTCAGAGGAATAAATTAATATGGAGTGAGAGAGAGAGAGAGGAGAGAGAGAGAGAGAGAGAGAGAGAGAGAGAGAGAGAGAGAGAGGAGAGAGAGAGATGGAGGAGAGAGGAGAGGAGAGAGAGAGAGAGAGAGAGATCCTTTCCAAAATAATGTAACCATGGCTGGTTACCTGCAATGTTTCTGTTCATCCACAACTGTTTCTTCTTCTTCTTCTTCTTTCTAGGTATTTCACATTTCTTCGATTATTGGACAAACTAATAATCCCCCCTACCCCCAACCTTTTTTTTTGTTTTTGTTTTAAATTTCTTCTACGTCCTATTTCACTCAAAGATGCTTACAATTAACTTCCTGTCAAACGTTTATGTTACTGAAGAATATGAATCATTATCATTCTTTGTAACGGTCCATTCTCCTTTTCTAGATCTCTCTGCTATCCGTATACTCTTGTTTCCGGGTTTGTTTGGTTGGAGGAGGTTGTTTTTTTGGTTTTTGTTTGTTTTTGCGTGGGTTTTTTTTGTTTTTGTTTTTTGGTTGTTGTTGGTTTTTTTTTTTTTTTTTGGGGGGGGGGTCGTTTCCTGGGGGGGGGGGGGGGGTGCTTTTTTGTTTTTGTTTTGCATTTTTGGTTGGTCTTTTGGGGGGTGGAGGGTGGAGGGTATTCTGTAGATCAGCTTTACAGTGTCCACAAATGTATGTCATTCTAACCTGTAGCATTTCCTGATTAATTTTGTGTGGTGTATGCAACTTTCAGAAACACGTTTGGCATATGGTCATCACAGTGTTATTTTATATATTTAATATATATATATTATATATATATTATATATATATATATATATATATATATATATATATATATATATATATTATATATATATATATATATATATATTCATTCTTCAAAAGTAATGCATGGCAAGAAAAGCTATTACCTTATGTTGTCTGTCGCTCTTTTACTGTCAGTAACTGTTGTTTTATCTGTGTGTGTGTTCTTGTTGTTTTGTTTTTTCGGTGTGCTGTCAACACTTTTATTCACAGTTTTGCTGTTTACGTTATGCTGAGTTCAAGGTTCGGAGGATTAGTTTGCGAAACAGAGGAAAATACTGTTGTGGGGTGTTTTTATTTTGCTCATATTCCGTTACAACATAATGACAAAAATTCTATACACGAGTGACGTTCTTTTCTTCTTTTTTTTCTACTTCTTTAGAATGAAGAACCTGTCTGTCACACATATTTTTGATGGGTTAAACTTGTAGAAAATAATGCAAAAAAGTTTCTATGACTTAACCATGCAAATACGCTGAAATGACGTCAATGCGCAGATATTTCACAATATCGTGCTACTATGCATTTGTGACTTTGGACATACAAAAGGGGGCCGTTCTGAAAATGTTTAGACTCCAAGGTTATGACCACGCTTGATAACACTTACTGGACAATCGAGAATGCAAAGTGTAACGTTTTGTCGGTGAGGAAGCAATTTTTGCAATATCCCTGCAGCTTCTCTTTTAAAAACCAGCCCACCAACCGACCAACCACCCAACCACTCAAACTCAGGAGTAAAGAACAGTACTTTTCGATAACTCTCCCTTCTTCGTCGTATGCTGAGACACCAACTATTGTTGACTGTCATAATGAGTGAAAATGCGCAGCGCTGCCGTTCAGCGCCTAACAAGTCAGGCCCAGCGCATCTGACTTCAGCGTGGGAGGGAAAACTCCTCTTTTCTGTCTTTCTGTAAGACAGGCAGGAGGGTGGACCACAGAAGTCAGAAAACAGACAAGGAGGAGGTAGAAAGAAGAAAAGGAACACGACAGAAAAAGGAGAGGGGTATAGAAGAGGGAATTCCCAGCACAGAATTTCCAGAAGGCGAGGATGCTTTTCATACTGACAGGCTCCTGGCATCCCCCCGTGTGAGGGGGGAGGGAGGGGGTGCTGTACTTTTCGATATTACTTTCGTTTTGTTGCTCACAGGATGATTTGAGAGCTCTGCTGTATAATGGCTTTATCAAAGGCTGCTTTATTCCTCAAACTGCACGCTTGGGCAATTGTGGAGAGCAGAGCGGGTGCAGTGAGATCAGACCAGGTCAGCAACCCCGAACAGTCCTAGGTGTACACAACCCTGCTGCAGGCCCATGCCGAGTAGGCCTACAACTACTGAGTCTGCAAGCAAATGTTGCTACCACCGAAATGGTGGAGAGGAAGGGTCGTACACAAATAACGTGAATGACAATCCTTATTCAGGCCTTACTGGGGAGCGAAACGGCAGCAGATGTGATCTTGCTCCATCATCTAGGATACAGCAGAAAATCCACTGATTGTCTATTTAGTATGGAGGCCTTGTCCTTTGTCTGCTTAAACAGAGGAAGACAAAAGTAGGATATAAACTGGAAAAGAAAAGTTTGAAAGTCTTTCGAAGTGTTAGGATAGATGGCAACGGTGGGACTCAGGGCACTGGTGAGTTGAAGCTGCTGTACTAGTCTAGAGCAGATGATCTCATTCAGCGTCCAGTATTTTCAGCTGTGTAGAAAACTAAGGGGGTTTACCTGCCTGCAGGCTCTATATCTGCTGTCTTCTTTTTTTTCTCCCCTGTTCCTCGTCGGGAGCTTCGATATTCACTCCAGGTAAGATGTGTATGCAACTATTTTTACCCACCATTATGGTAGCCGACTATCGTTTATAACTAACTGTCTGATCATGGTCCATAACTATGCACAACTATCTTCCAGGGACCCTTTGTAAGAGCTTTTTAGAGTCATTGAAGTAGGGTTGACATCAGCTTGGGCTTGAAAGTTTAACTAGATAGTTGGACTCAAGTGTAAGATTGCGATAGATTCTTCCAGAAAATGACAGTCAACGTGATGAGTTGTGTGTATGGTCGCATGGAGCATCTAAGCATTTCCAGAACTGCCTTCTTCTAGCACTTGCAAAAAGGCTAAAAACCCTGAGCTGAAGAAAAAAGTACACTTTTGTTTTTCTCCAAATCAAGTCATCTTACCTCATTTCCTTATCTAATCCACTTATATATGTTACATTTCAGTCCAATCTCTTTCATTAAATATTTTAAATGTGGTTTGTTCTTAATTATCAAATCTTATTGTGGTTAGTCATGCTCATGTGTTCACTTGTGATAATGTGAATTATGCACGTAAACACCCCACTCCTGTGTGTGTCTGTGTGAGCAAACATTTAGTACAGACTGACTCAGACTGACACACATACACATACATATTGTGCACATGCCTACAAACCTACACAAATTGATGGCTCAAAACTATGTAAGCACTAAAAATGTACCTAATGATATGTTGTGATTTGTCAGTACAGTGATTACGTTTATTAAACATTGTGTGTTTCATTATCACCACAGTGTTCTTGATTTGTGTGTGTGTGTGTGTGTGTGTGTGTGTGTGTGTGTGTGTGTGTGTGTGCGTGCGTGCGTGCGTGTGTGCGTGCGTGCGTGCGTGCGTGCGTGCGTGTGTGTGTGCGAGCGTATTTAATTATGTGTGCATACTGAATTGAAATTCTTTTATTTTGAGGATAATGCAATATGCACTCTTATGCTTTTTAATATCCAATCCCCTTGTGTATGCATGCAAGGAGCGAGAGAGGAAGAGAGAATGAAATCATCTGTTTACTTTTCCACTTACATTTGAATTATTTTCTTCCCTTTGCCAATACAATCGATTTTCCTATCTCGAGAATGCATGCTTTTACTTGCATCCACAGAAATTCAACATATTCTCCTCTGCATAGCAAAAGTCAGAACTGAATTCATCATTTCTCACTCACTCACTCAGTCCCATGTCCCAAAGGACGTAGGGGGGACATGAGAGAAGACGCAACAGAGATCTTTTTCCATGCTTCACGATCCTGTGTGGCTAGTAGGAGGTGGTGCAGGGGTTGGGCGGTCCAGTCTTTGATGTTGTCATTTACAAAAGGTAAAAGGTAAAGGTGTCCCATAACTGATAAGTGATGACCTTTGTGGTCATAGGGAGGCATCAAAGCCCTATTTCTCCAGGAGTCAGCAATATTGAGGGTGGTGCCCATCTCCTCTTCCTCACTGATATACCTTCCCTGACCCTAAAGAGGCAGGTACCCATTCACAGCTGGGTGAACTGGGGAACTATACTGAAGCCAAGGCATGCAAGCAGTCACCCATCTAACTGGTCGACCATGCTCAATGCTGCTTAACATTGGCTGGGGGGAAAGGGGATACATCAAAGATTTGACACAGAAGGAGGGAGAGAAACGATCAGGAATCTAGTCAGGACTTTTGCCAGTCACTAAAACATGTCATTTTGCTTTACTTACTTTACTCTTTGTATCAATTAAATCAGGATGAATACTTTTTGCCTATCAAAAACATTTCAAATTGTCATATTCATTCTAATACTTAATACTTTTATATCAAATCCTTAGCAGAATGAATACCAAAAATTTCAACAATCTTTGCACTGTTAATTGGGTCTACCATGCAATTGTTTACTTTTCAAAAACAATAAAAAAAAAACCAGGAAAAGTGGAATAACTGAAATGTAACATCATATTTTAAAGACAGTTATCAACCTTTAAGAAATTGCAAAACACAAGCAAACATGTATCAGGGTGAAATCATACTCAAAACAAAACAAAACCAAAACAAAGTTGATCACACAGACAAAGAAAACCACACAGGAACCCTGAATTCTCTCCAGTTAATCCTTTAATTAATCCAGTAGTAATCAATAAAGACAGAGCATGATGACAAATATTATGGCATGTGGTACAATCATAACAACAGGTGCACACACTGCTGTGATGGCTGAGGTACCAAACAATGACCGCTAAATCACCTATGACCCCCAGTTCACAGCCATATTTGGAAAAAAATTTGACTATCACCAATGTCAACACACCACAAAAACACCAAAGAATTAGTCACCAAACAAATGAAAGAAACAGAAGATGAGAGCAGTTACAATTTAAAAAAAAAAAGAACGTTCAGTAGATAACATGAAACATTTGCTCCAACTTATGCTTCACTTTCCCAGCTTTCTTTCTCTCTCTCTCTCTCTCTCTCTCTACTCTCTCTCTCTCTCTCTCCACACACACACACACACACACACACACACACACACACACACACACACACACACACACACACACACGTAACAGTCACCTCAACAGAAACTATTATTAAGAAGGAAAAAATGTCGGCTCCATCTTTAAAATTAAAACCACAAAAAATGATTTACATGTTTTTCAATATTACTGTCTGTTCTTTTTTTCTCCAAAACTGAATAGTCACTTTTAAAAAGAAAAAATCTGTATAACTCAAAAGTCTGCTATGGAAGAAAGACACACAGCTCAATTTAACTGAAAAAGTGAGTCCAACTTTACCCTTCAAATCAGATTCAGTTTTGTCGTAGGCACAACTCTATTGAAATCCAGGCTGACATGTTATCTTCAACTGAAGAAGAAAAGAAAGTTGGACAAAGAAAAGTGAAATTTGGACAATGGAAGGCAAAATTTTCGTTAATCACATTACAAAGTGTGTGAAGGTGCCACTCTAAAAATTCAAAGAAACCCCAATTCCCGCTCAGGAATGTTCATACGAAAACCACATAAAGTGAATATTCCTGATCAGAAAATTTAGGGGAGTGAGTGAGTGAGTATGTACATATCAAAGGTTAGCTTGAATCAAGTTCTGAAAGAAAAAGTCATCCTCTCACAAATAATTGTTAGATCTACATCTCACAACTTATTCTTCATATTGATTTTTCCTTCAGCCTTGTTCACACTCATAATGTCTCAACAAGCAGCATAGAAGTGTACATCTAGCATCGACATATTCCCTGTGATTTCAATTTGTATACAGCGATTCTACCTCACACTTCTTTAAAACTTGAACACAATGCTACACACCGTAAATAAACTGATATGTATAACCACCTTCCCAAATCCACTTAATTCTCCCGACTCATGACAAAACATATATGACAGTTAAGCTACAGCCAACAAAATGGTAAAATCTTATTAATATTCCCATAGTTACCTACTTCCATTCCAAATCTCATGAATAAATTCTTCTACTTACTAAACTCAAAAGAATGTCTATATATTTTTACAATTCTAAGGACTGATTTAAGCCTGTCTGTGGTCCTCTGAACTCGACCATCATCATTCTACAACACTGATAGTTAAGACATTATCTTCATATGTATTCAGTGTGAAAGTCCTGTCAGCTGTGCTTTCTGTCATGACTGCTAAGACTGAAGATCCATGACTACTTTTCCATAGGCTGAAGTAGAGATCCAAGCTACAGCAATGTTTCAAACAACAACTGAAGATTCAACATAAAAGCAATGAAAGATTAAAAAGTAAATGACTAAGTGTAAAAGCACTTCATTCAAATCAAAGATAAAGAAAAAAAATATCCTCAAAAAGGCTCATTTACATTATATTCTCTGGTTTTCCTTTCTATTTTATAAGCAAAATGAATGCATTCCAATATTCTTTTTACACTCATGTTGGTACATGAATCCCTAAAAAAAAAAGAAAAAAAAGGGGACTTGAAACTTCACAATCAGATTAGCAAACATTTTTTCAAAGACATTTACATCCACTGCATTCTAATCCTCAAATTGGAAAAAAAAAAAAGTTTGACTCATGAACTGTATACTTCCAGTTGTTTTGTCAGAATACATTTTGAATACGTTTTCATCAGCACAATTGGCAACTAGTGTTGTACATTTTTTGTGAGGCTATAGGAGATATGGTTACCTGAAATATCCAGTGTTTAATACCTAAATATATATTGCCAGCAGATATAAAAACTGTCCTAAATTTCAATCCACCTGATTTTAATGCATCATTCAAATATTTTCACTCCTCTCACATCCACAAAATATTCAACAAATGTCCCACAGAAGATCAAATTTTTATTCCATGATTTCATGATGACTTAAAAAAAAGGGGAGGGGGGTGGTAAAAATAAGTCTAAAAGGACTGCTGAGATAGTTGTGACTTGTAGGCAGATTTGTCCTACAGGTTTCATTCACTATGCAGGCCTACCACTGCCCTCCCTCAGAGGAACTGATAGCGATCTTTTCTGGTGGGGGGGATCAGCACTGGAGGTGGACATCTGGAAAATCAGGCCATGGTTACTGGACATGTCACACCGCTGGGAAACACATCATTTGATCTTTAACAGACACTTTACAATCTGATGTTGACTAAAAAAAAAACCAGACAGACATTTGACAAAACATCGATACATTTTGGGAGTGGTTCTCTTCACATCCCCTGTAAGTTGGTAAAGGCCTTTTCTGACCCCATACTGAATTGTCATTCTGTTCACTGGTCATAAAGACCACATTAAGATTGTGTCAGAGAAATTAGACTCCATTTGGTGTGGAGAGATGATAAAGAAATCTGCCTTTTGAGACCTTTCCCCTGTGCTGTGCCGGTTGCATGCAAACTTTACAGTTTGCACAGGTCTTTAAAGTGGTATAATGACTGCATTTGACTTCACTACACTTCTCCATGAACTCCTGGAGGAGTCACTGGGGACCATCGTTTTTCAGTCAGCGTCTCAGACAAATTGCCCCTCACCAGGAGATAGAGAGCATGCTAACTTTCTTCATGTCATCCATGCCACCAGCTGTAGCAGGTCTGCTCTTGTTACAAAGAAGGCTGTTGGGGTTTAGCATGTGTGCAAGATGTTATGCAAATTTACACTACTTTCCTCAAAAAAAATATATATACAAAGCAGACATTTACTTTTTCTGAATATTCTGTGTGTTTCTTGGCAATTCGAAATGGAAGTACAACAGTTCAATGTCATTTATCAACAGTCTCATCTCAGGTATCATATTAACCTCAGTTTTTCTTCTACTCTCTCTCTCTCTCTCTCTCTCTCTCTCTCTCTCTCTCTCTCTCACACACACACACACACACACACACACACACCACACACACACACACACACACACACACACACACACACACACACACACAACCTTTCAAAACTCCTTTTCTCACCAATCTTTACAGAGACACAATGCAAGTACACAAGTTTTTCAACTACATATAAAACAACTCTCCAATTAGACTTCCTCTGATTAAAAACATTTTCAAAACCATTTCTGACACAACTCTCACTGTAAACACAAACACACAAGTTTTATCATCTCTGCTATAAAACCTACTAATAACAAAACCTTAAAACATGATGAAGACTGATTAAAAAAAAAAAAAAAAAAGAGGAGGAAGGGATGCTACTGGAAAGTCATTGGTCTAAAAAAACAAAAAAAAACTTAAAGATGGACAGAGTTGTGGAATGCTTATTTCAAACAACAGGAAAACACACTCTTCAAACTACACTGAAAAATATCCACAACTTTTTCATACTTAATTATGATTTTTTTTTAAATGTCAAAGCACCCCATGAAACAATACCAATCAACTTTCTGACCAAATGACACAAATCTGAAAAAAAAATCCTGCAAGAACTTTATTTAAAATACACACTATGAAAACATGCACCTTCTCCATCTAAATCTACACTTCAAGAACTTTACACACAACCAGCTTGTGCTGACTCACTAAAACAGCTAAGTAAGGGTTGATTTCAGATTATAACTTGAAAGAAAATAAAACAGGTTATGTCTGCGTGAAACCTTGAAAATGAGGACTGTAAAAGAGGGATGCTGGATAAAACCACTTCTAAAAACTGCGACACAAAAATATCACACACACACACACACACACACACACACACACACACTTCCCCAACACACCGTACAGAAAGCAACATTTAAAATGAACAAAGCCTCAAAGAGAGGAATTTCCAAAAATGGATCAGACTCTTCCGAGACCCTTTTGGTTTTGATGATGATGATGATGATGATGATGTGATGATGCTTCTGGAACTCTGAAAGACAAATACACTCACAACACAAATGTTAATACTGCACAGAACAATGCCACCTACAACACATGATAATAAACAAAACATATAACAAACTGACTTCAGTTAGCAAAAAAACCAAAAAGACCTCATCTTTTTGAAAAGTCTGATTAAGAAAATTTTTTTCAATAGTCTAGAAACACAGAGGTGATGAGTGTGGGATTTTTTGTTTTTTGTGTGTTGTTGTTTCGTTGATCAATAAAAAGTGTGCATTGATTACTGTACACTGAAAGAATTCTTTCCACTGGAGGCACAACAAAAACTAAAAATGCATAAATCCTAAATTTCTGGCAAAATGCAGGTACAAAAGCCAAAAGAATATATATATATACATTATGGCTTTTTTTGTTTACACAAACCAAAAAATTCCAAACAAAAAAACAACCAATTTTCCCTTTCATAATAATACACTAAACCAGTAATTCTGGATGCTTTACAATTTTGTGTGTTAATCATATGGTGAAAATATTCAATCTTCCTCAAATTTCTTGAGATTTATCTACTGAAGATTAAAA
Source organism: Stramonita haemastoma (assembly GCA_030674155.1). Taxonomy (NCBI): domain Eukaryota; kingdom Metazoa; phylum Mollusca; class Gastropoda; order Neogastropoda; family Muricidae; genus Stramonita; species Stramonita haemastoma. The sequence continues at coordinate 14,828,802 of CM060328.1, forward strand.
AAATATTAGAGGATAAAAGAACTACAATAATAAAATATGAAAAGATAACAGAACTACAAGAATAAAATATGAATCAAACATACGAGAGTAGTAAAATGAAAAAAAATATGTTGACAGTATAATAACTATGAAAAAAAACATCCTATCATGACTATAACCCTGAACACACACATAGATGAACACACAAATATCAAACTAAAGTAAAAATGCGTTGTACATGTATATATGCTCCAATACACATGCAATTCGTTCTTTTTATAGATGTTACATTTCATCATAAACTTCTCTTTAACACACACACACACACTCTCTCTCTCTCTCTCTCTCACACACACACACACACACACACACACACACACACACACACACACACACACACACACACACACACACACACACACACAAAAACACATGAAACTTCTCGAGTGAATGCCCAAACTAAGTTCCTTTATCTATCCTCAACCATTACTTTTTTTTTTCAACAAACAACCAAGCACAGTTGGTTTAATTTTCTCACTATCATAACTGACTTAAAAAAACAACAACCCAACCTGCTTACGCAGAAACACAAATATACAGTTGTCAACACACAACCACCAACAACAAAACTGTCCTCACACACACACATACACGTCACCCCTGAAAACAACACACATCATCATCACACAGAGATCAGTGTTGCTGCATCCGCTCCTCTTCCTCATACCCAGAATCCTCCTCGGCCTCGTTGCTGACCACGCGGGGCGTGCGAACGTAGAAGGGCGCCATCTTGCCCTTGACCACATCCTCCGACACCACCACGCTGGTGATGTCAGACCCGGGAACGTCGAACATGGGGTCCAGCAACAGCGTTTCCTGTTTCCCCAAAAAAGCCACCGGCCAAACTTGAGTGGGAGAAAATGGAGGCCACACACTTTCCATTTGCTTGATATGCTTTAGCATGTGTATTCACCTATGTCAGATTTTCAGGGACCGGGGGAGAGGGGGGGGAGGGTTGTTGCTTTTTGTTGTTAATATTTTTTTTTCTTGAGGATGGGGGGGAGGGGGGGGGTTGTTTTGGTGTTTTTTGTTCCTTAGCTAGAGATCCAAGGTTCAACAATGATGAGATTTTGTAAATGCAATCGTTTTGGCCCATCTATAAATGAGCTAATTGTGTTTACAATGACACATCAGTGTTTATGTCACAACAACAGCAAAATACATCCCCAGTATATATAGACTTTCTCTTCTTCTTCTCTGTCAAACGCTCAGACAGCAACTCCAGAGGCCCTGACAAATGTAGTATGCTGTAAGCACACAAGGGGTCTGAGGAGACTGTCCCCCTTTCTCTCCCATTGTCAAGACTTCAGCATGACTACATCCTCTCACAAGAGAATCATTTCCCTTTGAGGTCCTATCTTCTGATCTAGATATGGACAGAGAAAGATCAGTTGAAGGAAGGAGCTACATGGTGTGGCACAGAATATCAACCGTGTTGTGTAACCAAAGAATCACATGGTTTTTATCTTGATTTAGAATGAAGATTTATTTCAAAGATATCTTAAGGCTGGCTATCCGAGACCTTACCATGTAAAATTTCTTTTAATTCTCACTTGACTGACTTTCTACAACTTATACTGCATTTATTTTGATCTTCCTCCGCATCAAAAGCAAGAATCTGCTAATGAATGAGGTGAAACAATCAGAAATATGAATTCTATTCGAAGTCTTCCTTTTAACTCACTCAGGATGGCCAGTTCTCTTCCTTGCTTTTCCCCACAGACGGCACTTTTGTAATGGTTAGTAAATTTTTTTTTTTTTTGATCATTAAAAATACAAAACACAAAGTAAGAATATGAATATTTCTGAACTTATGAATTACATACTGGTTAGAACATGTCAAAAGATTGAAGCTCCCACTTTAATATTTGAGCACTGACTAGCATGAAGAAAATACTATGAATTTTGTACTCCGTATTGCTAGTCTGTGTTGCCTACTTTCTGCAAACCCGAACAAAGAGTTCGGAACACACGGTATAACCCGACAACGCTCTGCATTCGACCTTGGACAGGCTCACGAAGCTATGTTGAGCTGCACTAGTCATAGTATCAATGCAGCTGTGGCGTAAAAAATCTGCAAATGGCAAATCTGCTTGAGCGGACAGCCGCCCAAATCTGTTGCTTTACACTGATCTGCTATAGCGGATGGCCGTCCTCTGAGAGTTAATGGAAATTAGTTCCCTGACCATGGCAATGTCTTCCTCTATCATTATGGCACACTTACTTACAACCAGAGAGCCATTCCCTGCCTCATTGTACACACATATCCAAGGCATTTAAATGACAAATTTTAAAATCTGGTAACACTTAGATTTAGTTGCGCTACTGCCCTGTTTGAACTTTCTTCAGAACATTTCGTCTTCTTCATTGTCAAACGCTCAGACAGCAACTTCTGTTCTGTGTCATAAGAGCACATTGTGCTGCCATGAAGCGCCTGAAAAGTCAGGCCAGGCACATCCCACTTCAGCATGAGACACAACATTTCAGCAATCTGTTAATCCACATGCTTCACTGTTCCACTTCAAACAACACCCCCCCCCACCTCCCCCCAAACTAAATAGGTTTCCTTTTCCCCTCTTCAGACTGCTTACCAAAATGGCCCTCAGTCCACGAGCACCCGTCTTCCTCTCCAGTGCCAGCTGTGCAATGGCCTGCAGTGCCTCAGGCTTCACTTCCAATTGGGACTGTTCGTTATTTGACAACAGAACAGAAAATGGGACATTTTTATTGGCACTGTTTGTTATTTGACAACAGAAAAGTAAAAGGGACATTTTGATTGGCACTGTTTGTTATTTGACAACAGAAAAGAAAACAGGACATTTTGATTGGCACTGTTTGTTATTTGACAACAGAAAAAGCGGCATTTTTATTGGGACTGTTTGTTATTTGACAACAGAAAAGAAAAAGGGACATTTTAATTGGGACTGTTTGTTATTTGACAACAGAACAGAAAATGGGACATTTTGATTGGCACTGTTTGTTATTTGACAACAGAAAAAGCGGCATTTTTATTGGGACTGTTTGTTATTTGACAACAGAAAAGAAAATGGGACATTTTATTGGCACTGTTTGTTATTTGACAACAGAAAAGAAAATGGGACATTTTGATTGGCACTGTTTGTTATTTGACAACAGAACAGAAAATGGGACATTTTGATTGCGACTGTTTGTTATTTGACAACAGAACAGAAAATGGGACATTTTTATTGGCACTGTTTGTTATTTGACAACAGAAAAGAAAATGGGACATTTTGATTGGCACTGTTTGTTATTTGACAACAGAAAAGAAAAAGGGACATTTTTATTGGGACTGTTTGTTATTTGACAACAGAAAAGAAAACGGGACATTTTAATTGGGACTGTTTGTTATTTGACAACAGAAAAAGCGGCATTTTTATTGGGACTGTTTGTTATTTGACAACAGAAAAGAAAATGGGACATTTTATTGGGGCTGTTTGTTGTTTGACAACAGAAAAGAAAATGGGACATTTTTATTGGGACTGTTTGTTATTTGACAACAGAAAAGAAAAAGGGACATTTTAATTGGGACTGTTTGTTATTTGACAACAGAACAGAAAATGGGACATTTTTATTGGGACTGTTTGTTATTTGACAACAGAAAAGAAAAAGGGACATTTTAATTGGACTGTTTGTTATTTGACAACAGAAAAGAAAAAGGGACATTTTAATTGGGACTGTTTGTTATTTGACAACAGAACAGAAAATGGGACATTTTTATTGGGACTGTTTGTTATTTGACAACAGAAAAGAAAATGGGACATTTTTATTGGGACTGTTTGTTATTTGACAACAGAAAAGAAAAAGGGACATTTTAATTGGGACTGTTTGTTATTTGACAACAGAAAAGAAAAAGGGACATTTTAATTGGGACTGTTTGTTATTTTACAACAGAAAAGAAAAAGGGACATTTTATCATCTTTGAGGCTGAGCATACATGCAGATGCAAAAAGAACAAGAAACAATTTGGGTGGTTTTTTCTTTTAAAGTAGGTATATGAATTAACAGAGTAAAAAAAAATCACACACGCACACAGATGCATGCACACACACATGCGCACACATATGCACGAACATGCACACACCGCGCACGCACGCACGCACGCACGCACGCACGCACGCACGCACGCAGCACGCACGCACACACACACACACACACACACACACACACACACACACACACACACACACACACACACACAATGACAGGATAGCCTGGACATTAGAGCATTGCACCCACGATCTGACGGTCCCATTTCCAACAACCACCAAGCAGCTGTTTGAGGGAATTTTTCCCTGTAATTAACATCAGCACCAACTCAACTCCCTCAAAAATCCTACAGATGAGACTACAAACAAAGATCCTGTGTGCAAATGCACATAAAATATTGTGTGTGCACATCAAAATCTGTCCTGCCCTTGAGAATATGCAATTGTGTACCAGTGGGAATGGATGACAAAATCTATAAAAACTGCCAGCCCAAGGGAACAAATGTACAAAAGCATACAACTGCTTATTCATTATTCTGAAAATTAAAACACACACACACACACACACACACATGCGCAAGCATGCACACACAGGTCCCATGTGCAAATTCACACAGAACATCTTGCGCACACATTAAACCCTGTTCTGTTTTTCAGAAGATCAGCCCATGGGAAAAGATGACAAAATTTACATAATTCCATACACACTGGGACTAGAAGTAGAAAAAGCACAGGAGTGCTAATTCCATTATCCTCAAAATAGAAAAACAACTTTATTTTTAAAAACACGCACATAAACACCCCCCCCACTCCCACACAACCCCCCCCCCAGCAGAGACTGACCCTGTCCATGCTGAAGAGGGCCTGGTACTGGGGCACCAGGGCGTTGTTGGGCTCGGTGAGGATCTTGACCAGCATGGCTTCCGTCAGGCTGTGGAAGGGCACCACCACGGGCAGGCGGCCGCAGAACTCAGGGATCAGGCCAAACTCTATCAGGTCGCGCGCCTCCACCAGGCGAAGGAAGGCGTCCTTCTCCTCGTTGTCAGAGATGGTGTCGCTGCTGTCTGCCTGGTTCCGCTGGTCCGCTTCTGACGCTGCCCGCCGGCCCTGGCTGTTGAGCGTGGGGGCTCCAACCCCAGGTACTGGTCAGGACAGCACCACAACACAACAGTTAACCCTCTTCCATTCCCATTCTCTGAACACAAACTGCCCCTAGATTTCGCATTCCATCACAAAATCAGGTCAGGCACACATATTCACTCGCTTTTTCCTTCTTCTTATTACATACCAGCAGCTATAATTACTTCCAGACTCTCACAGCAGGCTTTGTGCATCTGGCCTGATACTGCTTCGGCATGTGGTAACGATCGGCGAAGGTCACTGTGTGATGGAAAACTACTGTATGTAAATCCCTGCAAATCCCAGGTTGGGATAAGGCGGGGGGATGATTAATTTAATCCCAGCAAAGCCCAGGTCAGGACTAAGAGGGTTAATGTCTATGTTGTCCAACTCAGAATGAATAGTTCGAGTTGAGGAATAAAAGACTTTTTTTCCATTCCTTGGCTAGAGCTCCAAAGTTCACCAATGGTGATATTTCTGTGTATGTGACCATTCTGTCCCCCCCCCCCCCCCAAACACACACCATTTAGGTAGCTGCATTCCAACTTCAGGGATTCTAAGAATTTAAATCACTGAGACAAGGATTTCCATTCCCAAGTATCACTTTATTGCATGCTTGACATTCCCTTTTATTGTGTATCATTTATGCTGATTTTTTTCATAGCATATTAGTCTTCATTATTATCTTGGCTGTATTTGCTCTTTATTTTTTACAAGCAGAACTATGAGCTTACCCTTTCTATTGTGTTTTTCTTTTTGTTGTTTTTGTTTTTTGCTGGATTTTTTATCTGAGAGGGGATGGAAGGGCGGCAGGGTTCAGATTTTAATTCTATCATCTTTCAGAAATGCTGAAATAATGCTTTGATAACTCAAATATATCTCTGCCTCTCTACTGTAAAATATTGTTCTCCCTACCACATACTCATTCACTTGGTCTCTCTCTCACACACACACACACATACACAGTAGGCCATTGTGTGCCAGTGGGAATGGAACGGATGACAAAATTGACAAAACTGCATACACACAGGGGACTGGATTAAAAAAGCACACAACTGCTTATTCCATTATCCTCAAAAGGAAAAGAACAAGCAAAATAAAAGAATAAAAAATAACAAATAACACATACGCTATCACTTTTTTAACAGTTTCATAAAAACTGAAAAAAAAACAAAAAAAACCCAACTTCTAAGAGATAATAAGGTATTTGAATTTGAACCTGACTCACCTTCTCATTCTTTCTACGGCTGATGATGCGGTCCAGGCCATTGAAAGCCCCCGAGGCAATGAAAAGAATGTTGGTGGTGTCCACCTGAACAGTCTCCCCACGAAGCTTACGGGAATTCCTCTCTGGCACATTGACGATCGTCCCCTCCAGCATCTTCAGCATGCCCTGTTCGAGACACACATGGTCAGCTTTACCTACCCACCACATGTATGTCTCTGTCTCTACTGCATCAGGCAACTTTTCATCAGGGTTAATGCTGATTTCCCTATACTACAGTCACTAATCTTTTTCTACAGTCTACTGTTTCAATAACTCAAGTCCTTTTCAAGTCCTGTTACATTTTCTATTGCTAAAAAAAAAAATCTTCACAGAGTATCAAACTCTTTCCAAGCCTTGACCGATTTGCCTTCTGGCCACTTTGGACCACAAACATTTCTCTTCTCTCCGATCCATGCACAGATAGATCTGCCGCTAAGGAATCATTCTTTACTACATTCCTAACCTCTTAAAACTTTTCACCAAGTCAGCAACGAAACAAAGATCATGACGTGAGCGTTTGATTCCACAGAGCAGCTTAAGACTCAACCCCAATACATTTTCTCATGTCTCACTCATCAAGCCATATCCACATAGAATGGAATGAAATTTGACTGCAGAATTATTTGTACAATCTGTCTGCTTGCTACATGGATAAAAATGGAAAACATTTTTAAAGGTTAAAGACAAAATATCAACTGGTGATAAACAAGCAACAACGAAAACACAACACCTACCTGCTGTACCCCCTCTCCACCCACGTCCCTCAGCTGGTGAATACCTGGCACACTGCCAATTTTGTCCACTTCATCCAGGAACACAATACCTGTCATCAAGGCAGCAAGTCAGTCACCATTTACCTTCTGACCACTTTGGGCCACAACCATTTCTCTTCTCTCTCATCCAGGCACAGACAACTGATAAACTCTATTGTCTAAAATCTCAATATAAAAATTCATACCTATGCAATTTGTACTTCTGGATCTCTTCGCTATCATAAACAGACATTATAACTGGGAAAATCAAGGGTGGAGCAATATTCATGTCTTTAATCCTACTAAAATACTTCTATGCAAACAAGTTGCTTCAAAGAAACACTACAGTTCAAACACACACACACACACACACACACACACACACACACACACACACACACACACACACACACACACGCCACCACGCCACACACACAACACACACACCCCCCATGATAAATCACCTACTCATTTAAAAAAAAAAAAAAAAAATTAACACAACTGTATATATTTTTTTAAAATCCCATCAAAAACAACAAACTTTAAGAATGAAACATTCAGTGATTCTGTTTCCATAAAAATTCCATCAAAAACAACAAACTTTAAGAATGAAACATTCAGTGATTCTGTTTCCATAAAAATCACAGCAAAAACGACACACTTTCCAAATAAAACATTCACTGATTCTGTTTCCATAACAATCACAGCAAACAACAAACTTTTCAAATGAAACATTCACTGATTCTATTTCCACAACAATCACAGCAAAAACAACAAACTTTCCAAATGAAACATTCACTGATTCTGTTTCTATAACAATCACAGCAAAAACCACAAACTTTAAGAACAAAACATTGAGTGATTCTATTTCCATAACAATCACAACAAAAACAACAAACTTAAGACCTAATCCTTAAGCATTTCTATTTCCCTAATCT
>CM060328.1:14841923-14874346 GCA_030674155.1 Stramonita haemastoma
TGCCATCAAGCCCTGTTGCTTTGCCACTTTTTAATTTCTTTATAGCATGTTGTACTTCCTCCTCTGTTATAACACTGTTTAGAAAATGATTTGGTTCTTCTAATTTATCAAAATCTGGTATATCTTGGTGCTCATTATTGTCACTGCTAAAGACATTTTTGAAATGACTATACCAGTCATTGATAGTGATATTACTACTGAGAGAGAGAGAGAGAGAGAGAGAGAGAGAGAGAGAGAGAGACAGACAGACAGACAGACAGACAGATAGACAGACAGACAGACAGACAGACAGAGACAGAGAGAGGTCAAAGTCAGTTTTCTTTTTCCACTTTCAGAGTTGGAAAGAGAGATATATATATATTATCTAGATCTAGATGAGAAGACAAGTGAAAGCCAATATCAAAGTCCCCGCCCCCCCCCCCACCCAAGAGAAAGAGAGAGTGTGTGTGTCTCTTAACTGATGGACGTCTTTCTGAAGAATTTCATTTTGTACAGCCTCCTGGTGATCACCATTGTTTTTGTGTGATGCTCGAAGTCCTCCAGTGAAGGAATTGTTTTTTCCATTTTATTTTATACACAGCCAACATCACATGCCGTCATCACTGTTCTCAAGCCGGGCTACTTGTCTAGCCAGATCTGGAAAACCTTTCTTGAAAACTTTTTGGTCTACCAGCTCTGAACTCTGCTGGGTCACGGCATCTTCTGCTATAGATCTACTCAATATCTCTGTCAAGATGACGTCATTTGTGTCAGGAGTTCAAGGCTTCTCTTGGTCTGACATCATTTTTCTATTCCTGTACGTCATTACGTCATTTAAGCTGGCTTCATTGTGGTTTGCGGTGCTAATCAGTGAATCTGCTGTCCCTTGGGTATCAACGTAATGACCACCCCATGCAGCCCTATATTATAGAGATTTTATAAACAGCAGTTGCAATGACGCACTGTTTGTTCAAATACGCGCTTGTCCACGGTTTTAGGTCCATTAGCCTAGGGCGCACTGGTTAGATTATTTTGCAGCAATGTTGAAAAAAATGCGGAATCCTGCAAAAGCCCACCCTAGAATCAACACGGAATAGGTCAATTCAGGTACTGCGTTCAATGATTGCTTCCCACATACACGCGTATTCGGCAACGTACCAGACCTTCAGCGGCCAGACACAGCTTGCAAACGAAGCTTTAACAGTAGGCCTATGCCACAGCCGGTGCCCAAATATTTTTTGCTCCCGCGATTTTTTTCCGCGGACTGGATTTTTTTCCCGCGGAAGTAGATTCCAAAAACACGGAAATTTGCGTTTCCGCGGACAATTCCCACCCCTGGACTAACAGGGTTTAAAAAATCAAAAAAAAACATTTTATTCTTTTATTTTGATAATAAGCACTCATGCGGTTTTTTACATCCAATCCCCAGTAAAACAGGCTGAATCCATTAAACAGGCTTCCTGTCCAATTAGACAATTTTTTTTTTCAGCTCATATACATCATTTTCAGCAAACAACTGTAAAATGCATGCATGTAACACCACCAAACAATACTCACCTGATCCGGTGGGTCCCAGCATCAGAATATTGGACTTCTCTAGTTTGAGTTCTACTGTGCTGGCATCCAAAATGTCGGAGCGTTTTGATTCCTCCTGCTGCTGCTGCTGCGTCTGCTGGCCAAGAGATGGACCCAGAGGACTGCCAGGGCCACTCACTGCAATCTGCAGCATGTCTGAAACACCAGGCATCACCACAGTTACAAAATGTTTGAAACACCATAAACCACCACAGTTATAGAATAATGCTCAGTAAAACATGCCACTATGGGCAGTTCACTGAGACTCAAGACGCAAGTTCAAAAGACACTATGAAATACTGGTCAATAAATCATACCCTACTTTCAGATTTAAAAAAGACCACAAACACTCTGTGGTGGGTTGTTGTTGTTATATATATATATGACAAAATTGAAACTGATAATAACCAGTTTAAAAAAAACAACCAAGTTCAACCTCTGATAAAAACATAAAAGGCAAAGTATGATAGGAAACCTGCCCAAAAAAAAACAAACTTGCAGCACATAACACCTTTCCTACAAACAAGACAGTCTCGTTCACGATGGGTACTTTCGTTTCGGCACTTCTCTCATAAGAGTAATTCGTTCTTACAGCCCTACAGAGGTCACCATTGCAAGGGAACTAACTCTAGTGTGCACAAACGTATACATAGAACGTTCTAGGACCAGCTTAAACGATGTCGAAGCGACAAGCACTACCCCCAAAGTTTCATGACTTCGAACTTCTTTTGGAGTCGAACAGCGAGTCTGACAATCCTACAGAAGAAAGTTCTGATAAGTTTGTACCAAGTTATGAAGGCGAAACTTCGATTGAAAATGAAATGGAAGAAGACACTGAAGAGTTGGCTGCCGATCCACAATGATCAACCTCAAGTGAAACAGGTTGAAGTTTTTGAAGACTGAGGAGGTGGGGGGTGGGGGGGGGGGGGGTCTTGTCAAGTGCGTTACCAGTTTCGGTTTTTTATCTACTGATTCAAATAGTTATTATAGAGAAAATTTCCCATTTGAGTTAGGTTTTTTTGTTGTAAGATTAATAACATACACTCTGCCAAATACATTCCCAATTTCAAAACAAGCAAACCAGAAGTTTTTTTTATGAAGTTTTTTCTTCGGTCACCCACTTTTCAAGTCAGTAAACTCAAAATTGCTTGGGCACAGGTTGCTGATCTCCCCCTATTTACTTAGAATGAAACGTGTTAACAAACATGCACATGTATATATCTTTACACACAAACACATCTACAGAGGAAATTTTATACACAGATATTCCCCAAATGAAAATATGCATGCTGCAGACCTGTGCACCCCCTTACTACTGATTTCAGTATTTTCATGGCAATTTTCAGTATTTTTCACCAAGTTTCAGTATTTTTGCGCGTTGTTCGCGACACACTTTTTCAACATGAAGCATAAACGTCTTTTTTTGTTGTTGGCTTTTTTTCTTTGTTTGCTCATTCCCCTTCCAATTTCTTTCCATTGTACAAAAGCTCATAAGCCTTTTCTTTTATCAACTAGCAAATCTGGACTAATTGAAATCATCAAGGCTGTACGAGAATGCAAGAAGTGCAGTTTTCATGAACAATCACGTGGGCGAGTTCTTCAAGACCACGGTTGGGGTTCGCCAGGGCTGCCTTCTCTCACCTGTACTCTTCAACCTCTTCCTCGAAAACATCATGACGGAGACACTGCAAAACCACCACACTTCCATCTCCATTGGTGGAAGACCCCTTTGCAACCTCAGATTTGCAGATGACATTGACCTCATGGGCAGCAGCAAACAAGAACTGCAAATCCTCACAGACAATTTAACAGATCGAGCGAGCGCATACGGCATGGAGGTCAGTACAGAGAAATCAAAGATCATGGTCAACAGCCGAGTAATGACATCACGGAAATAAAGATGAATGGAGAAATACTAGAAGAGGTGAGCCAATTCAAATACTTAGGCTCCATCCTAACAAAAGATGGCACATCAAACAATGAAGTGAAAGCTCGCATTGCAACAGCAACATCTGCTCTAGTCAGACTCGAGAGGATCATCAGAAGCAACAACATCAGCTTCTGCACCAAATACCACCTTTACAAATCCCTCGTGATATCTATCCTCCTATATGGTTGTGAATCATGGACTCTGACAGCAGAGTTAGAGAGGAGAATCCAAGCATTCGAGATCAAGTGCCACAGAAGACTTCTCAGAATATCATACAAAGAACACAAGACCAATAACTATGTGAAAGAAGAAATCAAAAAGCGTGTGGGCCCCCAAGAGCCTTTGCTCTCCACCATAAAGAGGAGAAAGCTGATGTGGTTTGGTCACACCACAAGACACAACACCCTAGCAAAAACCATCCTGCAAGGAACAGTCGAGGGCAAGAGAAGAAGAGGCCGCCAAAAGAAATCATGGGTTGACAACATCAAAGACTGGACCGCCCAACCCCTGCAACACCTCCTACTAGCCACACAGGATCGTGAAGCATGGAAAAAGATTGCTGTTGTGTCTTCTCTCATGTTCCCCCTACGTCCTTTGGGACATGGGACTGAGTGAGTGAGTGAGTGAAATCTGGACAGGTCTGATGACTTCATTAGTGATGTAATACATCATATGTGATAGTCCTGGATACTGTTGAAAATTGTCATTTCTTTTTAAAGCTTTCATAAAGGATGATACCAAATTAGATTGTGTGTGTGTCAGTGTGTGTGTGTGTGTGTGTGTGTGTGTGTGTGTGTGCGCGCGCTAGTGGAGAAGGGAGTGGGGGGGGGGGGGGGGGAAGAAAGACACGAGGAGGGAGATAGGGTGAGGAAACTAGTGAAGAGGGGAGGGGGGAGAAGCATTATGTGAGGGAGAGACTCAGAGAGGTGGTAGTGGGTAGGGGAAGAGGACTAGTGAAGTGGGAAAGAGATAGGGAGGTGAGTAGCAACAGAGGGAGAGAATGTGTGTTGTGTGTGTGTGTGGTGTGTGTGTGTGGTGTGTGTGTGTGTGTGTGTGTGTGTGTGGTGTGTGTGTGTGTGGCTGAGTGAGAATGAGAGAGATCAGATACACTCTCTGGTGAAGATTGAAGAAGATCCTATGCCTTTCTCATTTTATTTTTTATCTGATTTCGGAGTGGACTCACCATGACAGTTTGCATGGCCAGAAAACAAGTGCTGGGTATGTGTGTGCTTTGCTGCTGTCCAGTACAGCACCAGAGCGGAGGCCATGTTTGACAGATACAACTTCAGAGCGAGTCTCGATGTAACTTCAGAATGAGTCACTTTGCCGTTTTAACGATCAACTGATTTTCGGAAGACGCGAAAATTTTACTGTTCCATGATTTTCCGAGAAATCAGTGCTTCTATAAATGAAAGCCGTGGTTTGCTATGTTCCAACCGCTTCCAATTTTTCGACACCACTTGCGAATGAAAGTTCAACTTTCACTAGGCCTAGCGAGTAGCCCAATGCGATAGATGTAGCGCAGGTTTCAAACCTTACTCGGCAAAACGAACAGCCAATTTTGCTGCTTATGCATCTATATCCGCAACTGTACCTCTTTTAGCCCCATCCTGGCCTGTTAGCATCATTTTGCATTCACTCCGCATCTTTCTTTGCTTGTAAGTGTATCAGTTTGGTCTGTTTCTCTGCGAAAGTTTACACCACTTTCCGCCATTTTGTTTTGAAAGTACTCTTGTGCGCATGCGTCATCAGGGGAGATAAGTAACTGAACGATAGGGCCTGGCAGATGACGTAACGCGAGATGAACGGCATCGCTGAACGATAGAAACAACGTTTTCGATTTCCGGATTTTTCATTGACAAAAATCGGATTTTGATTAATAAAATCGTATTTCCGTATTTTCCAACTTTTTCGGGAACAAATACGGAAGGTGCACAGGTCTGCATGCTGACACATTTCAGTAAATTTGCAAACACATATGCACACATACACACAAAATGTGTACATATGAATGCTCGCATGCATGTAGGTACAGACACACACACACACACACACACACACACACACACACACACACACACACACATATTCAATCCCTTCGACACACATTAAAATCCTGTTTCACTTTTCGAAAGAGTAGGCCATTGTGTGCTGGCAGGAACAGATGACAAAAATTACAAAATGATACATATGGGGATCAGGTGCAAAAAAGCACACGAGTGCTTATTCCATTATCATCGATAATGGTTCAGTGGATCAGTGGTTTAGAGGAACGCATCTGCCTAGAAAGCGAAAAGTCTGGACGGAGTGTGCGGTGGTTCAAATCCTGTTTGGGACAAAACTTTTACCCCATCCACTGGACCCTGAGTGGTGGTCTGGTTGCTAGTCTTTTGGATGAGACAATAAACCAAGGTCCTGTGTGTGACACATCATTATTTAGTGCACGTAAAAGAACCCACGGCAACAAGAGGGTTGTCCCTGGCAACATTCTGCAGAAAAAAGCCACTCTAATAGGGAAACAAATACAGTTGCAGACAGGAAAAAGAAAAAAAAAATAATGGGTGGCACTGCACTTATGGCAATGCACTCTCCCCGGGGAAAGCAGCCTGAATTTCACGTAGAGAAATCTGCTGTGACATAAAGTGGAATAAAACAAAATAAAAATAAAAAGATAAAGGAATAAATAAAATATAAAAATAAAATAAACACACACACACATACACTCTCTCTCTCTCTCTCTCTCTCTCTCTCTCTCTCTCTCTCTCTCTCTCTCTCTCTCACAACATCCAAACTCTTACTCCAGTCTTGTGTCACCCACTGTGTGTCTCACCTCTGGGGGTTAGAGTGTGAGGGTAGTGCCGGCCTGCTTCCTGAGAGGTGCTGTCCACTTTACCCCCGCTGCCAGACCCTGAGGAACCGTTGGTGTCTGAGGGCAGGTTGTGGAAGATGCGCTTGTAGTGATTGTACACGGCCACTGACAACACCTTTTTGGCATAGTCCTGACCCACCACATAGCGATCCAGGTATTCGTAAATCTGAAACAACACCACACCAGATTACAGTCACATTTTCCTTTAACTGTCTTAGCCTCGTAGTGGCCGCGGCCGCCCGTAACTGCACCGGCTGCTAAATTCCGATGCGGCCATAGCCGGCCGTTGCTCCTGACCATGTGGGCAGTACTTTTCCATCACACACACACATCTCATGGTTCTCACACAATGTGTCTGAAATTTGGAGGGGCGATGCAGAGAGTGTTTCAGAGGGTGCCAGTGATAAATTTAGACCACTAACGCGTGTGTACTTAGGAGGGAAGGAAGAAAGCATAGCTGGTGATAGAAACGCCTTTCGGTCGTAGAGCGTGGCGAAAAAAAATGGCGTCTTCTTTGGTAGCAGACGATTCATCTAACTAACTAGACAAGAAAATCAACGTGTTTGCGTTGGAAGTAGAAAATTTTCAATGATAAATGTTAATTGAGTCAGAAATAAAAAGCTGATGGGGGAGAAGAGAAAGGAAATAACACAGAGAGAAGAGTGACCCTGAAAACAAAGTACTACACGGCACATTCCTGCAAGCGCGGGTGACCTGTGCTACGCACACTACTGTGGAGAAATTTGACCTAGGGGGAGGGGGTGGGAGGTCCGCAGCATAAACGCCAGAAAAAGTGACGCCTTTTGACTATTATCTAGTTTTACCACATTTTTTATTTGAAGCTTATCGGTCAGATTTGCTGATGACGAAAATAGCAAGAAGGAAAAGAAAATAGGTCCCCAGTCTGCCAAGGTGCCACAGGTGACAGTGATAGGTACACCCCTGACACATCCACATTTGTGCTTTCTGTGATGTGATGTATCCCTGTGCCATCACTATGACTACTTTAAAGGCTATCAAGATAAAAATTTTGTAGAATTTCAGTTCTGTGTGGTTTCATATTTGTCACACTTGTGTGGTGACACTGGTGACAAATAAAATGTACAATAATACACTTCTGTGCACTTAAAAAACATGTGGTAAGACATAGAGATCTGAAATCAGTATACATGTCATATTATTAATACGTCAAAGACAAAAAACGTTAACAAATATGCATTAGAATTAACAACAGTTATACTTGTGTGCACTTGGTAATGACAAAACTTTAGTTGTAGGTCATTATGCAACATTCATGATGAATTTGTTATCCATCAATTTTGCTGGTTATGTAAAACTTTTACTTGTACAATATACAATGACACGACATTTTGTGACCAGACATGTAAACTTGCGTTAAAATGCAAGTACAAAGATATATTTAGCTTGTGTCAAAATTTCAGCTTGATAGCTTGTCATGCACAAGCACAATTGTCTCAGAAGTAAACTATGTCAGTTTGGGGTAGAAAACTTTCAAAGAATTCAAAATTTACAGGCAGTTTAGCTCTGTAGAATTCAACAACAAGAGGGTTAAAACACTGTTACATTGTCTTTTTATAAAAACTTTCTGAACCCCTGCGATAACTTGTGCTGTCATGCAAATAGCCTGGTGGTTAGAACACTGCGCTCACAATCTGATCACCCGGGTTTGAATCCTGTGCAAAGGGATTTTTCCCCTGGAGTTGACATCAAGGCAGACTCCACTCTCCCAAAAAGTCCTACAGATGAGACTATAAACTAAAGTCCTGTGTGCGAATGCAAGCATAACATCTTGTGGACACATTAAATCCTGTTCCGCTTTTCAAAAGAGTAGGCCACTGTGTGCCAGTAGGAACAGATGAGATCATTTATAAAACTGCATACACATGGGGACTGAATGTAAAAAAAAAACATACGTGCTTATTCCATTATCCTCAATATAAAAGAATAAATAAATAAAATGCATTACTTGGTGTGCCTAAAAGCATTTTATGACGGATTAGGTTGTCATCATCATAAAAGGTATTTCCGAGTTTCCTTCCTGCACACACTGGTATGTCAGTATGAAAAATCTGTGGGCAAAACTATTCAGTCCCAGTCCAGATGTCAGAGTTCTGTTACTGTTGATTAGAGCCCTGTCTCTGAGCTTTGGTTTTTTGAACCTTTGACAAACAGATGACAGGAGACATGACACGGCAATGAAGGACTCGCAAGTGAAACACCCTAAAACCGAAAAAACAATCCTTCAAACACCCTAAAACCAAAAAAAAAAAAGACCTGACTGGAGATTTAACAACTTGTCATCAAGTAAACAACTGAAAAAAAGACAAGCTCTAGCCATTTTTTTTGTTCAAAGTGATCTAAAAAAGAATGTTTGCTTTATAGAACACAAAAAATATCTGTATAACAGGTATGATCAATCTTGTGAGCAAATGTTTGATAAAAAGGCAATAAATACTGATTGGGAAATTATGTCCCTAAATGTTACTCGCCATTATAAGCTGCAGAGATGTAAACGGCAACAGAAACGGAGGTCTGTTTCTAAACTAGCGGGCAGAGGACCAGACGCATGCAACGGCACAAGAAGATTTTCATGATCTCACTGTGTCCACTTCCCTCTGCCTTTTTCCTTTCATCATCATCTTCTTTTCACCTACTTAAACTGAACATTGTGATGATCACTATGACATATATCCCTCTTGTCTGACTGTCAGACATATTCATGACCAGACAGTAGACAGCCATCAGACTGTCCTTGAACTACTTAGAAGCCAAATTCCACACTAAAACCAGAGAAACAAAAACTGTCACTTATCTGGCGAGATCAAATGAGGCCACAGGTGGGTGAAGGTGGGAAAGGGAGGGAGGGGTTGTGGTGCAAGACAAAGGGAGAGGTTGAGGGTGGAAATGGAGATAACAGCTTGACCCTGAATACTGTTCAGCAGACTCTACCCCCTCCAACCCCTACCTACCCCCTTCCCTGTCCCTACTTTCTCTCTGACTGTATGGGGAAGCACCTGGCAAAATTGTGTTCAAATTCTCTGAAAGACCACCAACAAGGCAGATACAAAACTTGCAGAAGTGATAGCAATACTCATCTAAATGGGAGTTTAGTTAAGAATCATATCAAGCCAGTAAATATGCATGCATACACACACACATTACACATGAATACATGCACACACATTACTCAAACTCACTCTCTCCTCTCTCTCTCCCTCTCTCTTCTCCTCTCTCTCTCCCTCTCTTTCCCCCCTCCCTCTTTCTCTCTCTCAGTTCAAAGAAAAACATTCAAGACCAAACACAGGGAGAGATACACACACAGAGATAATGCCTTTTTTTTTTTTTTTTTAAAGAAATTAACTGAAAGACTTCTAAACCAGACAACAACAAACAGATCACCAATACCTTCCTAGGAGCAGGTGGAGGCTTCCTCTTCTGTCCCAGCTTGCTGTCCTGGTTCTCCTTGAAGGTTTTCTTGGAGTCAGTCTCCGACAGGACGACAAAAAAGTGGTGACACTTTTCGCACTTCACGAAGCGGGTAGACGCTGGAAAGAGAATCTTTGACTGAGTGTCTGACACAGCCACCCAGTGCCAAACTTATAAAAGACTGTCTACAAGATCAATGGGAAAAAAACCATGTTACATTGCGACAACACACCCCAAGACCTTGCCTCACTGATAAAACCTTGATTTGAAAAAAAAAAAAAATGAAGTAATGAATTTTTTATCTGACTTTATCAGTAAATGCTTTCTTTACAAAATAAAATTCAAGAAGCATGAAATCATGTATGCAGCATTAAGATTTAACTCCAATTCTTGCTCATTTCCTGCATCCCTCCACTATATGCACATGAGAGCCGCGCGCAGCCCTACTGTCAGTTCGTGCCTAGCCGAGCTACTGTCCAGACGTTTATCATATCGCCTCTCGCTGTGTCGGCAACGCCCATCACTATCAGGAATCTCAGCACTAGCTATAATAGTTTCTAGACCTTGCTTTTCTTGGTTTGTTTTATTTTGTGTATAACTTGGGGGTTGTTGTTGTTTTTTGTAGTGCTTGTGAAATCTGTTTTTTGTGGAAAAGTTTCTGGGGGGAAAAAAAAAAAAAAAAAAAAAAAATGGAGATCCATTCTGTGGACTACACAAGTGACCAGGATTTGGTTATGGAGTCAGAATCCTATGAAGAAGAACCACAAGCTGGCACCTCTGCTGAACCCTCGGTGGAAAGGGAACCATCTCTCCGAGACATTTTTTCAATCATTCAGAACCTTTCCAAAAGAATGGACAATTTTGAAAGAAGTGCACCGCACACCAAGAAGAGAAAAATTAGCACTGACGCTGATAAACCCCTCGCTGAGAATGAAGGGAAAAGAAAGAAGGCAGGTAGTGATTCAGAATTTGTCACCGACAGTGTTTCTGATAAGGCAGAGGAACTGGAAAAAGAGCTGATAGCAGAAGCTACAGAGGAGGAGGATGACGATATTTTTGCTGAAATGGCATCATCTTTTGACGATAATGAAGAAAAAGGACCACCGGTCTCAGGAAAATTGGCAAAGCTGCTTAAATCCAGATTTGGATCAAAACTTCCAGACAGAAAGCTGAGGGAAAAACTGACAAAGTACCCGATTCCCGAAAACTGTGCATACCTGGGCGTTCCCCGAACAAACCAGGAAGTTTTTTCTGTCCTCAAGCCCTTCACTAGAAAGACAGACATTCGGATGGCAAATACACAGAAAACGCTGTCAAAAGCTGCCATAGCCATAACGCTCTGCACCGACCGACTTTTGAGGGTAAGAGATACCATCTCAGGGCAGGATGCCACTACAGTACGCAGTGAACTGACCGGATGCATAGCTCAACTTTCAGATGCCCTTGCCCTCACAGGTCACGCCAATCATGACCTGTCCCAGAAACGGAGAGACATGCACCGACCCTGCCTACCCCGTGAACTCTCTGGCATATGTGCACCGCAGGTTGCCATGACGCCAGAACTACTGTATGGCTCTGATTTTCACAAATGTCTAAAAGAAGTGCAAGAGTCCCAGAAACTCGGTCAGAACATGCGTGGTCAGCAAAAGAGGAGCACGTGGCAGCATAACAGCAGTAGCTCTTTTTTAGGCCGGAAGCCGTGGAGGCAGGGGCAGGGGGGGAGTTCCTTCGGTCAAGCAAACAAAGTGTTTTGGAAGAAGGGTCAGAAAAACAGCCACCGGCAGTAACTCGATCTTTGACAGAACCGCCCCTCCCTTCTGGAAACAAGGTTAGTGAGTTTGAACTTTGCTTGCCTTTTTTGTGTGCCTATCTTGAAATGAAGCATGATAACTTTAAAGCAGGAAGCATAAAGGAAAAGCTGTCGCACTGGAATGAACTAACTTCTGACCCTGATGTACTTGAAACAGTTGAAGGAATTAAAATCACCTTTGATGATTGCCCAATAGACATAAAGCAAAGTTCGCAAAGGTTGTTCAGCAAGCGTGAAAACTATGCTGTTGACTCTGAAATAAGAAATTTGTTGAAAAAAGGTGTGATAAAAGAGTCTTTACCTGAATCAGGGCAAGTTGTCTCACCTATCTTTGTTAGGGAGAAAAAAGACGGATCATTTAGAATGATTTTAAATCTGAAAGCTCTGAACAAAAATGTGGAATATAAGAAATTTAAGATGGAAACAATATATACAGCTTTGGATCTAGTTACAGAAAATTGCTTTTTCGCATCAATTGATCTGAGAGATGCATATTACGTCATAGCAGTAGAGGAGACTTTTTGGAAATATCTGAAATTCAGATGGAGAGAAAAACTGTACTGTTTTCAGGCAGCTGCTATGGGACTCAGTCCGATTCCCAGAAAATTCACAAAACTCATGAAACCTGTCCTAGCACGCTTACATGATATGGGTCACCTGATCACTTCATTCATTGATGACAGTTTGATTGTGGGAGAGACTGAAACAGAAGTTGTACAGTGTGTGGTAGACACGATACAATTATTAGACTCTCTAGGTTTCTATGTACATGAAAAGAAATCACAGTTCATGCCTGTGCAAGAAATCACCTACCTGGGTTTCAAAATAAACTCAACAGACATGACAGTCACACTGACAGATGAACGGAAACAAAAACTGCTGTGTGCATGCATTCTATTATTCAGTCAGGAAAGTACAACTGTAAGATCTCTGGCATCTTGTATTGGACTAATGGTTTCTTGTTTTCTTGCTGTGCCAATGGGTCCTTTGTACTACAGAGCACTTGAACAAGATAAGTGTTCCGCACTTAAACTAAGCAAGGGGAACTGGGAAAAGCCTGCTGTGTTATCAGCTGAGGGGAAGACAGAGCTAGAATGGTGGATTAATAACATAGACAAGCAAAAGGCTCCCATTCAGAGATCAGACCCCACCATTACTATGAAGACAGACAGTTCACGTACAGGATGGGGTGCTTGGGTCGTTGACACCAAATCACAAACACAAGGCATGTGGAGTGAGAAAGACAAAGAAGGACACATAAATGCTTTGGAGCTATTAGCTGTCTTTTTTGGTCTCAAGTCTTTGTTGTATGACCAACGTAATGTTCACATAAGAATTATGACTGATAACACAAGCACTGTTGGTTGTATTAACAACATGGGTTCGAACAGATCTAAAACATCTGAATGATGTATCTCAGCAAATCTGGCATTGGTGTGAAAGCAGAAACATATGGCTCAGTGCTGCGCACATTCCTGGTGTTGAGAATATTGAAGCTGACAGTCTGTCTAGACAGATCCACATTGACACATAATGGAAACTGGATTCAATGCTACTTTCTGAGGCTATGAATATTCTTGATATAAAACCTGTCATTGACTTGTTTGCCTCGAGATTAAATTTTCAGTTTTCCAGATATGTGTCTTTCTTGCCTGACCCAGGAGCATGTGCTATTGATGCATTTAGCATGTATTGGGGAAATGAGACTGTTTATTGTTTTCCACCTTTCAGCATTATACCCCGGGTCCTGGCAAAGATAAAGAAAGACAAAGCAAGAGGGGTTATAGTAGCGCCAACCTGGAAAAATCAGCCCTTTTGGCCAGCACTGATGAAAATTCTCACAGCCAGACCTGTCCTCTTGTCAGCCAGAAACACTCTTCTGACACAACCAAGTCAAAAGGAGACAAAACACCCACTGAGGAAAAGCCTGACGCTGCTAGTCTGCAAAGTGTCAGGGATAGATTCAGAACACAAGGCTTTTCTGAGGAGACTACCAGTATTCTCATGTCCTCATGGCGACCCGCAACAAAACAGATGTATGATGTGTACATACGAAAGTGGGAGAGGTACATGTGTGAGCAACAAATGGATTCAGTTTCACCGCCTCTAGCCACAGCTGTAAATTTTCTGGCATCGCTGTTGAAAGAGGGATATTCTTATAGCGCTGTGGGCACCGCTCGTTCTGCGCTAAGTTGTTTTCTCTGCAACTATGAAGGGGCAACGTTTGGTCAACACGAACTTGTAAAAAGATTTATGAAGGGTGTGTTCGAAAGAAAACCACCACTACCAAAGTATCACCACACTTGGGATGTAAACATTGTGCTGAAAATGTTAGAAACATGGGTTCCAGTGGAAAACCTGACGTTCAAGGAACTGACAATGAAAATTGTGATGTTAATTGCCCTTCTGTCGGGTCAGAGGTGTCAAACTACTGCTGCTTTGGACATCGACAATATGCTACTTTCAAGGGAAAAGTGTGTTTTTTATGTAAATAGATTATTAAAACAGTCAAGAAGAGGAGCCCATCAATCACCCATTGAACTCATGGCTTTTGTGGAAAAAGAGGCTTTGTGTGTAGTTCACACTTTGAAAGAATACCTGAAACGGAGCAAAGAACTGAGGGCTCAGAATGCTACCCGACATTTGTTTATCACTCTCCAAGCACCGCACCGAGGGGCCACTAGCGATACCATCGCGCGCTGGCTGAAGTGGACAATGGAGAGGGCAGGCATAGACATTACACGCTTCACAGCACACAGTACGAGGTCAGCCAGTACTTCCGCTGCTAAACTTGCAGACGCTCCGATAAACATCATCATGAAAGCAGCTGGATGGACAAATGTTTCCACGTTTGCTAAGTTTTATAATAAGAAGACGGGGCCAACACTGACCATGGGCCAATCCATCATGGAGCGATTCCTACAACATAAATAAGGTAGGACAGTTTCTTGTTTACATGTGGTGGATGTGTTTGTCTCGAGAACAATGTGGCTCTAAAATCTCATGTGCATATAGTGGAGGGATGCAGGAAATGAGCAAGAATTAAATACAACAAAGCGAGACTTACCTGGTAAGGTGAAGCTGGTTGTAAATTCTTGCGAATTTATTGTAGACCGGAACGGAGTGCACATGCCCACCCCTAAAATGGTCTGCATGCATACCATGCAAGTAAAATGAAATGCATACCATGCAAATGAAACAAATACCACTTTGTGGAATTTTTATCTAGAACTGACAACAGTGTTCTGCATACCGTGCATCAGTAAGACATCCCACCCTTTCAAAATGATAATGATGATAACAATGTTTATAAAATATTTAATGTTCCTGTTATAGTATGACACAGTGTTCTCTCGAGGCTCTAAAAACTGACAGTAGGGGCTGCGCGCGGTTCTCATGTGCACTCCGTTCCGGTCTACAATAAATTCGCAAGAATTTACAACCAGCTTCACCTTACCAGGTAAGTCTTGCTTTGTTGTATTTAATTATAAACCAGCAATCTTCATGATGAATTAAGATATTTTTTAAAAAAGAAAAAAGAAATGAATAAAAAATATATGAATAAATAAATAAAAGAACAACATCAGCAAAACCTATAAAACCACCAACACTGATGACAATAATAATAATAATAATAATAATAATAATAATAATAATAATAATAATAAAAAATAATAATGAGGACAACAATCATCATCACCATGAAAGTAGTAGTAGTAGTAGTAGTAGTAGTAGTAGTAGTAGTAGTAGTAGTAGTAGTAGTAACAATAACAATAGTAATAATAATAATAATAACAATAATAAATAGAATAAATATAATAATAATAAAATAATAATAATAATAATAATAATAATAATAATAATAATAATAATAATATAGCAACAACAACAACAATATAATATAATAATAATAATAATAATAATAATAATAATAATAATAATAATAATAAATAATATTAATAATAATAATAACAATAATAATGATAATAATAGTTGGCCTCTGTCAGTTGGTGTTGACTATGGAATTCGCGCCAGAAGGTCATTTGTTCAGCGACAGTGCCGGCTGTGGCTGGTCAGTCCAATGCGGGAGTGGCAGTCTCTGTTGCATCTGATGCAGATGTGGCTTGTTGAGGTGGCTGGAGTACATGCCTTTCGCTTGACTCTCTTTTTGTTTGCTGCTGTGTGGATCTTTTCTTCACCATACTTCAGCTGTTTGTGGAGAACACTGCGCCATTAGCTATGGTCAGCTGCTACCTCCTCCCAGTTCTTTGTGTTGATATCCAGGGCTTTCCTGTCATGCTTGCAGATGTCTTTGTAGCACAGTTGGGGGCGGCCAATACTTCTCTTGCTGGGGGCAAGTTCACCATGGAGGAGATCTTTGGAAACACATCCATCCTCCATCCTTCGCACGTGACCGAGCCATCTGAGTCTGCGTTGTCTGAGGAGTGTGTACATGGTGGGAAGACCTGCAACCTCAAGGACCTGAGCGTTGGAAACTTTGTCACTCCAGTGGATGCCGAGGATGCCACGGAGAGAGCGCAGGTGGAAGCTGTTCAGTTTGCACTCCTGTTTGGAGTATGTTGTCCATGTTTCGCTGCCATAAAGGAGAGTGCTGATGATGCAGGCACTGTACATTGCCATCTTGGTTGATAATTGTCAGCTTTGGGTTCTACCAGACGCCGGTGGTGAGACATCCTAAGGTCGTAGCAGCCTTGCCGATGTGCTTGTTGATCTCGACATCATGGGACAGGTTGTCACTGATGGTGGATCCCAGATATGTAAACTGGTGTACAACTTCGAGCTGGTAGCTATCAATGCAGATGGCAGGTGCAGTAACCACATCCTGGCTCAGTACATTTGTCTTTTTCAGGCTGATTGTCAGTCCAAAGTCTTTGCAGGCCTGGGAAAACCTATACATGAGGCATTGGAGTTCTTGCTCAGTGTGCGAAGTGACAACAGCATCATCAGAAAAACCATGTCCCTAAATGTTTTCTCCGTCCCTTTTGTTTTTGCTTTCAGCCGAGCCAGGTTGAATAGTCGACCCCTGGATCTGGTGTGTAAGTATACTCCTTCTGTTGTGGTTTCAAAAGCGTGCTTTAGGAGCAGGGCAAAGAAGATGCCAAAGAGGGTGGGAGCAAGGACACAGCCTTGCTTCATTCCACTCTTGATGAAATGTTGCCCTTGTACTGGGTTGCTGCATGATACTACTACTACTACACTACTACTACTACTACTACTACTAAAACCAATGATGCTAATTTGTAAGGATGAACAATAATGATGATAATAATAGGGTGGCAGTTATGATTGCAAATACAAATATTTCAGAGTTATCAGACATGCCAGTTTCTCAAGAGGGGAAAAAAACTATTAAACGTAAAGGCAAATTTTAAAAAAACAGGTGGGCAAAAACAACCCCAAAAAAAGGGGGAGGGAGGGGGGGGGGGGGGGAATACAACATGTTTCATTGTTAAATCAAAAAAGTAAAAATCATAATCAGAATGAATAAAAACAGTTACATTTTTTTTTCTGATGTAACTTCTCAAAAAAAGATTGCAATGCTTGACGAGTACTGAAGTAAATCTATTCATAAAGAGATAAAAGCCAAAAAGGAAGAAAAGGCAGATCAACTTGTTTGTTTTTAACACAAAAAGCAAGAAACTGTCAAACTTACAGACGAAGGTCTCTACGTGGGTGCAGGGATCCCCGCATTTGGGACAACACAGCTGGTTCTTGTCCCCTCCACCCTTGCCGTTCTTGGAGCCCGACACGGAACCGTTACCACCGCCACTGCTGGAGGAGGGGGTCTTGTCCCCACCTCCTCCTTCCGTTGTGTCACCACTGCCGTCTGACTTGGAGGAAAGATATCGTGTGGACACGAAAGACATGGGCTGTCGCAGGAAGACAGATCGGTCTGGTGCAGAGCACGCCTGGTGGTGTGTGACAGCAGGCCAGAGCTGGGCCACACACACTGCTGCTCAAAACACACATGCACGCAATTTACACATAACCATTATACAAGTAAAGTCAGACTCTACACAAAGTTAGTTTTTATCATGAAGACCTAGTGGTAACAGATGACTGACTGACTTTTCCCTTTAACTCTCAGAGGACGGCCATCCGCTGTAGTGGAGCTGATCAGTGTAAAGCAACGGTTTTGGACAGCCATCCGCTATAGCGGATTTGCATTTTGCAGATTTTTCATTTGATTTGATTGATTGATTCTTTTATATCCAGCATAATGGAATAAGCACTCTTGTGCTTATTTACATCCAGTCCCCATGTGTATGCAGTTTTGTAAATGTCATCTGTTCCCACCGGCACACGATGGCCTACTCTTATGAAAAGCGGAACAGGATTTAATGTGTGTGCAAGATGTTCTGCATGCATGGGGCACATGGGGCCTCGGTTTAAAGTCTCATGCGGCGGCTGCATGCTACTATGATAGTACAGCTTAACATAGCTTTGTGAGCCTATCCAAGGTCAGGTGATTCTGGGTGATTCCGTGTGTTCCAAACTCTTTGTTCATGGTTGATGAGAGTAGCCGACATGGAGTAGCCACACAGAGTACAAAATTCTGAGTATTTTTTTCATGCTAGTCAAAGCTCAAATATTTGAGTGAGAGCTTCAATCTTTCAATATGTACTAACCCAGCAGGTTATTCATTTGTTCAGAAATTTTCATTTTCTTACTATGTGTTTTGTATTTTTATGATTTTTTTTTTTTTTTTACTAACAATTACAAATGGGCTGTCTGTGGGGGGAAAAGCAAGGGAGAGAACTGGCTGTCCCGAGTGAGATAAACTTCCTGATCTAAGTAAATTAGCTGATGTCAGCAATGCACTGAATTTTCAGGCAGTGTGTCTTGGGTCACAGAACTCTTACCAAGCCCTTCTCTCTGCTGGTCACAGGTTGCATGCTATATATACTATGCGTGTGGGCATCATTCAGGTCACCCACCCTAGACAACCTGATCTTTCTAAAGAAAACTATATAAATGGATGTTAAGTACCACAGGCTAAAGTAAAAGTATGCATGGGATTCAGCAGAATTTTTTGGTATGAATATTTTTTTCCTAAGGCAAACATGAACTCGTACACAACTTGTCTGTTGCTCAATCTTCTCTAGCCCCATTTGCCAACAACAAATTCTGGCCTTGTCATTCTGACAGATCATTTCCACTGAACTGATCAGTTTTCTGTGTTTACACAAACTTTCTAAGTTTCTTGACTCAGATCTTCAGGTGAAAAGTTTTAAAGACTTTAAAATGTTTTCATAACCTAACATTTAGACAGCAAGAGAACAGACTTTTCAATTAACTGTGCTAAGAATTTGGGATTTTCCATCATTAAATTTTTTCATCTATGCAGTCCTCCAATCAAAACCAATCTGAAGACAAAATATTCATCAGGGTTCACGCTAGGATTTTTTAAAACCGGTAATGCGAGTTGCCATTTCAGAGATATCTTGACCAACTCCCCCAAAATCGGTCCCCAGAAAATAAAATCCGGTACCTACTGTGAACAAAATGATACTATTCAGTGAGGGGATGGGGGAGGGGGGGGATTGTTCGGCAGCAAAACTAAATCTAAATTGAACGCAAATCTCTCAGACTTTGACTGCCGTGCTGCTGCCACTCGCTTCTTGGGCACAAAGCCACGCAGGAAATAGGATTTTTTTTTCTAGCGCCTGTGTCACTGTCTGTGTCAGTCTGTTGTTTTGCATGGCATCATTCATGAGACTATTATTCTTCTTTCTTGTTTCTATGCTTAGCGCTCATCTAGATCTTTCGTTCAATTTAGATTTAGTTTTTTACTCTTCTCTCTCAAAGCAACGTGCAAATTCTTAGTCAAAAACCCTCCGCTTTTCACTTTTCGTAAGAGCAGGCCATCGTGTGCCAGTGGGAACAGAAGACATTTACAAAACTGCATACACATGGGAACTGGATGTAAAAAAGCACAGGAGTGCTTATTCCATTATCCTCGATATAAAAGATTAAAAGAATAAAGAATAAATAAATCTAGGCCCCATTTACTCATTGTGAATGTACTGTCTACTGTCATGCCGAGAAGAGCGCGAAGCTCTATTCTTTCACAGTAAAGCTTGCTGTTCTGCGTGCTAGGCTAATGAGGCTGGCACCAAAGATGTTCGTCGGAAGAGGTGGTAGGAAGGGGTAGATGCGTTAGCACAGTACAGGCGCATGACAGACTGTCAGAAAATGTCACTTCAGACTTTTTTTTTTTAAGACGGAAATCTAATTGGTCACAGGCAAACAGAATCAGTGCGCGGTACTGGCTGCTTCAAAAATTTTCGGTATTCCCTGTTTACATTCGGTAAAATACCGACAATTACCGGTTATCGCGAACCCTGTATTCATATTCATGAATGTTTACAAATGTGCTCACGCTTGTTCATGAATAAGAATGCATTATCTGGTCCTTTCATTTGCTATACCGCCTGAAGTGACTGATGCAAGCACAGTGCAATAAGTTTCTGATGTAAAATTCTGCATCATACTAAAAAAATTTTGAAGCATTCAAGATCAAATAACTGTGATCATGAATATTATCATCATTACATTATAAATTATAGAATTATAAATGCATGCAATAGATTATACATCAATCTAAAATATGGACTTAAGCTGTCTTCAAAGACAGCAAACAACACAAAAATCACAAAGTGCAACCAAGTTTTAGTTTAACAAGTACCAATATCAACCACACAAAATCAAACTATGAAAACTACATTTTTGTTATGACTGAAAAATGTCTGTTAATTATAGTTAAGAGTCAATTATATCTTTGCTTTTAAAGAAAACTCACAACCTTCAGAGAGATAACCTTTACATTCTCACACTCTGGCAACAAACAGGCAATGATAAGTCTATACCTGTGGGCATACCTCGCGCTCTAACTCTCTGTCCCAGTGCTAAACGTCCACATCTTGCTGCTCCTGACATGATGACTCAATCTGAAAATCTGAAAAAAAAAAAAACAACAAAGAATGTTGAATACTGTTCTTTTTGTTGTGCATTCCCAAACTTAACATCCAGAGGGCTACCAAAAGTATACAATGTGTCTCACCCCACCTGGAAAACACATTGAGACTAAGTCAGCAAGTGTTTGTAATCATACACATTGGATGTGAAGTTCTCTGCTCTCCTCTTCTTTCCTTTCTCTACCACCTTCAACATTTTGAAGTCTGAAGATTCTGCAGACTTTGGGGTGTATGCTGGGTATGTTCATGTTTCCGTAACCCACTGAACGCTGACATAAGTGATGGGACCTCTAACGTGCATATTTGATCTTCTGTATATGATATGTATACGTATGAGAAAGGTCGACAGAGGGAAATGGAGAGAGCTGGTTGAGAGGTCTTCCTTGGCGCCCCTACGGTCTAAATAGACTACAGGATAGAAGAAGATATACATGTATATGAAGGAAATTAAGGCACAGGCAGGTCTGCACTTAATGTTGACCGGGGGAAATTGTAAAAATCCCCACCTTTAATTCACCAGACACAGCCAAGATTCGAACCCTGGGAGATCGTAAAAATCCCCACCCTAACACTGCTGAGATTCAAACCCTTTTAAGTTTTATATTATTGATTCTATCAAGGGTAATGGAATAAGCACTCTTGTGCTTTTTTACACCCAGTTCCCATGTGTATGCAGTTTTGTAAATGTCATCTGTTCCCACCGGCACAAGATGGCATACTCTTATGAAAAGTGGAACAGGATTTAACATGTGTGCATGATGTTCTGCGTGCATTTGCACACAGGGCCTTGGTTTATAGTCTCATCTGAAGGACTTCATGACCCCTAGGGGTTGAAGTCGAACAGTCTGAACAACTCGGCTATTGAGTATTGTACCCAGTTTGTGTGTATAATAAGTTTAACTGCCTTGAGCACAGAAAAGGCAGATTATATGACACTCTACATCACAAGAATTCTCCTTCGAAAATGAGCTAAAAAGTTCTTCAACTCATGCAAGTTGTCATGCTGACAGTTTGTCAATGATGAATACAGTTTCTTGATGCCATTTTAAAGGATCTATGACCTTTGCACATATATAATTTACATGTATCTATAGCTATTCACTATTTGCAAAGCTTTTATTTAGTTTTAGCCTGGGCCAGAGATTACATAAAAAGGTTTCTGATTATGTCATACTATGATACTATGAAAAATCAACTACATCATATGCAGCTGTCTCTCATCAAGTGCTTGCCTTTTAATAAAAGCTACTGTCCTTTACGGCTTTAGTTTGTTCCTTGAAAGGACTTAGTAATTTTGTACTGTAGTGTATCACTATCACAGTGTTAGAGTGTATCGTTTTGTTTGTTTGTCCGCCGATGACCTCCAAAACAGCAGAGAAGGCACCTGTTTTGGAAATTGGGCAGAAATTTGATTATAGTGGAGGTGCCTTGCCCACAGCACACCCCCACTCTCTCAGCCAAGAGGGTATAGGGACAGTCAGCGTTGGAGATGTTCTCCGAAGGCCAACTAGTCCCCAGAGCTGCTGCACATAAGGACCGTACAAGTCAAGCCTCCTAGTCAGAGAGTCATACTGTGACAGTGTATCACAATCAGTGTACACAGTATACTACTTACTAGGCCTTGTTTAATATCAATTGAATGAGTGTTTCACTTTTATTGTAAGAATACTTCCATTATTTTCATTAATACATTTCTCAAAAATGTTAACAATTTATCAAAGCACGTCACAGTCTGTACTACACAAGTTGAACAAGACGTGGTGTTTACCTACATAGAGACAATTATATAACTTTCGATGTTATATAAACTGAAACAGAGTATACTAGCTTAAGACCTGAAGTATAAATTTATTCATTTCCCATTGACATACTGAAAAAACGAAATATTAATGGAATTAAAAAGTAAATAAAACTTATGTGTGGGGTTATATTGATATGTCAGCCTAATGCATAAAATCAATCAAGGTGATTTTCATGATGATTATTTTTACAACTAAGTGACTAAGTCCAAGGATAACTCAAGTCTCTAGGTGATGGGGATAAAATACGTCACAAAAACATTTTTGTTCCAACTGTGGCAGTAATATTGTTCAGCCTGAACACATCAAGGTTAAATAATAAAGTTTATACAAACGATTATGCAACTAAAAATGTCAATGTTTATCGGAACACAGACAACAAAGAGTTGATCAACCAAGTTGGACGAATCCAAGTTCAGTAACCGAGTTTTTGTTTAGATTGCCAAATTATCGAAGAAGACAGAGTTAGCAATTCCTCAAGAGTGGTGAGTGTACACATATCGCTGAAATATTATCTTACAATCATGGCAAATGGGGAAATCCATGTAATCAAGACCAACGTATGCATACCTTTTCGATGTTCTGTCAACTGGTTCACTGATCACGCAGCAATTGTGTTCGTTCCGTAAGGGGTCCTTCTTCTGCAAGGTCAAGGACTTACAGCATTTAAGGAGTTATCATTTCTCAGTTTTGCTGAGGATAAATGTTTGTTAACTATCAACCAATTTACAATGCAAATCGAATTTTTAGCAAAACATGAATAAGTCAAATTGATATTTACTGCATTAGGTAGGTTAGAATTCATATCGTTAGATTTTATGTACCAAGCATTACACAGGTTGATGAGTCCTCCCAGAACACTTACAAGGGAGATAGCTCCATAAAA
The DNA here is from genome assembly GCA_030674155.1 of Stramonita haemastoma. Lineage (NCBI taxonomy): Eukaryota > Metazoa > Mollusca > Gastropoda > Neogastropoda > Muricidae > Stramonita > Stramonita haemastoma. Next base: position 14,865,218 of record CM060328.1, read on the forward strand.
TAAAAGTTGGATTACATAGTCCTGGAAATTTAAGTCTCAGAGGAATAAAAGAGAACGAAAAAAACTGAATTCTAAAACCAACAAAATCAATAAACATGATACAAAATGAGGAATGGGGTCAATGATAAACATATTTACTAGAAATTAAAATTAGAAATGAAAGAAATTTCTACTTTCGATTTTATTACAATTACGTAATAAAAAATTTGTTCTTGGTGGGATCACGGGATTGTTACATATTCGTCATTGTAGAAAATAAGCTGCTTTGCTAAAGCCCAGTGGTCATCGCCCTGAATGCTCGTTTAGTCCGGTCGAGGAAATTTTTCTCCTGGAGTTAACATCAGTGCCGACTCCACTCTCCCCAAAAGTCCTTCGGATGAGATTTTAAACCGAGGCCCCGTGTGCGAACGCACGCAGAACATCTTGCGCACACGTTAAATCCTGTTCCGCTTTTCGTAAGAGTAGGCCAACGTCTGCCGGTGGGAACAGATGACATTTACAATACGGCATACACACGGGGACTGGATGTAAAAAAGCACAAGAGTGCTTATTCCATTATCCTCGATATAAAAGAATCAATCAATCAATCAATCAATCAATCAATCTCCTCTCTCTCTCTCTCTCTCTCTCTCTCTCTCTCCTCTCTCTCTCTCTCTCTCTCTCTCTCTCTCTCTCTCTCTCTCTCTCTCTCTTTCCCCTCCAACTCCCACCTTCACATATTCTATCCTAGACTTATTTAGGAGAAGAGTGTTTTGGTTATGTTGGATTCAAACTGTATTCTTACCATTTGAATATAGAAATATGTTTTCATATAGCCTTTTGTGTTTAAACGATTTTATGTTGTTGTTGTTGTTGGGTTTTTTGTTGTTGTTTTTTTTTATCTGTTTTTTTCCCCTTTTATGCCTACTTTGCTTGTTTTCCCGCTTACACACACACACACACACACACACACACACACACACACACACACACACACACACACACACACACACACACACACACACACACACACACACACATACACACACACACACACACACACCGCTCACGCATTATAGATTTGTAATGCCTTCTGTTTCATGGTCCTAAATATTTGCTATTTTTTAATATTTTTTTTTGTTATGTTATTTTTAGTTTAAATAATTATCAGTGTATCCAGTTAGGATGACGCGTTTTGTTGAATGTATTCTGTTTTCTTCTTTTAAAATATTGGTTGAACTGCTTCTGGTGGTGATGCTGGTATGTAGGGGTAGGGAGGGGGTTTCTTAGCTTTATTCCCTGATCAGGGCAAGGGCCGGATGAAAAAAAGTATGTAATACTTACTCTGTTACCCTTGAAAAATAAAGATTATTCATTCATTCATTCATTCAGAACATCTTGCGCACACGTTAAATCCTGTTCCGCTTTTCGTAAGAGTAGGCCATCGTGTGCCGGTGGGAACAGATGACACATACAAAACTGCATACACACGGGGACTAGATGTAAAAAAGCACAAGAGTGCTTATTCCATTATCCTCGATTTTTTTTGTATTTTTTTTGTATTTTGTACCACTTTATGTCGATATAGAAGAATGAATCTCTCTCTGTCTCTGTCTGTCTGTCTGTCTGTCTGTCTGTCTGTCTGTCTCTCTCTCTCTCTCTCTCTCTCTCTCTCTTCTCTCTCTCTCTCTCTCTCTCTCCTCTCTCTCTCTCTCTCTCTCTCTCTCTCTCTCTCCTCTCTCCTAGCAAGACTTAGAGACTCTTTTAATGACTCCAAAACGTTCTGGTCTGTTGTGAGATCAGTTAATCGTAAGTCTATAATACATAATGATATAACTATTGAACAGTGGCATGACCATTTCTTTAAGGTTTTCAATGACTTTAGTAGTGCAGGAGCACAAGAGCACATTGATAGGCTACATGCAGATGATGAGGAGTTAGAGCCATTGTTCAATAATCCTATATTAGAGAGTGAAATTATTGCTGGCATAAGACATCTAAAAACGGGAAAAAGTGCAGGTCCTGATCAAATAATTGGAGAAATGCTTATATATGCAAACAGACATGTAATTACTTTTCTTGTACAGTTATTTAATCACCTGTTCGAAAAGGGTGCTTTCCCTTTAGAGTGGGCCAAATCTATAATTATACCAATTCATAAAAAAGGAGATATCAATAATGCTGATAACTATCGAGGTGTAGCTCTCACTAGTGTTTTGAGCAAACTCTATACTTACATTTTGAACAAAAGACTAACTAAATGGGCAGATAATGAAGAAAAAATAATTGAAGAACAAGCAGGTTTTAGAGCTAAGTACAGCACTGTTGATCATATATTTACTCTGTGTTCTCTTGTGCAAAAGCATTTGCTTTCTAATAAAAAAACTATTTGTTGCCTTTGTAGACTTTAGGAAGGCCTTCGATTCTGTAAACAGAAATATACTTTGGAATATATTACGCAAAAATGGAGTAAATGGTAAATTATACATGGCCCTTAGAGCTGTTTATAATTCAGTATTAGCCTGTGTGCGTGCTGGAAATGAATATTCTGATTTTTTCGAATGCCCCAAGGGAGTGAAGCAGGGGTGTATCTTAAGCCCACAAATGTTCTCATTTTTTATAAATGAATTAGCTGTCGAATTGTCAAGGAAAGGTAAACACGGTATTCAGTTTATACCTGGAGCAGTAGAAGTGTTTTTGTTACTTTTTGCTGACGATATCATTCTTTTGTCTGAGACAGTCATAGGTTTACAAAATCAGTTAAATGTCTTAAAAGAGGAAGCAGATCGGTTTGATCTAAATGTAAATATGGATAAAACAAACATTATTGTTTTCAGAATGGGTGGGCATTTATCAGTACATGAAAAATGGTTCTATGGAAACGATGAAGTCAAAATAGTAAATACTTATAAATATTTAGGAATGGTATTTTCAACAAGGCTTAGTCTCAATTTTGCATGGCAGGAATCTTGTAAGAAGGGGAAAAAAGGTGTGATAGAAATACTTAAAACGCTACGAAAGCTTAACTCGATAGACTGTTCTTTATTCTGGAAGTTATTTGACACTCAAATAGAACCTTTGTTAACTTACGCCTCAGAAATATGGGGATTATATGTAAATCCACAAATGGAAAAAGTCCATACATTTGCTATAAAACGTTTTTTGAATGTACCAATTCACTCCTCTAATACGGTACTATATGGAGAGATGGGAAGATATCCTCTCTATATAAGAACTTTTGTAAAGTGCATTAAGTATTGGCTAAAGTTGTTGAAACTTCCACAGACTCGTTTGTGTAGACAAGCATATGATTTGATGATTATACAGATGGACTTAGGTAAAGACAACTGGGTATATCAAATTAAAAAAGTTTTGTCAGAACATGGTTTTGGGATTGTATGGCTGTCTCAGGAAGTAGGTAATGAGCGCCAGTTTCTCTCAGAATTCAAAGACAGGCTCATTTGTTCCTTTAAACAAAACTGGCACTCGGACATGGAGAATAAAAGTAAATATAGTTGGTTCTTTTTCGTTTAAATGTGTTTTTCCAGACAGAAAAATATTTGAAAATAATTACCGATCAATGGCACAGGCTTAATTATGGTAGATTCAGACTAAGAACGCTGGGGTTTAATGCAAACAAGAGATGGTTCCAGCCTGAGACAGCCACGCAATTACCGTGTCCACTATGTGGTCACGGTGTTGATGATGAAATTCACTTTTTATTTCACTGTAAAGCATTCGAAACTCTACGTAACAAGCATGATTTCTTGTCTGTACAAGCAGCAGTCAGTCCAGATATAGTTTCTATCCTGTCGTCAGATAATGAATATGTTGTCAAATCTCTAGCGAAGTATATTGCAGAGGCACAGAAAATAAGACGAAGCCAAGTCGATACCAATTGTATTAATATGCCAGGACAAAATTAATTAATATCAAGAACAATGTATGTTCTGAGCCAGATATTTTGGGTCGTTGATATAATTTGTAACATGAAATTTAAAAGGATGGTCGATTCCGAATTAGTATGTATTTTGTTGTCGTCGTTGTTGTTGTTTTCTTTCTTTGTATTTGATTTGCATTGGGATTAATGCCAATGTTATGATTAATTTATTATTGATGAGAGTTTTTTTTTTCAATAAACTGAGTGTCATTTTTTTATGTAAAATTTACACAACAGATATCTGTGTTACCTCCCTTGTCATAAGGCCAAGATGAGCAATGACAATAAACTGTTAAAGCGTTAAAGCGTAAAAAGCGTCTCTCTCTCTCTCTCTCATATAGCCTAGTGGTCAGAACATTGCGCTGGCAATTTGACGACCCGGTTCGAGTCCGGTCGAGAAAATTTTCTTCCTGGAGTTAACATCAGTGCTGACTCCACTCTCCCCAAAAGTCCTTCGGATGAGACTTTAAACCGAGGCCCCGTGTGCGAACGCACGCAGAACATCTTGCGCACACGTTAAATCCTGTTCCGCTTTTCGTAAGAGTAGGCCATCGTGTGCCGGTGGGAACAGATGACAATATTTACAAAACTGCATACACACGGGGACCGGATGAAAAAAAGCACATGATTGCTTATTCTGTTATCCTCGATATAAAAAGAATAAATAAAATAAATAAATAATCCCCAAAAAACAAAATGCATGGTTATCACCACCAGACAAAAGCGACAAAATTTATCACATAAACTGTTTAAAATTTACATAAAAAATAAAGCAGTTGAACAAACCTCTCATCACAAAGTTCTAGGAGTGACAATCGATGAAAATCTCAGCTGGTTCTACCACCTAATTATCTCAACTATGCAAAGACTTGTCCCAAAAAGTCTACCAGTTGACTAAAATGAAACACTTTCTTGACTTCCATTCAAGGAAACTGTTCTTCCATGCTTATATACAATCTTCAATAGACTATGCAGCAACCCTGTGGGATTCTGCCAGTGCAAATACCATGAAACCGTTACTTAGTCTGTATAAACGTGGTCTTCAACTGGTCCTTTTGAAGAAAACAACCTTGCTAGAAGTGGACTATACTCCGTTAAATATTCTTCCCCTACACCAACGACTACAATATAACAAAGGCATCATGATGTTTAAGATAATGACAGGAAATGTCCCCACACCCTTAAAAGATAAATTCCCAATAAATCATTCCAGAAGTATGGAAAAGCCAAGTGTCCCAATCCCAAGAATAGACTTGTTCAAATCTAGTTTACTATACTCAGGCCCTACGCTGTGGAATTCTCTTCCTGATTCAATTAAACAGCACCAATCGTGAACAACCTTCAAAAATCACCTTCTAAACCACTTGATGCATTAAAAACAACAAACTACACTTCCCCCTCCCCCCTCCCCCCCTCTCTACCACTGTGTGTGTATGGGTGTGGGTGTGTGTGGTGTAATTGTTTTCTGTGTGTCTGTGTGGGTGTATGTGTCTGTGTGTGAGTGTGTGTGAGTGTGTGTAAATCATTATCCAATTTATAAAAATGTTTTGCTAATTCTTTAAACATCTGGGATGTCTTATGTATTTTTTTTAATGATAGTATTTCTCCCCCACCCCCTTCAAATAAGGATATCAGTTATTTTTTCCCCCCTTTTATCCAAATGTATGATTTATATGACTTGTATAACTTTAGACAGATGGTGGTAGATTGATGTTTTCAGTTGTTATCATAATGTTCTCCTGTTCGCTCTTTATCTATTAGCACAGGGTTTTTTTTGTTTGTTTGTTTTGTTCTGGTTTTTTTTTCTCTTTTTTTCTTCTTCTTCTTTAATAATCAAAATATTTTATTGTGACTTCTGATTTTCGTCTTCTGAATGAGTGCATTTCTCTTACCTAATTATATGTAGTGTAATTATTTCTTGTATGTTGTTTGATACTGCGTATTGTTTTATTGTTTAGTATCTTTTTATCTTGATGTTATCCCTGAAAAGGGCAGGGACTGGATGTAAAAAAGCACATGAGTGCTTATCTATTATCCTCAAATAAAAGAATTTGCCTTGCCTTGCCTTGCCTTGCCTTGCCTTGCCTTCTCTCTCTCTCTCTCTCTCTCTCTCTCTCCTCTCTCTCTCTCCTCTCTCTCTCTCTCTCCTCTCTCTCTCTCTCTCTCTCTCCTCTCTCTCTCTCTCTCTCTCTCTCTCTCTCTCTCTCTCTCTCTCTCTCACCACACACACACAAACACAAACACACAACACACACACACACACACACACACAACACACACACACACACACACCACACACACACACACACACACACACTGCAAATAGTGAGAATGTAGGCTTACACTCCACATTGTTCATTGTAGCGTAGTGTAGCAAACTTTCCTTTGACCGTTCACAGTCAAAGAGTAAATTTAACAACAAACGCTGACATCGGCTGCAGCAAAAACGTTAATGACAACTAGTAACTTAGCATTATCGTCGTCACTATACTACACTACTACTACTACTACTACTACTACTACTATACTACTACTACTACTACTACTACTACACTACTACTACTACTACTACACAATGAGATGATGATGATGATGATGAAGATGATGATGATGATGATCTAAAATGATGATGATGATGATGATATGATGATGATGATGATGATGATGATGATCATCATCATCATCATCACATCATCATCATCACATCATCATTATCATCACATCAATATTGATAACAACAACAACAACAATTATATCATTATCATATTAATATCATTATTAATATTATTATTATTATCATCATTATTATTATTATTATTATTATTATTATTATTATTATATATTTTTATTATTATTATATTATAGTCATCTTTATTATCATTATACTATCTTTATTATCATCATCATCATCATCATCATCATCATCATCATCATCATCATCATCATCATCATCATCATCATCATCATTATCATCATCGTCATCGCCATCATCATCATTAGAAGAATTATAATTGTAATGACGATATGTGGTCAAAGAAATGGGCTATACAACTGTTCATTTTTTTTCGGAACTAATGAGTAAAAGGACAAAGACAACATTGAATCAGCCCACTGATACAAAGTTAAATGACCATTATGTATATTGCTATCTGCTCTGGTCAGTGTCCTAAATCATAGTTCATCGTCACTGAAATTGAAGTGTATCTGATGTGCGACATCTGTAGGATAATATTCTTACTCACGATATGGTAACTTATCTGTGTCAAAAGTCATGGAAGGTTTGTAGTATCGTGGACGGAACAGCCTAGTGGGATAGAGGATCAAACTCATGAAAGGATAGTTTTTTTTAGGACGCGAATTCAAATCTGCAGAGGCCAAAACAATCTTCTCGGGGAGATTTTTCAACTAGAACTAATAATTATTGGTAGGCCTACAGACTTTTCTTTTTTTCTTTTTTTTTTTTTTTTTTTTTTTTTTTTGCTGCTTCGTTTTCTGTGACATCCCTGTAGTAGGGTTCCCACGCTGCTCATTTCAATCTCTCTGCCACAGCCACACCCTGATTCGTTGTGTCTCATCCTCGGGATCTGCAGTCTACAGGGAGCACATCTTTCCCACATAACTGTTACACAGGTTTTAGTCCAAGAAAATTTTATTTTTGGTGCAAAGTAATTGCTTCAAAACATCTGACTACGCTTATTAGTAAATTGACCCTTCCCGATTACATTCCACTGGTGTTAATCAATTTTCTTTGGGGGGGAGGGGGGGGGGTACGTAAAAACACTTTTTTTTTATGTCGAACTACTTTCTGTCGATTTCGCCAGCGGGCCGGAGTTTTTGCGTCACTCGCGGTTTCAGGGTCAGACCCCTCCGCGAATTAATCAATAGGCCCAGACCTAAGTTTTCTTTGCTGACCATTATATAGCCATAAATATGATGATCCAAAGTCCATAGGCCTATCGTTTGTGAATCTTGCTACAGTCACAGAAAAGAATGAAAGTAATGAATAAAACCTGTGTGAGAAACCCACGGAGGAAGACAACTAAAGGAGTAGCAGACACCACAGCACAGGTGTAAACAGACACATCCAGCGTAGTAGTGTAATTATTATACAGTCAGTTTGTTTTGTAAAATCGGAAGAAGTTGTGTTTAAAATAACAGTTACTTTGATAAGCAGGTGAAATTTCAGCAGAGAAATCTGTTGTGACATAAATGTGTGTGTGTGTGTGGGGGGGGGGGGGGGGGGGGGGGGGGGGGGGGGGGGGGGGGGGGATATAAGTGACACCTACATATTAAAAATGTTGGTATGTGGCACGGCAATTCCTTATGTACAGAGTTCCCCACACATGCCACTTTGTTGTCCTTTTAACAGACAACTACAATGTTTGATCCTATTCCCCTCCCCCCCTCTCGTCATCCCTCCTCTCCACCACCTCCCTCCCCCTCCTCCCCCCTCACCATCACCTACCTCCCCCCCTCCCCCCCCCTCCATCTACCCTCCCTCTCCACCACCCCCCCTCCCCCCACCATCTACCCCTTCCCCCACCATCTACACCCTCCCCCCACCCCCACCCCCTCCCCTCCCCTCCCCCCCCTACCCTCCCACCTCCCCCCCTCCCCCCACCTCACCCCCCCCCACCCTGTGCCCTCCCCCCCACCCCCTCCCTCCACCCTCCACTCCCCCCCCACCTCCCCCCCCTCCCGCCCCCTCCCCTCCTCCCCCCCCCCCACCCCTCTCCTCCCCCCACCTCCCCCCACCATCCCTCCCCCCCCCCCACCTCCCCCCCCCTCCCATCCCTCCCCCCCCCCCCTCCCCCTCACCCCCTCTCCCCCCCCTCGCCATCCCTCCTCTCCCCCCCCCTCCCCCTCCCTCCCCCCTCCCCCCCCCCTCCCTCCCTCCCCCCCCCCCCCCCCTCCCTCTCTCCCCCCCCTCGCCATCCCTCCTCTCCCCCCCCTCCTCCCCCCTCCCCTCCCACCCCCTCTCCCCCCTCCTCCCCTCCCTCCCCCTCCCCCCCTACCCCCTCCCCTCCCCCCCCCCCCCCATCTCCCCCCCCTCCCTCCCTCCTCCCCCACCCCTCCCCCCCCCTCCCCCCCCTACCCCCCTCCCCCCCCCCCCCCCCCCACCCTCCCCCCCCCTCCCCCCCATCTACCCCCCCTCCCCCCCTCTCCCCCCCCCCCCTCTACCCCCCCCCCCCTCCCACCCCCCCCTCCTC
>CM060328.1:14886946-14897421 GCA_030674155.1 Stramonita haemastoma
CTGATCTATCTATCTATCTATTGTGATATATATATCACAATTATATAAGAGACTTAAAATGAATTGAACACACACACACACCCTCACACACACACATACATACATACACACACACACACACACACACACACACACACACACACACACACACACACACACACACACACACACACACACACACACACACCACCACCACCACCACCACCACCACCACCACCACCACCACCACCACCACCACCACCCTTCCCCGTCAAATATCACAATTTGTGAAAAGACATGAAACTGAAGAACATGCAGATGTGTGCGCACGTGCAAGCTTGCACACGCTCACTTTGTCGTATCTCTTACACACAGACAGGCAGACTGAGGCGAGGAGAGGGCAGCAACTGACAGAAAGTGGCAGGTAAAAGGAAAGATACTGACAGACAGACAAACCAACTTACATTGACAGAGAGAGAGAGACAGACAGACAGACAGACAGACAGACAGACAGACAGAGACAGAGGGAGAGAGATTGAGAGAGAGACAGAGAGACAGACAGAGTCAGAAAGAGAGAATACCAAACAATGAACACTGAACACTGAAATTGTTTAATACACATCGGCCTTGGGCCATAATGACAGAGACAGACAGACAGACAGACAGACAGACAGACAGACAGAGACAGAGACAGAGCAAGACAGAAAGAGAAAAAGAGACAGAGAAAGAGACAGAGATAGAGGGAATAAGAAAGACAGAAAGGCACAGAGAGACACGGAGAGACACAGAGAAGTACAATTGGAGAGACAGAACGAGAGAAACAGAGACGAAGGCACGAAAGAGTAACAATCACATTTGTCCTGGCCAATTTTTCGGAAAATCTTATTCATCCTGATTTTAAAGCACACTTCAAAACTTCCCACAATGAAGGAAAATGGTGCGCCGGATGAGAGGAAGCCTCCATGATCACACTCGTTATTGTTAACAACTAATCCTAGTGAACAATTTTCCCCGGACCTTTGCAGAGAAGGAACATTCATTTGTCTTTTTCCTTTGAATAAACAAATCTTCAACTTGTTATCAAACAAAGAGAGGTTAGGAGATAAAGAGAGGAGGTAATAATGACATAATGACATTTTAATCATAGCAGTCAAAGTGGCTTCATTGTTGCTTGAATTTTGACTCGTAATGAATGACACAATCATGGTGATAATTTGTAACTGACAAGCATTATTACCTGTGCACAAAGTTGTGAACTTGTCAATTGTCTGTTGTTAATTCATTTATTTTGATGATGATGGAAAAAACACTCGTGTGCTGGGTTTTTTTTTTACGTCCAGTCCCTGTATACATGTGGCTCAGTAAATTCTCTTCTCCCTTAACGCAAAAGCCTACTCTTCCAAAAGGTGGAACAGGTTTTTAATGTATGCCCAAGATATTAATTAGCAGAGGGTAGCCCAGGTTGCCCAGGTTAAAAGCATTGTCAAATATTGATGAAGGAAGAGTGCTAGGCCTAGAGGAACATGTTGTTATGGTTTTGACTGTTATGTTGATGTTGTCTCCGTCAATCTCAAAATGTTTACATTTCCCTGAAATCGGTAACAGGCTGCATGTGTGATGAAGAATAGGAAAACCCCTATACACGCACCTTTCTCATCTACTGTATGCTTACAGTGTCAGAGACTCCCAGTGGTGATAAGTGAGAGAGACAGACTGCACATTCTGACGGACCCCCAGAGGGCACACGCAGGGGAACAATCAACAGCATGATCATTGAAGGCAGTGTCAATTTGTGTCAACATGCCTATAGCCTCCACACGTCGCTCCTGAATCCATGTGTTGTCCTGGCCAACTGAATCCATGTATTCAGGAACAGCTCATTTATTATAATTTTTTTTATATTCTTTTATATTGAGGATAACAGAATAAGCAATCATGTGCTTTTTTTCATCCGGTCCCCATGTGTATGCAGTTTTGTTAATATTGTCATCTGTTCCCACCGGCACACGATGGCCTACTCTTACGAAAAGTGGAACAGGATTTAACGTGTGCGCAAGATGTTAATCGTTCCCTGCAGGCCACTGAATTAATGCTAACGAATTTGGAATGGAAACTTAAGATGGAACTAGTTGATCCGTATCGGCACTCTTTCACATGGCCCTCTGAAGACCATTTTACTGGGACCTGTGCCAGAACATAGGATACAACTAATGGGAGACCTCTACCATGGAACAAAGTGCTTTTAACTTAACTTAACTTCTCCTTAACTCCTTAGAGAGTCATTGGGGCACTATGCACTGCACTGGATTTTCCAGGATGTAAGTGTGTTAGGGGCGAATTGAGCCTAGTGGAGCCCATTCCTCTCCAGGTATAAAGGGGCATGCTGGGTATGTTTATGTCACTCTCTACTACCATCCTTAGCTAGTGTACTTTTTAAAGAAAAGAAGGCTGGGTTTTAATGTGTGTGTGTGTTTGTGTGTGTGTTTGTGTGTGTGTGTTTTGTGTGTGTGTGTTGTGTGTGTGTGTGTGTGTGTGTGTGTGTGTGTGTGTGTGTGTGTGTTGTGTGTGTATGTGTGTGTGTGTGTTGTGTGTGTGTTGTGTGTGTGTATGTGTGTGTGAGAGAGAGATAGAGAGGGACAGAGACAGAGACAGAGAGCATCAACAGACTAGTGTCTCTATGACCCAAACACCAAACAATTACAGACTGATTAATTAGTTAGAATCAACGCATATACAGTTGTTGATTTTTTTTCTCAAAAAAGTGAAGACTGAATAAAGTCAACACAAATACCAGAACAGTAAACAAGGTCAACACAAGGAAGTGAACGCTACATAAAATCAACACATAGAAGTGAACACTAAATAAAGTCAACACATAGAAGTGAACACTAAATAAAGTCAACACAAAGAAGTGAACACTAAATAAAGTCAACACAAAGAAGTGAACACTAAATAAAGTCAACACATAGAAGTGAACACTAAATAAAGTCAACACAAAGAAGTGAACACTAAATAAAATCAACACATAGAAGTGAACACTAAATAAAGCCAACACATAGAAGGAAACGCCAAATAAAATCAAAACAAACAAGATTCATACAAAATGAAATACACAACTCCTCCTTCAACAAAACCATCCTATCAATGCCCTCCACACACAAAACACGAAATAAACAAGGCCAGTCTGCTTGTGTGGAAAGCGCTGTATCCAGTTGTTGTTGACTTCTTTTGGGTTTTTTTAAATTGGAATATGGACAAGACAAAACTATTCCCCTTAAACATCCCTGAGGGGGAATGAAATAAAAGAAGATGACATTGGCTGAAGTTGGGATGGTGCTTATACAGGCAGAATGAGCATCTCCCCCCCCCCCCCCCCCCCCCTGATAAAACTGGAATTCTTAACAACACCGGTATTGATTTTGGACAAATAAAAAAAACCCGACAATTCCACGGTTCAAGAATGTTTCAGAATACATAAACAAACACATACACACGCCCGTGCGCGCGTTCACACACACACACGCGCGCATGCATGCACGCGCACGCACTCGCGTGCGAACGCACGTACACACACCCGCACACACACACATAAACAGCTTAAGAGCATGTGAATGAACAAAATGGAAGCAAGAACTATCAAATAATAACTGTTGAACCATCAACGAATAACTGTTAGTATTTTAGTCTAGTCTAGTCAAATCAAGTCTAGTGTAGTTAAGTCCAATCAAAGAAGAAGTGTTCAACAGGTCTACTGCGGTGACCATTATTGTCTGTCCTGGTTGACAATGACCTCCTAAGCAGCAGAGGAGGCAGCTGCTGTTTTGGAAACTGGGCAGAAATTTTGATTCAAGTGGAGATGCCTTGCCCACAGTACATCCCCACTCTCCCAGCCAAGAGGGCATAAGGACAGTCAGTGTTGGAGATGTTCTCCAAAGGCCAACTAGCCCCCCGGGTTTGAATCCCGTTCAAAGGAGATAATTTTTCCTGGAGTAAAAATTAGTGCAGACTCCCCTCTTCCAAAAATGTCCTTCGAATGAGACTATAAGCCGAGGCCCCGTCTTTGAACGCAAGCAGAACATCTTGCGCATACGTTAAAACCCGTTCTGCTTTTCGAAAGAGTAGGACATTGTGTACTGGAGGGAACAGATGACAACATTTACAAAACTGCATACACATTGGGACTGGATGTAAAAAACAACAACACATGAGTGCGTATTCCATTATTATTCGATACAAAAGAATAAACAAAGAAATAGATGAATAAATAACTATTCCATTTAAAACAGTAGTTTAAAGCCAACACGAAATACTCTCATCTATTTTCTGTTTGTAGGGCAAAAATAGGTTACTACAGCTATATCTGAATGGGGTGTTCTGACAGAAATTGTCTTCCCCTGTCGCTCCAGCAGATGGCGCTTTGATAGTGGTCAACAGGAAACAGACAGGTCAGATTTCTCCTCCTCAAATCCTTCTGGAACTAGCTTAGTGTCCATTCTGCGTATTTCCAGGTTATTTTCAATGAAAACCAACAAAAAAAATCTTTAAAGGAGCAGACGATAAAATAAACCTGTATGCGATTGAACATACCTCCACCTATGTGGATTAACAGTTATCGTTCTTAGCGGGAAGAGCAAAACGGTTCTTTTTTGTCTTGTTTTTATGATACATAATGTCACAGTAGATTTCTCTGCGTGAAATTCGGGCTGCTCTCCCCGGGAAGAGTTCGTCGTCACAAGTGCAGTGCCACCCCTTATTGTTTTTCCTGTCTGCAACCGTATTTGTTTTCCTATAAGAGTGGCTTTTTTCTACAGAATTTTGCCAGGGACAGCCCTCTTGTTGCTGTGGGATCTTTAATGTGCGCTTAATAATGATGTGTAACACACGGGACCTCAGTTTATCGTCTCATACGAAAGAACCCAGGCTACCACTCATGATCTAATGGATTGAGGAAAGTTTTGGGCCAAACGGGAAACAAACCACCGGACCGACCCGGACTTTTCGCTTTCTAGACAGGGGCATTACCTCTAGACCACCGATCCACTAACTTCGTTACTCCCCATTGTAATAATGGTCATCATTATCCACAGCTCGCTCATAAAGAAAACGCCGGCTTGTCAAATATTTTAGCATCTCCTTTCGTAACATGAGCATGATAGAAAGAAGAACGCCGGTGAATGTTTTTGTTTTTCTTTCTGAATTGGTTTGACACCATGAAAGAGAGATGTTGATGTATGCCGGCCACACGGCCACCTGACAGCTGAGAAAAAAGGCCGGGTGGTGAAATAAAAGGGGTGGTGAAATAAAAGGGGTGGTGAAATAAAAGGGGTGGTGAAATAAGGTGAGAATGGGATACGGGGCAAAATGGCTCATGAATCAGGCTGTCAGTGCTCCTCCAATTAACTGCTACCGCTCTCTTTCCGTGTGTGTGTCTGTGTGTGCGTGTGTGTGTCTGTGTGTGTGTGCGTGCGTGTGTGTGTGTGTGTGTGTGTGTGTGTGTGTGTGTGTGTGTGTGTGTGTGTGTGTGTGTGTGTGTGTGTGTGTGTGTGCGTGTGTGTGTGTGCGTTTATGTGTGTGCGTCTGTATGTGGGTGCGTGCGCGCTTGCATGTTATGTGTGTGTGCATGTGTGTGTATGTGAGAGAGAGAGTGTGTGTGTGTGTGTGTGTGTGGAGAGAGAGAGAGAGAGAGAGAGAGAGAGAGAGGAGAGAGAGAGAGAGAGAGAGAGAGAGAGAGAGAGAGAGGAGAGAGAGAGAGAGAGAGAGAGAGAGAGTATGTGAGTGTTTCAGTTTCCAACGCACTCAATCCCCCTACCCTGATCTGATTACTACTTTTCGTGGTCAGTGTCGCCTGCTGACTTTCCCCTCTGACATTACAAAAATCAGATTTGCCGGAACCTGCGATTGCATATTCAAAAATAAAAAAGATGGTGGGAGTATGTGCAAAAAAAATGCAAGTCTGTGGGTGTGCTTTTTGTCCCAAGGGCGATAAATTTGATCAACGCAGGTAAAGGGAGCTCATTGTGCACAAATCTGTGTGCTTGTTTTTTTTTGTAAATTCTGGTAATCCCAGATTTCTTTTGTGTGTTGGATTGCATTGGGGTTTCTAGTGGAAATGTGTTATTCAAGGAAGTTAATCTGGGTCATCCTCGAAAGAGCTTATGCAAACAAATGTGATTATCTCTCTTTCTGGTTACTGTGTCCCTGTCAGCCTCCCTGTCTGTTGTCTGTCTGTCTGTCTCTTGTCTGTCTGTTTGTCTCTTGTCTGTCTGTCTGTCTGTCTGTCTGTCTGTTTGTCTCTTGTCCGTCTGTCTGTCTGTCTCCTGTCTGTCTGTTTGTCTCTTGTCTGTCTGTCTGTCTGTCTGTCTGTTTGTCTCATGTCTGTTTATATCTTGTTTGTCTCTCTCTCTCTGCCCGTCTGGCTGGCTGTTTCTGTCCCTGTCAGTTTGTCTGTCTGTCTGTCTGTCTCTGTCTCATTGTGTGTCTGTGTATGTGTGTTTGTGTGTGTGTGTATGTGTGTGTGTGTGTGTGTGTGTGCGTGCGGGGCGCGCGCGCGCGTGTGTGTGTGTGTGTGGTGCATGTGTGTGTATGTTTGTGTATGTGTGTGTATGTGTCTTTCTTTCTCTCTCTCCCCCTCCCCCCTATGTCTCTCTTTGTATGTCTGTCTGTCCCCCTCTTCCCTCCCCCTCCTCCCCCCACCACCCCACCCCCCTCACACCCTCCACCGCCCCTCCCCCCCCCTACCCCAACCTACCCCCCTCCCATCCCCAACCCCCCTCCCTCCCCCTCCCCAACCCCCTCCCTCCCCCTCCCCAACCCCCCTCCCCCTCCCCCAACCCCTCCCCTCCCCTCAGCTCCCCCCCTCCCTCCCCCTCCCCCTCCCCCAACCCCTCCCCTCCCTCCCCCTCCCTCCCCCAGCTCCCCCCTCCCCCCTCCCTCCCTCCCTCCAACCCCCCACCCTCCCCCTCCCCCCTCCTCTCTCCCCCCCTCCACCCCACCCTCCTCCAACCCCCCTCCCTCCAACCCCCCTCTCTCTCCCCCCTCCTCCCTCCCACCCCCCTCCCCCCCCCAACCCCCCTCCCTCCCACCCCCCCACCCCCTCCCCCCCACCCCCCCCCTCCCCCTCCCCCTACCCCCCCCCCCCTTTTTTCTCTCCCCCCACCCCTCCCCCCCTTTCTTCTGTATCCCCCATCCATCCCCCCTCCCTCCCTCTATCCCCCCCTCCCGCTACCCCTCCCCTCCTTCTCCTGGTATTCTCCTCCCTGGCACGAACAAGGAAAGATAGACAACACATCACTCCAAAGCTCGGATGATTAGAAGTTAGGGGCAGATCCCCTACAGATCCGCAATTCCTAACTCATAGCTTAACTTCTTGCCATCACATTTTTACAACTTATCATTAAACCAACAACTTCAAATTCCAAAGGTGTCTTTTACTATATGTTCACAAATTGAAACACATTTATGTCTACAATCATTTACTTTCGCCTTGTACTTCTTTCACACAGGTCAACTGTAAGTCTACAATTTCATATCAAAACTACTGCTTTCATTTCCATTTGATGAAACCTATGATCTGGACTACAAAGCAACTACAAACAATTAAAAGGGATGGAACTCTTTAAAAGGATATGTAGCCTGTGAAGGGAAGTAATAGTGATATCAAGTAGCACACACATACTTTCTCAATGATTTGGAACAATATTTATCAGAAATTGATTAACACTGCATATTCAAAAAGCCTACTTATGACACTTTTAAATCCAACCTCAAGACACTTATTTCAAACCTAAGATTTTTTCCTTCTGTTTCCATCTCTTATCTACCCCTGCCTTTGACATCTACCTGCCAAAGTGTATAGCCTTTGTGCGCACATGTGAGTGTGTGTGTGTGCGTGTGTGGTGCACTTGTGTGTGTGAGTACGTTCGAATTTGCTAGGACCATAGATTGCTATTGATTACTTGTGTGATGTATAGGTCGAATGTGAGCGCTTTGATTTGTTTTTACAAGATATAGTGCTATATAAGTTCCATGCATTATTATTATTATTATTATTATTATTATTATTATTATTATTATTATTATTATTATTATTATTATTATTATTATTATTATTAATATTATTCAACTTTCATCCCATGGCACAAAAATGTTAACCAGTTATGTTCAACTTTTACTTTATGCCCATGATACCATTTTATTCTCCACTACAAAAAAGGGTTACAAGATGCTTTAGACATTTTGGATACTTACTGTTCTCATTATAAACTTGTTGTGAATCTAGTGACAACCAAAATCATGATATTCAGCCACAATAGATCTTGTTATAATTATGTAAAATAGCAGAAAAGAACTTGAAGTTCTTAACAGTTTTAAATATTTAGGAATCAACCAGTAGCAGTGGTAGTTTTGCAAAATGCAAGAAAAATGCTTATTATAAAGCTACTTAATCATGTTAATTGATAAGGGCTGCATGGCAAAAAGAACTACATACATATAAAAGTGTTCTATGTGTTTTATTGTATTGATGTGAAATTATGGGCATATGAAAATGTAATGCATGAAAAATGCTTATGATAAAGCTGCTAAAGTCATGTTTAGCTTGATAAGGACTGCACAGCAAATATACCTACATACACATGTGGCACTTGATTTATTCCATAAAATTGTTGTGCCTGTTTTGTTGTATGGATGTGAAATTAGGGAATTTGAAAATATAGCAATAATTTCATAAGTTTCAATTAAAGGTTTTAACATATAGTTTTCCTTAACCCTCTTGCATTTGGATTCTCTGAACATAAACTGCCCCTAGATTTTGCATTCCATCACGAAATCAGGTCAGGCACACATGCTTGCTAGCCTTTTCCTCCTTCTAAGTACATACCAGCAGCTCCAATTACTTCCAGATTCTCAGCAGGGCTTCTACCTCTAGCCTGATAGAGCTTTGACATGTGGTAGCAATTAGTGACGGAAATCTACTGTGTGTAAATCCCAGCATACTGGGATTCAGAGGGGGCAATTATTCAATCCCAGCAGATCCAGGGGGTTCCGGACTAAGAGGGTTAGTGTATGGAGAAACAGGCAGATATCCCTTGTCTTGTTTGCTCTCTGTTGGAATGGTGCGTTTCTGGATGCAGGTGCTTGACTTCCAGTATGAAAAGCTGCCATCAAGTGTTTATCAGATAATGAAAGATTTACTTGACAAATACTTGATTCAATTAGCATGGCTAAATATGAATTAAAAAACATCTTAGTACAAAGCGGATTTGACTTTGTAAGAGAGACAGTTCTGTTCAAGTATCAATTTTCTTCAAGTATTTAAAAGTTCACATATCAAAGTTAAAATTTCACATATAAAAGCCTTCTTAATGAATGGAGAAGTAAGCCGTGGGATAATAGAGAATGCCTTTTTTACAGAAATTTTAAGATCGATTTTGGTAAGGAAAATATATATAACTTGTCTACCAGATAGATTTATGTTTATGCTTTTATAAAAATTTCATTGTAGTTATCACAAGCTCCCAATTGAGAATGGACATTTCCATATCATACCACAGGAATAAAGAATGTGTTCAAATACAATATAATTGTTTTAGGGGATGAATTTTATTTTATAATGGATTGTCCCCACATTACAAAATTTCAACAAGATTTTAATCCTCAGCATTTTTTTCAACCCTTGTCCAATTAAAATCTCGAAAAGTTCTCTGGTCTCAAAATTCTTAAGATGTGCAGGTATTTCTTGAAAATTCCTTTTTGTCGTTCATATGTGTACATTATGTATTTTAAAGAAATTGATATAGTTTTAAAATGTTTTGAGGTTTTAATGCTGTTTGTTTGTCATTTTGTGATGAACTCATTTTGTGGTAGCACCATTAGAGGATATAGTTTCTGTCTTTTTTGCTGAGTGGTTATAAACATACAGTTTGTTTTGTTTGAAATAAGAGACATATGCTTGAGCTCTGTCTATTCAATAAGTTTATTGATATTTGCCTGCATATCACTCCCAAGCTGGTTTGGACCACTGCTGTTACATTGACATTGAATTGATGTATCATCAACAAATATTTGACATAAACAATGAATATGTAGAGGTAGGTTGTTATTATTAGAAATAGAGAAAAGAAGTGGTTCTATTATTGATCTCTGTGGTATTCCATATTTCACGAGTAATAATGTTGATCTTCTAGGCCCAGTTTCAACAAGCTGTTGATGATTACTGAGAAATGAGTGTAAAATCTTAATGCTTGGTTGGAAAACTTATGGCATTTTAATTTTTGATTGAAAAGAGAAAGCTAAGTTATACTGCAGATGAACGTTGCTCAACTGTATTTAGAGTTTTTGACAATTTTTAAGGTAATATTACCTCCCCTTCAAAGGGTATTATAAAGAGTGAGATTCTTTTTTTATTGTTTGAAGTCGCTTAGAAGTCCAGAGAAAAGTCTGTTTGTAATGGAAATGAAGCATCAGTTTTTATGTAAAATTGTCGACTATGCTATTTA
>CM060328.1:14897521-14902521 GCA_030674155.1 Stramonita haemastoma
AAAAAAAAAAAAGGGAAAAACCCAGAAGGCCCAACCAAAAATAACCCAAAAAAGGGGGAAAAAAAAAAACAAAAAGGACAAAGAAACAATAAAAACAAACAAAAAAAAAATAAAGCAAAAAAAAATCCAACCCAAAAACCCCCCCCCCAACAAAACCCCCCAAATAACCCAAACCCCTGCCCCAAAAAAAAAACCCAAAACAACAAAAAAAGAAAAAAGGGAAGCCCCGGAAAAAAACCCCCCCAAAGAAAAAAAAAACCAGGCCCCCCCCAAGACGAATGTAATAGAAAGGGGAAAAAAAAAAAAACAAAAAAACCAAGAAAAAAAAAAGAAAGACAAAAAAAAAATACAAACAAACCAAACAAACAAACCAAAAGGAAAAACACGCCAAAGGACCCCCCGAAAACCCAAAACAAATAAAAACCCCCAAAAACCCCCAACCCCCCCCTCCCCCCCCCCCCCCCCCCCCCCCCAAAACCCCCCCCCCTACCCCCCCCCCCCCCCCCCCCCCCCCTCTACCCCCCCCCCCCCCCCCCCCCCCCCCAAACCCTCCCCCCCCCCCCCCCCCCCCCCCCACCCCCCCCCCCCCCCCCCCCCCCCACCCCCCCAAACCTCCCCCCCCCCCTGCCACCCTTTCTCCCCCCTTCCCCCCCCCCCCCCCCCCCCCCCCCCCCCCCCCCCCCCCCCCCCCAAAAAACCCCCCTCCCCCCACCACCCACCATCTACCCCTCCCCCCCCCCCCCCCCCTCCCCCCTCCCCCACTCCCCCCCAACCTCCCCTCCCTCCGCCCTTCCCCCCCCCCCACCCCTCCCCCCCTGTCACCCCCCCCCCTTTTCCCCCCACCCCCTACCCCCCCCACCCCCTTCCCCCCCACCCCCCCTACCTCCCCTCCCCCCCCACCCTCCCCCCCTAACCCCCCCCTCCCCCCCCCCCCAAACCCCCCCCCCCCCCTCCCCTCCCCCCCCTTCCTCCCCCTCCCCCCCCCCCCCCCCCCCCTCCCCCACCCCCTCCCTTTTTTTTGTTGTCATCAAATTTTTAAAAACAATGTATTAGGACTAACAACCCCAAAATTTTAAAAGGGTGTCATTTTCTATATATTTTAGAATTTAAAAAATAAAAGCTTACTTTAAAACATTTTGGTCCCCACACCCTTTTTTCAGAAAAACTAAACAGCACAGTTCCAATTTTACGTAAAAACTGATGCTTCATTTCCCCCCACATACAGACTTTTTTTCTGGGGGAAATTTTAGCAACTTCAAACAATAAAAAAAAATCTCACTTTTTTATAATTTGCCTTTGAAGGGGAGGTAATATTGCCTTTAAAATGTTTTATCAGGCACACAAAAGTGTCAAAAACTCTAAATACAGTTGAGCAATGTTCTCTGCAGTATAACTTAACTTTTCTTTTTATTCAAAAATTAAAATGCCATAAGATTTCCCAAACCCAAACATTAAGATTTTACACCCATTTCTCAGTAATCATTTAACAGCTTGTTGAAGTTGGGCCTAGGGATCTTTCCTTATTACTCATGAAATATGGAATACCACAAGGATTAATACTAGGACCACTTCTTTTCTCTATCTCTAATAATAACAACCTGCCTCTGCATAGTCATTGTTTATGTCAAATATTTGTTAATGATACATCAATTCAATGTAACAGCAGTGGTCCAAACCAGCTTGTGAGTGATATGCAGGCAGATATTGATGAACTTATTTAATAGACAGAACTCAGTCATATGTCTCTTATTTCAAACAAAACAAAGTGTATGTTTATAACCACTAGGCAAAAAGACAGAAATTGCATCCTCCAATGGTGCCACCACAAAACGAGTTTATCACAAAATGACAAACAAATAGCATTAAAACCTCGAAACATTTTAAAAACTATATCAATTTCTTTAAAATACACAATGAACACATGTGAATGACAAGAAATTTTCAAGAAATACCTGCACATCTTATGAATTTTGAGAGACAGGAGAACTTTTCGAGATTTACATTTCATCAGTCTTCAAAATTTATAACTGGACAAGTGTTGAAGAAAATACTGAGGATTAAAATCTTGTCAATTTATAAAGTGGGGAAATCCATCATAAAATAAAATTCATCCCCTAAAACAAATATATTGTATTTTGAACACATTCTTTATTCCTGTGGTATGTTATGGAAATGTCCATCCACAATTGGAAGCTTGTGACAACTACAACAATTTTTTTTATATTTTTATAAAAGCATAAACATATATATATCTGGTAGACAAGTTATATATTTTTCCTTACCAACATCGATCTTCAAATTTCTATAATAAAGGCATCTTCTATTATCCCACAGCTCACTTCTCCATTCATTAAAAAAAAAATTTCTATTAAGAAGGCTTTGATATGTGAAATTTTAACTTTGATATGTGAACTTTTAAATACTTGAAGAAAATTAATACTTGAACATAACTGTCTCTCACACAAAGTCAAATTGCTTTGTACTAAGATTTAAATTTTTTTAAAAATCATATTTAGCCATGCTGATTGAATCAAGTATTTGTCAAGTAAATCTATCATCATCTGGTAAACACTTGATGGCAGCATTTCATACTGGAAGTGGAGCAGCTGCATCCAGAAACCACCATTCCAATAAAGAACAAACTAGACAAGGGAAATCTGCCTGTTTCTCCATATATTAACCCTCATAGTCTGAACCCAGATTTGCAGGGATTGAATAATTGCCCCCTCTGAATCTGGATTTGCTGGGATTTACACACAGTAGATTTCCATCAGGCTGTGATCATCACTAATTGCTACCACATGTCAAAGCTCTGTCAGGCTAGAAGTAGAAACCCTGCTGAGAATCTGGCAGTAATTGTAGCTACCCTTCCAGGTTTGTGCCAGTGAGAAGCACAGTGGAGGGGAGAGGGGGCGGGGAGGGAGAGGGGATGGATGGGGGAGGGAAAGGGATGGTGAGGAGTGGAGGGAGGGGGGAGTGAGGGGGGTAAGGGAGTGAGGGAGGAGGGAGGGGGGAGGGAAGGTTGTGGGGGGGGGTAGGGGGGGGGTAGGGGTAGAGGGGTGGGGGAGGGGTGGGGAGGGAGGAGGGGGGGGGGAGGGGATGGGGAGGGGGGGGGGGGGGAGGGAGGGGCTGGAGAGGGGTGGGGGAGGAGGGGGTGTAGAAGGTAGGGGGAGGGAGGTGGAGTGGTGGAGGGGCTGGAGAGGGTGGGGGAAGGGAGGGTGTGAAGAAGGGGAGGGAGGGGGAGTGGTGGTTGGGAAAGGTGAGGGTCAAGGTGTTTGCTTGTTGCCAGTAGTTTTGTACTGACTGAAAATTGTACTTTGTTTGAAGGCTTGGGTCACTAATTTTAGGAGAGTGGGTAAGCAAATAAGCATGTATCAAACATCATGTTCTTTGCTTCATATGAATGCATTTTTGAGTGTTTAACATTATTACACTCATAATGATTGCACAATGTTAAAATCTTGGAAACCTATCTCAAATTTGCAAACCAGAAATGCAATTACATTAGTTTTCCCCACATAAAAAGGAATTGGATCGTCAGAGTATAAAAATTTCAGTTAAGAAATGTAAATTATGCAAGCCTGCTTCAATTAAGTGTGCAAATTCCTGACTGGACAGCCAGAACAGCTTGCAAAACAGCACAAATGGGAAATACTCTTTCAGCTCAGCTGCACTGCACCTACTCTTTTCAAACACCAATTAAATCTTATCCCCCCACTAAATTTTTATTAAAACCATTTGGGATGGTCAAGTATACCCACCAAAACATAAAACAAGTGAAAACAGATTTGAAGCAATTACTTTTTGACAGAGCACTTTTTTGCGAAATGTTCCTGGACTATTTGGGGTTTGTGAGTTTATTGTTGTCGTTGCTAATGTTTTAAAGATTAGGATACTTAGGCCAGCTATCCACACACACACACACACACACACACACACACACACACACACACCACGCGCGCGCGCGCGCGCGCGCGCGCGCCACACACACACACACACACACACACACACACACACACACACACACACACACACACACGTGACCTGCCCCACGCGCTGTAATAAGATTCTTGATTTGTGCTATGGGACTGTAGCAGGCGCGTATAAATCATTGCCTTTGCCTCCCTGGGATCATCCGACCACAACTGCATTTCACTAGCACCCATGTACCAGTCAGTGTTTCAGCGCCTCCAGCCCATAGTCAAGACCACAAAGAAATGGACTGCTGATAGTATAGCTACATTGCAAGGCTGCTTTGACTGCACTGACTGGGATATGTTTTATAATGTGTGTTCTGATCTGAATGAGCTCACTGATGTTGTTTCTAGTTATATTTCATTTTGTGTTAGTTGTGTTATTCTAACAAAGGAGATAACTATTTACCCCAATAACAAGCCTTGGGTGACAAAAGACCTGAAACAGGTATTAAACAAAACGAAAGTAGTATTTTACACAGGCACAGAAGAACAAAAGAAACAAATAAATAAAGAAGTCAAAGCTGCTGTTTCACAGACTAGACGGGAGTATAAATGTAAGATAGAAAACAAGTTTGCTGGGAACAATTTTCGGGCTGCATGGCAGGGCATCAAAAATATGTCAGCAGTAAACATGACAGCTGCACCACATAGGTCAAAGATCAGTCTGCAGGGGGTATGTGATAACAACTTACCAGACCATTTAAACGCACTTTTTCACCCGCTTTGAAAAGCATAATTTTTCAGAGGAAATAAATGGCCTGAAAGAATCTCTGCTTTTTTAGAATGGCGTCATTGTTGATGAAGAAGTTATCCGTAAGCACTTCAAGGCAATGAACATTAACAAATCTCCTGGGCCAGATGGTATATGCCGTAGAACCCTTAAGTTCTGTGCCACTGAGCTTGCAAGTGTCTTTCAGCACCTGTTCCAGACCTCGCTGGACACTTGCCAGATACCAGTTATTTGGAAGACTTCCAATGTTATACCTCTTCCAAAGAAACCCAATCCTACTCAGCCAAATGATT
>CM060328.1:14907521-14910021 GCA_030674155.1 Stramonita haemastoma
CTCTTCCTCACAGCTGGGCTTGCTCCGTATACCTCGTTTGATTTTGAGTCTGTCTTTGTCTGTCTGTCTCTGTCTGCTGGCCCACCTATCTGCCTGTCTGCCTGCTTGTGTGTGTGTGTGTGTGTGTGTGTGTGGTGTGTGTTGTGTGTGTGTGTGTGTGTGTGTGTGTGTGTGTGTGTGTGTCTCTCTCTCTCTCTCTCTCTCTCTCTCTCTCTCTCTCTCTCTCTCTCTCTCTCTCTCTCTCTCTCTCTCTCTCTCTCTCTCTCTCTTTTACTTCTTAACTCCATCCCTATACCTGTATCTTCTTTCTCTCGCCTAACAAAGACAGGGAAACGTCTCGATCTCTTCTCTCTCTCTTGCCATTTCCATACTGAGTGGCCCTCATGTTGGTGCTTAGACTCAGCACAAGACGTTGCAATGCTTTTTATACACGGTGGCATCCAATATAGGACAGCCGAGATGTTCATCGTAATTGCATCGCATTTTGCATGATTGCTAACATTTCAGTATCAGATGCAGTATTCTTGTCATTGTGTGGGAGTAGTAGGTTTGTGTGCTTGATTACAATGATGTGGCCTTTTGTCATTTCCCAGGCTTCAGCTTAGGGAGTGGCATCTTTCAGTGTTTGTTCTCAACGAAAGCTTCTCGCAGAGTTGTAGGCGGAGTGAAAAGACTGTGATATCAAGCTGAAGCCAGTAGATGAAGAGAATAACTGCATGACTTGAGGCCAGATTTTTCATGCTATATTGTTTTGAATTGAGAGAATAGTTATAAACACTGAGGACCTTCTTGTAAGTCATTAGTGGTATGTTGTGATGTACTGCAGAAACCAATTAGTGTTTTTGTTACTTAAGATTGCAGCTAGAATTTAAGGGTTCTGTTCGTATAAAAAGGACTGCGAAACGTATCGGAAGAAAAGTCTAAACGTTTGAATTCTTATTGTGGTCAGTTGTAGCAGTTATTCAAGCATCATCTGTAAAAAATCTAAACCTGTGCTTCTTTCACCTTCACGCAGTCTTGTAGATTCATTGAGGGCAGTACTGAGGATTTTGCAACCAGCATCCTCCACTCTTTGGGTTTTACTGTGGTCATAACAAAGAGTTCTGTGAAGATGGTCAGTGTCAACACAACAATTCGGTATATCGATATCTGGGAGGTCAACACCTGGGGGTCAGCAGAGGCAGCGACAGGTGCGAGGCACCATGGACATCTCATGCTGGCACTGGTCCATACTTTACTGGCACTGTGGGCAGGACTGGCTAATATAACGCAGGTGAGGATTTTCCTGTTTTCTTCTGGTTTTGTTTTTTCGTTTAAAAGAGAGAGAGAGAGAGGAGAGAGAGAAGAGGAGAGAGAGAGAGAGAGAGAGGAGAGGAAGAGAGAGAGAGAGAGAGAGAGAGAGAGAGAGAGAGAGAGATGGAGAGAGAGAGAGAGAGAGAAACTGACTTTGTGGCTTTGATTGGCATTACTGTTCCTTGAAGGACTTGACTGGCGAGTCAGTCTTAAACAGTTGCTCTTACCCTGCTGTTTGCGTGATCAGTTTGACATCATCGGTATATGAAGGACTGGTTGCAACAGTAATGGTAAGGTTTATTTCTTTTTCCGTTTTTTCTCCCTCGGCAAGGGCTTTAAGGTTTAGGCCTACCAATAGTGAAATTTTGACGTAGGCCTATGCTTTATTCCAATCAAGTGGTAATAATTTCAAACTGTGTGTATGTAACGGGAAGGGGAGTATAAATATCTTAAAAACTTCAGTTTCAAAGAATGAGAACTAAAAAAAACAAAAAAAAAAACCTCAGTATATAAATTCATTCAATTTGACTTTCGGTATTCAGATGCCCACCCATCTCCTCTCCTTCGCTACTTTACCTTCCCTGACCCTAAAGAGGGCAGGTACCCATTTACAGCTGGGCAAACTGGGGGACTGTACTGAAGCCATGGTGCGCAAACGGTCACCCACCCAGTTGGTAACCACACTCGATGCTACTTGCCGGCGGAAAGCGAGTGCTCTGACCACTGAGCTCTCCCTCCCGTCTCCATACACCTTTACCTTTCCCCTATTATATCTACAGATGGTGAACCTGCTACAAGAGGGGAAGCTGAGGCGGCAGCCCCGAAGCGCCCTGATCGTCAGCATCAGTGTGAGCGAGCTGCTGACGGCCTGCTTCCTGTGTCCCCTCTACACCGACAGTCTGGTCGGGGGGCCCTGGAGACACGGGCTCCTGCTGTGCTCTCTGTACGAGGCCGTCTTCTACTTACAGGTGATCCCAATCCGTAGAACGCGGCGTCCGCAAGTGCACATACACCTGTATGCGTGCGCTTGTGCACATAATTATGTGTGCGTGCGTGCACATGCGCTCGTGCGCACAACATACACATACACACGCGCGCGCGCGCGCAGGCACGCACACACACATGTACATACACACACACATACAGAGAGATTATGTTTATATTTTATATGTTCATTC
The DNA here is from genome assembly GCA_030674155.1 of Stramonita haemastoma. Taxonomy (NCBI): domain Eukaryota; kingdom Metazoa; phylum Mollusca; class Gastropoda; order Neogastropoda; family Muricidae; genus Stramonita; species Stramonita haemastoma. The sequence goes on from CM060328.1 coordinate 14,909,993, forward strand.
TTTTATATGAGGATAATGAAATAAGCACT
>CM060328.1:14915021-14940021 GCA_030674155.1 Stramonita haemastoma
ATATGTTTTTCCAGGGGTTTTGAAAGGATAGGTATAATAGAGATTGGTCTATAGTTTGAAGGATCTGAAGTATCATCTGACTTGTAGATGGGGATCCCTTTAGCACATTTGAAGGCATTGAGGAAGTAGTTTTTATCAAGGCAAAGGTTGTATATATATATGTTAGGGTGTCTGTGATAACTGGAGCTGATAATTTTAATATTTTGCTGTCTATTCCATCAAGACCACGCGTTCTGGATTGTTTGAGGTGAGTCAGATAGTTATAGACCTCTGAAACAGACATGAATGGTAAGTGAAGTTTTGAAGGTATATGCTTTTCTTGGCAGTATTGTTTTAATTTATTGAGGTCATTGGATTCTGAGTTATCATTGCTAATTACGTTAGAAGAAACATTGATGAAGTGGTTGTTAAGTTTTTCAGCAGAGATGTCTTTGATTACATTTGATTTGGAAGATGATTGATTTTTTGTTATTTGATTTATTGCTCGCCATACAGTCTTTGAATTTTGTTTGGAAGATAGTAAGTCTTGAAAATATTTCTTTTTTTCACGCCGTTTTTGTGAGATTATGGCATTTCTTAATTTTTTGGACTCCTCATAATATTTGTGTTCTTTTAGAAAATCTCTTAGATAACATGCTTCCTTTAGTTCCTTTGTGAGCCAAGGCGGTTTTGGGACGTGTTTGATCCTAATAGTTTTTAGTGGGGCATGTTTGTTATAGATTTCAGTGAATGTCTTTAACCAGAACTCAATAGCTAAGTCTGGATCAGCAATGTTGAATGTTTCCGACAGCGTGGAGTTACATAGTTCTAGGAGAAAATGTTGTTCATTTAAACTTTGCAAAAGAACGATAGGTTATAGTTTTATGGCCAGGTTTGGGAATTTTTGTTCCTTTTTTTGACCAAGTGGCACAGACTGGGTAGTGGTCGCTGCAGTTATAGACAGGGACACATGTTTCTATGATGTTTTCGGGGTTTGATACATAGATATGGTCAATTAGTGTGCTTGAATTTGATGTGACTCTCATGGGAGATTTAACTAATTGGTGAAGATTGAAGGAATTCGTAACTTGGGTCCATTGATTATGTACTTTAGTAAGGTCAATATTGAAGTCACCCAGTAAGATTAGTTCCTGACATTCAAGTAGGACTTCATTCATCATGGAGTCAAATTTGTCCATCCAATTTGTTCTTTCTGTTGGATTCCTGTAACAGAACCCTATTACAACAGGCCGTGTACCTTTCACTGAAACTTCAATCCAGATAGATTCTATTTCATGACGTTCTAGATCAGGGAGACGTTTGAATGTTACAGATTCACTAATATATACTAACACACCTGTTTCTTTTGGCTTATGTGGATCTTTTCGCAAGATTTTATAACGTGGTATGTGTATGTCAGTGTCCATTATATGTTCTGAGAGACTTGACTCAGAAAGCCCTAGTATGTGAAATGGTTTACCTTGATTTGTGATAAGTGTTGATATATCTTCAATTTTGTTAATTGCATGGTTTATGTTTAGGTGGCAAATTCGTAAGCCATCCTTGGAGGGCCAGGTATTATGTCTTGGATGCATCTGCTATAGGTACTTTGGTGAGAATTAATAATGTGTTGTAAAATTTGCCTTATTTGGTGAATGGGGAAAATGAAAAATATGTTGAAAATTTACTAATAAGGGGGAGGACTTGATTGGGGGTAGGGGATGAACTGAATTAAAGAGTGGAATCAAAATCACTTTGCATATAACACACAATAATATACTAACTCAGTCAAGTAACTGTAAGCCTTCTTCAGAAGAACAAATGAAATGGGTTAAGGAGTAGAATCAAATAACTTTACATTTAACACACAAAAAATATAGTAAGTCAGTCAAAATAACTGTCAGACTTCTTCAGAAAAACAAATAAAAAATCAAATCAAATCAAACAAATCAAAACAAACAAATCAAGACAAAATCAAATCAAAAACAAATCAAAAAACAAATCAAACACATCAACAGACCATCAAAAACAAAAAAGATAAGGCAGAACAAGGCTTAAAAAAATAATCATAAAATAAAATAAAAATCAAGAACAATCAAGGCAATACTATGCCAAGCAAGTCCTGTAAACAACAACAATGCAAGAGAAGTGAGAATAATAAAAGTATATCTTGATGCACAGTCGACACAATTCCTGGGAAACAAGATGTCCACGCACAATCAGCAAGATCCAGGGGATTCACTCACAGTCTTTTCAGTTTAAGTAAGGTCAGGCAATGACCAGTCACAGTTTGCTACACAATGGGAGCACTGGGTTGGGTGGGCGTGCCTGGAGCACAGAAGAACTGGTATATATATAGTTCCACTCTGTCACAAGTTGACAATTCAAGACCATGGGTTGCAGAGCACAAGAATCAGTCTTCACAATCTTGTTTCATTATTGTTATCAACTTATAGTTGAAGGGTCAAGTTGTGCTCACACAATTATAAACATGGGTACAATATGCTATCATCTTGCTCACACGCTCACACACACATGTGTGTATGTGTGTACATGAGAGAAGAGAGAGAGAGAGAGAGAGAGAGAGAGAGAGAGAGAGAGAGAGAGAGAGAGAGAGAGAGAGAGAGAGAGAGAGAAAATACGAACACGAATACTAATACGAAATGTTTAACTCAGATTTAGGTCATGGCCCCTCATCTTGTCACTTCATTCTGTTGTCATGTGCACAGGTGTGCGTGTCATCTCTGGCGATGCTCATGTTCAACGTGGAACGCTTCTACTTCATGGCAGCACCCCACCTCCTGCAGTCGCCTTCCAGACGTTGTCACGTCATGACCTTGCTGACATCCCTTCCTTGGGTCTTGGGCGTCATCGTGGTGGTGCCTCTCTTCACGCAAGGAGCTCAAGCTACCATGATGCAAGCGCCAGGCCACCATCACCACACGTGCGTGCTGCAGTGGGACCGAACCTTGCACATCGTGACTGTCTTCGTCTCTTTCCTGGCCCCTTCCTTCCTCCTGCTGGCCACAGCCGTCAGCGTGCTTCTCCTCTACGTCTTCTTCTCCATCAGAGCGCATCACGAAGAGAGCAACGGCCTTGATTCCAGAGATTCACCCTCTTTTCCTCACTGGTCTGATTCAGAGACAGGCCACATGAATGGCCAAACCAGCTCAAGAAGAAGGCGCCATTTTTCAGGCCTTCAAGAAGTGCACTGGAAGCTGAAGAAGGAATGTGTCCTGTCCGTGTGCGTCTCCACCTTTCTGTCTGTGGGTCTTCAGTTCCCCTTCTTCATCCTGCTACTTCTTCAGGAGTTCTGCCAGCTGCAGCCTTCCACCACAGAATCCTTGCCCTTCTCCTTGCTGCCTGAGACGCCATCGAACTATTCCAGCGATCCCAGCAACTGCCAGTTTTCGGACATGGTGTGGGCGGTATGTATGGTGGTGGGGATGGCGAAGTCCGGCCTGCTGCCTGTGGTGTGGCTGCTGTACTCGGATATCCGCGCAGGCTTCAGACCCCAGGTCTGTGCTCCCAGCTGGAGGAGGTGCTTGTCACCGACAAGATGGTGGAGGTCGTCCCTACGGTCAACAAGACGTCGGCGACACGAAGACTGCTTTGAATCGGACACTGCCTATACCCAATCACAACCCAGTCTGTCCTCACAAATGACTATTGTATGATTTTTTTGTGGCCAAAACTAATCACAATCGAAAGATTATTTTTAGTTCGTGCATAGTGTGTATGGTTTTGTGATCCTGAACCAATGTTGAAGTTGAGCATGTTTGAATTTATTCAAAATTGAACTGGAAACATCAGTATTTATTGATCTTGATTAAAGTCAGTTCAATACTTTATAGAATTTATGCTCATGATGATGGGTGATTGTACAGGCGTGCGCACGCACGCACGCACGCACACACGCAAGCGCGCGCTCACACACACACACACACACACACACACACACGTGACTAACCAAATATTACTGTTACCCACATTGTCACTGTGACCAAGTGTTATGATCACATGTAGTTGTGACCACAGTCATGCCGATATGACCTGACCTGGTGTCGTCGTGACAACGTCAACATCATTGTCTGCATTTTTGTCAGTATCTTTTCTTTTGTAAACTCTACTTCACACTCGTGAGAGGACTGCATTTTTCTTTATTCTTTTATTTCGAACAGAATAAGCACTCATGTGCTTTTTAATTATTATTATTATTATTTTTTTTTTTACATGTCCCCTTGTGTATGCAGTTTTGTCAATGTTAACCGTTCCCACCGGCACACAATGGCCTTCTCTTTTGAAAAGCGGAACGGGTTTTAACGTGTGCCCAAGTTGTTCTCCGTGCGTTTGCACACACGGCCTCGGTTTATTGTCTCATTCGAAGGATTGGGAAGGGGGGTAGTGGAGTCGGCACTGATGTTAACTCCAGAGGCGAAAAAAACTCTTGAACGAGAATCGAAGCCGAGTCAACAGATCACGAGTGCAATGCACATCATTTTAACCACCAGACTATCCCGCAGTTATTTTATCAGTTTCCCGACTTCGCAACACACGTGGCAGTGCCACGTTGAAGTGGTGGACTCTGAGACTGAACAGTTGGTACCCTGGCTTTGTTTTTCTGCTGAGGTCGTATTTTTATCCAACCAGAACACAGTATTTCAGTCGGTGCAACGTACGTTGTTACGCGTGGTTCCGGTCTTGCAGAAAAGGCTCCATCGTGGAATTCCGAAACGTAAAACGAAAAGTTTGCTCAAGAACAGCTTTTTCATCATGTTAGTCTGTGGAGCGATTGTTGTCTTGCTTATGCAAATGTTTGCATTTGCAAATACAGCCAAAGGACCGAAGGTGACAGACAAGGTAAGCCTCGGTCTAGACTCATCTGCTGAAGCCTCGCCTTTACCTCAAAAACCAGTGCGAGCGTTTCATATATTTTTTAAATCATGCAAGAATCGGTATTTAATGCTAGTGCAACCACAAGTTATCATCATCAGTGTCTATCCATTAGAAGGAAAAGGAGTTTTTGAAACGATTAAAACAACAAAAAAAGCTGCTAAACGTCTAGAGTTTCATATCGCTGGTTAAAAAAAAAAGGAAAAAAGTGTAGCGTAGCGTAGGCCTAAGGCCTAAGGCTGAACACTCTTTATTAGGCCTACTCTCTTTGCTTCTCAGAGATGATAGTGATCTAAGCTCTGCAGACAACACGCTTGCAAGAACATTATTTGTCAAGCGAAAAACTGTGTGTGTGTGTGTGTGTGTGTGTGTGTGTGTGTGTGTGTGTGTGTGCGCGTGTGTGTGCGCGCGTGCGTGCGTGCGTGCGCGCGCGCGTGCGCGCGCGCGCGCTTGTATGCTTAAACAAGTCTAGACCATACATTCAGCAAACATCGCACCATGGATACATTCAGCTATTCTATGAGTAAGATTTTTTAAATTTTGTTGGTGATATTTTTTTGAAAAATGGTTACTTTTATTAAGCAACAGATAAAAGCAGACAAACTTAGACAAACTAGCAGACATACTACAACTACTACTACTGCTGCTGCTGCTACTACTACTACTACTACTACTACTACTACTACTACTACTACTACTACTACTACTACTACTATAGTACTACTACTACTACTACAAACTAGCAGACATACAACTACTACAACTACTACTACTACAACTACTTCTACTGCTGCTGCTACTACTACTACTACTACTACTACTACTACTACTACTACTACTACTACTTCTACTACTACTACTACTACTAACTACTACTACTACTACTACTATACTACTAGCTATTAAAGGGAAACAACTACGTTGTCATCTCAAGCTGGTTCTAGACAGGTTTGTTTACATGTAGTTATTTCCCTTCATAGGAACAAATGTCAAAACTTGTAAAACAACGTACACATGGGGACTGCTTACAAGTAAAAAAGCACATGAGCGCTTTTTCCATTATCCTCGAAATAAAAGGATAATATTGAAATAATAATAATGTTTTGCAGACATCAGCAAAGTATCCACACACTGTGTATAGATTCATGTTTGTAAGCATCTGCCATTTTGAAGTCATAAGTATACAGAACAATAAAAGCACTTAAGCAGTCAGCAGGTTAATGAAATGCTGAGCACTTGGGGCAAGATGGATTAATTATGCCATAATCAACATGGTCTTCACTATGCTAACAAGGGTTATCTTCTGTGAATCTGCCAAGTATGGTTGTCTGGTTTAATTTTTTTGATCTTTACTGTGAATCAGTTTAACTAAAGAAATGAGTATGAATTATCAACAGAAATCTCAGGAAAATGACTGTTTTGCACTATTATGAAGGTTTAGCTGGTAGGAATCATTAGTGGCCTTGTTAGATATAGGGGTTGGATGTAGCCTAGTGGTTAGTAGACTGTTATTACCACCAAGGCACCTATTCGAGGGATTTTTTTTCGCAGAGCAAACATAAGCTCCAACAACACTCCCGACAAAAGTCCTGTGGCTGAGACTGTAAGTGTAACCAAGGTTCCATACATGAATATTTTCGCACATGTTGAAATCTGTTTTAACCTTTTGCCAAAGAGTAGGCCATTATGTGCCAGTAGGAACAGATGACAAAATTTGAAAAGAAAATGCATGCACACTTGTGTTGTATTTTGATGTCATCTCAGATTAATTAAACTTCTAAGACTAAAGTCATCTCACCATTGGTGAACCTCGGAGCTCTAGCCGAGGAGCAAAACAAGAAAAGAAATTATGTATATGATATGGTCCAGATGTTCAGAGAACTGCTCAAGGTGTGGTAGAGGGAAAGGGAACCTAAAAAAGTATACTTTCAAGAAGATGAACCTCATATCTTAAACTTCATGTTGTTGTGTTAACGTTTTGTTAATGTTCCAATCAGTATTATATGTAAAAAATATTGTAATTGTTATTAATATTTTGGAGTTTCCTAATTGTTCACTTGAAAGATTGAATGCAATAGACTCAGTGTCCCTCTAGTCTTATCTTATGCCGTGTGAATGTGTTGATTAAAAGCTGAGTTAAATACGATGTAGTGATCAGTGAATATTATCAGTATATGACTGCAAAAAAGTTAATCACTTTTTTTAAAAAGAATAATCTGTAAATTGTTAAAAGACAAAGTTGAAATAGATATGGGTGGTAATAAAAAGAGAAACTTTCTCTTTTAAAGGGAAAGATTAAGACTGGAAATTTTATCATTTGATTTTTTTTTTAAAGTGTATGATACTCTATCTCAAAACTGAATGGTTTGTAAATGGAGTGATTTTTTGTGTGTATAATTTTGCAGGTTTTCTTTGACATTGAAATTGGAGAACAGAAGGTAGGCCGTATTGTCATTGGCCTGTTTGGTGAAACAGTACCAAAGACTGTCAAGAACTTCAAAAGCTTGGCTATGGGATTTGAGGTTTGAAAATGATATTGACACCATTATGATATTATGTTGTATTCATTCATTTATATATATTTGTTCTTACGCACACTAACATACTCTAGCACACGTGCACAGATATGCCAGTCACACACACACACACACACACACACACACACACACACACACACACACACACACACACACACACACACACACACACACACACACACACACACACACACACACATGTGCATGCACACACGTATGCAGGCATGCATGAATGTACACACAACATGCACGCATGTATGTGCATGCATGTATGTGCGTGCACACACACACACACACACACACACACACACACACACACACACACACACACACACACACACACACACACAACACACACACACACGTGTGTGCGTGCACTCACATACACTGACACACACCACACTACACACACACACACACACACACACACACATACACACACACACACACACACACACACACACACACACACAACACACACACACACACACACTCACTCACTCACACTTACACACACTTACACACACACTCACTCACTCACTCACTCACTCACTCACTCACTCACTCACTCACCCACTCACTGTCACACACACACACACACACACACACACACACACACACACACACACACACACACACACTTAGATACACAGACACACACGCACACACAGCACAAGCACACACACACACACACACTCACTCACTCACTCACTCACTCACTCACTCACTCACTCACTCACTCACTCACTCACCACTCACTCACACTCACACACACCACCACACACCTCTCTTCTCTTTCTCTTTCTCCTCCTCTCTCTTCTCTCTCTCTCCTCCTCCCCCCCCCCCCCCCCCCCCCCCCTCCCTCTCTCTCTCTCTCACATCCACACACCCATGCATGCACGCACGCACGCACCCATGCATGCACGCACGCACACATGCACACACACACACACAGAGGTACATGCAGTGTGGTGTTCTGTCAACTGACTGTGTTTTCATACTATATCATACTCATAGTCAAGGAAAAAACAACTCATAGTCAAAGACAGCAGAATCTTTTGAATTCTTCAGTTTCATGAAAGTAACACATTTGATATTACATTGTATTGTATTGTATTGTATTGCGTAACACTTTAAGGCACAGCAGGTTTCTCTACATGAAATTTGGGCTGCTCTCCCCGGGGAGTGTGCTTCACCACCAGAGCAGCGCCACCCATTATTTTTTTACTTTTAGTTTTGGTGTTTGAACTATTTGTTTCCTTATCACTGTATCAGAGTGGCTTTTTCCTACAAAATTTTGCCAGGGACAACTCTCTTGTAGCGGTGTGTTCTTTTCATGTGCACTAAATGTGTTACACTTGGGACCTCAGTATTTCGTCTTATAAATCTGAAAGACTAGCACCCAGACCACCACTCATGGTGTAAAGGATGCGGGGGGGGGGGGGGGGGGGGGGGGTGGAGGAAGGGGGGCAGTTTCGGGCCTAAACAGGGATCAAACCACCACATACTTCAAAACTGGACTTTTTGCTTTCTAGGCACAGATCTACAGATCACAGATCTACCACTGCTAGAAGGGGGTAGTATAGAGATCTATACTATTTATTGTGAATTATGTTTTCAAAATCACTTTGTAAGTTAGTTTTTACTGTATCGCTCTCTCAGCAGTGAGGCCTTGTTGCTAGATCACAAAAAGAATTGCTGAAAATCACATCATGGGATAGCTCAGCGGTCAGAGCACTCACTTGCTCCAAGCTAAGGTTAAGCAGCATTGAGCATGGTTGCCAAGTGGGTGGGTGACTGTTTGCGCACCTTGGATTCAGTACACAATCCCCTAGTTCACCCAGCTGTAAATGGATACCTGCCTTCTTTAGGGATAGGGAAGGTTAAGCAGCGAGGGAGAGGAGATGGGCACCGCCCTCAATATGCTGGCCCCTAGAGAAGCTGAGGTCTCTGATGCCTCACTCCCATACGACCACATAGGTTATGGGACACCTTTACCTTTACCTTTTACCACATCACTGAAGTGAGTGAGCTGCTATGAATATAAAATCAAGATTATTTGGTTGGTAGTCTGATAGTTGCCAGACTAGTTTAATAAAGTCCTTGTAAACTTTTGGCTTATTTTGAGAGCTATAATACCATCATGAAATAGTCTGAGCGTTCTTGAATTGGGATGAGGGAGGTTTTTCAGTGGTAATTAAAAAAAAATATTAAAAAATGAGGAAAGGGAGGGAGGGGGCAGACTGGAGGCAGTTATTTTCTTTTCAAGGTTAAAATTTACTTATTACTGATTTTGAAAATGAAAATTTGAAAAGTAATAGTGGGAACAGCTGAATTTGAAAAAAAAAAAAAAGCCAAAAATATGGAGAAAAATTTTGTCACTGCAAAGTTGCAAATGGCTGAGGAAAGTAAGTACATGGCCTAAATGTAGTGCTCAAGAGGCATACGAGCAACAAGTTTTTTTTTGAATGAAGATTAACATTCAAATGTTTTGATTGATTAATTAATTATGTATTATTTTGTGTGGCTTTCAGGACAAAGATGGTAAGAAACTGACCTACAAAGGCAGCAAATTTCACAGAGTGATCAAGGAGTTTATGATCCAGGGAGGGGACTTTACTCGAGGCGATGGGACTGGAGGTAACTGACATGATATTATTCTGTTATGTACGTGTACTGTTGTTTCATATATGCCACGGTATATTATCGCTTAGGTGTAGGTTCAGAGTTAATCAAAGGTTGGTTTGTATTTAGCATTCTATGTTTGATGAGGTGGTAAATAGATTATCTCGCTTGTGATCGGAGCACAATTGCAGCGTCATGTTTCTATTCAGGGACACACAGGTGAATTGTATGATGTTCTATTTCCATGGGAAGTGGTCGAAAACCCTCCGTTGCACACACTTTGCCTTCACGGTGAAATGTAGAATTTATGCAACCTCTATATAGAGGTCACACCATAACTTTCTGGCTGTGCCGCGTTCCCGAGGTTTGTGCAGAGATGGGACATCAAATATGTCTGCTCTGCTACATATGTGTTGCTGCAGTTTTTCCAAGAAGCTAACTTCATGTAGAGGTTTTGAGTGTAAGACAGTATACATTACACTGTACTGGTCAAGAAATCCACTGGGTAGCGACTACTTTTATCTTCCTAGTCCAGTACCTCTGGTGAGGCCTGAAATGCATGGTGGGTATTTTGATGTTGTTCATACTGTCGGCTTTAACCAGCGTACTCATCCATAACAGCTTGGAGGGTGCATAAGAGGTGGGGAAAATAGGTCCTTACTCCTTACAAATGAAGCTTTAAAAAATAGATAACTTTTCTAGAGCAATCGAAATTGTTTAGATTATGTGGTCTAGCAAACTTTTCAGAAAGGAATCACTTATGCATGCATATATACTCACACACACACATACAGTGATACACACACACACACACACACACACACACACACACACACACACACACACACACACACACACACACACACACACACACACACTACACACATTACCCACTGTACCTTTGTTATATAATATATAAACATGTCACCAAACAGGGGTCAGCATCTATGGAGACAAGTTTGGTGATGAGAACTTTGCGCTGAAGCACTACGGGCCTGGGTGGCTGTCGATGGCCAACGCGGGCAAAGACACCAACGGCTCCCAGTTCTTCATCACCACCAAGAAGACAGAGTGGCTGGACGGCAGGCACGTCGTCTTCGGCAAAGTGCTTGAAGGCATGGTGAGTCATTCACCTTCTTTTCTTTGACTTTTTCAAACATCTGTATGAGGGGGGGGGGGGGGGGGGGGGGGGGAAGGGGGGGGGGAGGACGGCTGGATGGATGGACGGACAGTCTTGTTCCATAGTCTGCATGTCGGTCCATGTTCATAGATAAAACAACTTCCATATGTTGTTTTCCATTTGAAAAAAATGGTTAATTCATTGGTATTGCTGCAAGATTGCCGGCTATATTTTGCGGTGACAGTTTTTGAAGTATTTAGAAAAACTCATCATACTTATACAATATGGTAAAATCATGGAAATCATACATGACTGGGAAGTGGCTGAAAGTGGTATACAAATATATACAAATGCAATATTGTTTAATTTTTACAATTCAGAAACAGTGTTTACATGTAAGGTAGGTAAATGTGTCCCATAACCTAGGTGGTCATAGGGGAATGAGGCATCAGAGACCTCAGCTTCTCTAGGGGTCAGCATATTGAGGGTGGCGCCCATCTCCTCTCCCTTGCTGCTTTACCTTCCCCGACCCTAAAGAGGGCAGGTACCCACTTACAGCTGGGTGAACTGGGGGGACTGTACTGAAGCCAAGGCGCGTAAATGGTCGCCCATCTAACTGGTAGGCTAACCACACTCAACGCTGCATAACTTGACTTTGGGAAAGCAAGCGCTCTGACCACTTAGCTATTCCGCCCCCCCGGTTTACATGTATACTTCTAAATTTCTTAAAGGAGGAGGGGATGGGATAGCCTGGTGGTTAAAGTGATGCGCATTGGGCTTGTTATCTGCTGACCCAGGTTTGGATCGTGTTTAAGAGGTTTTTTCCTCTGGAGTTAACATCAGTGGCAACTCAGTTAAAAGTTAAAGTCTGTCCGGAGCCTAAGGCTCATCAGGCCGGTGCTTATCCCGGTTTTCTGTGGCATTAAGTGACTGAGAGTCATAGACTCCCCCTGGATAGGACGCCAGTCTATCGCAGGGTTAACCCCCAACACAAGGTTGGTACCCCTTTTACACCTGGGTGGGGTGAGAAAATAGCTGTAAAGCGCCTTTCCAAGGGCACAACGCCATAGCCGAAAGCTTGGATCAAACCTGCAACCTTTAGATTACGAGTCCAACGCCCTGACCACTAGACTACAGCAGCGGCTAGTGCCAACTCAACTCCCTTCAAAAGCCCTCCAGATGAGACTATAAACTTTGATCCTGTGTGCAAATGCACACACAGGGTTCGCGATAACCGGTAATTGTCGATATTTTACTGATTGTAAACAGGGAATACCGAACATTTTTGAAGCAGCCGGTACCCGCGTACCGATTCTGTTTGCCTTTGACCGATTACATTTCAGTCTAAAAAAAAAAGTCTGAAGTGACATTTTCTGACAGTCTCGAGTCTGTCATGTGCCTGTGCTTACGCACCTACCCCTTCCATCCCTTCCGACGAACTCTTATCTTTAGTGCAAACCTCAGCGCGCAGAACAGCAAGCTTTACTGTGAAAGAATAGAACTTCGCGCTCTTCTCGGCATGACAGTGACTTCCATCCACAATGAGTAAATGGGGCCTAGATTGATTTATTCTTTATTCTTTTATTCTTTTATATTGAGGATAAAGGAATAAGCACTCCTGTTTTGTAAATGTCATCTGTTCCCACCGGCACACGATGGCCTACTCTTACGAAAAGCAAAGCAGAGGGTCTATGACTATGAATTTGCCTGTGAAGAGTCGAAAACTAAATCTAAATTGAACAAAAGATCTACATGAGCGCTAAGCATAGAAACAAGAAAGAAGAATAGGCTTAGCACAATTTAAGTCATACGAATGATGTCATGCAAAACAACAGACCGACACAGACAGTGACACAGGCGCTAGAAAAAAAATCCTACCTAAATCTCTGAGAGATCTGCGTTCAATTTAGATTTAGTTTTGCTGCCGAACAATCCCCCCTTCCCCCACCCTCTCACTGAATAGTTTCGTTTTGTTCACAGTACATACCGGATTTTATTTTCTGGGGACCGATTTTGGGGGAGTTGGTCAAGATATCTCTGAAATGGCAACTCGCAGTACCGGTTTTAAAAAATCCTAGCGCGACCCCTGACACAGAATATCTTGAGCAGACGTCAAAACCTGTTCTGCTTTTCAGAAGAGTACATCATTGTGTGCCAGTGGGAATAGATGACAATTTACAAAACTGCATATACACAGGGACTAGATGTGAAAAAGCGCACAAGTGCTTATTTCATTATCCTCAGAATAAAGTAAAAAATAGAAAAAAAGAATGTTCAATTTAATGATGTTACTTATTTTAGGAAAAATGGGTTATTACTTGTGTACTCATCTAACAAAGTATGTAGTATCAGTCGCCTGACCCACTGGGAACTATGAAGTAGTTTTATATAAAAGGGATTGTTTTAGTGATCTGGTGAACCAGTTTGAAGTCAAGTAGTCTACACATTGTTTAAATAGAGAAAAGTAATGGAACTGACTTTTCCACTATGTTGCAAAATATCTCTGTTCTCGTGCAGTATGTTGTGTGTGTGTGTGTGTGTGTGTGTGTGTGTGTGTGTGTGTGTGTTTTGATCCAAGGGAAACAACTCTAGGAAGAAAAATGATATATCAAAACTTTTGTCCATGTAGTTTTCCATACATTGAACCTTGCTATGTGTATAAAAAAGACAAACCCAACAACAACAAACCCCCCAAGTCCTGACTATGACACATCATACTGAGCTGGCTGTGTGCCTCTTACTCAATGCCAATGAGTTAACTCATTTCTCCCTGTGGCACATGTCCCTGTGATGTACTTGTTGTTTCAAAGAGACAGCGGCACACGGGACGTGTATCCTGAACATTGCTTCTAGGTTTGGGTGAAGAGTTTGGGTTACTTCAATATCTTCGGGTATTCATAGTTCTTCCCATGCCAAATGTCAATTGTGTGTTTGATGCAGACAACAGGGAATACAAAGAAAATAATTGATTTTTGAAGTTCTTGAGCGACTGTTCATGAATGACGTCAGTAGGTATAACACTGGTAGTTCTGATGATGGGTGAGAGCCTGATTCAGTTGAGCATAAAAGTGATGAAATGAAAATTGATGCTGAAAGCAGTGTGAGGGAAAAAGAAAGCTTGCCAGTGCTGATTAACACTTTGTACCCCAAGGTGCAGCTGCACTGCAGTCTCTGTGGACCAGCCCTGCAGCAGCTGAGTGCAGTGTGCACTGGGTCATCATAGTAAAATCCTCATATCTTTTTTGTTTGAAGCCCATTTCTTATGAAACTATGGCATTGTGTGGGTAAATGACTGTCCATTATATGCGTGCATGAAAATTTATATTGCATAAAAAAGAATATGTTAGTTATGGTGTCAAATTACGTAATTGCTCTGATTTTAAGTGGTGATCCCACTGATGGGCTTATGATTTTTACACAATGTATGCAACAAATACAACACAACAACAATAAAACTATACAAGAATCTCAAATAAACAGGGACAAACATAGGTACTATACAAGTTTTCTTCCAGCATCGCATCAAATGTAATATAATCAATGGTAACTACTGAACTGTACACATGACACTGTCACAATAACGATCATGGAATATACAGATAACATTTCTTCCCTTGTCCAAGTAAGTTCAGTTGGTGTTTATCAAAGCGGTACTCACAGTACCAAGGCCACGCCCCTCCCCAGTCACCCCCCCCCCCCCCCCTTCCCACCCCTTTTAGCTGGCCTATCTCGCTCCTCAAGCAGCACACAGTCTAGTATCGCGAGACTCAAAGCTCACGATCTCTATCCAAAACACGATCTTTATCCACAACGTAATAACTCATTTAAAACTTCTGTTACTTCGTCAGCAGTGAAAGTATGATGTACCAAAGCCATACTACAAGCATATGACACGTAAAACAACAATAAACACAACAAAAACACGCTCAATTTATATGCAAATTAGCTGTGAACCATGTGCGACTAACGTGGCAGCTAAAGCCAACAAGCTAAAACGACCATGTAAGAATAGAACAGAATGGGAGGGCGAAAGTGAAAGTACCTGCTGTGGTACGGATTAATCCGTACCCGTCCAGGGGAGATGATCGCGTGGTACGGATTAATCCATACCCGGGGTAGAAAGTGTTAAAGTAGTGTTAATAGATCACATGATGCAAACCAACATCCAAGGTCAGAGAGTGAGGGGTCAGGGTCATTGTCAAGGTAGGGGTGGTGGAGCGACTGGTTATAAAAAAATAACCAGATTTTTTCCACATGCATTCACAGCATGCTTTCAAAATTGTTTTTCATCATGCACACCAAATTTTGCAACAATCCATTGAGAAACAAAATGTTAATAAATATTTTTCTGACCTCGCCTCTTTCAGCAGTCACTGCTTGAAATTGACTTGGTCTGGAGAAAGAGGTTGCTCAGTTTTATGTGGGATGAAAAGGGTTAAACATGAGTTTTTTGTGAGCAGTTATGTGCTTCATTGGATTTATTTAGAGGGATGTGATACTTTCAGGAACAACAGACAAAAATAATGACATAAAAAAGGAAGGAAAGAAAGAAAATATAATTGACTGAAGAAGTACATGTAGCTGTAAACTTTTTGGTCAGCATTCTGATTTTGAGAAATAAGCAAACACAAACCATTCTAAAACAAGAAAAGGAGACAAAAGTCATACAAAACAAAATAAATAAAGGAAAAAAAAACACACACACCATCCTCCCAATCATAACAACCCCCCCCCCCCCCCCTCAAAAAAAAAAGAAAAAAATTTTAAAATTGATTTACAGGACCAAAATCATGCGTTATATTCTAAAATTTTATCAGAAAAAATCATGTTTTATGTTTATATTGCGAAGTGAGATAAGTTTTTCAAAACTGTCAGAATCCAATTGATGCGGTTATGAGCATTCATCTGTGTATAAAACAAGTATGTATACTTAGAAGCCATCTCTCTTCCCTGTGGTACCTCATCTGACACAATTGTCAAGAAAAAGATGAAAGAAAAAGTGTTTTTGAACAACAGATTTTTACTCAGCATCATTTTGGTGTCTTTGCAGAGTGTTGTGCGGATGATTGAAAAGACAAGAACAAACCAGCGGGACATGCCTGAGAAAAATGTTGTCATTGCCAACTGTGGGGAGCTGCCAGTAGATAGCCCTTTCTCTGTGCCTAAAGAAGCCGTGAAAGACGATGTGTAATTCCTTGTTCTTTGTCGTTTGTTGTGGTTCACTGATTGTTGTATTGTTGATGCACGTGTACAAGTCATTAGATGAAGCTTGTTTGGCGGAAATCGTTGTTTTGTTTTATAGCATAGATGATCTAGAAGTTTGTTTTTTTTAGTTCATTACAGTCGGAATATTTTATCTTTAAGATGATGTGGAAGTTGAAGTCTTTTTTTTGGTTGTTTAGGAAGAAAGCGTTTATTAAAGATGATCTGAAAGTATTTAGTTCAAGCCTTTTTTTGTTGTTGTTTTTCATGAAGAATGAGTTTATTAATCTAAAAAAAAAAATTTGTCTGATTGTATTTGTCTGATTGCAAAGATGGTCATTAAGTTGTATTTTTGTATGAGTAGTATTGCATTTTTTTCTTTAGGCTGTGCTGTTTGTTTGTAAGAATGCCTCATTCCACAAAACAGCACCCTCTTACCTCTTACCTCTGTGAATGTCTTCACGTGTATACACCTTCTTGTTCCCTCCGCTCGGCTGCAGATACCTTATCCTTAAAGATACCTAGATTCAACCTATCTATCGTTGGCCGCCGCTCTTTCTCTATTTCTGGTCCATCAATCTGGAATGACCTCCCTCTCTCCCTTCGGCAAAAGCCTACATATGACACTTTTAAATCCAACCTCAAGACACACTTGTTTCAAACCTAAGATTTTTGCCTTCTGTTTTCATTTCCTATTTGTCCCTGCCTTCAACATTTGAAATTCCCTTCGCCCTGCCTAAATGTATAGCCTCTATAAGTGTGTGTGTGCGTGTGTGTGTGTGTGTGTGTGTGTGCTCGTGCTTTCGAATTTGCTAGAATTATTCATTGTCAGAGGTTGCTTGTTTGTTGTGAGGGTCGAGTGCAAGCGCTTTGATTTGTTTTTACAAGATATAGCGCTATATAAATTCCATGTATTATTATTATTATTATTTTGGTTTGTGTTGTCCTCAGCAGGGAGGCAGATCTCTTTGTTGCCATATTTATTGTTGATTTATGTGAGTCTGTACCTATCATCACTGATGATAATTCCAGAACCTTGCCTTTATCTCTCTCATTCAAATTCCTCCTTTATGCACATACAGCTGATCATAGCATGTCCACTCAAGTATTCACTCCATGTCTGTTCAACTTGTGTGAAGGATTTCTTACTCTAAAACTGGTCTGTCCATTTTCAGTTCAAATATACACCACATTCTTTTGATTAATACTATTTTTTTGTATTGTAACCATTGTTGTTACAATCAAGTCGTTTTTGGGGTCAGTTCAGTCTAATATATTTCTAAATAGAACGAGTAATATTGTTAGTGTTGCATGCTGCTGTAACTTTAGGAACATTTTTTTTAAGCACACAAAACAACAAAATGTTTAAAAGCAGGAATTGATAGTTCATGTTTGTAGATTTTGGATGTTTATAGATTTAAGTAGAGTTTTGTTTTGGCATGCAGACTCTTAATTAAGCAACGGTAACTGACAGGGTCCATACTCGTTTTTTATATCTTTGATTACATATCTGCAATTTTCTGTGTAGTAAGAGAAATAAATGCCTAAAGTAACTTGTTGAATTGTTGAAATTATATGTGTGTGTGTGTGTGTGTGTGTGTGTGTGTGTGCGCGCGCGCTCGTCCACACTCGTGCGCATGCATACAAGCTGGCATGTGTGTGTCTGGACATGTTTTTGTTACTAGGTATAGATCTGTACCTCATCCTCTGTCTCTCATAGCATTCATACAGACATTCATAATTCTTTTTTGTTGTTGTTGTTTATCAAGAATGCTTATAAAACCAGTTTCTCATCGTCATGCTCTTTATATAGTTGCACAGATTTAATGTGAGATCTGTTTTATGAGGTGACATCCCTGACATGGCCTCTGTGGTCAGTTGGGCTATAAACAAGAAGACTGGATTGGATTGGCAGTCCTAAGTGGCTGATTCTCCTGTGGGGATGCAGGGGGCCTGTCACTATAAATAGCATCACCACCTTCTGGAAATTCTGTGCTAGGAAATTCTCTCATTTCTATTCCTCTATTCACTTTTGCCTTTGTTCCATTTCTTCCTGTCACCTCCTTGTTTATTTTCTGCATTCTTAGTCCATTCACCTGCCTTTTTTCCCCATAAAGACTGGGCCTGACTGTTTATTTACAAAAAATTGCCAGCCAAGAATATGTTGTCAGTAGAAATTTTGCTCACTAGTCATAAAAAGACATTTTTCGTACATTCCATCACTGCTTCATTGAGTCAGTATTATTTTAAAGATTCCTGAGTTGGTTTGAAAACTTGAACATGAAAAACAAAATCTGTTTTAAGCAGAATTGGAAAATGTGTAGTAGATTTGTTGGAAGAATGGAAAACCATAAAAAATTGTAAAGAGATGGAATGATAAAAATGCCAGAAAAATCACCTGTCATGAGACAAAATGATATTCTTTTCAAATTCACAGTCTGTGTACTTCTGGTCAGAGATAATTTTCAAAATTCAAAACAAACAGGACAAAAATTTGTGCAAAAATCTTTTCACTTCTTAATTTTCTAGAAGAAAATGTTGTTTTGCCTTAATTTTTTTTTTTTTAAAACTTTCTGTGGCTTTTAATGTTATGTTTGTGTTAAGTCAAGTCAAATCAAGTCAAAATGATCCTTATTGAGGGTAAAAGATTTAAGTTGACAACTTTTTTTGGTGTGAATGTATGTGGCATGTTCATGAGAGAGAGAGAGAGAGGTGTGTGTGTGTGTGTGTGTGTGTGTGTGTGTGTGTGTGTGTGTGTGTGTGTGTTACTGTTCTTTTATATCGAGGATAATGGAGTAAGCATGTGCTTTTTTACATCCTGTACCCATGTGTATGCGGTTTTGTCAATTTTGTCATTGTTCCCACCGGCACTCAATGACCTACTCTTCTGAAAAGCTGTGTGTGTGTGGTGTTTTATCTATATGTATGGTCGGTCAGTGCAGAGAAGACCAAACTGATGACCAATAATGCCAAAGGCATCAGCACTGATATCAGTGTCAACAACCAGAAGCTGGAAACAGTTCAAAGCTTCAAGTACTTGGGAGCTTATCAGACAAGGGGTCCAAGCCAGAGGTAGTATGCAGGATTGCCCAGACAATAACAGCACTGTCAAAAGTAAACACCATCTGGAAAGGTAGAAATATTTCACTCAACTGCTCCCTTGTCATATCCATATTCCTGTATGCCTGTGAATCATGGACCCTGACTGCTGATTTGGAGAGAAACTGTTGTTACACTTTGAATTTGATGGTGAGATTGTCAACACTTTGAATTTGATGTCGAGATTGTCCTCAACACTTTGAATTGAGTCAGATGATATTGTCCAACACTTTGAATGTATGAGATTGTCAACACATTGATGTATGAGATTGCCCTAACACTGATGTTGAGAATTGTCCTCAACACTTTGATCTGATGTTGAATGTCCTCAGCACTTTGATGTTGAGATGTCCTCATACACTTTGATCTGATGTGAGATTGTCCTCACACTTGATTGATGTTGAGATTGTCCTCAACACTTTGATTTGATGTTGAGATTGCCCTCAACACTTTGATGTTGAGATTGTCCTCAACACTTGATCTGATGTTGAGATTGCCCTCAACACTTTGATGTTGAGATTGTCCTCAACACTTTGATCTGATGTTGAGATTGTCCTCAGCACTTTGATCTGATGTTGAGATTGTCCTCAACACTTTGATCTGATGTTGAGATTGTCCTCAGCACTTCGATCTGATGTTGAGATTGTCCTCAGCACTTCGATCTGATGTTGAGATTGTCCTCAGCACTTCGATCTGATGTTGAGATTGTCCTCAGCACTTCGATCTGATGTTGAGATTGTCCTCCACACTTTGATATAATGTTGAAATTGTCCTCAACACCGATCTGATGTTGAGTATGAGATTGCCCTCAACCATGACAAACTCTAAGCATACTTTGAGGTTTTATTATATTCAAAGGAGAAATAACCCTCTGAAGGTCAGAGTATGGCTGGCTGTATGGCGGTATGCATGAAAACAGCCACACACCCATATTTCATTTTATCTAATTTTTTTCTTATTTATTCTTTCCTGTCCAGGATAATGGAATAAGCACTCATGTACTTTTTTGCATCCAAGCCCCATGTATATGCGGTTTTGTATTATTTCTCATCGGTTCCCACAGTGGCCTACTCTTGAAAAGTGGAACAGGTTTTCATGTCTTTGCAAGATGTTCTGCGATGTGTGCTTGCACAGGGACCTTTGTTTAAAGTCTCATCTGAAGGACTTTTGGAGCGAACTGAGTCAGCACTGATGTTAACTCCAGGGGGAAAAATCTTCTTGAATGGGATTCGAAGCCGAGCCAACAGATTGTGATTGTTAAGTGCAAAGCTCTAACCACAAGGCTATTCTGATCCCCTCTCTGGTGTGTAGGCTGCTTAGTCCCACAGGCTGATTGTGATGACCTCGTGATATGAATGAGGCAGAGTGCATATTCTGCGTGCATGACACTGAGAATGTTCAGCTGGGGAATGCCTAACAAGATAACAACACTTAAACAACTGTTGAGAGCAACATGATTGGGTGAATCAAATACAAAGGTCATGAAATGAAAACACAACTCTGTTTTGACATGTATAAATTTACTCCAAATACCATACACATGCATATTAAACTAATCAAAGAGAGAACACAGCAACGTTTTTAAAAATTCAGCATATCAACAACATTTCTGTGCATATCACACATTTTGCAAAAAAGATCATATCGACATTCTGAGCATTTAGAATGGTAAAGCTGAATCATGAAACACACTGCATGCAATTCCATTGTATGAAGACATGCACTTGCGCCCCCATGCATGCACCCATTCTCTCTCTCTCTCTCTCTCTCTCTCTCTCTCTCTCCTCTCTCTCTCTCTCTCTCTCTCTCTCTCTCTCTCTCAGATACAGCAGCTCTTTTATTTTATTCCAAGGATAATGAAATAAGCACTTATGTGGGTTTTTTTCATATCCAGTCCCCATGTGCATGCCGTTTTATAAATTCTGTCTATTTCAACCGGCACAAATGGCCTGCTCTTCCGAAAGGTGAAACAGGTTTTAAAGTGTGCGCAAAATGTGCAAACTGTGAAGGAGGGAGAGGAAGCAGCTTGCTTCCCTTGCTTGGCAGGCAGCAAGACAAAAAACTGAGGTACTAGGTAGTTGGGAATACCCCAATTTAGACCTAAACAATTTGTTCTCAAGATGCCTGTAGAAGAAAAACCAGCAACTTCGCAAAGCACGCCAAATGCTCTACTAAAATGGTGAGCCCCCCCCCCCCCCCCCCCCCCCCCCCCCCCCCCCCTGCAAAATAATAATAAAAAGAAGAAAAAACAAAAAAACCCTAAAAGGGCTGCATACACACAAATCTCACCATTGGTCAACCTCTGAGCTCTACCCAAAAAACGAAAAAGAAAAAAAAAAGAAGCTTACTAGATGAAATGATGGTGTTCATTAAACATTGAAAGGATGGGCATTCAAAACACCCCTTTCCTAAGATTGACGCCTACAACTACGGCTTAGCCCCCAGCAACAGGGCAACAATACTACATACTGAAGGAAATGTCCTTCACAGGTAAACCAGGAAAGAAAAAGAGCTCAAAACATTGCAGCCCCAACCCCACCCCCCAAAAAAACTTCCCCAAACAAAACAATGAAAGCAAGCACGTGAATAATGTCATTTGCATTTGTTTTTTGCCCACTCCACCCAGTCTGTGTAACAATGTTGACCCTGAAAATGAAAAGTTTAGGATGTGGGACTAACTCTGACCTGTTTACCTATAGGACTGTTCCATGTGTGTATTAATTTTGCTAGAGACCAGCAAGGGGAATTGATGTGTAGCAAAGTGTTTGAGATACATGAGCTCTGTAATGACATAGTTTTCCTGTAGCATCCCATTTCTAAAGCTTGAATTCAGGGCTTGAATGCGTGACACATACACAGCGCCTTTCATAGATCATCTTACAAGGCACAGCCCAAGTAGGTAGAAAAAGATGCAGAGAGAGAGAGAAACCAGAGGAAAACAGATACTGATTGGACTCTGGCAGAGCTTTGCTGAGACGCAGGCATTGGCACACTACCGACACAACTGGAGAAAGCTGACCAGTGCACTATCTCCACACTACTCATAGTTAGGTACAATTTTAGTAACATATTGTAGTTGGTTTTATTCAAAGTGATTTTTATTTAGTTCTTTCCTGGGTTTTTTCTTCTTCTAATTCTGACACTTCACTTTATGTCTAGATAATTTTTAACTGTGCACCACTGTTGGTTACCACCCTTGACAAATTAATAATTTCTTACCAACAAAACATAGTCAAATAGATCTATACATTCAAGTCGCAGTTTATGTCCCTCCAAAGGTGGCCTGCGAATTTGCTAGCTAGAAAACCATATACCATGCTGGTAATAAAGTTGAAGAAATCTCAACACTATTCACAAACCACAACATATTGTTTCTTCCCCTAGGACTGTATGAGTCAATACTCTCAGGACATGTAAAGGCGCTTCTACCAATTTTCATTCCAGCAACACTTTTGTGCAAAAGGATGCACAAAACATAAGAAGCACGAATGCATATCTGTATTAGTGAGTTTGTAGCTTTCACAGGCGGACGGGGATAGCTTCGTGGTCAGAGTACATTAAGCAGCATTGAGCGCCGTTACCAACTAGATGGGTGACCGTTTGCACGTTTTGACTTTAGTACAGTCCCCCAGTTCACCCAGGTGTTACTTTGATTACTTTTTGTGGTTACCTTTTACCGTTTAAACTTTAAAGGTCCTCACCTTCTAGAGCATTGCCTTGTTGAACCAACCTCAATAAAAATCATTGCAAAAGCTTCACCACCCATCTTGACTGAGTTCCACCACAGAAATGCAACAACAAAGAATAAAGTGTAGTGGGCCTACATCAATTTGACTCCATGATGAATGCAGACCTTTTAGAATAAAAAAAAAACCCTAATCCATCTTGGCGATTTCAGCCTTGATCTAACTTAGGTACACAGTCAATGAATCCAGCTGATTAACAAATACAGTTTTCACCATTGATTTGTTAAGTCATACAGGACAGTCATCAAACCAGATTCGCGCACATATTGTTGACAATATTATACATGTATCAAACTCAGAACAACATAGTTGAAATGTGTGTTCTAACTCTTTAACTGTCTTGTTCATTATACCCAGTATGTACATGGTCTCCACTAAAAAAACAAAAAAAACAACCCAACAACCTCTCCCCCCCAAAACCCCCCCCACCTCCCCACCCAAAACAACAAAAACCCAGCAAATCAAACGACACCCCCCCCCCCCAAAAAAAAAAAAAAAACCCAAAAAAAACCCACAAAAAAACCACACCCAAAAAACAAACAAAACAAACCAAAAGGCTAAAATGAAAAAAAAAAAAAACACAATAAAAAGCAGACAAATAAACCTCTTCTAGTCTATTTTCCCCCCGTTCCTCGGCTAGAGCTCCGAGGCTCACCAACGGTGAGATTATGCGTATGCGACCGTTTTGGCTCTCCATGAAGGTACCCGCATTCCGACTTCGGAGATAAACCTGGTAATGGCACCATAACGTAGCTTTCTTTTGCAAGCACTTGCTTAACAGGTTTTCCTCCTACTTATTGATTACTTTCAATACTGTCAATTCAGACTTAGCCACCAGATTTTGGAGAATTTTTTTTTTTTTTTACTGAAACCTACGCGAAATAATGTGTGATTAAAAATAACTAGTGGAAAACACATCCTCAAAACACCTTGACTCACAAAGGAACTGAAAGAAGCGTTTTATCTTAAGAACGTTTGGCTAGAAAATAGATGTAATAATCAAGAATCAAAACCATTAAGAATTGCAAGAACCCCCAGCCCCCAAAGAAAAAGGTGAGAGATTTGTTTTCCAAGATTTGCTATCTTCCAAATAAAACCAATACCTATCAGGGGAGGTAATGAGTCAACTTACTGACTCCCAGTCACATTTAAAAAATCTAATGTAATTATAAACAGGCTTCCACTGAATATTGCAACGATTACTTTGTTAATGTTTCTGGCAAGAAAATTACTAACGGCTGTAAAAGTCCAAAGATCTAAAGGATTTATTAAATTATGAAAAAATCTGACAAAAAAACAAACAAACAAAAAACATGAAAGAAAAAACAGGACAACACTCACCCCCCTCCTTAAAAAACACACACAAAAAAACACGAACAAACAAAACCCTATCCTTCAGAAGTTCATATAGTGACAGTAAATCAAGGGGTTTTTTTTGTTTTTTTTTTATCAGTCACACACAACTGACAGAACATTTGATGAATTGGATGCAAAATACTGTGAGGACTGACTGTAGTTTCACTTTGACAAATGCACCATAGTGCAGGCACCTGGGAGTTAAAGACATAATAAATAAACAAAGGTACTGGTCAACACGAGAGATAATCATGACATCTTGGTGAATAAATCTGACAATCTCCTTTCTTCCTCTCAAACGCTCAGACAGAAACTATTGTCTGTCTGTCATATGAGCGAAAATCCGTTGCGCTACTGTTAAACGTTTGACCAGTCTGGCCCAGCGTTGGATGATCTTATGGTCGAATTTCCATATGCACTGAACTAAAATGCAGAAGACTGCT
>CM060328.1:14942521-14970021 GCA_030674155.1 Stramonita haemastoma
CCATGATTTCTTTTGGCGGCCTCTTCTTCTCTTGCCCTCGACTGTCCCTTACAGGATGGTTTTTGCTAGGGTGTTGTGTCTTGTGGTGTGACCAAACCACATCAGCTTTCTCCTCTTTATGGTGGAGAGCAAAGGCTCTTGGGGGCCCACACGCTTTTTGATTTCTTCTTTCACATAGTTATTGGTCTTGTGTTCTTTGTATGATATTTTGAGGAGTCTTCTGTGGCACTTGTTCTCGAATGCTTGGATTATCCTCTCTAACTCTGCTGTCAGAGTCCATGATTCACAGCCATATAGGAGGATAAAACTTGAAAACTTTGAAAACTTTTTTATTCAAAGAGGGTAATAGAATAAGCAACAATTGCTTTTTTTTTTTACATCCAGCCCTCGGAAAAGATCCCAACCCACCGCCCCCCTTCCCCCCCCCCGAAAACAAAAGTCAAATAAGCAAGCAACCCCCCCCCCCACAATAAACATGAAAAGGTGTACACAATGTACACAATATGAAGTAGGTAATGAAAATCATTTCAAACGAACAAGCAAATACTAAATACGAAGGGTACAGAAAAAAAGAAAAAAAATCAATTTAATGATTCACGAGAGAGAGAAAGAGAGAGAGAGAGAGAGAAGAGAGAGAGAGAGAGAGAGAGAGAGAGAGAGAGAGAGAGAGAGAGAGAGAGAGAGAGAGAGAGAGAGAGAGAGATGTAATACATACACACACACTCACTTACACACACACACACACACACACACACACACACACACACACACACACACACACACACACACACACACACACACACACACACAGAGAAATCGACATGTTATTTACCCACATCTCTGACTACCTCTTTCCAGTCTTTAAAGCATGACTTATATACAAACAAGAATCTATGAGCACATGGCATTACAATTTTAGCTAGAATTGATGTATAATAGATTCTGAAGAAGGTGATTACAAAATTTGATTTAAAAACAAAGAAAACCCAACATCCAGCAACAACAACAACAACAACAACAAAAACCCAACAACAACATCAGCAGTCAGAGTACATTATCACTATAACATAACATACAATAATCATAATACAGAAGCAGAATACATAGGCTATGTACGAGACCTGAGGTCATGAATAGTTTGTCGATGCTGTTTGTTGTCCCAATTTTAAGATGTCTAATAATGATAATGACTATAGTTTAGGAGCATGTTTGAGTATTTTTTGAAACAGGAAAGATTTATAGTTACGCTTAAAAGATACAATACTACTTTTCTCTTTAATATTTCTTGGTAAAGAATTCCAAATAATTCCTCCAGAGTAGCGAAGACTTGTTTTATAGAGATCGAGCCTTGGTTTAGGAATTATTATATTATTGGTGTATCTTGACTGATTAATTGGGAATCTAGTAGTCAGGGTAGATGGAGCAAGACCGTTCATTATACGATACATTATGATTGTTTTATTATATTCCAGATGGTAAGTTAGGGGGAGAATGTCCAATCTAGTATAGTCTTGGGGTGACAAGGTGGAAGGCTTTAAGAGTACCACTATAATAGCTCGTTTATGGATTCTTAAAAGGGGTTTTAAGCTATTAGCACTACATCTATCATACAATGTTAAGGCGTAATCAATAAATGATTGAATATAAGTAAAATAAAACTGTTTACGAGAATCTAGGTCAAGAAAGTGTTTGATTTTAGAGAGCTGAAATATCTTTTGAGAGATTCGTTTATATAGAAAATCAATATGTGGCGACCAGGAAAGATCATTATCAATAGTAACTCCTAGGAGTCTATGCGTGTCTACTTCTTTAATAACATTATTATCAATATAAATTGGTGGCAAAACAAAGGTTATATTTTGCCGTTTTTGTCGAGATGTAATTATCATATATTTTGTTTTTTGATGATTTAGGGCCATATGATTAAGTTTTGTCCATTCCAATAATTGATTGGCATTTTCTTGCATATAGTGAGATAGTTGTTTCAAGTCGGAATGAGAAGAATAGATAGAGGTGTCATCAGCAAAAAGTTCAGTTACGCCTTTTGTAACAGATAAAGGAAGATCATTGATATATAGTGAAAAAAGAAAAGGCCCTAATACTGATCCTTGGGGAACACCAAATTTTTATGAAAGAAATTCAGAATGTTCATCATTTAGCCAAACAGTGTGGTTTCGATTAGAAAGAAATGATTTTACGAGTGACAAAGCATCATCAGAAAATTTATATAGTTTCAATTTACGGACTAAAAGGTTGTGATCTATGACGTCTAAGGCTTTTGCAAAGTCAACGACTAGCAGACCAGTAAATTTGTTATTGTTGATATTTTTTAACCATTCATCAACGAGGCTAATCAGGGCTGTATGGCAAGAATGATATTTTCTAAAGCCAGACTGATTTGGATGAAGTAAGTTATGCTTTGAAATGTGAGACATAAGGCACTGATAAATATGTTTTTCTAACGGCTTTGAAAGGACTGGTAATATTGAAATAGGTCTGTAATTTGAAGGAACGGTTTTATCACCTGACTTGTACAGAGGGATTATTTTGGCTTGTTTAAGAATATTGGGGAAGCAGCATTTATCAATACATAGGTTATACAGGTAAGTTAGGGAATCACATATTACAGGAGCACTAAGTTTAAGGATTTTTCCATCTATGCCATCTAGACCACGAGCAGATGTCTGCTTGAGATGTATAAAAGAAAAGTACACTTCGTATACTGTCAAGAATGGGATTACTACATTTGAAGTGATCTTTTTTGAAATACAGAATTCATTCAATAAGGCAAGGTCATTGAAACAAGAGCTATCATTTTTAACTGTTGAGGAGGAAATTGTGGAAAAATGTTGGTTCAAAGTGGTGGCAGTAATATCTTTTATGACAGGTGCTTTTATTGATTTTTCCTTAGTTAGAGAATTTATAGTATTCCATATGACTTTCTGTTTATTGCCTGAGCTATCTGATATGAGGTCACGAAAATATTTCTTTTTGGCAATGCGCTTCATTGATGTAATTTTATTTCGTTGCTTCTTAAAGTCAGTGAATTGTTTGGTTTCTTTGAGTTTATCTCTTTTGGTTATTTCCTCTTGAATTTCCTTAGCCAAGGAGGTTTCGGAGTATGTTTAACTCGTTTTATTTTGAAAGGGGCGTGTTTATTATAGATGTTGATGAAAGTATTTTGCCAAAATTCAAATGCTAGATTAGGGTCAGTTAACTGATAAACATTTGAAAGAGAAGAATGTGAGAGGTCATTTAGGAAATCATTTTCATTGAAATTAGCAAAGGATCTGTATGTTATTACTTTGTGATCTAATTTAGGAATTTTAACGCCTTTTTTAAGCCAAGTAAGACAGACAGGATAATGATCGCTACATCCATTAGGGGGAGAACATATTTCTACGATGTTTTGCTTTGAACTAATATAGATATGATCGATCAATGTCTCAGAGGAGGGGGTAACACGGGTTGGTGTGTCTATTACTTGAAGGAGGCCAAAACTTTCACACAACTGTGTCCATCGCTTATTGCGTATCAAGAGATCTATATTAAAGTCACCAAAAAGAATTATTTCATTATTGTTTAGTGAAACAGCTTCCATCATCTCATTAAAATGATCATACCAGTCAGAGTGCTCAGAAGGGTTGCGGTAAACAAATCCAGTAAGAATAGGTTTATTGTTTTTTATATTTACTTGAACCCATATTGATTCTACTCTGTGTTTTTCAAAGGAAACCATACGTTTGTAAGTGATTGATTTAGAAACATATAGAATTAAACCAGTTTGCTTTGGGAAAATGGGGTCAAGTCGTACAACATCATAACCAGGAATAAACACATCATTATCAGATATATGGTTTGACAATCTGGATTCAGCACAGCAAAATAAATGAAAAGGTTTACCGTTATTATGCAAAACTAGAGATAATTCATCTAACTTATTAAGAACATGATTTATATTCAAAAATCCTATTCGGAGACCACCCTCTGTAGGCCAAACTTTCAAAGTGGACATTGCAGAAAGTTAATATCTGCGGATATCTGAGGATAGATATCACGAGGGATTTGTAGAGGTGGTATTTGGTGCAGAAGCTGATGTTGTTGCTTCTGATGATCCTCTCGAGTCTGACTAGAGCAGATGTTGCTGTTGCAATGCGAGCTTTCACTTCATTGTTTGATGTGCCTTCTTTTGTTAGGATGGAGCCTAAGTATTTGAATTGGCTCACCTCTTCCAATATTTCTCCATTCATCTTTATTTCCGTGCTGTCATTACTCGCGCTGTTGACCATGATCTTCGATTTCTCTGTACTGACCTCCATGCCGTATGCGCTCGCTCGATCTGTTAGATTGTCTGTGAGGATTTGCAGTTCTTGTTTGCTGCTGCCCATGAGGTCAATGTCATCTGCAAATCTGAGGTTGCAAAGGGGTCTTCCACCAATGGAGATGGAAGTGTGGTGGTTTTGCAGTGTCTCTGTCATGATGTTTTCGAGGAAGAGGTTGAAGAGTACAGGTGAGAGAAGGCAGCCCTGGCGGACTCCAACCGATTAATGGTTAGATTAGTTTTTCCTTTTTCCTCCAATCAATTGTCCAAACACACTGACATTGTTTTCTCATTTTTCACCCTACCCATTACCTGTCTGATATCACTTTTTAGTGGATAGACGTTAAATTGAAGACACACACACGCACACACACACACACACACACACACACACACACACACACACACACACACACACACACACACACACACACACACCCCGCAACGCAACGCAACGCATCACAAAACACAACACAACACAACACAACACAACACAGCACAGCACAGCACAGCACAGCACAATACACACAACACACACACACACACACACACACACACACACACCACCACGCACAGCACGCACGCACGCACGCACGCACGCGCGCGCGCGCGCGCGCGCGCGCACGCAGAGTACACATAGGCAGGGTGATGAAGATGCAGGGTGTATAAATGATTGAATGAGTGAATGAATGAATAAATTAATAAATGAATGAATGAATGAGTGAGTGAATGAATGAACGAACGAATCTATGATTTATAGAATACATAAAAAGCAACACGCAAAAAAGCATAATCCACAGCAATAGGGGAAAATGTTGAAAATTGGTAAGGTGGTGACGGAGTAATGAAGGACGATATGAGGTACGAACACACATGCAGCGGTACACACACACACACACACACACACACAACACACACACACACACACACACACACACACACACACACACACACACACACACACACACACACACACACACACACACACACACACACACACACACACACACACAACATACACACACACACACACATACATACACACACAACATACTACACACGCACACAACACACACACGGCACGCACACACACACACACACAACACACACACACGTATGCGCACGCGCGTACACATACACGCATTGTCTCTTTTTGTCTCTATCTGTTTGTCTTTATCTGGGCCTCTATCTCTGTCGTAGCCTCTGCCTCTACCTCTGTGTGTAGGCCTATGTCTATCCGCCTGCCTGCCTGTCTGTCTGTCTGTCTGTTTGTCTGTACCCCCCCCCCCCTTCTCTCTCACCTCTCTCTCTTCCTCTACTTCCCTCCCCCCTCCTCTCTCTCTCCTCTCTCTCTTCCTCTACTTCCCTCCCCCTCCTCTCTCTCTCTCTCCTCTCTCTCTTCCTCTACTTCCCTCCCCTCCTCTCTCTCTCCTCTCTCTCTCTCTCTCTCTCTCTCTCTCTCCTCTCTCTCTTCCTCTACCTCCCTCACCCCCCCTCCCTCTCTCCTCTCTCTCTTCCTCTACCTCCCTCCCCCCTCTCTGTCTCTCTCTCCTCTCTCTCTTCCTCTACCTCCCTCACCCCATCCCTTCTCTCTCTCCTCTCTCTCTTCCTCTACTTCCCTCCTCCCTCCTCTCTCTCTCTCTCTCCTCTCTCTCTTCCTCTACTTCCCTCCCCCTCTCTCTCTCTCTCTCCTCTCTCTCTTCCTCTACTTCCCTCCCCCTCCTCTCTCCTCTCTCTCTCTCCTCTACTCCCTCCCTCCTCTCTCTCTCTCCCTCTCTCTTCCTCTACCTCCCTCACCCCCTCCCTCTCTCTCCTCTCTCTCTTCCTCTACCTCCCTCCCCCCTCTCTGTCTCTCTCTCCTCTCTCTCTCCTCTACCTCCCTCACCCCCTCCCTCTCTCTCTTCCTCTACCTCCCCCCCCTCTCTATCAAACATCTTGCGCACACGTTAAATCCTGTTCCGCTTTTCGTAAGAGTAGGCCATCGTGTGCCGGTGGGAACAGATAATATTTGCAAAACTGCATACACACGGGGACGGGATGAAAAAAAGCACATGATTGCTTATTCTGTTATCCTCGATATAAAAGAATAAATAAATAAATATATATCTCTCTCTTCCCACCCCTCTCTCTTATTTTCTGTTTCATTTTCCCCTACCCAGGTAAGCTCCAGGCACTTGAAGGTGGGGGTTATGGTTGAGGGTGGAGAAGAAGGTTTCGTCAGGATACTCGGTGAAGTTGACCCAGCTGAGAAAGTCCCTGGCCACATGAGAGTGAAGGATGTAGTCCACGAAGCCTCGGCTGGCCGCCATGTGCAGGCTGCCCTTGACAGGGGTGATGCCGTGAGGCGCCTGGAAGTTGTTGTACCACCTGTGCATGTACTTCCTGAGGAACAAGAGTGCAGAACAGAGTCAGTGAATATTGTTGTACATGTGTGCATGCATTAAATGTCTGTCTGGGGAGCAAGATTGCACAAGAGAGTCAGTGAATATTGTTGTACCACCTGTGCCTGTACTTCCTGAGGAGCAAGATTGCACAAGAGAGTCAGTAAATGTATCCCTTGTGTATGTATTTCTTGAGTAGCAAGATTGCACAAGAGAGTCAGTGAATATTGTTGTACCACCTGTGTATGTATTTCATGAGGAGCAAGATTTCACAAGAGAGTCGGTAAAAGTTGTTGTAATATGTACATGTGTACATGTATTTCCTAAACAGAAAGATTTCACAAGAGAGTCAGTGAATGTTGTACCACATGTGTATGTTTTTCCCCCATGGAACAAGATTGCATAAGAGAGTCGGTAAATGTAGCACCGCCACCAGTGCATATATATCCCAAAAAGTAAGATTTCACAGGAGAGTCGGCAAAAGTTGTTGTACCATGTACATGTGTACCCGTATTTCCTGAAAAGAAAGATTTCACAAGAGAGTCAGTGAATGTTGCACCACCTGTGCATGTATTTCCTGAGGAGTAAATTTCAAAAGAGTGTCAATGGATGTTGCACCATGTACATGTGGGCATGCATTTCCTGAGGAGCAAGATTTTACAAGAGAGTCATTGAATATTGTACATGTGTGCATGTGTGCATGCATTAAATGTCTAAAATTAAATGTCTAAATTAAATCAAGCATGCATGAAATGTCTGTCTGAGGAGCAAGATTTTACAAGAGAGTTGGTAAATGTTGTAGCGCCTTTGCATGTGTGCATGCATTTCCTGAGGATAAAGATTGCACAAGAGAGTCCGTGATTGTTGTTGTACCATATGTACATATATTTTCTGAGGAGCAAGATTTCGCAAGAGAGTCAGTGAATGTTATACCACCTGTGTATATATTTCATGAGAGGCAAGATTGCGCAAGAGAGTCAGTGAATGTTATACCAATTGTGTATGTAATTCATGAGAGGCAAGATTTCACAAGACATTCGGTAAATGATATTTGTATTCTTGCTGGGCTTTCCCCTTACTTAACACCTATGGAAGTTTACCCAGAGTATGCATGCATTCTGTCTCACTTGTCCCATAATAATATGGGAATCTCTGTAAGCACACACTGGATGATTGAGAAGTTTTCCTGTATGGCTATTTTCAAGTAGATAGGCAGCCATAATCCGACTTGAGGTGACCTTTTCTTCCTAAAGGGGTAGTTCAGGCTGTCATATCAAGAGCTTGTCAAGGAGGAAGACAATCTTGACGTAGCATCGTAAAACTTATCAACACTTTGCAGAGAGAGAGAGAGAGAGAGAGAGAGAGAGAGAGAGAGAGAGAGAGGAGAGAGAGAGAGAGAGAGAGAGAGAGAGAGAGAGAGAGAGAGAGAGAGAGAGAGAGAAGACAGACAGACAGACAGACAGACAGACAGACAGACAGACAGACAGACAGAGACAGACAGAGACAGACAGATAGACAGATAGACAGAGACAAGAGAGAGAGAGTGACAGACAGAGAAACAGAGAAAAACACAGACAAAGACAGAGAGACAAAGAGAGAGACAGAGAGAGAGAGAGAGAGAGAGAGAGAGAGAGAGAGAGAGAGAGAGAGAGAGAGAGAGAGAAGAGAGAGAGAGAGAGAGACAGACAGACAGACAGACAGACACACAGACAGACACACAGACACACAGACAGAAAGACAGACAGACAGACAGACAGACAGACAGACAGACAGAGACAGACAGAGACAGACAGATAGACAGATAGACAGAGACAGAGAGAGAGTGACACAGACAGAGAAACAGAGAAAAACAGAGACAAAGACAGAGAGACAAAGAGAGAGACAGAGACAGAGAGAGAGAGAGACAGACACACAGACAGACAGACAGAAAGACAGACAGACAGACAGACAGACAACACAGACAGACAGACAGACAGATAATATACTAACGAGCTGGTGGTACAGTCCACGTCGTTAGAGCCGTTGAGGGCTCTCAGGATCTGAACCAGCTGAAGGTTGGTCTTCAGAGGGAACTCCTGGCCCGTCAGGTTAATGAAGTACCTGTCAACAAACGTATGCACACACGCACACGAACACACGCGCGCGCACACACATACACAGACAGACAGACAGACAGACAGACAGACAGACAGACACAAACACATATGAAAAGATAAACTCAACATTTTCACTGATTTCAATTCAATCTCGAAACTTAAACAAACGAAACTAAAAGAAATAATGAAATAAATGAATAAATACTTAAGGGAAAAAGGAAAGAGAGGGCGGGGGGAGGGGGTGTGTGTCAAAATCAAGCATGAAAGTTTTGCTAAGGAAAATAACATTACATAGATTATAGCACTTACGTACATATAAATCTACCACCAGAGACAGCCTACAGCCCCGAACCCAAAACATAACAATCTTTAGCATAAAAATATTGTATAACACTTACACGTGCAACCACGTCCTAGCCCCAAGAGGCCTCAAAGGGTAATGAATATTGTCAGCCCTGAGTCAGGAAAAAATGACGCCTAACTCTTACGTCAACAGCTAGGCTCCAAAGAGAAAACCCAAACGTTTGTTTAGGACAGGAATATTGTTTCACACTCACTCCACCTACTATTGTACTAATCTCCAGCACAAACAAAACGCCTTATGGAAATAATGTTGTGTACATTATAATGGATTGTTGGCCTAGAGGTAATACACCGGCCCATAAAGTGAGTAGTGTAGGTTCAATTCCGCTGTGTGCCCGAACCTTTTCCGGCATCTACTAGACCTTGAGGGTGATCTTACACAACAGCAGTGCTCACGAAGAAAACCTCTTGAATAGTGTAGGAAAATACTCTTGTTTAAAACAGTAAGGCAAAAGGAAAATAGTCTTGTGCTAAAAAACAAAAGTAAACCACTTACATGTGCAGTGAGTCTTAAACAAAATAAGTCTTGCCCAGGAAAATACCATTCTACAACATTCACATGAACAGTAACTGTTAGTCTAATGTACAAAAAAGAGCACTGTGTCCGATAAGAAAAATGTATAAAACAACAAAGTTCCAGTGAAAAAAATGTTTTGTGGGCAAAGAACCTGGTACAAAACATTGAGGCTCAAGCAGCAGAAGCAGCAGCCGCAACAACAACAGAATACCTGCGGAGGTAGCAGTTTATATAAAGCTTAAAGGGAATAATGCTATGTGGACAAAGAATATTTTAAAGATAGCTGGCTCGAACAACCAACTAACTAACCAACCAACCGACCAAACAAACAAAGGGAAAATACTGCAAAGGAAAAGAACACTGCATACAACTGCGAGGCAAACAAAAACGCCTTGTGTAGGTCAAAACAACCGGTAGCCTTTTACCTATCAAGTCCATATATCTATCCTCATAAATCACAAAATCCCAATTCCAACCTATCCTTCCCCCTAAGACTATCAGACCTCCAGGTCTTTACCTACAGTATTAGTACACCCACACACAGCCCCTTGTCAGTCTTTCGACACTGAATGTTTACCTACAAGATTAGCAAGGTGACTGTGACAAGAGAAGGTGGCAGGACGGCTAATTACGACGTTCACCTGCCTATCAAGTAAACCATGAGGTTCTGTGTTCTACTCCCAACCTTGCCCATTTCTTTCCAGTTTGAGGACAAAAACAGACCTGAGCGTCGAAGTTCTTGGAGTGAGACCATACAAACCGAGGCCTCGTGTGCCAATGCACACACAAAATTTTGGACACACGTTAAAAACATCTCGTTCCACCTTTCAATAGAGTTGGTCATTGAGTGTTGGAAGGAACGGATGACAAAATAAACAAAACTGCATACACATAGATGTCATGTTAAGACACAATGACCGAGTCGGAATAAAAAGGTAAAGGTGTCCCAAAACCTATAATGCGATTGTAGGGGAGCGAGATGTCAGAGACCTCAGCTTCTCTAGGGGCCAGCATATTGAGGGCAGCGGCCATCTTCTCTCCCTCGCTATTTTACCTTCCCTAACCCTAAAGAGGGCAGGTACCCATTTATAGCTGGGTGGACAGGGGGACTGTACTGAAGCCAACGTGCGCAAACGGTCACCCATCACTGGGTAACCACGCTCAATGCTGCTTAACCTTAGCTTGGGGAAAGCGAGTGCTCTGACCAGGGACCTCTCCTGTTCCCTCAAGTCGTGAATGCAGCTATGGTGGGAGGAAAAAATGGTCATACGCAAAAACCCCATCGCTGAACCATTGAACCAGCCGAAAAACCAGAAAAACCAGAAGGAAACAGGCCCTGGAGTCAACATCAATGCCGACTCCCATCCCCCTCAAAAGACCTTCCGATGAGACTAGGAGGTCCTCGTATGCGAATGCACACAGAACATCTTGCAAACACGTTAGAAAAAACCCTGATCTGCCTTTCGACAGTGTAGGCCATTTCGTGCTGGTAGGGACCAACGACAAAGTTAACAAAAAATGCACGCACACAGGTGTCCTGTTTAGACACTATGCCCGAAGCCGCAATGCGGCAATGTAAGTGGTGGTTGTGGGTGGGATACGGTCATACACCGTAAAATCTCACCATTGATGAACCTAGGAGCTCTATCCGAGAAAAGAAAAAAACACACAACAAGAACCAACCCACCAACCTACCAACCAACAACCCAACCAACCAACCAACCAACCACCCAACCACACCCACCCACCACCACCCACCAACCAACCAACCAACCAACCAACCCACCAACCCCACCCACCCACCAACCAACCAACCAACTAACCAACCAACCCACCAACCCAACCAACCAACCCACCAACCCACCCACCAACCAACCAACCAACCCACCAACCACCCAACTACCCAACCAACCAACCCACCAACCCACCCACCAACCAACCACAACCAACCCACCAACCACCCAACTACCCAACCAACCAACCAACCAACCACCCACCCAACCAACCCACCAACCAACCCACTAACCAACCAACCCACCCACCAACCAACCAACCAACCGACCAACCCACCCACCAACCACCCTACCACCCCCCCCCCCAGCGGTGTCTACCTCCAGGTGCGGTAGGTCCATAGGTCCTTCATGCAGACCAGCTCGGGCTCCAGCACGCTGAAGGTGCCCCAGCGCACGTTGACGGTGGTGGAGGCCAGGAACACGTTGTCCAGACAGGACACCAGGCCTGCCACAGCAGGGGCGTCCTTTACTCGGGGGTCTGCTTTCTCTCTGTCTCTCACTCCGTCTGGTTTGTCTGTCTGTCTCCTTTGTTTGTCTGCTCTGGTCTGTCTGGTCTGTCTAGTCTGTCTTTTGTCTAGCCAGTCTGTCCGGCTCTGTCTCTCTAGAGGTCTCTGTATTTCTCTCTGTCTAGACTCTCTCTCTATTTTCTTGTCGTTAAGTCATATCTTTGTAACTGACTTTTTTGTTATACAGTAATTTTTGTTGTTGCTGCTGGGTTTTGTTTTGTTTTGATTTGTTTGACTGTCTCTGTCCCTTTGGCTCTCTTTCCATTTCTCTCACCCCCCCCCCTCTCTCTGTGTCCCTGAATGTCTGCCTGCCTGCCTGCGCTGCCTGCTCCTGCCTGCCTGCCTGCTGCCTGTCTGCTGTCTGTCTGTCTCTTCTTCTCTCTCTCTTCTTCTTCTCTCTCTCTCTCTCTCTCTCTCTCTCTCTCTCTCTCTCTCTCTCTCTCTCTCTCTCTCTCTCAGTATGAATAGCATCCCCACCTGGAGATTCTGTGCTCGGAATTCCCTCTTTTCTACCCATGCCTTTGTTTCTGTCTTGTTCTGTACTTTCCCTCACCTCCCTTTTGCTGATTTTCTGCCTTCTTGGTTCATTCTTCTACTTTTTTTTTCGGACAGACTTAAAAAGAGAACAATTTTCTCCCACGCCGGGATGCGCTGGGCCTGACTGGTCAAGCGCTTAACGGCAGCACTACGCATTATCGCTCATATGACAGACAGCAATAGTTACTGTCTGACCGATCGAAGAAGAAGAAGAAGAAGAAGAAGAAGAAGAAGAAGAAGAAGAAGGAGGAGGAGGAGAGGAGGAGGAGGAGGAGGAGAACAAGAGCAAGAACAAGAACAAGAAGAATCATTTTCGTTGATCAGCCCACAATTATTCTAATTTCAGATCCTTCACAGAGCAAACGACGACAACGACCTACCTTCAGCAGCTCTGCGGATGGAAGGGGGACTGCTCTCGTCCAGGTGCAGGCAGTAGACGTTGTGGGGGCGGTACACGGCACGCAGCAGCCGCTCCGCCAGCTCCAGGTCGGTGAAGAAGAGCAGGCTGAAGGCCAGCGGGAACTGCTTTTCCTCGGGGCTGGAGTCCAGGATGTAGCCTCGCTCCTTCACAAACCTCCCACAATTCCGCGTGTCCCGGATGTAGTCCATGTCGTTGTGCGACACCCGGAAGTACTGCTGCTGGAAAACCAGGGCCTCGGGAACAGCCTGGGTGTAGCCCAGCACCAGCCGTTTGCAGCCCGGGTACCTGACGCTGCCTTTGACCGTGCTCCTGACCGCCTTGGGTTGCCAGGCTTGGGTCTTCGTCCAGGGGGTGGTTGAAGCCAGGTCTAGACGATCCGACTCCTTCGCTTTCAGCATGGGTTCGTAGCTGCCTGAGGTGTCGCCGAAGCGCTCTATGGGCATGCCCTCTTGAAGCACGAGCACGACTCCGCGAGGTGCTTCTTTGATCAAAATGAAGAGCCCTGTGAAGAGCATGGTCATAAACACCATTGCACGTCTCCGGCGATGAAGATAGAAGAGATTCATGGTTGGGGAGGGAGAGAGGAAGACTGGGGCCGTGTGATGAGCGAACAAACGAATGACCAGGACTAGAACAGAAATCCTTTTGTTTTCCTTCACGGGGTGACCCAGTGCAGAGAGACTGCAGAAAGTGGAGAAGCCGTGGTGTTGTGGTCATGGATTCCCTCAGCCTGGAGTGGGGATAGTCTGAGATTCGAGAGGCAAGACTGCTGGGTTGGAGACTGCCACTGACAGACACACGCTCTTATATACACTGCGAGCTACCATATCTGAAATAAATAATAATACAGACATTCACGATGCATAACCAACCACGGAGGCCATAGCAATTCTGCCATTTCTTTGAGACAAAGAGTTAGCCTATGCCATGTCTGGATGGTGTTTAGAACAGACAAAAAGCACAGGGTAACGTATTGCACGCCGGACGAGCATCATCAATGATGATGCCGATGTTGATAGCAGGGGACAGCTAGCTGGTTGGATGAATCATCCTTGGACGGTTCTGGGCTGTGGCTTTTTTCTCTCACCCTGTCCAGTCTGTGCTCTCCAGGTCCCACTTTCACTGTGTCTGTAAACAGATTTCAATAAGCAACTTTTTTTCTGGATGTAAAATGCTGATGTCTTACATAAAGCTTCTGACGACTAAATGATGATGATGACGACGATGATGATGACGGCGGATGGTCGATGATGACGACGATGATAATATGATGATGATGATGGATGATGATGTATGATGAGTATGATGATGATTAACATCATCATCATCATTCTAAAAACATGCTTTTTAAAATGTTATTACTAGACACAGTACGTTCCATTTGCATAAACAAGGTTTCTTCATCATACGGCGGATAGTTGTTCAGCTACTCTGCGTGCATATAACAATTTGATCAACATAAAATTAATAATTTCTTGATTTACATAAGCACTAGTATAATTTTTACATTGACAGCTGTCAAAACTGACAAAAAAATGCTAAACTGGGATCTTCACAAGATCTTAACGCCTTTCCCCCCCTACCCTTGATCATTTTTCTACTGAAGCAACAGTTCTTTGTACAGAAATTGCAGAAAATAAATCCATTGTGCGTTGTGTCAGTTTTGTTTTGTTTCGTTTCCCGGCTAGAGCTCATGTGGTTACCAATGATGAGATTTTACGTACGTGACCGTTGTGGCCCACAGAGAAGGTAGCCGCATTCCGACTACCAGGATTTATGCCGAGTACGTTAGTGTTTCTGTAACCCAACAAACGCTGACATGGAAATAATAAAGGATCTTTAAAGTGCATATTTGGTCTTCTGCGTGTGTATCTACACGACAGAAATCAAGGCACTGGCAGGTCTGCAATTGAAATAGACCTCGGAGATCGTAAAAATCACCACCCTGAATTCAGCAGACGCCACCACCGAGATTCAACCCCCGACTTTAAGGACCCATTGTCTTGACCACTCGGCTGTAGCATCCGTCGCTGAGTAAGTACTGATGCTGGCTTGAAGCCGGTTGAACCAACCTAAATGAGCAGGCCCTTTTCTGATGTCACACACACACACAGATTGTCTCTGAACCAATCACCTTTGTACGCCTTCTGACTATATCTAATGGACTTTGTTTGGTCCGAATGTGTGTTGCAAGGAATTTTTGTATTTATTTTAGCGAGCAGGAAGTGGTCCCAAGAGTTCATTCCTTTGTCCAGGGTTTCACTACTTCACCTTATGACCTTCTCTGTTCACATAATCTTACATGGCTGCACAAGTGCTTACTCAGGCAGTTTCGTGTACACACACATACGCAGGGACGCACGCAAGCACGCACGCAACACACACACACACACACACACACACACACACACACACACACACACACACACACACACACACACACACACACACACACACACACACACACACACACACCACACTCACACCCCCCCCCCCCCCACATACTGACAGAGGATTATGTACAGCAGATAAACCAAATAACATGAAACTAATCCGCTGTCCACTCTATACAGCAGCGTGAAAGGAAACATGGACTGCCAGTCTGCCCACAACGTTGCAAAAGACGGGAGAAGGACGGTAAGGTGAGTACCCTCGGGCTATAACTATATCCACTAGGCTGGGTTATTATATAGGCCTACACTAGGCTGGATTATTATAATTACACACTAGGCTGGGTTATTATAATTACACACTAGGCTGGTTAGCGCAGTAGGCTGCACACCTAATATCCCTGTCTGATTCTCACTCACAGTCGTCATGTGGATTACACTCTTCTCTTTCCAGCTTAACATCAATTAGCTGTGTGCAAATCGCTTCTCGGCCTGTTGGCCAAGATCAAAGTGTAGTTGTGTGCAAAGTCCGGACTAGGCACCTGCCTAGAAAGAGAGAAAGGCCGGGTTTGACCTGGGCTTGGGTTCCACCCTTGTAAGTTCCCGAAATTTTCCTATCACCCACAAGATCGTGAGTGGTGGTCTGGATAGCCAATTGGCGCATTTAGCGCGTGTAAAAGACCCAACGGGAACAAGAGATTTGTCCCTGGTTTAACAAAAATTCTGTGGAAAAAAGTCACTTTAAAAGAGAAACAAATACACATGCCAACAGGAAAAGAAAAAAAAGAAGGTAGGGCTGCTCTTCTACCTAAGAGAGCTGTCTAAATTTGACATAGAGAAATCCGGACGCCATGACTTTAAGTGGTATGTATAAATTATACAGTTTTCTAGACCTTTCCAATCCTTAGAAAGACCACAAATGTATACACAGAAAAGAACTTATTCCAATATCTAAGTCCTATTCTAGCTTTCAAGAGCAAGCTATTGTATGCAGGCAGAAATATCTGACCCCCCCAAAAAAAAAAAATCAAGACCCCCCAAAAAAAACCCAACAACAACAACAAACAATAGAAATGAAAAGAAAGAAACCCTCATTCCCAAAATTAAACAAGCAAAAAGATTCCAGCCACCCCCACGACACACACACACACACAACACACACACACACACACACACACACACACACACACACACACACACACACACAACACACACACACACAGAGCAACAAACAATTAAAGAAAAGAACAATCACAACCAACAAACAGACTTGCACGCTGGTGTTACAATTAAATTTGCGACACACTATTCATTTCGATCTTGCAGTTCAGACAAACCGTTCAAACATGTTCGTCCAGATCTGTCACAGTAAAGAGGACGAACTTTTGGCATTTCAGTCAGCGTTCTACGTCCGCTGGAAGTTTTTAAAATAAACAGTTCGTTTATCAAAAAAACCGTAACGTTAGGTATCCAGTTTAAGTTCACCTAGGAGATCGTAAACCCCCCTCCTCCCTCCCCCCAACCCTTAGTCCACCAGACGCCGCAACCAAGATTTTTGAATCCAATCTGACCGACCTATAAGACTGAAGCCAAACGGTCTTTACTGTAACGTCCGTCTATTCTCTGAAGTCGGAGTATGGCTGCCTATGAGGCGAGGTACTTGAAAACAGTCATACAAACAAATTTCTCATTCAGTGTGCAATTTCAATCTCATAATGATTCCCAGGTGGGATGAGCGAGATCAGACAGAGTGCACAAGTCTGGGTGTTAAGCTGGGGAACGCACAACAACAACAAAGCCGTCTAGAACAGCTGAGAACAGGTGCCACTGTACACCATCAAAGCGATCCAGCAGCAATGCAAGGCCCTTCTAACTGGTGGCCCCGAAGGCAGCCTTAAATTTGATAAAGCTCCCTGTCAACTTGGGATAGATCTGGGGCCATGCTCTGTCGGCGTTATTGTAGCGTGTGGTCCCTAGCCTGACACTTTGGGGGTCACTCAGAGTCTACACTATGTTGACTCACCCCACTCCGGAATCACTGTCAAACCACAAGTACACAATGGATGAGAGGTTAGCAAGCAGGACACTTTTCACCTACCTCGCCATTACTCAGACTTTAGAAACTTTTTTCTTCTCTCTTATATATGAGTAGGTGGGAGGTAGGTAGGTAGGTTAAGGTAGTACAGACGCAGAGTACAGACGCTTATGTGGCAGGAAGGCATCCGTCAGTCTCGAAAAACTATCGAGCTATGCTCTAGGAACGCACGCAGAACATCTCGTGTGTAATCAAAACCTGTCCCGCCTTTCCGAAGAGTAGTCAATGTCAAAACTGACAAAACCGCATGCATTGGATGTGGAAAAAAGGTACACGAGTGCTTATACTCCAACATCCTCGAAACAGAACGAATAAACCCACAGTGGGGGGGGGGGGGGGGGGGGGGGGGGGGGGGGCTGTCAGTCTAAATAGCATTCCCTGTCAGTCTAATCAGCATTCCCTACCAGCATAAATAGCATTCCCACCTTCTGGAAACTCTGTGCTAGGAATTCCCTCTTTTCTATCCATCTGTTTGTTTCTGCCTTGTTCTTTTTCTCACTGTCACCTCCTTCTTGTCTATTTTGTACCTTTTGGGTCCATTCTCCGGTTTTTTTTCCCAGAAAGACGTAAAAGATAACATTTCTCTCCCACGCAAAAGTCGGATGCGCTGGGCCTGACTTGTCAGGCACATAACGACAGCGCAACGCATTCTCGCTCATATGACAGTCAACAAAAGTTGCTGTGAGCGTTCGATGACGACGACGAAGAAGAAGAATTGCTTAGAAAAAGAAGAATTGCTTAGAAGAAGAAGAATTGCGAAGGAGAAGAAGAATTGCGAAGGAGAAGAATTGCTTAGAAGAAGAAGAATTGTTAGAAGAAGAAGAATTGCTTAGAAGAAGAAGAATTGCGAAGGAGAAGAAGAATTGCGAAGGAGAATTGC
Organism: Stramonita haemastoma; assembly: GCA_030674155.1. Classification (NCBI taxonomy): domain Eukaryota; kingdom Metazoa; phylum Mollusca; class Gastropoda; order Neogastropoda; family Muricidae; genus Stramonita; species Stramonita haemastoma. Next base: position 14,960,822 of record CM060328.1, read on the forward strand.
TTAGAAGAAGAATAATTGCTTAGAAGAAGAAGAATTGTTTAGAAGAAGAATTGCTTAGAAGAAGAATTGCGAAGAAGAAGAAGAATTGCGAAGAAGAAGAAGAATTGCGAAGGAGAAGAATTGCGAAGAAGAAGAAGAAGAATTGCGAAGAAGAAGAAGAATTGCTTGGAAGAAGAATTACGAAGAAGAAGAAGAATTGCGAAGAAGAAGTTTTGCGAAAAAGACGAATAACTGCGAAGAAGAAGAATTGCGAAGAAGAAAAAGAAGAATTGCGACGAAGAATTGCGAAGAAGAATTGCGAAGAAGAATCGCGAAAAATTGCGAAGAATTGCGAAGAAGAATTGCGAAGAATTGCGAAGAAGAATTGCGAAGAAGAAGAAGAATTGCGAAGAGAAAGAATTGCGAAGAAGAAGAAGAAGAATTGCGACGAAGAATTGCGACAAAGAATTGCGACGAAGAATTGCGAAGGATTGCGAAGAATTGCGAAGAAGAAGAAGAAGAACAATTGCGAAGAAGAAGAAGAAGAATTGCAAAGAAGAAGAATAAGAATTGCGAAGAAGAATTGCGAAGAAGAAGAAGACGAAGAAGAATTGAGAAGAATTGCGAAGAAGAATTGCGAAGAATTGCGAAGAAGAATTGCGAAGAAGAATTGCGAAGAAGAAGAAGAAGAAGAAGAAGAAGAAGAAGAAGAAGAAGAAGAAGAAGAAGAAGAAGAAGAAGAAGAAGAAGAAGAATTGAGAAGAAAGAAGAAGAAGAATTGAGAAGAAGAAGAAGAATTGAGAAGAAGAAGAAGAAGAAGAAGAAGAAGAAGAAGAAGAAGGAAAGAAGAAGAAGAAGAAGAAGAAAGAAGAAGAAGAAGAAGAAGAAAGAGAAGATAGAAAGAAAGAAAGAAAGAAAGAAAAGAAAGAATAAAAGAAAAAAAAGGACTGAGTGCTTATATTAAAAAACCGGCAGGGTGTTAGTTAAGTCATGGAAGCCGAGCAAGCACAAAATGGCAACAAGACCTGAAAATAAAAGGAGACCTAGACTTGTTGGAGTCTAAAGCTCTACTGCAGTATAAGGCTAACAGAGACTTTGACAGAAGAAGAATTAATTCTCCCCTCTCCCCTCTCCGCTCCCCACTCCCCCCCCCCTCTCCCCCCCTCCCCCCCCCCCCATACACACATTACTATACCTGCTCCTATCCCAGACTTTCTTGGCCTGCAGTCGGTCACTCTTCCTAGAGGTACACCTTTTCCCTTTCAGCCTAAAAAGGAAAGCGTGCACGCATGACCTCCGCCATGTTTATTTTAGCTAAGCCCTGGTCTGGCTATTCCCTGACCTGGAAACGATGTGTATACATATTGCAGATGATGTCACACCTGGCCACACTTCAGAAGGAGCGTCCTTGAAACCTTCATATGACCCTTCTAGCCAGACCTGAGGGGTATCGCCCTCAAAGCCTGGATGTTGATGCCCCTAGCCAGACATAAGGGTTTTTTTTAATTAAAAACTTAGATGTGTCCCCCTTAGGCAGACTCCAGACCTAAGGGGTATTCCCCTCAAAAACCTGGATTTGACCCCTAGCCAGACTTGGGGGCATTGCCCTCAAAACCCAGATTGGTCATGACTTTCTAGTCAAAGATATGGGTTTAAAAACACATAGATTTGACCCGCTAGTAAGTCAGATATAAAGGTATTTCCCTAAACACACACACACACACACACACACACACACACACACACACACACACACACATATATATATATATATATATATATATATATATATATATAATTACAGAGAGAGAGAGAGAGAGAGAGAGAGAGAGAGAGAGACAGACAGACAGACAGACAGACAGACAGACAGACAGAGATAGAGATAGAGATACAGAGACACAGGCAGAGACAGACACAGACAGAGAGAGCGAGATAGAGATTGGGGTCCAAGTATATATACATAATATACATATTCCTAGACATCCCATCAAGCTCAGAGATGGCTACCAGTGGACCGATGTACAGCGCACCAAACCACAGATGTACATGCACCAAACCCACAGATGTACAGTGCACCAAACCCACAGATGTACAGTGCACCAAACCCACAGATGTACAGCGCACCAAACCACAGATGTACAGCGCACCAAACCCACAGATGTACAGCGCACCAAACCCACAGATGTACAGCGCACCAAACCCACAGATGTACAGCGCACCAACCCACAGATGTACAGCGCACCAAACCCACAGATGTACAGCGCACCAAACCCACAGATGTACAGCGCACCAAACCCACAGATGTACAGCGCACCAAACCCACAGATGTACAGCGCACCAAACCCACAGATGTACAGCGCACCAAACCCACAGATGTACAGTGCACCAACCCACAGATGTACAGTGCACCAAACCCACAGATGTACAGCGCACCAAACCACAGATGTACAGTGCACCAAACCACAGATGTGGTACAGTCCTGTCTCCATAGCTCCTCCTGTCATCTGTTGCATGCACGTCACCAGGAACATCCCCTACTGTCTGTTCCTCTGGCTAAGACGGCTGTGTTCTGAGGACTCAACATTTGAGGATCGCTGCCAGGAGATGGAACAACATTTCAAGGCCAGAGGACAGATACAGGAACACCATTTCAAGGCCAGAGGACAGATACAGGAGATGAACAACATTTCAAGGACAGAGGACAGATACAGGAGATGAACATTTCAAAGACAGATCCAGGAGATGGGACAACATTTCAAGGTCAGATCCAGGAGATGGGACAACATTTCAAGGCCAGAGGACAGATACAGGAGATGAACAACATTTCAAGGTCAGATCCAGGAGATGGGACAACATTTCAAGGCCAGAGGACAGATACAGGAACACCATTTCAAGGCCAGAGGACAGATACAGGAACACCATTTCAAGGCCAGAGGACAGATACAGGAACAACATTTCAAGGCCAGAGGACAGATACAGGAACAACATTTCAAGGCCAGAGGACAGATATCTTCCCCAGTGCCTCACTGCTCTCAGACAACGGGCCCAACTCCTCTCTCAGGCAGTCTCTTGAGTACAAGCCCAAAACTTCTTCCTCCCGCCCTCCAATGGTAATCACTCACAACCCTGCCAATCCTCCTCTCTATGACTGGCTCAGAGAGCTTGAGGAGAACCTCATAAACAAGGACAGCCGCTTGCAAACAGTATGACCTCAGCCTCCAATCCTAGGCCAAAGAGACCTCATGTTTCTGAAATACATCCTTATTCCAACTGTGCTACCTCCTCCAGCTGAAAAGAGTGAACAGTCCGGATGCTTCAAGTGCACCAGACTAAGCTGTAAAGTAGTAGTATGCACTCATCAGTCTCGGAAGACTATGGAGTTGCGCTCTAGTCTTTAGAGCGCAAAGCCTGGGAAAGTATGTATGGAGGGCAAGCTGTTACCCATGCAGCAGACCACCCCTCTCCACGGCACTGGAATGATCCATTGGAAGGGCATTGACCGATACGAATGGTTCCAGTACCGTCGCAGGAGCCATCAGAACGTTGCCATATACCTACAGCCCCGAGCCGCTCTGGGATTCCAACTCCCCGATTTTTCCTCAAGGATGGTGTCTAAACACGACACCTGTGTGCATGCTGGTTTGTTATAATTTTGTCATCCGCTGCTACCGGCACACGATGGCCTACTCTTTCGAAAGGTGGAACGGGGTTTTAACGTGTGCGCAAGATGTTCTGCGTGCATTCGCACACGGGGCCTCGGTTTCGAGTCTCATCCGAATGACTTTGACATTCAGTTCAATTTTTTCGTCAAACTGGGAAGAAAGGGCGAGGCTGGGTACGAACCCAGAAACTCACGATTTACATATTGGCAAGCGAACGTCTTAACCATCCTGCTACCGTCTTTCCTGTAAAAGCTGTAAAAGGTAAAAGGTAAAGGTGTCCCATAGCCTATGTGGTCGTAGGGGAGCAAGGTGTCAGAGACTTCAGTTTTTCTAGGTGCCAGCATATTGAGAGCAGCGCCCATCTCCTCTCCCTCGCTGCTTTACCTTACCTGACCCTAAAGCGGGCATGCACCCATTTACAGCTGGGTGGACTGGGAGACTGTACTGAAGCCAAAGCGCGCAAACATTCACCCATTCAGTTGGCGACCATCGCTCGATGCTGCTTAGCCTTAGCTTGGGGAAAGCGAGCGCTCTGACCACTGAGCTATTCCCTCTCCCCAGACTGAGCTGTGTCTTGTGCAAAGAGCATCTGGTAGAGTGTTCAACTTTGCACAGTGACAGGACAGGTGAAACATTCCTCACAAGACAGAGAATGTCCTGTGATACCAAAAACCTTGTGTACCTTCTCTACTGCGTTATCTGCCCCTTCAAACAACAATATATTGGAGAAACAAAGACCACCTTCAAAACACGGTTTTACTTACACAGATCCAACATCAACAAAAACACGGGTACACTTATCACGCTGCATTTGAACCAGAAAGACCATTCCTGCACAACATGAAATGCATTGCAGTGGAGAAAGTAAACAGGGACATACTTTCCATAAGACTCAACAGAAAAGACATGTGGAGAAACAAGTTGAAGGCAGTGTCTTCCCTGGACCTCAACACCTTGGAGTATAGAGCATCTGCAGTGAGGTGATTGGAGCTGTGCCTACAGTACATGTGGCTAAAGAATGCTGTGGTGGGGAAGCCTCAACTAAAATACCTGACTCCATAGGGTCGTTTCGTTCTGACAGCAAACGACTTACCTGTGCATCAACATGTGGTGTAAGGGGAGGGGGCGTGTGTGTGTGTGTGAAGGAGGGGGGGGGGGGTGGTGGCTGGCGTGTGCGTGTGTGCGCGTGTGCGCACTTAAGTGCCTGTGTGATATTTATTTACTTCATCATATTTGCTTCTTTTTACCTCTCTGTATTTCCTTTTTCACTTGTTCCCCCTCACCCAGTCTTCCACTTGTACAGTTCATCAAGGTGTATATAGACCTACCTCTTGTTTGCTCTCTTTTCTTAGGTAAAAATAGGTGTGATCATACTTGACATCTTTTGATAATGTCTCGTGCTCCCGGTGAGATAGTAGTTATATAGCTAGTCACTCCATATTTGGTATCTATCTAGATATCTGCCTTTATAGACCTTGGTCCCTCCGTAGACCCCCTCCCCCCCCTGGGGGGATTTATGGTGCATTTTTCTGAAACTTTGTTTATTTTAACGTTTTTTGGTATATGTTACCCTCATGTAACCAGGTTATTTCGGATATACAAGCAATTCAATATGGTAACCCTTCAGAAGGAAAATATTTAGGGGGTGAGGTTAATTTACATTATTTATATAAATATATTCTTACACATTCATATCAAATTTGGTACCAAAATAAAGGGTATTAAACAGGCTATCAACATATGTTAATGTCACCACTGCACAAGGAACGCCTGTCCCATATTTTAAAAACAAAACAGAAAATTGAAATGAAAACGCCGTACAATCCTGTCCTGCCTTCAACATCTACCTGCCAAAGTGTATAACGTTTATAGGTTGTGTGTGCGCGCGCATGCTGCGTGCGTGGTGCGTGGTGTGTGTGTGTGTGTGTGTGTGTTTGTGTGTGTGTGTGTGTGTGTGTGTGTTGTGTGTGCATGCGAGTGAGTGTACATTCGAATTTGTTAAAACTGTAAATTGCTGTTGATTGCTTGTGTGTTGTGTAGGTCGAATGCAAGCGCTTTGATTTGTTTTTACAAGATATAGCGCTATACAAGTTCCATGTATTATTATTATTATTATTATATTATTTATTATTATTATTATTTATTATTATTATATTATTATTATTATTATTATTATTATTATTATTATGTTCAGTGACAGGGTGGTGGATGGGTGCCATATAGTCCACAGTAGACTGCTTCTTTTCTGTCCCTTCTCCTGTGAGTGATACCCACCGTCCCCATCCAGGGACAAGTTGACTTCCATTTGTGGCCTAGACTCTGGAGGAAAAAAACACACCAAAAATCAGCAAGTTGAGCTTTGTAGACTGCCTCTGTGTTTGAGAAATGAGTTTCCACAACATGCAACTTAGGTTCTGCCTTTACTTTTGCAATGCATGGAGGAACATCATGTGGCTCATACTGCACTGAGCATTGGCGGTCCTGATAATGAGGAGGTTCTGTCTGAGACAGAAAAGTGTCAGGCATTGTGTCCCCAGTAACCTCTTGAATGACAATGCCATGAGTGGAGTGGGTGGTGTTGGCTCCTGATGGAGTTTCTTCATTCAGGTCAAAGTTATCCCAGCAAAAATGGATAAACTTGTTCTCTGTCAAACTCACTGCTGAAGGAAGAAGACTTGCCCACTGAAGTACAGAATTGGCCATAGCAGTCTCAAGTCGCACAATGGTTTTGTATCCAGCAACATGACCAAACCTATTCAACAGACTTATGATTTCAGAGCTGTCAGTTACATGTCTGACAGACATTCCAAGCAAAACATGTTTAGGCATTTTCCACTTCCTTCCTGTCACAGATTAGCATATGTCCTGGGCAATTGAGGATGCCAATCTGGTGGTTTTGGGTTGCTTCATAGAACTACTCTTTCCAGATAGCAGTGTTTTTAGAAAGTCTGTGAAAATATCTGGAGGTTTAACAGCATCAGACTGAAGAAATTCTGCAGAAGGAGGCCACGGCATATCAGGTGTTGCCCTGAAAGCATCCATAATGTATCGGCGAAGAACATATGCAGATTCCTCGAGACGTCTTTCTTCTGAAGCTGCTGACACAAAAGCTGTCTCAACTGCCTGACCCTGGGCAAGTTCATCACAATAAACAAGATCACTGCGGTGGTTCGGAGCCCAGAATTGAATTCTAAGCCAAAATGTTTCATTATTTTTTCTTTCAGTTTGTAAGTCTTGTATCCTGGGTTGTAGAAGTCAGGAGAATGTTGTTGCATGTATTCACAGTACTTCTCACCTAGCATGGTCATTCTCTCCACCTGTGAACCTCTGATTATTGCATTTTCATCATACTCGCATATGTACTCAAAATGCCCTCTCCTATGCCTGTAGCTGCTCAGTAGTTTTCTGGTCTGTTGATGTTTCAGCATGCTGTCTTCACATCTCAGATAGTCTTTTCTACAACCTTCGTGATAGTGAGCTTCACGTACTACAAGATCTGTATCTTGATAATGAGTGAAAATGTCATCTTGTTTAGTTTTGGCTGCATCCTGTATAGACAGTTCTGCTGTCTTGGTGATACATTTTCCAAGTTTTCCAAAACATGGAACCCCTTTTGAAACTTTCTTTTTAAATTTCTTCTTGCAAAAAATGCAACTGTCTTTTGGAAGCAATGGCCTGAAGTAGCGACAGTCCTTTAGGTTTTGATGGTCCTGCAACCTCTTCACTACCTGTCTCACGCTTTCTTTTCCTGGCAAATTTCACACTTGTAAACTGTGCATAACAGCTTTGTGATAACCATGGCGTGTAAAGTCAAGGTCTGGAATACAATTACAAATCTCATCTAGTCTATGACATGCCACATCTGAAGAACGTCTCAAGTGAAGAGACTTTTAAATAGTTTTTTGTGTGCTTTCTTCAGTTAGTGGAGTTACTGTCTTTTCTGTTATTTTGGAAATGAATTATACAAGTTCTCCCACCCCTGGAAGTTTTTCTTTTGCACTTAAATGTACTTTTGAAGGTCACTGGATGTTCATCTGCCATGTTGAAATGTTATTTTATACAGGAAACGTCACATGGGGAAGATGAAATACACTTTCAGTGAGAGACTGCACACTTGCCAGTGACTCCACTCTCCTCAAAAGTCTTTGGATGAGACTGTAAACCGAGGCCCGTGTGCGAACGTACCCAGAACGTCTTACGCACACATTAAATCATGTTCCGCTTTTCGTAAGAGAAGGCCATTGTGTGCGGGTGGGAACAGATGAAAATATTTACACAACTGCATACACACGGGACTGGATGAAAAAAGCACATGAGTGCTTATTTCATTATCCTCGATATAAAAGAATAAAATAAAAATAAAAATAAATAAAATGACCTGAAACATGATGGTTAAAATGGATACTAAAAGTACTACTCAACAGTTTGCCTTATCCCCAACGTTTGTGGTGGAGGACGCGGAACTGAAAAGAACAACGAATTATGACCACGCCTTGTTCTATTTTTAGATGTATGTTATCGTGTGTCACTTGAATGTGCTGTGGTGTGTGTGTGTGTGTGTGTGTGTGTGTGTGTGTGTGTGTGTGTGTGTGTGTTAGTTACACGCGTGCACACGCGCGCGACTGATCTGCATATTCTGTGTAATTTCTTGAGGAAAAAAAAAAGAAACTCAAAAAAATCATAGACTCAATGTGCTGTGGTTAACACATCCTCTTCGTTAATAATACTTATGGCTGTTGCAGTACTTACTGTGTGTTACAGACATTCTCTGATCAATAATAACATCTTGATCTAGACTTATTTGTGCATACTTTGTGGAACATACTGATAGTTGGATACATTTCTGGCACCGGACACACAAGGCGTGAGATGAGAAAGTGCCGCTCAACTGACCGTGAGAGAACGGAACAGCGCTCTGCTGTGGTTGAGTGGTAAGACAGATTTCAGCTGCGTGCGGTTCGGACGGCCGCGTATTAAAGTCATCACTGTAGTTTTGTTTTAAATAGGTCAGCAAAAAACTGTGCCTATATAATCGGGAAAATTATACTAGATGCTATTCACAATAAAATTATGAGAAGTTAAGCCAGATTTTGTGCAATAATCGCAGCGTGAACATCCCTACCCCCAAAACCTAAATATAGGGCGCAAAGAGGGGAAAATGCACTGTTGATACACCTCTCACTCCTGAAATAACCTGTATCCCAGAGGGTAACATGTCAAATGTTTCTACCAACATCATAAGCTTTCAGAAAAGCAAAGTCAAAAATCCCCCCCAGGGGGGGGGGGGGAGGTTTCCCTCTCCTAGATCATGGTCTATTAGTAGCTTCCATTCCCGCAGTTGATACTCTGGCTGTGTTTGTGGTTGTCCTTCAGAAAACCTCTCCGAGGAAGTTTAATAAAGCAAAACGTTAGAGACTAAAACTACACATGTTGTTTTCTTTCTTTTCCCTTTGTCACTATCTATCTATCTATCTATCTATCTATCTATCTATCTACTATCTATCTACCTACCTACCTACCTACCTACCTACCTACCTACTATCTATCTATCTACTATCT
>CM060328.1:14977521-14985021 GCA_030674155.1 Stramonita haemastoma
AAATGACAGACAGACAGACACTGTAAACAAAACAAACAAAAAAAATTACTTACGTTGTTATTATTCAGCTGCCAACTGTAATCATAGTATATCATACTCTCTGTGGTCCTAGATGAGTAAATTTTATTATTCTATTTCATTTTGTTTTCAGCACACACAAGCTAGGACACAGACTGAGTTCTACAAAGCAAAACACGCCTCCCTGAAAACCCCGACATGAACAGCTAGGCCCTAGCTAGAGGCAATACAGTCAGTTTCACTGAGACCACCACGTTCTCGTTGTCATCATCATCATCATCATCATCATCATCATCAACTCGCGACACCAAACACAGCACTGTCAGAAGGATCCAGCACCATCGTAACCGGCTACCTCGAAACCACACCTTCCAACCCACCTACTTCGTACCTTCCTACCTACCTACCTTCGTACCTTCCTACCCACCTACCATAGAGTAATCACTGTCATGATCCGGCTTGTTTGATATCGATCCTACACACACACACAGCACACACAACACGCATGCGCGCTGCACACACGGTCAAGACTGGCAGTAGTAGTACCGTGTTGTTCTCCTTGGTCACTTGTGTGAGTCTAGTCCAAACTGACCAGTGAAGGTAAAACTGAAAAAAGCACGATTATTTTCAAGCCTTGCTGCCTTACCTTGTACACACAGTAGCTGAAGCCGTAATGTGGACAGACAGCACAAGCACAGGACAAGTCCAGTCTACAGGCTTAGTCAGTGCCACTATAGGTCCAAGGTCTACATGACCACTCATGCGTGGTCTTTCTTTTGAGCCTGAAGTGCAAAGGGCCTGCTGGTCAGTTTGGAATCCCGTCACACCAGGCGGATGTGACGGGATTGGTCTTGTTTTGTGTACTCCGCGCTGGCGTTGTAATGCTGTCTGTTGTAATGCTGTCTCCACACGACACGGGCAGTGGGTTTGAGGCTGGCCCCCTCTTAGCCTAACATAGTTCTTCCCTTTCTCCCACATTCAGATGAACCAGAAGGGTGCAGTTTACCTTCATAATGGTCTGGCGTAGAGGGGGGTGGGGGTGGGGTGGGTTGGAAACAATAAGGGCTTGATTGTAAGTGTCATACCAAGCTCTCTCCCTACATTGGAAATCTCAGCAGGGACGTTAATTTAATCAAATAAAATTCCTCTCTCTCTCTCTCTCTCTCTCTCTCTCTCTCTCTCTCTCTCTCTCTCTCTCTCTCTCTCTCTCTCTCTCTCTCTCTCTCTCTCTCTCTCTCTCTCTCTCTCTCTGTGTCTCTGTCTCTGTCTCTCTGTCTCTGTGTGGTAATGAATTGATACCTTTTCTGGTTTAAGCACCTGATGATTATAGACAACTCTAGAAGTGGAATTCATACATGCGCTTTTGTCTGTTAGGTTAGTTGAAGAACACTTGCTCCTGCTCATCCATCCATCCATCCATCCACCCATCCATCGATCCATCATCCATCCAGCCAGCCAGCCAGCCAACCAGCCAGCCAGCCAGCCAGCCGTCTATTCTAGATTTAGCGGTGCGGGATAGCCTAGTGGTCAGAGTAATGCGCTCGTGATTCTGATCCGGGTTCAGATCTCGTTCAAGAGGATTTTTATCCTCTGGAGTTAACATCAGAGCCGACTCCACTCCCCCCCCCCCCCCCTTCAAAAAAAAAAAGTTTTTCGGATGAGACTATAAACAGTAGTCCCGTGTGAAAATGCGCGCAAAACATCTTGTGCACACGTTAAATCCTGTTCGGCTTTTCAGAAGAGTAGGCCATTGTGTGCCGGTGGCAACAGATGACAAAACTGACAAAACTGCATACACACAGGGACTGGAGGTGAAATACGCAAGTGCTTTTTCCACTATCCTCGAAATAAAAAAAAAATTGAAACACTAAACAAATATCCATCTAGTGGTGTGGCATGACCGGTAATTGGAAAAAAAGTCACAGGAAAAAAAGTCACAGAAATAAGAAAGTCACAGAAAAAAAGTCACAGGAAAAAAAGTCACAAGCGCGCGTGCGTGTGTGAGTGAGTGAGTGGTGAGTGAGTGTGTGTGTGTGTGTGTGTGTGTGTGTGTGTGTGTGTGTGTGTGTGTGTGTGTTGTGTGTGGTGTGTGTGTGTGTGTGTGTGTGTGTGGAGTGAGTGTATGCATTGTACTGCACTGCACATTTTACTTGATGATATTGCTCTTATTTTACTTTTATTCTCTGGCCTGCGTGTGTGCGTGCGTGCGTGTGTGTGTGCGCGCGGCTGCGCGGCGCGGTGTGTGTGTGTGTGTGTGTGTGTGGTGTTGTGTGTGTGTGTGTGTGTGTGTGTGTGTGTGCGTGTGTGTGTGTATGCATTGTACTGCACTGCACATTTTCTTGATGACATTGCTCTTATTTTACTTATATTCTCTGGCCTGCGTGAGTGCGTGCGTGCGTGCGTGTGTGCGTGCGTGCGTGCGTGCGTGCGTGTGTTGTTTGTGTGTGTGTGTGAGTGTGTGTGTATGCATTGTACTGCACTGCACATTTTACTTGATGACATTGCTCTTATTTTACTTTTATTCTCTGGCCTGCGTGAGTGCTGCGTGTGTGTGCGTGCGTGCGTGCGTGGTGTGTGTTTGTGTGTGTGTGAGTGTGTGTGTATGCATTGTACTGCACTGCACATTTTTCTTGATGATATTGCTCTTATTTTACTTTTATTCTCTGGCCTGCGTGCGTGCGTGCGTGCGTGTGTGCGTGCGTGCGTGCGGTGTGTGCGTGCGTGCGTGCGTGCGTGTGAGCGTGTGTGTGTATGTGAGTGTGTGTGTATGCATTGTACTGCACTGCACATTTTTCTTGATGATATTGCTCTTATTTTACTTTTATTCTCTGGCCTGCGTGCGTGCGTGCGTGCGTGCGTGTGTGCGTGCGTGCGTGTGAGCGTGTGTGTGTATGTGAGTGTGTGTGTATGCATTGTGCTGCACTGCACATTTTTCTTGATGATATTGCTCTTATTTTACTTTTATTCTCTGGCCTGCGTGCGTGCGTGCGTGCGTGTGTGTGCGTGTGTGCATGCCTGCGTGCGTGTGTACGTGCGAGCGTGCGTGCGTGTGTGTGTGTGTGTGTGGTTTTGTAAACTGGATTTTACTTGGCTTTGTTTGTCCTGATTGTGACTTTTTTTCCTGTGACTTTTTCTTACCCAATTTTGTGACTTCGATTTTTTTCTTACAACCGGCGGACCGTTGGGGACACCAGTGATGAGTTTCCCTTGCTACTGGCCAGTTTCCATCTGACGCCACTATTCTTGCTTTTGTCTTGTTTGCTGTGTGGATTTAGTAAGTAGACCAATGATGAGCATAATATGAAACTCAAGTGAATTAGGTAAATCAGAGAGCAAAAAATAGAGGTGGAGAGGGGGAGAAAGGAGAAGACAGACAGAAAAGAGAGAGAGAGAGAGAGAGAGAGAGAGAGAGAGAGAGAGAGAGAGAGAGAGAGAGAGAGAGAGAGAGAGAGAAACAGACAGACAAGACCAAGACGGACAGAGAGTATACAAATGCACTATAGAGTAGGGAAATGAATAATCACAAAATGTTGGGGTTTTTTTTATACTATGATCTATTCACCCCCCCCCCTCCTCTTCCTCCTTCTTCCCATTTTCCCACCAAAATACTAATAGAGGACAACCAATAGCAAAGTAAGCACACTACCAATAAAAAAAAAAAAAAAAACTAGTCAATACATGTATGACAAGAGCTATTGAAGATAAGAAAAATCCAAACACACTCAAACTCTTTCCTTCTATGTTCCCCACTTTCCCTCACTGAGTCTCTGCCTTACCCGCCCACCCATCCCTTCTTTGCAAGATTTCCCTATGACAAAATATCAACCAAATCAAACAAAATTGAGCAAAAGGCATACACACACATATATACACATGCACGCACGCACGCACGCACGCACGCACGCACGCACGCACGCACGCACGCACGCACGCACGCACACACACACACACACACACACACACACACACACACACACGCATGCCTCTATTATCAATGGGAACTTGAAAAACTATGTAAAAATATATAACACACTCGCACACACTATATGATTATTACAATGTTCAATAATAGTATTACAGTTATTTCCAGTGAAGTCATAAGTGCTTTAAGGAGTAGGAAGCAGTACGTTGATGCATCCTCTTTCATTTCCCTGGTCTTTCCTTTATGTTCTTCACAGCTCATCTGTCGCCAGTCTCTCCATGTCTTCTGGATCATTCTTTCCTGTCAGTAATAGTACAATACAAGGCCAAATGCATAGTCCAGTCAGTTCACCTGAAACAAATATCTCTGAAAAGATGTTTTAAAAGATGAAACACTAAGTTTTTGTTTTAAGTGAATGGGAATTTCATTCCATATTTTACCTCCTGAATAAACCAAGGACGACATAAATAGATCAGTTCTTGGACGTGGGATAAATAGTGTACTTTTACCTCGAACATTATTAACAATAAACTTTTTGTTCAGATAGGATGGAGCAAGATTATTCATAATTCTGTACATGAATACACCTTTATTGAAACGACATCTAAGATGAAAGGGAAGGATATTAAGTTCCTTGTAATCTTTTACTTCCAATGGTGTCGATTTAAGGAGCACTATTTTTAAGGAACGTCTATACAAACTTTCTAATTGTTTTAAGCATTTTTTACTGGCTAAATCCCAGCATGTGGAGGCATAATCTATGTCAGGCTGTATATAAGCATGAAAGAAAAGTTGCGGGTATGTTGATCAAGCAAATTTTTTATTCTGTTGAGCTGAAAGATTTTCTGGGCTAACTTTTTAGACAAATTTGAAAGATGAATAGACCAAGATAAATTGTTATCAATATTTAAGCCAAGCAATTTTGAGAATCTACTTCTTCTAAGTGCCTATTGCAAACTTTAAGGTCCGGTAACTTCAGTCTAATGTTTTGTCGCTTTTGCCTTGTCGTAACTAACATAAATTTGGACTTTTCAGGATGGAGAGCCATATGATTAAGTTTAGACCAAAGAATAAGTTTATCTATGTCTTTTTGCATTTCAAAACAAAGCGAACCTTGCATACTTACCTTTATTATGGATCGTAGTATTCTACCCAGCAAAATAGTTCACACGTAGTGCCTATTACACAGAAAGGACGATACAAGTTCAACTGTTTTCGGGACATAAGCCATACATATCTAGTTTTTTTAAGAGAAGATCATGATCAATTGTGTCAAATGCCTTTGTAAGTCTACAAAAACGGCTCCTGATAACAGATTGTTATTGATGTTTTCATGCCATTGTTCAATAATATTTGTTAGTAGAGTATGACAGGAGTGGTTTTTTCTGAATCCACTCTGATTTTGGTGAAGTAAATCATACTTAATAAAGTGAGATTGAAGGTTACTTTTAAGGTGTTTTTCAAGGGGCTTAGACAACGTGGACAGGATAGAAATAGGTCTGTAGTTTGACGGATCATTTGGGTCACCAGATTTATAGAGTGGTATTACTTTAGCATCTTTAAATGCTTGAGGAAAGCAGGATTTTCTAAACAGGATTATAAATATATGTTATATGTTCAGAAATTATGGGTGCCAAAATCTTTAAAATTCTGCTGTCAATGTCATCGAAGCCCCGCGATTTTGACTGTTTTAATAAGCATAATTCTTTGTATACCTCATGTACACCAATAAACCCAAATTTCAACTTAGAAGTTATTTTTCGGGAATCACAAAAATCTTTTAATGCACATAATTTGTTACATTTTGTAAAATCTACAGGAACAACTTTTTCTCCTACTGTGCTGAAATATTTATTGATACTTACAGCTGATAAATTACAAGAAGGTGGAAGAGATACAGATGGCTTACCTGACAGTTGGTTTATTGCTTTCCAAAGTGATTCGGTATCCTTTTTCGATGAAATAAGATCACTAAAATATTTCTTTTTTGCAGCTCTTTTCATTGCTGTTATCTTGTTTCGCTGCTTTTTGAAATTTTCATCTCTGCCTGTTGATCGTAGCAGGGAATCTCTGATTAAAATGGCTGCATTTATTTCGTCAGTTAGCCAAGGTGGTTTTTCTTTGAATTTAACACGTTTTATTTTGGGTGGTGCGTGCTTGTCATAGACAGACAGAAAAGTTTTGTACCAAACAGCCAGAGCTTCATTTGGATCATTGTGTTGATACACTTCCGAAAAATTAGCCATACATAAATCAGACAGAAACTCTTCAGTATGAAACGATTTAAAACTTCTGAAAGAAACACATTTGTGTCGACATATGGGAATTTTGGCGCCCTTTTTGGACCAGGTTAAGCAAACAAGATAATGATCACTAAGTCCAAACACAGGCACAGATGTTTCTATTATGTTAGTTGGGTTAGTTACATAGATATGATTGATTAATGTTTCAGAAGACAACATTTTCCTTGTTGGGGTGTTAATTAATTGTGAAAGGTTATATGATTCATATAGGTTTTTCCATTTGTTGTGAGGTTTACATAAATCAATATTAAAATCACCTAGCAAGATTATTTCAGTTGAATGGATTGAAACGTCGTCCATCATTTGTTCAAAACGATCAAACCACTCTGTGCGCTCATCTGGGTTTCTGTATAAGAAACCAACCAGCATTGGTTTTGATCCTTTCAAATGGATTTGCAGCCATACACATTCAGTTCCATACTTATCAAAATTACTAATCTGCTTGTAGTTTATAGACTGATGCACATATGCTATTAGTCCTGTTTCTAATCTTGCTTTTGCGTCCCTTCTAATTGTATTAAATCCTGGAATAGAAACAGTATTATTTGAAACTACATCAGACAAACGAGATTCTGAAAAACAAAAGACATGAAAACAATTGTCAGCATTGGAAAGGATGGGAGGTATATCAGATAATTTGTTAAGCAGGTGACAAGCATTGAGATTAACCTGCTTTAAAGCCAAATTTGGTCAGCCACTTTCGTGCATTAGGATGATATGACATATTATTGCTATATTACTTTCTTGTCCAACACAGACAAACGCATATACACAGGCATATAAATTTACAAGTCTCAATTGTCTCACAGGCAGACTTTTCACAACCTCAGGCATGCACAAATCCCTAAAACAGAGAAGAAGAAAAAAACAAACAAACGATCACAAAATGAAGAATGTAGAAAGGGAAAAGACAATGTAAGTAAAATGAATACAATATGTTTTAATAGAAAAGGAACAAACACGACTCAGATACAAAATGAAAGAGATTAACTGATTTGCCACCACACACAATGAGTTGTGGCAGAGTGTATGTCAAAGAACAAAACTGTATAGCTTCTGCAGCTTTTCATCCCCAGCCCCCAGTTGCGTAGTCATGTGGCCTGCATAACAATACACACCTCTCTAACACACATGCACGTCATGCACTCAGCAAGCACGCATGCACAAACGCCGTGCACACACACACACACACACACACACACAGTGATTATTGGAGGCACTAAAGGTTACCAATTGACAGGTTATCTGTGACCTTGC
>CM060328.1:14990021-15022521 GCA_030674155.1 Stramonita haemastoma
TCTTCCGGCTGAGTGCAGGGCTTTGTATACTTTTGTCAGTTTTGATAGTGTGATCAAACTGTCTGTGCTATTATTACGGATATGTTGTTGTTGTTGTGCGTTCTTCAGCTTAACACCCCCAATAATATACACCCTTTCTTACTCACCCCACCTGAGAAATCTTGGGAGACCATAAAATGACCTCACTCTGTGTGACAACTTTGCTTGTTTGTTTTCAAGTCTCTCGCTGTCTAGGCAGCCATACTCAAACATCAGGGGGTTTTGCCTGTCTTTTGATTAGGGGGCAGTACAGATTGCTATGTTGAAGCTTTTCATGGCTGAAGACAATCTCAGTATAACATTTACAGCATAGCAGTAGGCATCTGTCAGTCTCGGAAGACTATGGAGTTACCTCTAGGCTGTAGAGTGCAGAGCCTGGGTAGGTAAGTATGGAGGGAAAGCTGCTGCTCATGCAGCAACACCCCCCCCTCAACATTGCTAGAATGGTCCATTGAAGGCAATGGCCAATACAAATGGTTCCAATGCCGTTGCAGGACTGCCAGAACGTTGCCATATACAGCCCCGAACTGTCCTGCGGACTCCAATTCCCCGCTTTTTCGTCACGGATGGTGTCTAAACACCACACCTATGTTGTGTACATGCTGTATTATATATATATATATATATATATATATATATATAATATATATATATATATATAAAATATATATATATATATAATTTATATATAATATATATATATATATATATATAATATATATATACATATTGGTGTCATCCGCTCCTACCAGCACACCATGGCCTGTAACATCTTCAGTGCTTCAGGATTGCTCTGGCTGTCCTACTTCTGTGTTTGCCAGTGCCTCTAGACTGAAAAAGTCACCATGACCATGACTCCAATTTTCCTTATTTTTTTTATATAATATTTTTATGGTATCTCATACAGAGACCACAGCACTAATGAGGAAGTAAAAACCAAAATCGAAAACGTCATCTGCCCATATGAAGACCTCCTGTGTCATAAAAAGCACAAACCCAAGTGGTACAGTATGTCACACGAGCATCTTGACTGGCCAAGACTGTCATACAGGGAACAGTACAAGGAGGGAGACGAATGGGCAGACAGAAAAAAACACTGAGAAGACAACATCAGAGAAAGAACTGGCCTTGCCTGGAACGACATGCTGCGAAAAGCTGAAAACCGTGAGTAGAGGAAGCTGGTTGCAAAATCTTCAGTGGTGCCCTAAAGGTCTACTGGACGACGGTATGATTGTATAGGTGAGGTGAGAAATCTTTAGAACGCAATTTGTCATCACTATCTGTAGATTATCTGTAGGGAAAACTCATGAGTCATGATCTGAGTCATTTTGTAATTAAAGGTAAAAGTTTCAGCTGTCCCATAACTTATGTGGTCGTAGGGGAGCGAGGCAAAAGAGACCTTGGCTTCTCTAGGGGCCAGCATATTGAGGGAGGCACCCATCTCCTCTTTACCTTCCCTGACCCTAAAGAGGCCAGGTGCCCATTCACAGCTGGGTGAATGGGGGGGGGGGGGGGGGTCTGTACTGAAGCCAAGGCGTGTAAACGGTCACTCATCCAACTGGTAACCACGCTCGATACTGCTTAACTTTGACTTGGGAAAGTGAGTGCTCTGACCACTTAGCTATCCCACCCCCATTTTGTAATAACCGAAATTTAAAGAAAAAAATCTATATTTCTGCACCTCCCATTCCTGGACAAATCTTTAATTCTGGATCATAGTTTTCCATGGGTAGCTACAGAAAAAACAAAACCTACAAAAAATATATACAAAAGAATACCCCCCCCCCTCCAAAAAAAGAGAAAAAAAGATAGAGCCCACGCATGGCATGACTGCCTTACTGTCAGGGGTATTTTGGTCTGGTAGCCATGGAAACCAGAGACTGTGAGCTTTACTGTAAACTGACCGGCAGTTCCATAGTGGTGGAGGGCCATTAAGCTGTGTTTGGTTTTGTAGAGAAAACATGGGTCTGTAGGCAGTAGGCTTACTTCTACTATGACTGCTAATGGGTTTTTTTTCTTTTCTTTTTTGAGACTTCTTTCCCTTCTCTATTTCTTTCTTCGTTTTCTTTTTATTTTCTTTCTCTTCTTTTTTAATTCAGGTCTTTTTTCTTTAGCCCTTTCTTTAGTTTCTTTTCTTTTTTTCCCCTTTCTTCTTTCTTTTCTTTCTTTCTTTCTTTCTTTCTTTCTTTTTCCTTTCTTTCTTTCTTTCTTTCTTTCTTCCTTCCTTCCTTTTCCTTCCTTCCTTCTCCTTCCTTCCTTCCTTCCTTCTCTTTCTTTCTTTCTTTTTTCCTTTCTTTCTTTCTACGTTTCTGTCTTTCTTTTCCTCTTTGTTGTTGTCGTTGTTGCTCTCATTCTTCTTATTGTTCCTGCTCCTTTTTGTCTCCTCCTCCTCCTCCAACTCTTCTTCTTCTTCTTCTTCTTCTTCTTCTTCTTCTTCTTCTTCTTCTCTTCTTCTCTTCTTCCTAACACTCAAGCACCAGTCACAGTTGTCGGTCATATGAGCTAAAATGCGTTGCGCTGACGTTAAGCGCCTGACAAGTCAGGCCCAGCGCATCCTACTTCGACATGGGAGAGAACTGTTATCTTTTGAGTCTTTCTGTGGAAAACAGGCAGGAGAATGGATAAGGAGGCAGAAAAGAGACAAGAAGGTGGTGACCGGATGAAAAGGAACAAGGCGGAGTTCCTAGCACATTATTTCCACGACGGTGAGGATGTTATTTATACTGACAGGCCCCAGGCATCCCCGTGCGTGATCTGTCTCTGCGTATAAACATGTGACAGGAGACATGCTGTGTATGCTCGTGTTGCTGTGCGTTCCCCAGCTTAACACTCTCGGGGTCACCCAGAACGAGCACTCTGACTCACTCATCCCATCTGGGAATCAATGTGCAACTGGAATTGCACACTGGATGAGAAGTTTGCGTGCATGACTGTTTTCAAGTGCCTCGCCATATAGGCAGTCATACTCCGACTTCAGAGGAGAACTATTCTTTAAACACAAAGAGGATGTGTGTGCAAGCTTTGTGTGTATTCACACGCAGGACCTGCGGTCCAAACTGTGAAAAAGTGTGTGCCTGCCTTTGATTTTACGTCCATTCACTTAATGTGATATTAGACGAGGGGGGTGAGGTGTATGTGATGAGAGATGAGGGCTTCCCCCAAAAATTGTTTATAAAAATACTGATTTTAAACAATATAAACAATAAGTAGGAAAAAAAAACAAGGCAAAGAAACACAGAAAGAACAAAACCTCAGAACAACTTAAACTATGCTAAAAGCAGAACATGAACATTTGTGAGTCATTCTGTTAAAAAGTCACACCCGAAGGAAGTGTAATTTACTTGGTACCAGAGTGGACTCCCGAGGGAGAATAATTCTGAAACAAAACTGTTAGCGGCCACACGAACCTGTGTCTTCAATAATCGCCAGATTACTACCGAGTACAACGTTCTAACCACCACCCCCACATTCAAAAGGATATTCGAGGGGAATCCCCTTTGAGAAACGTTTTGAACTGGCAGTGTCAGATTCTGTATAAAAAGGTATGGGTAAAGGCGTCCCGTGACCTATGTGGTCGTAGGGGAGGGAGGCGTCAGAGATCTCAGCTTCTCCAGGGGCCAGCCTATTGAGGGCGGCGCCGATCTCCTCTCCCTCGCTGCTTTACCTTCCCTGACCCTAAAAAGGGCAGGTACCCATTTACAGCTGGGTGAAATGGGGGACTGTGCTGAAGCCAAAGCGCGTAAACGGTCACCCTTCTACTTGGTATAGTAAGCACGCTCCATGCTGCTTAACCTTAGCTTGGGGAAAGAAGCGAGTGCTCTGACCACTGAGCTAACCTGTCCCCAGATTCTGTATAGACTAATGGCGCGACCGAATTTTAGAGAGAAAACCTACACCCCCTGTTAGCTTTTTTTTTTTTTTTTTTTTTTTACAGGCTGTCATGTGCATACAGTGACCTTTATGAGCTCTGGACACATGTATCAACATGACGTGACCTTGGAAAGGCGGCAAAAAACCGTTGACTGTTCAACCAAACCAAAAAAAGGAAAACAAAACAACAATCCATTAAAATGCCCCACAGTACATGCAGGTAGCCACTAGGCTAGGACGGCTGGTCGGTCACCATTCCCCCTCTCCTCTCTCCCCCTCCCCTTTCCTTTTCTTTGATCTGTTAGTGGCTAGCCCAGTGGCCAGAACACGTTACACTATGTATGATGTAAGGTAGGCTACTGGAAGCAGCCTGTGTGTTGTTTGCCCCAAAGGATTACAGGAAACTGCTGATGTCAAAAGTATCTTTTTCTATCTATCTATCTATCTATCTATCTATCTATCTATCTATCTATCTATCTATCTATCTATCTATCTATCTATCTATCTATCTATCTATCTATCTATCTTCAATTCAATTCTACGTCTTCAATTTTATCTATCTATCTATTCTGTCTGTCTGTCTGTCTGTCTGCCTGCCTGCCTGCCTGCCTGCCTGCCTGCCTGCCTATCTATCTATCTATCTATCTATCTATCTATCTATCTATCTATCTATCTATCTATCTATCTATCTATCTATCTATCTATCTATCTATCTGCCTGCCTGCCTGCCTGCCTGCCTGCCTGCCTGCCTGGCTAGTCCTGCGTCACAGAGCGAAGGTCTGGGCAGTTGTGGTGGTGTTATATATTTAATATATTAATATATATATATATATATATATAATTTTGCTCCAGAATACAACACTTCTTTTTTAATCTCAGCCCCCCTCCCCTGTGCTGTCATGATGACAGGTGTAGTGGTGGTTGAAATCCACTTTGCTGCTGTGCTACTTTGTGTGACCAGCTCTGCAGTCACTGGGGTAAAGCAATCATTGTTAGGGTTCTGAGTTCCTTGAATGCTTTGCCCCCCCCCCCCCTCCCCGAAAAACATAACAAAACAAAACAACAACAACAGAAAACCCCACAAACCCAAACAAAACATAAAACAAAGCCCCCCCTCCCCCCAAAAAAGCAAAAAAAAAACCCCAAAAAACAGGGGAGGGAGGAAAAATGCGACACCACCTGTACCACAACATAGCCACCCCCCCCCTACACACACACACGACACGACACAACACAACACAACACAACACACACACAACAAGACACAACACAACACAACACACACACACACACACACACACACACACACAACACACACACAAACACACACACACACACAGATACAGACACACACACACAGATACAGACACACACACACACACACACACACACACACACACACACACACACACACACACACACACACACGCACACACACACACACACACACACCACACACACACACACTTATGATGGATCACACTTGAAAATATTTCTTTCATCGACAAAATTAATCAAAAGGTCACTCTCCATCAATGTATACAACTACCAGTACAGCAAGTCCATTTCAGAGGAAGACAATATAAAAAAGAAAGAAAGAAAAGGGAAACCCTTTTCTGCTATAATAACATTTCTACTTCAGACATAAACAGTGCACCATACCTTGAACTTTGTCAATGTCGTCACGCTGTGTTGACTGCTGGACTCTGTGGGTCCCCACTCCCTCCCCCCCCCCCCCCCTCTCTCTTCTCTCTCTCTTGCTGCAATGGCCATGTGTACCCTGGGGTGGTGTTTCAAGCCACAGCGCGTCCTGTCCTGCCGGACCTAGCCTACCCGGGTGTACAGACACTTCTGTCTTCATGTTAGTTACCGCACCAAAACTGAGCCCGGGCAATAATTTGTGAATTTGATGATGATGATGATGATGATGATGAAGAAGAATTGTGAATTTGATGATGACAATGACGACGGCAATGCTAATAAAAATAGCAACAACAATGATAATAATAAATAATAATAATAATAATAATAATAATAATAATAATAATAATCATATCATCATCATCATTCATCATCATCATCATCAGCAGCAGCAGCAGCAGCAGCAGCAGCAGCAGCAACAGCAGCAGCAGCCAGTAACATCATCATATGATAATGATACTACCAACACAAGAAAACTAAGACCGTGATGATGATGATGATGAGGAGGATAGTGAGGACAATGACGACGACGACGACGACACGACGATGATGATGATGATGATGATGATATGATGATGATGATTGATAATGATGATGATATCATCATCATCATCATCATCATCATCATCATCATCATCATCATCATCATCATCATCATCATCATCACCACCACCACCACAACCACCATCATCATCAACATCATCATCATCTTCATCACTGTTGTCGACGTCGTGATCATTAGTGCAATAGATCTGTGGAGCAAAGCAGTCAAGGATTCAGACTGATTTCTTTTTTTTTCTTTTTTTTTTTTAACTGAAGAACATAGAAGCATAGCATTACACAGCACTTGCTTTGTGCTACTACATTTCCTTAACATATGAAACACAACTAGGCCTACTGATCTTAGCTTTATATATATATATAATATATAATAATAACACACACAACACACACACAAACACACACACACACACACACACACACACAATAACTAATAAACAACAATATACACACATACAATAACGATATATATATATATATATATATATATATATATATATATATATATATATATATATATATATATAAAATAATTATACAGATAGGCATCCGTCAGTCTCGGAAGACTGGAGATGCATTCCAGGCTCTAGAGCGCAAAGCCTGGGTAGGTTAGTATGGAGCGCAAGCTGTTACCCTGCAGCAGATTCTCCTCTCCACGTAGGTGGCTAGAATGGTTCATTGGAAAGCTAAAGGCAATCGCCGACAAAAATGGTTCCAGTGCCGTCCCAGGAGCCGCCAGAACGTTGCCAGAAACATCCCCAATCCGCCCTGGGACTCCAACTCCCCGATTTTTCTCCAGGGATGGTGTCTAAACACGATATCTGTGTGCATACCAAGTTTGTTTAGTTTTTTGTTGTTGTTGTCATCCGCTTCTACCGGCACTCAGTGGCCTGTTCTAGGAAAAGGCATAACGGGTTTATACACACACACACACACACACACACACACACACACACACACACACACACACACACAACACACACACACACACACACATATATATATATATATATATATATATATATATATATATATATATATATATATATATATATATATATATATATATATATATATATATATCCCAATCCAATACAATCCAATGATGTTGCTTAGAGCCCCGCGCGCGCGCGCGCGCGCGCGGCACGGTGTGTGGTGTGTGTGTGTGTGTGTGTGTGTGTGTGTGGTGTGTGTGTGTGTGTGTTAAAAAAAAAAAGTCTTTCGATCCTTGGTTTT
Source organism: Stramonita haemastoma (assembly GCA_030674155.1). Taxonomy (NCBI): domain Eukaryota; kingdom Metazoa; phylum Mollusca; class Gastropoda; order Neogastropoda; family Muricidae; genus Stramonita; species Stramonita haemastoma. The sequence continues at coordinate 14,997,429 of CM060328.1, forward strand.
CATGACCACGCACCTTACTACAGAACAGAGGGTAAAATTGTCAATCACCGCCTGGGCCCTGTAGAAACTCAACCAGGAGCCGAAACGCGAGTGAAGGCAGGCCAAGGGTCTTCCCTCACTAAATCTTCAAATGCTGCTTTTAAAGATGTTAATCTTACAGTGGATTGTCATTAATGTTTGACAAAAATTATTTTTATGATGAGAATGACGTTATAAATGGTTACTTGAACATGTAAGGGGGACGCGATAGCCTAGTGGTTAAAACATCTGCACCGGCAATTTCCCTGGAGTTAACATCAGCGCTGACTCCACTCTCCCCAAAAGTCCCATCGGATGAGACTTTAAACCGAGGCCCCGTGTGCGAAGGCCTGCAGAACATCTTGCGCATACGACAAATCCTGTTCCGCTTTTCGAAAAAGTAGGCCATTGTGTGCCAGTGGGAACAGGTGACGAACTTTACAAAGTTGCAAATACACGGGAACTGGATGTAAAAAAGCACATGAATGCTTATTCCATTATTCACGTTATAAAAGAATAAAAAAAGAGTTTTTTTTTACACCACTATCATTATCTTCTTCTTTAACTTAGAAAATTATTAGTATTATGATTATGTTATAATAACTGTATTGTGTTATCATCATAAATGTCACGATAGGGTGTTATATATATATATATATTATATAATATATATATATATATATATATATATATATATATATATATATATATATATATATATATATATACGTACACACACACATACATATATACATACCTATGATTTGTACGGCTGTAAAGGGTGCATAACTCTAACTGACCGGGGAGGAAACTGACCACTGGCGCACCGTTGACTCAATCAATCCACCACCAGAAGCTGATCGGGTTTGAACTCTTGACGGACAAGGTGACTTAAGACTTAAGAGGTGAACAAGATTGGGTCACTTTCTTATCCGCTTGGCCAAGCGTTTACCTGGCTGGTATGACTGATTCTTGCAACACTACAGAAGAGAAGGAAGGCTCGGCTCGGCTAACTGGCTAAGTGGCAAACCCATTAGTTTGGCATTGGATTAAAAAGGTCGCTGTCTTCATTCCTGACAGTAGGGATATTAGCATGACACGCGAAATAGCATATCAGTGCTTTTATTTTCTTTGGTGCCATTAGGGTAAACATACACACACACACACACACACACACACACACACACACACACACAACACACGCACGCACGCACACACACAACACAACACACACACACACACACACAAGACAGACAGACAGAAGACAGACAGACAGACAGACGACAGACAACAGACAGACAGAAGACAGACAGACAGATGGAAGAGATCAGAGAGGTAACTCTCAACTGTCTGGGCAAAACTGTCAGGTTCACTTCTCAACTGTATCCCCGATGTGGGCATGCAGCTACCTGAATGGGGAGATAGAACATCCACACTGGCCAACATCTCTCCATGGCTAAACCTCCAAGCTCTAGCCCAGGAACAAAACAAGATAATTAAAAGAATACATTAAAATACAGAAATAAAAACACGGAATGAAATTGTAAATTATAGGTGTCATGAAATTCTAGTAATATAGTCTTGTATTTTCATTATTACTTTCTAAGGTATCGTTTTCAATTTGACGTGTTCAGAAAAAAAATGTTTTGATTTCAGTCAACAGTACATATATTAAGAATCTGTTTTTAAAACAACAACAATACAACAACAACAACAACACCGTATGGTAAGCGTACAATCAAGCTGATTTCTTCTAGCGATAAGCTGAAATGAGAGGCAGTTATTTCCCTGCAGGCCTAGCTTTGTAATACACCTTGCTTAGCGAACCAGCACACCACATTTAGCCCAGTACTTACCACGCTGTAAGGGGACGTAACAATCTAATTCAGTATTTTGGGGATTTTCTTTTTACCTGTTCCTCAGCCGCAGCTCCGAAGTTCAGTAATAATGAGATTTTCACACAGCGACTGTTTTTGCCTACCATTAAAATAACCACAGTTCGACTTCGGGGATGGTGGCAGCCGTGATATGGCCTGTGCAGTCAGCGGGGCTACAAACAGCATGATTGGATAGGATTGGACTTCGGGGATAATGTTTAAACACGACACCAGTATGCAGGAGCTTTTTACTTTATTATTATTTTTTTTTACTATACTTTTTGGCGTTCGTTCTTACTGGCAGAAATGTCCTACTCTTCCAAATGGCAGAACAGGTTTTAACGTGTGCGCAAGATGTTCTGAGTGCGTTCGCGTACGAGACCTTAGTTTATTGTCTCAGTTGGGACTTGTGAGGGAGTGGATCGGAGTTAGTACTGATGTACTCAAACAGTGAAAGTAGACATGGTAACCACTTTCATAGGGAAACAAATACATATGCAGAAAGAACAAAATAACAAACTAGAATGGGTGGCGCTGCTCTTGTATTTGCATCTAATGTATTCAAGCACAATATACATTGTGCTTGTATCTATGTAGAAAAAACACAAAAAACCCATTACATTACAACATATTGTCTGCCTTGTATAACATTCCATACATACACTACACTACAATATCTTTTCTGGAGTGTAGATATGTAATTGTAATGTATGTACGGTATGTTATAATTACAATCCAGAAAAGATATTGTAGTGTAGTGTATGTATGGAATGTTATACAAGGCAGAAAAGATGTTGTAATGTAATGGGTTTTTGTGTTTTTTCTACATGGATACATGCACAATGTATATTGTGCTTGAATACATTAGATGCAAACAAACAAGTACACATACTGATAGTAACGTAGTGTATGTATGTAATGTATGGTATGTTAATAAAAGACAGAGAAGATGTAGCATAATGTAATGTATGGTATGTTAATAAAAGACAGAAAAGATGTTGTGATGTGTTGTATGTACGGTATGTTATAAAGATTAAAAAAAAAGATATTATAACAAAATATGTCCATGGGTTTTCATGAAACACAATGAAGATGGGAACATCTGGACTGGTCAAGACTGTTCTACAGTGAAAGGTAAAAGGAGGGAGACAAAGAGGCAGGCAGAGAAAAGATGGGAAGACAACATCAGAGAGTGGACAGGCCTTGGGTGGAACGATTTGCTCCAGAAAGCTGAGGACCGTGGGGAGTGGAGGAAGCTGGTTGCAAAATCTTCATTGGTGCTTCCACGCCCAAAGGACTACGGGACAGGTGAAGGTGAATCAAGATGTTGTAGTAACGTATCTATGGTATACCGTGAAAGACACGTTGTCCTGAAATCTATCTATCGTGTTTATGAAACACAGTCAAGATGTTGTCATAAAGTGTATCTTTGGTGTTACGAAAACATCAAAGATGTTGTAATGTGATGAATTGTGTCTATTGTGTTGTATTGTATTGTGTTGTATTGTATTGTATTGTATGCCTCTTTAAGTCACAGCAGAGTTCTCTGCATAAAATTCAGGCTGCTCTCCCAGGGGAGAGCTTGTCACCATAAGAGTAGCCCCACCCATTTACTTTTCTGTTTGTATGTGCATATATGGTATGTTATAAACGACAAATAAGATGTTGCAATGTAATGTTATATCTATGGTGTTTGATGAGACATAGTTCATGTAATCATAATGTATTGTATGATGTTGCTATCGTTCTTGGTCTTGTATTTTTGCTCTTATCTTGTCTATTGCTTCTTCATTTCATTCTTGTTTTTAGTGGTCTTCACACCAGAGAGGAGGGTGAGGGTGTTTCTTTCACTCTCAATCCCAAGTCTTTACTAACACCCCCCCCCCCCAACAAACAAAACGAAAACAAAAAGACAGAAAACAAACTACCCCCCTCCCCCAATCAATCAGCTAACTAACCAGCTAACCAGCCAGCCAACTAATCCTCTAAATCAAAAAATCAAAAAAGAGCAAACAAACGAACCAAGCAACCAAGCAACCCACCACCCAACCACCCAACCAGCTATATCAACCAGCCAACAACTACCCACTCAACTACCCTAAAACCCACCTGCCAACCAACCAACCATCCAACCCATCCACCCCACTAACCCACCCACTCAACAACCAAACCAAACCAAACCAAACCAAACCAAACCAAACCAACCAACCAACAAACCGAACCAAGCAACTATCTATCCACCCAACAAACCCACCCACCCACTCACCCAACCATCCAACCCAACCCAAACCAATCTCATCTCTTTCTAACCATACTACCCAAGATCTTCGGAGACACACCATGATCTGTCCTATAGGAACATTTTCAGCTAGGGGAGGTTGTGTGTGGGGGAGGGACACCCAATTATTTAGACCCCCCCCCCCCCCCCCCCCACTGTGTCTTTGTACAATACACCCTGTAGGCCTAAAAGCCATCTGAAAACTTTATTGTCTAACGTGTACGAGGGGGGAGGAGTCCAGACAGTGAGAGAGGGAGAGGCAAAGAGTGTGTGTATACATGTAGGCCTGTATGTGTACATGCATCTGCAGTAGGCAGGAGGAGGCTAAGGGTTCGAATCTCTGTGTGTACCATGACTGGTGGTCGCACCATCTCTACTTCATGTTTGTTCTGGCGAAGGAAGTTGGTTCATTGGCGTGTGAGGGAGGTAACTTGTGTGTGTGTGTGTGTGTGTGTGTGTGTGTGTGTGTTGGTGTGTGTGTGTGTGTGTGTGTGTGTGTGTGTGTAGGGGGTGGGGTGAGGGGGTGGGTGGGAGGGAGGTGTGTGTGTGTGTGTGTGTGTGTGTGTGTGTGTGTGTGTGTGTGTGTGTGTGTGTGTGTGTGTTGTGTGTGTTGTGTGTGTGTTGTGTTGTGTTGTGTTGTTTGTGTGTTGTGTTGTGGTGTGTGTGGTGTGTGTGTATACATGATTATGTATGTATGTATGTATGTAGTATGTATGTATGTATGTATGTATGTATGTATGCATGCATGTATGTATACAAGTATGTATGTATGTTTTATGTATGTATGTATGTATGTATGTATGTGTGTGTGTGTGTGCGTGTGTGCGTGTGTGCATATGAATATATACATTGTTGACGTGCTTGTGTGCACACACGGCTGCGTTAGTAACGACAGAATTATTTTTATTTGAAGGGTAACACGAAATGCAGAAGAGTGCACAGTGACGACAGAAGAATGCAAGAAACTTTTGTTATAAAGAAAAGAACACTGAAGAGAATGTTGTGATTTGAATCTGAGAATAATGGTGATATGGAGATACAGACCTCCTCCTCCTCGTCATCATCACCGCTACCAGTACCACCACCACCATCACCGGTATCATCATCGTCATCGTCATCATCGTCATCATCATCATCGTCATCATCATCATCATCGTCGTCGTCGTCGTCTCGTCGTCGTCATCATCATCATCATCATCGTCATCGTCATCGTCATAGTCATCATCATTCTTTAACAACTACAACATCAAGAGCAAAACCCCCAATGTTTGCTCTATTACCTTACTTATTCTTCTCTTGTTACAACCAAATACCGCTGCCGCGTCTATCTACATTGATTGCTACAACTTCTGCTACTGATAATATTAGCACTTTTGCAACTGCTTATGCTGCTGCTGCTGCTGCTGTTACTGTTGCTGCTGATGTTGCTGTCGCTACTGCTGTTGCTGTTGCTGCCAACATCATTGCTATATTACTATATTACTTTATCAGTGTGACTGCTAGTAACTTATATCGTACTTTCTCTCTCTCTCTCCCTACTACTCAGTTGTACTGCTGTTGTTGCTGCTGTTGCTACAACACCCAGAGTCTGCCACGTCTGCTGTTACACAACTCTCATCAATTAATCGAAACTGCACACTGGCTTTTTGTGCCTCTTCGTTCCTGACTCATTCTGGACCCAGGCCAATAGTTTCGTCACTCAGTTATTGACGTACGTTAAGTACCGAGGTCTACATTATACTATGTTATTATGCTGTACATTATTATGTTGAATTTGTTTTTGGCCATGGCAAAGCTCTTTATCTAACATAACATGCTGCACGTTCTTTCTGAAAGGGGAAAAAGTCCTCTAAAGTAGGTGTATGGCTGCCGTTTTGGCGAGGTTCTTGGAAAGGGTCATACTGTGTACATGTTCAGTTTTCACTCCTTGTGTAATTTGAAAAAAAACTCCTTTGAAGCAAGAGTATCATCAGTATGGCTGCCTTTTTGGCGAAGTTGTTGGAAAGCGCCGTAGTGTATGTATACACACAAGCTTCTCATCCAGTGTGTCGTAGTGTATACACACAAGCTTCTCATCCAGTGTGTCGTAGTGTATACACACAAGCTTCTCATCCAGTGTGTCGTAGTGTATACACACAAGCTTCTCATTCAGTGTGTAGTTGGAATCTGGCTGTGATTCTCAGGTGGGGTGACAGAGTCGCAGTGCATGTTCTGGGTGACCCCCAGAGGTTAAACTACAAGGGGAAAACGCTACAATGCAACCGCAACATGCTCATTCTACATTTCTTTGATGCTATTAGTATTGCTGCAATTACTGTTAAGTGTTAGTGCTGTCGCTTTGTTGCTACCACTACCAGTTCTACTACTTTTGCTATTACTGCTGCTGCCTCTGCTGTTGCTGTTGCTACTAATGCAGTTGCTTTGTAGCTGCAACTGCTATTTCTACTTCTGCTGTTGATGTTGTTATTGTTGTTGTTGTTGTTGTTGCTGCTGCTGCTGCTGGAGTTATTTAATTTCTTCGTTAGCACTGTCTGCTCGTGGGGGCTGTACTGGACTTCCACAATGTGTGCAAGATGTAAAAACAAACAAACAAACAAACAAGAAAACAAACAAGCAAACAAACAAACAATAACCAAACCAAACCAAACCTACCCAAACGAAACCAAACGAAACGAAACCAAAATCCTTTCAGAAAAGTGACAAGACAAAACTATTCTTGTCATATGGCGGTATATGTAGTAATAGCAAACATTATCGTTGATAGCTGGGTGTTTTTTGGTGGGTTGGATTGTATCAAAGTACCAGCACAGTTATCAAGTTTAGGGACTGTACCACTAGCCAACCATCACGTAAAGCGTGTGAAAGTTATGATAACGGAATGGCATTTGATCCGATTTCCTCTTCTGTGGAAAGTCAGAGATGTCGTAAGAGTAGATATGGCAACGTTTCTGGTGGTTCCTGCGACGACAATGAAACCATGCGTTTCGGCGTTGCCTTTCCAATTGATCATTCCATTGACGTGGAGAGAGAGAGAGAAAGAAAGAAGAGAGAGAGAGAGAGAGAGAGAGAGAGAGAGAGAGAGAGAGAGAGAGAGAGAGAGAGAGAGAGAGAGAGAGAGAGGTGTCTGCTGCATGGGTAACAGCTTGCCCTCCATAGTAACTTACCCGGGCTTTGCGCTCTACGGCCTTGAGCCCAACTTAAGTCTTGCTTAGCGTTCACAAAAGAGCCATTAAAATTGTCATTAACAAGTCATCTACTCTAACAGATTTTGACTATAAACAAGCAAATATACTTCCTCTCCCAGCCAAGTTAATTTACAATAAAGGCATTCTCATGTATAAAATACTCAATGGTAAGACTCCACATTCTCTTAGGAATATGTTTACTTATAATAGTTATCGACATTCGCACAAAATAAATGTTCCTTACACAACAATTAATCTTTATAAGTCTAGCCTTATGTACTCTGGAGGATGGCTATGGAATAATATTCCAGAGCTTCTAAAATGTGAATCTAATTTTTCGAGATTTAAAACCAGCATGTTTAATTACTTAACGAATCTCTCTGATTTAACATTCCTTTCTCCAAACATGTATTGAACACAAACATGTATTGAACTGATCTATTATCAACACTATTATTGTCACTCAGTATGTATCTTGCCGTTTGTCCTAGTCGTTGTTCATATCATCATCATCATCATCATCATCACCATCATCGTCATCATCATCCTCAACACCATCATCCTCATTAGCGTCTTTTTTGTCACCCTCATCATAGTTTGTGTTATAATTATCATCATCATCATTGTTCTTGTTGCTATTCTTGTTACATGACTAGATGGTCGGATGCTTTTTTTTTTATATATAGAAAGTTTATTTTGCAAAATTAAATGCTTCTCTCTCTTCTCTTACTCTCTCTCTCTCTCCTCTCTCCTCTCCTCTCTCTCTCTCTCTCTCTCTCTCTCTCTCCTCTCTCTCTCTCTCTCTCTCTCTCTCTCTCCTCTCTCTCTTCTCTCTTCTCTTCCTCTGTCTGGTATTTAAATTTGTATTCCTAATATATTCTTTGTTTTGATTTACCCCCCGTATTCTTTAAAAAAGAAATTGTTCGTTTCTTGGTTGAGATGTTGGTTTTTTTTTATTGTTGGTTATTTGTGTTCTTTTATGCCCAGAGGGCTGGTTGTAACAAAGCATGTTTGCTTATGCCATTACCCTCTTTAAATAAAATTTATTCAATTTAATTCAATTCATAGTCTTCCGAGACTGAAGGACGCCTACTACGTAAGGGTAGGTCCGTCACAAAGGCACATGCCATAGGCCCTAGGGGCTTTCATTAATGATGTCGGTTTTCAACACACTTTGCAGAGTGGGGCAATGCCAAATCTGTCGTGGATTGGCCGTAGGCATATCGGTATCCTGACTTCTGGGATTATAAATCCTGATACATGGCGACACATCTCTTTCCCTTTCTTCCGCTTTTCTTAAGAAGTCCTAGAAGCGTGTGTGGTGTCGTTAAAGGGTGTCCTTGTCGCTAACTGGATTAAGTCCTTCGAATGAGACTATAAACCGAGCTCCCGTGTGCGAACGCACGCGGAACATCTTTCGTACATGTTAAAAATCGTTCCGCTTTTGGGAAGGTTAGGCCATTGTGTGCCGGTGGGAATGGATGACAGAATTTACAAAGCTGCATACACAGGGAGAGTGGATATAAAAACACACATGAGTGTTTATTCAATTGTCCTGAAAATAAAAAAAAACATCGATAGATAAAAGATCGAATAAATAAAGAAGACTCTGCTCCACCGAAAGTCGTTGGAACACACGCAGAACATCTTGCGCACGCATTACATCCTGTTCCTCCTTTCAGAAGTGTAGGCTATTGTGTGCCAATGGTAACGGATGATAACATTCACAAAATGAAACTTGGCAATAAAGAGATACTAAAAATAAAAACAAAAAGGCAAAATGAATACTCCATTACTTTCCTAAGAAAAAAGGTGTATTAATTCACTGATTTGCACACTGACAGAGACAGTAGGGATTGTCAAGTTTGGAATCGTTTGTCTTGCCATTTGTAGTTTGGCCTCGGCAGCCCACCTGGTGAAGGAAAATATGCACAATATTTGCTTGCTATTGCTATCGGGGACTAGAATTTTAAAAAAAAAGTACATGTGTGTTTATTTCATTAAATTCGATATAAAAGAATAAACAAACAAATAAATATGTGTTGTGTATCAATGTAATTCATGTTTCTGGATGAAGAATGTTGTTTTTCAACAAGAAGTGGGAGAAGTATTTATCTCCGTTGAGACTGTCCACTTAACGACAAAAAACACTTAAGGACACAGCACAGCGTGGCATTGACTCTTTCATACAGGTTGTACTTAGCAAGTTGACTGTCAGTAGCTCTGTATCTCCTCTCCGACACGTCTCAGTGCGTCAGATGTCGGTATGGTCTGTATATCACTGGTCATAGCTGACTTGTCGTTGACAAAAGAGGGACGGGTGTTGACATGTGGACAATGCATCACGCCTTTTGCCCTGGTCACACCAGACATGGCCAATATTCTCTGGAAGACTTGTCAGTTGTAGGGGAACCGAACCAGAACCAATATCAGTTCAAGGGCGAACACTCCTCAAACGGGTATTGTTTTGTTAACACCCCCCCCCCCCCTCCCCGAGGAGGTGGAATGTGTTCTTTCTGTATCTGTATGAGTAGCATCCCCACCTGCTGCAAATCATATGCTAAAACTCTCTCTCTCTCTCTCTCTCTCTCTCTCTCTCTCTCTCTCTTCTCTCTCTCTCTCTCTCTCCTCTCTCTCTCTCTCTCTCTCTCTCTCTCTCTCTCCGTACCCAATATAATTTATGTTCGTAATTTCTATTTTCGTTTTTTCCCTATGTGCTGATTACTTTCTTCCTATGTGCTGATTTCCTTCTATTATTTCTCATAAGCTTTCCATTTTGACATATATTTGAATTAATGTTACAAGTTTTGTGTTGCTTTTTTCAAAATTTTGCTTTATCTTTGTTTGTTTTCATTATTACGGGTTTTTTGCACAGAGGGTTGGGTGTAAAAAAGTTATTAAGTATGCTTATTTCTTTCCCTCGATCAAAAGTTTAAACTTTCAAGTTTCTCCCTTATTTTTTCCACATTGTTTTGACATTTCAGTGGTGTATGCTTAATTAAATGATTGGTTGACTGATTTACTTATTCTTTGGATGAGGGCTGGGTGAAAAATGTCACCATTATGCGTATTCTTCGTTCTCAATAAAAATGCTCATTTATTCTCTCTCTCATGTACAATACAATATAATACAACGCAAAACAGTCCAATACAATACGATGCAATGAACTAATAAGGTAAAAGGTAAAGGTGACCCATAACTTATGTGGTAGTAGGGGAGAAAGGCATCAGAAACCTCAGCTTCTCTAAAGGCCCAGCATATTGAAGGCAGTGCCCATCTCCTCTCCATCGCTGCTTTACCTTCCATGAGCCTAAAGAGGACAGGTACCTTTACAGCTGGGTGAACTGGGAGACTGTACTGAAACCAAGGCGCGCAAACGGTCGCCCGTCCACTGTTGTAACCACACTTGACACTGCTCAACCTTACCTTGGGGGAAAGCCAGTGCTCACAATGCATTATTGTCTACAGTACAATAAAATGCCTTTGAATATGATTAGGTACCCATTTACAGCTGGGTGAACTGGGGGACTGTACAGAAGCCAATGCGCGCAAACGGTCACCCATCCAACTGATATCCACACTCGACGCTGCTTAACTTGACTGGGGGAAAGCGAGAGCTCTGACCCCTGAGTTATCCCCCAGTCAAGTGAAGCAGTGTCGAGCGTGGTTACCAGTTGGATGGGTGACCGTTTGTGCGCATTGGCTTCTGTACAGTCCCACGAATCAGAATCAGAATCAGAAATTATTTATTGCCATTAAAGTCACATGGACTTATTGACACAACAAAATAAACTCAACATATTCATCAATACAACATACTATTCACTGGTCAGCATGACTGAAATGATGTGCAGGCAAAAAAACACCCAAAACCACCACAAAGCAAAACCATGTTGCATTCTATCTTATTTCAATTGTTCTCTTTTTTCAAAACAGGAACAAACATATTGGTAGCTCTAGATCTAACACGTTGTTTTCTTTTTCCGCCATCGGTTCTTAGCTGGGGTGTTTTTTTCTCTGAAGAGGTGACAACATCTTTTTCTGCTATGGTACAGTTGTTATTGGACTTGGAGCAGACTCCAGCTGTATACTGTTCTCTCAACTCCTGAAATGAGGAATGCATTTGTTCTGCCATTATGTTTACAGCCTGCTCCAGATGACAGACCATTGTTTTGACTTCATTAATTCTAGATTCAAATTTGACTGTGTTGTCAAGCCTCATTGTTCTTATGGGTGAGTTATTTCTTGTTTTGCATCATCAAGTATCTGAGTTTGTCTTTCTAGTTCTTCAAAGACACATTCTAACGCGTATTTTGCCTCGGCACACTCTCTGCATGTGCATAGCCCTGAGGAATTCACCAAAATACACAGCTGGTACTGTGGCAGTGAGGTGCAGGCCCAGTGAAATCTTCGGTGGCATTCACTGCACTTCAGAGTACGGCCTTCTACTTTTCCACTACATGGGCATGTCTGTTGTGTACTCACTGATGGTAGGTTTTTGCTTTCTGGTCCTTCAATGCCTTCTCCTTCTTCTCCGTTTATAGATCTCTGGTCAGCTCTTTCTTCGTAATTTTCTTCGATGTTCATAGTGTGTTTGTCTTCACTTTCACCGTACACAGACGGACACGATACTCCAGATTGCTTCATGGCTTCTCTGGCCTTATCAAGCGTATTATAACTCTTATGTGCGGCTCCGTGATAACCTGTCACAGAACCGCTTGCCTGGTTCCAGGTGGTAAAAATTCCTATCTTTCTTCCTTTGGTGACAGCGTAATATTTATGATCAGATTTGATTTTCTTACGGGTCATTTTGGCCACACTATTTAATCTCTATGTTCACAGCCTTTACATTTCAGGGTCGGTTGATCACCATCTTGACCGGAAGGCACACACACAGGGTTCACCCAGATGTAAATGGGTACCTGCCCTCTTTAGGGTCAGAGAAGGTAAAGCAGTGAGGGAGAGGAGATGGGTGCCGCCCTCAACATGCTGGCCCCTAGAGCAGCTGAGGTCTCTGATGCCTTGCTCCCCTACGACCGCTTAGGTTATAGGACACCTTTACCGTTACCTTTTAATATCATATTCTTTGAAATTGTGGGTTGACAGGTCATTGAGACAATGGCCCGTTCACGAAGACTGTACCTGACTGTGGCTGTGTTGGCGGTGATGGTCATCATGGTCTGCCTCAAAACCTTCTCCCAATCCCCCAAGGGAAAAAGCAAGGAATTCGACTTCCGGGCAGGACTAACCAATGAACAAGCCAGAAGGATTGACGTCATCAGTCACGTGGTGAACACCCTTCCGCGTGGCAGAAGTGGATACGTGCAGCAGACAAGTGTAAGTCAACTGTTACATATTCATGAATTCTTTTATTTCACCGATAATGGAATAAGCACTTATGTTTTTTTTTTTTTACATCCAGTCCCATTGTGTCTGTAGTTTTGTAAGTTCTGTCATCTGTTCCCACCGGCACACAATATCCTACTCTTCCTAGAAAAGCGGAATGGGTGTTTAACTTGCACAGAAGTTGTTTTGCGTGCGTTCGCACAAGGGGCCTCGGTTTAGAGTCTCATCTAGGACTTGACTTGTGATTGAGAATGGGAGTAATGCATTGTTTGTTTTGTTTCTTGTTTAGTTGTTTTAGAAAAAGTGTGTGTGCACATGTGTGTGTGCATGAGTGCGTACGTGCGTGCGTGAATGCGTGCATGTGTGCGTGGGTACGTGCGTGCGCGTGTGTGTGCGTGCGTTCATTTGTGTGTGCGTGTGTGTGTGTACGTGCTAAAACTTCAAGACGGAATAGCGCATGGATACAGCATCAGTTGTTTAGTGCTAGCTGTACTAGAAACGACTTCGAGAAATGAAAGAGCCAATCATATATGTGGCTTTCTATCATTCGTGTGTTCTTTACCCGTAACACATAACCACACTTCATATAGGAAGACATCAAGTCGAAGTTGGATGCCTGGGCCTGACTTGTCAGGCGCTTAATTAACGGAAGTGCGACGCATTTTCGCTCATATGACAGGCAAACAATAGTTGCTTTCTGAGCGTTGGAAGATAGGAAGCTATAGTGCGGTAGTCGTATTTGACAGTGCTGCTTTTAAGACAGCACTATTTTTTTTCGTTGTCCTGTGTTTCTTCTTTTTCTTGTTCTTCCTTCTTCTTCTTCTTCTTTTTCAATTATGTATTAAGTTACATAATTGGTTGTTACAAACAGAATTATGCTGTGTTTTTTGTGTTTTTTTCTCCATTTTTTTTTTATTAGTTTGCTTTTACTAGTTTGTATCATTATAGAAGGCTGGATGTAAAAAAGTAATTGTCATGCTTACTCCTTCACCTTCTGAAAATAAAATTCAATTAATCAATCAATCTTCTTCTTCTTCTTCTTCTTCTTCTTCTTCTTCTTCTTCTTCTTCTTCTTCTTCTTCTTCTCCTCTCTCTCTGTGACTGTATAGTGTGTTTCTAATCTCTTGGTGGATAAATATGTCCTTTTGTGTGCATTTCCACGGTAATTTAGTTGGGTTGTTTTGTGCTTGGTGTAGTTTTGTTATGGTCATGGTCTGTTTTGTATATCTATCATAGCATTACTGAATAAAAAAAAAAGTTAAAAAATTCCTTTCTATGATGCGGCATGTCATGTTTACTGCCTTCCTTTTGGCAGGAGAAATGTTGCTCTATGCGAGACTGGACACGGCTCCAGACCAAAGAGGAGGGCAGGAGAGAAGAGACGCCATCCCGGCAGCAGCCACCCAGCAGCAGTGTGCCCTATGACCTGATGGACAGAGACATCACCTGGAGTGAGGAGTGGCCTGGAGTGGAGGTCAACACCACCAACAGCTATCAGGTCACTGGACAGACAGAACGGACTGATCAGTAACTCAGGTGTCAGTAAAGATCAAGGGAAAGGTGTCCCGTAGCCTATATGGTCATAGGGGAGTGTGAGGCTTCAGACACCTCAGCTTCTCTAGGTGCCAGCGTAGTGAGGGCGGAGCCCATCTCCTCTCCCTCGCTGCTTTACCTTCCCTGCCCCTAAAGGTAAAGGTGTCCGATAACCTATGTGGTTCGTAGGAGAGTGAGGCCTCAGAGACCTCAGCTTCTCTAGGAACCAGCATATTGAGGTCAGCGCCCATCGATGCTTTGCCTTCCATGATTTTAAAGAGGGCAGGTGCCCATTCACAGCTGAGTGAACTGGGAAACTGTACTGAAGCCAAGGCGCTCAAATTAAATGGTTATCCATCCACTTGGTTACAACGCTTGATGCTACTTAGCCTTAACTTAGGGGAGAGCGAGTGCTCTGACCACTGAGCTATCCCGTCCCTACTGTTGTCAGATTAAAACAAAATTAAACTCGAGGTTCTTGTAATATTCCACGTGTTGATGCCACGCTGTTCTGTAAAGTAGCATTGACATAGGAAATGAGTACAAAAATCTTTGGGTTTTGTTGTTTGTTTATATTATATTTTTGGCTGTGACAAAATTCAGCGGCCAATTAACCCATAAGGACCCTCCCCTTAAACACACACACACACACACACACACACACACACACACACACACACACACACACACACACACACACACACACACACACACGCACAGAGAGAGAGAGAGAGAGAGAGAGAGAGAGAGAGAGAGAGAGAGAGAGAGAGAGAGAGAGAGAGAGAGAGAGAGAGAGAAAAAATACTTATGTGTGCGTGCATGTGTGTGCGTGCTAAGTATGCAGGTATCGAGAATGTGTTTTCTCTCTCTCTCTCTTCCTTTCTTTGTCTCTGTCAGTCTGTCTCTCTCTCTCTCACACACACACAAATACATGCACACACACATACACACACACGCACGCACGTACGCATACACATATGCACTCACGTGTGCGTGCCACGTGTACACAACACACACACACACACACACACACACACACACACACACACACACCACACACACAACAGAGAACATCTTGTGCACACGTTAAATCCTGTTCCGCTTTTCAAAAGATTATATCGTGTGCCTGTGGGAACAGATGACAAAATTGACAAAACTGCATACACACGGGGACTAAATGTAAAAAAGCACACGAGTGCTTTTTCCATTATTCTCAATAAAAAGAATAAACAAAACAAACAAACAAAACACATACAACAAAACCAACCCTCTCCTCCTCCTACACATAGTTCTCTATCCTCTCCATCATGCACGCTCATCTCTCCCACACGCATGACAAGAAAAACAACAATTAGCAACAAATATAATATGAAAACTGACTGAATTCAGTGTGTGCCTCTTAAAAACCTTTTATTTGTTTTTGTCTAGATTCTTCCACTTTAAAATCTTTGATTTGGTTTTGTCTTCTCTAATTTCACAGGCTAATAATTCAGCATGCAGGACAAACAGGTGAGGTGATATTGGATCTCCTTGGTGACATCTTTTTCTTATGCAAAAAACTCCAAGACACCTTCTATCGACCGTAACATTTGTTTGTATTCTTTTCCAGGGGAAGGAAGTCTTTATCTCTATTTCCTTTTCAAAGCTAAATTCCTGTAGTGCCTCATATGTATACGTCTGGCTACAGAATCAAACGCTTTTTCGAAATCTCTTGAAGCGGAAAAAGCATTGGCAGATTCTTTGCTTCCAAACACTCCTTTGCATTATATATATATATATATATATATATATATATATATATATATATATATATATATATATATATATTGATCTCAAGCTGTTTTCCGTGTATCCCCCTTTCATGAAGACCTACTGGTCTACGTCTCCATTGATAAGAAATTATGATCAGTTTTTTCATGCTGTTTGCAATGTATTCTAATCCTGTCTGGTATCCGGTATGTAAAGTTTAGAATAGAAACCAATCTCCACTTTTCTGAACACTCTCTCTTCATATATTTCTAAATACTTTGTATGATGTCTATCTCTTCTCTTTCTTTATATATTATATATAATTAATATATTTATCTATATCTATTTATACCACTTTATGTCACAGCAGATTTCTCTGCGTGAAATTTGGGCGCGTCGCCACAAGTGCAGAGCCACCCTTTTTTCTGTCTGCAATTGTATTTGTTTCCCTATCAGACTGACTTTTTTCTACGGAATTTTGCAAGGGACAACCCTCTTGTTCCAGTGGGTTCTTTTACGTGCGCTAAATAATGTGAAACATACCGGACATCGGTTTATCGTCTCAACCGAAAGACTAGCACCCAGACGACCACTCATGGGCTAATGGATGGGGGAAAAGTTTCGGGCACAAACGGGATTCAAACCACCGCACACTCCGACCCGGACTTTCCGCTTTCTAGACAGGCGCGTTACCTCTAGACCACCGATCCATAAAATATGAGTGTGTGTGTGTGTGTGTGTGTGTGTGTGTGTGTGTGTGTGTGTGTGTGTGTGTGTGTGTGTGTGTGTGTGTTTATTTATATTTATTCTTTTATATCGAGGATATGTGTGTGTGTATGTGTGTACGTGTGTGCGTGCGTGCGCGCGCGCGCGTGTGTGTATGCGTGCGTGCGTGTGTGCTATAACTTATTTATTTTAATAACATGTGTCTGAGCTAGTACTTTTTTGAAGTTTGTTTTTTGTGAAAAAGTGTGCGTGCCCATATACGCAGGAACACAGTCGTGAGCTCGTCAGTGCCTGCACCTACAGAGAACTTTCTAAGTATATACTAACTTGTTTTAGTTTGGTGGAAACTGACGCTTGAAAAAGAAATCGAACAATAGATATATGCTGCATATGCAGAGAAAGGGCAAGAGAACTACCTAAAATAGTCAAAGTAAGTAAGGGATCAAAGTCCTATTATCACTATATTGTAGGAGAATATAGACCGTTTTCGTAAAATTGATATTTTTCTCGTTCATAAAACTGCCGGAGATGTTCTAAAAACAAAACAAAAACAGCAACCCCAAAACAAACCAGAATTAAGGAACTAAAATGGAAACAATTCCAGACCAAAACGCCGCCGCGGTAGTCTAGGCCTTGGGACTCGTAATCTAAAGGTTGCGGGTTCGATCCCAGCTTTCGGCTATGGCGTTGTGCCCTTGGAAAAAGCACTTTACGGCTATTTTCTCACCCCACCCAGGTGTAAAAGGGGTACCAACCTTGTGTTGGGGGTTAACCCTGCGATAGACTGGCGTCCTATCCAGGGGGGAGTCTATGACTCTCAGTCGATTAACGCCACAGAAACCGGGATAAGCACCGGCCTGATGAGCCTTAGGCTCGGGACAGACTTTAACTTTCCAGACCAAAACACGTCACAAAATGCTAGTAACAAATACCATACAAAAAAAAAGAAAATTGTTAACAGCAACAGGTACAATTTTTGCAACACTGAAAAAGGTACAATATACCACTTTCGATGAGACTGTCAATATTCTCGGCCTTTTTTGAGAGAGCCTACTCAATGATTGAAAAATTAACAAGCACCGTTATACTCAGGTATCGCTCAATCATGAGGTAGTTCTCTTTGGAAAAGACAAAAGTCACCGCAACACTAATGAGAGTTCTACAAAGTTGTCACTCAATTATGAGCTTGTTCTTTTAAAAAAAGATGAAAAAAGACTGCTGAAAGTTCAGATTTCTTGTTAGTCACTGGAAAAATGATATTTCTACACATTTCAATTTAACAAAACATGCCATTAATAGTTTTCTGCATAACCTGAAATACAAATATATACACCAGAAAAAAATCTATGTATTGTTGAGATATAAGATCTAGTGTTTGAAGTGAAATAAGTTTTATACTGTAGTTTTGTCAAAGATTGGAACAATACCATATACATTATATATTTTCCCATCATCTTCGCCCTTAGAAAAAAAAGATCCTTGCAACTTATTTGGGATTGTAATATGTGTATTGATATTCATTTACATTATCTATCGATCCATCGATCCATCGATCATCGATCCATCGATCCATCGATCAATCTATCATCTATCTATCTATCTTCATCTATCTATCTATCTATCTTCTATCTATCTAATCTATCTATCTATCTATCTATCTATCTATCAGTCTGTCTATCCATCCACCCATCTACCCATCTATGATGATGCTGATGCTGATGCTGATAATAATAATAATAATATAATAATAATAATAATAATAATAATAATAATGATGATGATGAATAATAATAATAATAAATAATAATAATAATATAATAATATATAATAATGAATAATAATTGCGTGAGAAATGTGTGTGTGTGTGTGTGTGTGTGTGTGTGTGTGGTGTGTGTGTGTGTGTGTGTGTGTGTGTGTGTGTGTGTGTAGCATGCACTATAATTATTTTGCAGTGATGGTGATGTAAACATTTTATTCTAAGAACCGGCATTACAAGGGAACTCCCCCCAGAACCTCCCAGGAAAAAAGAACAAAACAACCTACCATCAACAAAAACAACAACAAAAATCACAACATCAACACCCCCTTCCCCCCACAAAAACAACCCCCCCCCACCCTCTCCACAAGAAAAACAACAACAAAAGAAAGAACACACCCCTCCCCAAAATATACGGCACTGTGGGTTTTTTTCTCTCACTTTTTCGTTCTTTTCTATCTTTCTGTCTTTTCTTCTTTTTGTGCACGTCCAGTACCCCACGCAGTGCACTACGTGTGGTGTGGGGGCGGGCAGGCAGCTGACCTTTGCTCACTACCTGGGTCTGCTGAGCGCTCTCCGCGTGCTGAAGCCCCTCAAGTTCTTCTTCCACTACACCCACTCCCAGCCCGCCACAGACTACCTCATGTACAACTCCTGGTTTCAGGTTCGTGTCCCTGTGTGTACCTGTGGTGTGTGTGTGTGTGTGTGTGTGTGTGTGTGTGTGTGTGTGTGTGTGTGTGTGTGTGTGTGTGTGTAGCGGGGTGTGTTTGAGTGTGTGGGGGTGGGGGTGGGGGGCGGGTTGGGTGTTTATGTGTGTGTGTGGGGGGGGGGGGGGGGCGGCGCCCATCTCCTCTCCCTCCCTGATTCACCTTTCCTGATCCTAAAGAGGGCAGGTAGTCATTTACAACTGGGTGAACTGGGGGACTGTACTCAAATCAAGGCGCGCAAACGGTCACCCATCCACTTGGTAACCACGCTCGATGCTACTAAACATTAGCATGGGGAAAGCGTGTGCTCTGACCGTCAGGGAGATACTACACATAAAGAGCAGTGTTATTTCCTTTCATTTGGCCCAGGCCTAGAGCATGGGCAGTTCCTGATGTAAGCTAAGGCTTTCATCAACATGGTGGTAAGCTTTAAAATGCTAATTTTAGAATGTGTTTAGCCATGACATAGTCATACTGTAACAATCTCTCTCTCTCTCTCTCTCTCTCTCTCTCTCTCTCTCTCTCTCTCTCTCTCTCTCTCTCTCTCTCTCTCTCTCTCTCTCTCTCTCTCTCTCTCTCTCTCTTTAAAGAGAAAAAGCCTTTAAACTCAGAGTATGGCTATTTGCAAATAATGTCTTTGTGATATGTGCTTGAGGTTCCAAAATTATGCAAAGTGCGGTCCAAGTGTAGATTTATAATATAACAGCACAGACCCATTTCCCCTTTCTTTTCTTTTCTTTTCTTTTTTTTTTTCTTTTTTTCCATTTCCTCTTTCTCACTTCCAAGTTTGAATCTATTTTGCGCCACCAATGTTCTTACTTTCTTGTTTTTTCCCCTGCTTTTCTTCGTTTGTTTGTTTTTTCTTTCTTTTTTCTCTCCTCCTTCCTTTCTTCCTTCCATCCTTGCTTCCCTCCTTCCTCCCTCCCTTCATCCTTCCCTCCTTCCTTCCTTTCGCTCTTTCGCTCTCTGTTTCACTCTTTCCTTTCTACTCCATTCATTTTTTTAAAAATCTTATTTGCTTGTATTTTATTGTTTTTTTCATCATTTTTCTTATAGATTGTTTGTGCCTAGAAAGATTTTTTTTTTATATACAAAGCAGCTTAAACTCCCTGCCACGCTGTGACCACTCCCTCCCTCTCCCCCAAACAGGAGTTCAAACGCTTCGTGCCGGTCCTGGACATGCACCACCTGCAGGCGCCCCCAGTGCGGTGCGGCTCCCAGTCCATGCTGAACCTGGTCCTGGCCCTGTGGTCAGACACGGCGGCCTCTACCTGGGAGAGAAGGTCGTGCTGACAGGCCTCCCACAGGACCTCCTCCACCTCCAGTCCTGGTCTGCTTTCCCGGACAGCAAAGGAGTGGAGGAGGACTGGACACGAGGAGTGGTCTACTTACGACAGCCTGGCACACCCCACCCCGCTGTGTCTGGTCTCCACCGTCGCTCTGTGTGTGTTTCTGTCGACGATTTCAACACTCACGGCCATGGCGAAGAGCGGAAGTGCGTCATCATCCGGAATCAGCCGAAGTACCCACGTGACATATGGTCGGCAGACACGAGTTTTGGCGAAGTGGCGCGTTGGTTGTTTTACGGGCGTCGGGAGGCGTTCCACGTGCAGAGGGATCCTGCACATCCGATCCCGCGAATCAGTCACTACATCCGGGTGCAGAGCAGTCAGAAACCCATGTACCAGGAGGAGTTTAGCTTTAATCACTTTATAAGTAAGGATTTTTTTCTGTTGTGTGTGTGTGTGTGTGTGTGTTGTGTTGTGTTGTGTTGTGTTGTGTTGTGTTGTGTTGTGTTGTGTTGTGTTGTGTTGTGTTGTGTGTGTGTGTTGTGTTGTGTGTTGTGTTGTGTTGTGTTGTGTTGTGTGTTGTGTTGTGTTGTGGTGTTGTGTGTGTGTGTGTGTGTGTGTTGTGTGGTGGTGTGTGTGTGTGTGTGTGTGTGTGTGTGTGTGTGTGGTGTGTGTGTGTGGTGTGTGTTTATTTACTATTTATTCTTATATTCTTTAATTTCGAGGATAATGGAATCAACACTCATGCACTTTTTTGTTCACATCTAGTCTCCTAGTGTATGCAGTTATGGAGATTTTGTCATCTGTTCCCGTTTGTACAAAATGGCCTACTCTTTTGAAAAGTGGAACACGTGTGTGTAAGATGTTCTGCGTGCGTGTGTTCGCACACGAGCCTTAGTCTTTAGTCTAATTCGAAGGACTGTTGAGGGAAGTGGAGTCGGCACTGATGTTACGCTCCAGGGCAAAATATCCTTTGAGCGGGATTTGAACCCAGGTCAGCAGATCACGTGCACAATGCAAAACGTTTTAACCAGCTAGGCTATCCCTCCCGTGTGCGTGTGTGTGTGTGTGTGTGTGTGTGTGCGTGGTGTGCGTGCGTGCGTGCGTGCGTGCGTGCGTGCGTGCGTGCGTGCGTGCGTGCGTGTGTGTGTGTGTGTGAGAGAGAGAGAGAGAGAGAGAGAGAGAGAGGAGAGAGAGAGAGAGAGAGAGAGAGAGAGTTTATGTGTGTGTGTGTGTGTGTGTGGTGGGGGGGGTGTTAAACTGTAGTTTGCGTCATCAGTAGATATTAAATTGGGTAGAAGGTATTTGGTTCACTTTCATATTCAACACTCTATTTGTATGTTATCTGCTATTGTCCTGTATTAAAATATCCCTTGAACGGGATTTAAGCCATGTCAACAGACCACGTGCGCAAAGCAAAACGTTCTAACCAGCCAGGCTATTCCTTCCATGAGTGTGTGTGTGTGTGTGGTGTGTGTGTGTGTATGTGTGTGTGTGTGTGTGTGTGTGTGTGTGTGTGTGTGTGTGTGTGTGTGTGTGTGTGTATTTGAAGTAGGGGGCGGGATAGCTCAGTGGTCAGAGCATTCACTTTCCCCCAGCTACAGTTAAGCAGCATCGAGCGTCCTTATCAATTGGATGGGTGACCGTTTGTGCACCTTGGCTTCAATACAGTCCCCCAGTTCACCCAGCTGTAAATGGGGATACCTAACCTCTTTAGGGCCAGGGAAGGTAGAGCAGCGAGGAGAGGAGATGGGCGCCGCCCTCAATATGCTGGCCTCTAGAGAAGCTGAGATCTCTGACATCTCGCTCCACTGGGCCTACGACCATAATTATCATAGGTTACGGAACACCTGTACCCCTTTTTTCTTTCTGTATTGACCGCTGTCTGGTCACACACGCAGGTGTGCTGAGCGCGCTGCACGTGGGCGGCTTCAGGGAGGTGTACCTGCACGTGGACGAGGTGCCGACAGGGAGGTGGTGGCGACTGCTGCAGAGCGAGAGCATCAGGGTGCTGAGGCTGCAGAAGCCTGAGCTGGTGTACCAGCAGAGGGTCACCGGCATCACGCACTTCAGCGACGTCTCCAGGTGATGCTGCAGCCTCAGGCTGGCCAGGCTGGTCTGCTAGCTCGCTGTTGTTGTTGTTGTTGTTTTGTTTCTCGGTGTGTTTAAAGTAATGTTGTTGTTGTTGTGGTGGTTGTTGTTGTGTGTTATGTTGTTGATGTTGTTGATGTTTGTTGTTGTAGGAAGTGGTGGTTCTGTTGACGGTGGTGGTGGTAGTGATGATATCATAATGTTGTTGATGATGATGGTGATGACGACGACGACGATGATGATGATGATGATGATGATGATGATGATGGTCATGAATTTTGTTGTGGTTGCGCTTGGTTGAAGAGATGTTTGCGGATGTTCTTGTGGGTTATGGTTTACAAACAAAACAAAGAAAACCCTTCATCGTTTTCAGATACAACGTGCTATACCGCTATGGCGGGGTTTACCAAGACTTCGACTGCGTATGGACCACGAGGGTCCCAGACCACATCCTGGAGTACCCGGTAGTGGTGTCCCCTGCCATTTCCAAGAACGGCCTGTGGCCAGACGGGTTGGCCATCGGGATGCTGATGGCCAGGCCCGGGGCTCCCTTCCTGCGCCACGCCTTCAAGGGCTACCGGCAGTACCGCGGCAACAACTACCTCTACAACGCCATCATGAGGTCCTACCGCACCTACGAGCAGTATCCGGGGAGTCTGCTGTTCGACCCGCATTTTACCGTGAGTTTGGGGGATGCTGTATTCCAGCTTTGTTCTGCTGACTTCAGGAGAAGCACAGGGCGTTGATTTGGATTGGTGGGGGGGGGGGGGGGGGGGGGGAGGGGGAGGTGTATATTTTGGTGATAAATTTTTGTTGTTGGTGGTGTTTTTTCAGTAGTGGTGGGTGAGAAGGGGCAGGTGCATTTTGGGTTGGAGAGGGGGGGAAGGGGGGGAGACGAGGGTTAATTTTGTGAGTTTTTTGTGCTCCTGTTATTAGTATTGTTGTTGATTTTTGTGATTGCTCGTCTTGTTCTTAATGATGTCTGTATTTTTCTTTGAGTAAAGAATACAATTTGTCATGCATGTGCTTGTCATGGCTGAAGACAACCCTTAGGTAAAAAACCGTAAAGGTTCTCATAACCTGTGTGGTCGTAGGGGAGCGAGGTATCAGAGACTTCGGCTTCTTTAGGGGTCTTGAGGGCAGCGCCCATCTCCTCTCCCTCACTGCTTTACCTTCCCTGACCCTAAAGAGGGCAGGTACCCACTTACAGCTGGGTGAACTGGGGGACTGTGCTGGAATCAGGATGCCCAAACGGTCACCCACCCACTTGGTAACCACGCTCGATGCTGCTTAACCTTGGCTGGGGGAACGCGAGTGCTGTGACCACTGAGCTCTCCCATTGTCAAAGCTTTTGGCTTGGGTCAGTTTTCACACGTATACGGGAGGAGTGGCCAATGCCAAATGCTTTGTCAGTTGTTGATGTCAGCTAAGTGCCAAAGCCTACCTCACCATAGTGTTTCACTTCAATATGTTATGCTGAGATTGCCTTCGTCCATGACAAGCAGCTAGCAAAGCAGCTTGTACTCTTTTTTTTTTATTTTGACGCGAAAGTTCATACTCTCTGCAGTTGAAGTATGGCTGCTTACATGGCGAGGTACTTACAAAAAGTATCATACAAGCAAGGGTCTCATCCAGTGTGTGCCTACGGTCTCGCAGTGACTCCCAGGTGGGAAGAGAGAGCTTCATTGTGCATATTCTGGGTGAACCTCCATGGTGTTAAACTGGGGAACAAGCAGCTTAAGGAGCAGCAGTAGTAGCAGCAGCAGTAGCAGCAGCAGCAGTAGCAGCAACAACAGCAACAATAACAACAGCAGCAGCAAAAACAACTGCAGCAACAACAACAACAATAACAACTTTATACAAAAAGACAGAAAAACACACAAACACTCAAAATCAAACCTCAGTCCTTTATTTTCCGTGTTGGTTCTCCCCCCCCCCCCCCCAGGTGTTCTGCATCAACAAGCGGTGTGTGCCCACCTGGCTCCGTGACGGCTCTTACTGGGACCTGGAGAAGGACGGGGGGGGGGGTACAACTGGAGCAGCGAGGCGCTGGCCCTGCACATGCCCATCCCCAAACCCGTCCCCTCCTTCGCCTCCCCGCGTGCCCTGAGGGACAGCCGGGACCTCTTCGGGGACCTGGGCCGTATGGTGCTGCGCGCTAGTGGACGGCTGCACGTGCTGGAGGAAGAGTAGAGTAGAGAGGGGGGGGGTGAGAATGTAGATGGATGGAAGGATGGATGGATGGGTGGGTGGGTGGCTGGATCATGGATGGTTGGGTGGATGGATGGGTGTGGGGTGGTGATGAAGGGTGGGGTGGCGGTGAGGATGGGGTGGTGAAGGGGACAACGTGAGAGGGGGGGGGGGAAGAGAAGGAGATAGGGGGGGGGGAGGGCGAAAGAGGAATGGGATAAAAGAGAGAGGGAAAGGGAGAGGGGGAGAGAGAGACAGAGAGAGACAGAGAGAGAGAGAGAGACAGAGATAGAGACAAACAGAGTGAGACAGAGAGAGCACGCAGCGGAGTGTGTGTGTGTGTGTGT
>CM060328.1:15027521-15037521 GCA_030674155.1 Stramonita haemastoma
CCCACCAGTCTTAAATGGCTCCTAGCAGAAAAGTGGGTCAGGTGCTAAGCGACTCATTTCGTGGTGGAGCGTCACATATATATATAAGAATGTTTGTGAAAAAGCAAACCACAAGCAAACCTGAACACCGCCACCTCAGCAGCCTACATGCCCAGCACGGCTTGCTTACTGTCTGCTTCCTCTCCTTCCTTTCCAGTCTGTCTGCTTCCTCTCCTTCCTTTCCAGTCTGTCTGCTTCCTCTCCTTCCTTTCCGTCTGTCTGCTTCCTCTCCTTCCTTTCCAGTCTGTCTGCTTCCTCTCCTTCCTTTCCAGTCTGTCTGCTACAGCAAGGTGACCATACGCGATAGGCTCAACTCCGCCTCAAACGTTTCTCCCATCACTAAAAACTGTTCTCATTGTGAAGGTTGCAACTATATATCTCATTAAGCGTTGCAAAAAAGGTAAAACAAGGGAAATGTACTCACAAAAAAGCCAGAATGATAGAAGTACAATATCAAAAATATATATGATATTCAAATTAAAAAAAGCAGATAAGAGTACTACAAATGCAAACCAACCTAATAATGTTCACACAAAAGTGTATTATACTTGTGCGTGTCTGTGCAAATCTCATGTCAGAAAAGAGAGAATTAATCAAAACATGATAAAGCGGGAAGCTTAGGACAAATATCCACACACAAGATCAATTATCCCACTCACACACCCACCTACTCAAACCCACACACAAGTCTCACACAAAGTATTAGGTGCAGTAATCGACAACGATTTGTCTTGGTCAGATCACATAGCCACATTAGAAAAACGAATCTCAGTAAGATTATATCGACTTAGAAAAATCAAACATTTTCTAAATCTGCAGTCACGAAAACTATTCTTTCACGCACATATTCTATTTCTTATGAATTATGTTTCTACCTTATGGGACAGTGCAAGCGAAACAAACCTAAAGCATATAAACCGCCTACATAAAAGAGCTGTGAAACTAATCCGATTGAATCCTAATACACTGACCACCACCAACTACAAAGAACTAGACACTCTTCCACTCAAAGACAGACTGCAGTTCAACAAGTATCTATGTATGTTCAATATATTAAACAGAAAGCCCCGAAAAAAATTGTGGAAAAATTTGCGTTCAATAAAAACAGGCCTACCCATAGACTATTTCTGCCCTGGCCCCATAATAATCTCTATAAACCAAGCCTTGCATATTCAGGAAGAACATAGTGGAATAACCTACCTCCTTGTCTGAAATCAGTTCCTTCAAAACAAATGTTTAAGAAACTTTTGAGGAAACATCTGATGGACAAATAATAAGTTCACGTTTATGTTCGATACTACCTCACATTTGGCTGCTTGTTGTTATTCATGCCCATATTATTGTGCATTTTTATCCTTTGTATGTATGACGTGAGCTTATGTTGTACTGTCTTGGTTTTTTTTTTAATCTTGAGAGATTTGTTGGAAGGAAATCCTCATTTATTTTATTTTTTTCAACAAAGGTTGATATTTGTCTTTGAATGTTTTAGATGTCAATTTTCATGATTTTTTTGTGAGGGCAGGATGAAAAATAGTTGTGTAAATTTAATCTTTTACCCTCAATAAAGATCATTTTGACTTGACTTGACTTGACGTGACACACACACCCCTACAAACACCCCCCCCCCCCACACACACACCCTACCAACACCCACACTCACTCACTCACTCACCCACCCTCCCACCCACCCTCTTACACACACACACACATGCACGCACGCACACACGCACGCACACACACACACACACACTCTCTCTCTCTCTCTCTCTCTCTCTCTCTCTTCTCTCTCTCTCTCTCTCTCCTCTCTCTCTCTCTCTCTCTCTCTCTCTCTCTCTCTCTCTCTCTCTCTCTTCTCTTCATGAAAAGCCTTCATGACTTAGGACGATTCATATATCATTCCAACAAAAGGCGTTCTGCTTTAGAATGATGGCTGTAGCAAAATGATTAACGTATTTCTCAAGTTGTTTCAGTGTCTTATGCTACTCTGTGTACCATTTGTGCCCTAATTATCAATTCTCTAATCAATTTTTGTTATTCATTCATTTATTTATTTAGTTACTAAATTTATGTTTAGTCTAAAATGTTGCAAACATTCTAATCAGATGTATGCTAATACCACAAGTGAATGTTATAATCGTTGTGCTTGGAAGTGTTTTCAGGTGCATTCTTGGAAAGGATTGAGAACGAAATTAATGTGTGGGGGGAGGGGGGGGGGGGGGGGGATAGCGAGTGTGTGAAATTGTAATGGGTCCGGTGGCCTTCTACAATAAAATCGTTCAGAGTTCAGAGTTCAGAGTTCTCTCTCTCTCTCTCTCTCTCTCTCTCTCTCTCTCTCCTCTCTCTCTCTCTCTCTCTCTCTCTCTCTCTCTCTCTCTCTCTCTCTCTCTCTCTCTCTCTTACTAACAGAGGACTGGACTCCACAGCTCTAAAGCTCCGAGGTTCACCAACAATGAAGATTTTTTTTTTTTGGGGGGGGGGGGGAGTATTCGACCGCACACCCCCCCCCCCCCCCCACCATTGAGGTAGCCCCATTCCGACTTCTAACATCACTGAGATGACACAGAGGTTGAAATTGAAGACAACCACAACCACAACAACAACAGCAGCAGCAAGGTGGGACATCCCCAGCTAGCTCAGGCGAAGAAAGCGTGGTCGACAAAGAGATCGTGGGGCGGGATGGTGAAGACCTTCAGCCCAGGGTAGCTGAAGGGAGCCGGCTTCAGCTCTCCTCCCCCAACCATCACCGGCATCTCCGACTCGTACAGGCCCGACCACCCTTGCACTGTCAGCTAAACACACACATACACACACACATACACGCGCGCACAAACACATTAACACACCAATAAACACACACTTTGACAGACACGCGCTCACGTGCATGCACAAGCACATATACAGACACAGATACAGACACACACACACACACACGTACACACACACGTACACACACACACACACACACACACACACACACGCACGCACACACACACACACACACACACACACACACGCACACAGACACACGTACGCACACCACACGTACGCACACACACACGACACACACCACACACACACAACACACCACCACACACACACCACAAAGACGCACATCCGCTCACGTGCACACGGCGCACATATACACACATGCTTAGGCTACATATACACACTAGACACACGCACTGATGTGCTCGCGCGCGCGCGTGCACACACACACACACACACACACACACACACACACACACACACACAACACACACACACAAGCACGCACACCACACACACACACAAAGACGCACATCCGCTCACGTGCACACGGGCGCACATATACACACATGCTTAGGCTACATATACACACGTAGACACACACGCACTGATGTGCTCGCGCGCGCGCGTGCACACACACACCACACACACACACACACACACACACAAGCACGCACAACACACACACACACACACACACACACACACACACACACACACACACACACACACACACCACACACACACACACACACCACACACACACACACACTCATAGACTGACCCAGGTTCGAATCCCGTTCGAGGGGATATTTTCCCTTTGAGTTAACATCAGTGCCAACTCCACTCCCCCACAAATCCTTCGGATCAGACTATAAACTTAGATGCCGTGTGCACACGAATGACATCTTGGGCACCCCTTAAAACCCGTTCCGATTAATAGGATAAATTATTTAATCATTTTATTAATTCTTTTATGTCGAGGATAATGGAATAAGCACTCATGTTCTTTTTTTTACATCCAGTCCCCGTGTGCATGGAGTTTTGTAAATCTTGTCATCTGTTCCCACCAGCACACGATGGCCTAGTCTCTTGAGAAGCGGAACAGGATTTAACGTGTGTGCAAGATGTTCTGCGCGCGTTTGCACACGGGGCCTCGGTTTATAGTCTCATCCGAAGGACTTTTGGGGACATTGAAGACAGCACTGATGTTAACACCATGGGAAAATCCATGTGTGTATCCATGCACACACGTGTGTGTGTGTGTGCGAGAGTGTGTACATTCCAATTTGCTAAGACTATTAATCGTTATTGATTGCTTGTGTGTTGTATAGGTTGAATGTAAGCGCTTTAATTTTTTTTTTCAAGATATAGCGCTTTGTAAATTTCATTTATAATAATAATTATTATTAAAATCCCATCGAATAGGAATCGAACCCAGGTTGTCAAATTGTGAGCGCAATGTTCTGACACTAGGCTATCCTGTCCCTCCAAATGTGTGGGTGTGAAAGTGTGAGTAGGTGGGTGGGGGTGCATGTATGCGTGATTTTCGAAAGGGGAGGCCATTGTGTGCCGGTTGGAATGAATGACAAAATTTACAAAACTGTATATACACGGGTACTGAATTTAAAAAAGACCCCACAAGAATGCTTATTTAGAATAGAATAGAATAAATAAATGAATAAACACACACACTGACCCTCCCCCCTCCCCCCTCCCACGCGCGCGCGCACCACCCACCCACCCCCCCCACCCACCCACACACACACACACACACACACACACAACACAACTCACACACACAACACACACAACACACACCACACACACACACACACACAAACAACGCAACACACACACACACACACACACACACACACACACACACACACACACACACACACACACACACACACACACACACCACACACACCCCCCACCCATCCCACACACACATCTTACCCCCCCCCCATACACCCCCCTCCCCCCCTCCCCCCCCCCCCCCCCCCCCCACACACAAGTTCAAAACACACCCGCATAATGAAGTGCAGGTCCACGAAGCCGACCCACCCGAAAGCTTGTCCAATGGTGAGGCAGTTGCGGGGCAGCACGACACCCTTGACGTGGCGCACTCCCATTGAGTGGGGCCAGCCCCGGACATGCAGGCCCCACCCACCACCGCTCTGGTCACACCTCATCTCATGCACTCACCCTCCCTGAAGGTCAGTACTGTCCGGTAAACATCACACACACCACACACCACACACACACACACACACACACACACACACACACACACACACACACACACACACACACACACACACACACACACACACACACACACACACAAAGATCCTCGAAGTCGGAATGTGGCCACCTAAATGGTGGTTGTGGTGGGGATGGGGGAAGGGGATGATTTGGGGGGGGGGGGGGGGGGGTAGGGGGCGGTCGTATACAGACAAAAAAATCTTACCGTTGGTGAACCTCGAGCTACATCTAGCTGAGGAACGAGAAAAAGAATGCAAAGAAGAATGCAAAGAAAAAGAAAAAAAATGCAAAGAATGCAAAGAATGATGAGAAGAAGAAGAAGAAGGATAATAATAATAATAATAATAATAATAATAAAAAAGAAGAAGAAGAAGAAGAAGAAGAAGAAGAAGAAGAAGAAGAAGAACAAAAAAAAAAAACAGGAACAAGAAACAAATAAACAGACACATACTTTTGATTTTTTAAAAGATGGGTAATAGTGATAATGCAATTGATAAAAAACAAACCCTATAATAGCGACGAATAATGAATATATGAATGAAATGAATAAAACAGACCCACTAGGACATAAGTAATTAGAAAAAAATTAACAGGTTAGTAAAGAGATGTCAGAAAGCTCCCTCTGAGATAGCTCACACCTTAGAAAAGAGAATGATTATTCAATGATCATCACCCACCATCACCAACACCATGAAATCTTATATCCAAAAGCGCGAGCCCAACTCCCCCCCCCCCCCCTAACACACACACACACACACACACACACACACACACACACACACACACACACACACACACACCCACACACACACACATACACATCAAGATGGCGGACAAAGCCTGGAGTTAGTTTTTAACTGCCAGAGCTTTATGCAGATTACACAAAAATGACGAGGACAAGAAGCATGGGAGGCAGCTCTAAAGCCACACAAGCAGCGTCTGTGAAGCCAGCTGGAAGGAGCAGGTCTACCATCAACTCTACGAAAGGAGAAATCAGCTTGACCAAGAACACCGACAATGCCTGTGGAAACACAAGCAAAATCTACCGTGGGCCTAATCTAGATCTACCGCCAACAGAGACAATTTTAAGATCTCATTGTACCAATGTAGATCTACAAAGAGGGCTGACAATGGCAGAACTGGCTAGGAAAATCGACGAGTTTTGGCAGTGTTATTTCGACTTTGTGTGCACGGATCACATCACTAGAAACGACCGTTCGAGAGCAAAGCGACGTCTCTCTACGAACAGGTCAGTGTCGATTCGTGCACACAAACACACACGCAAGATATGACTTATTCTTATGCTGACGCAGTTAAACAAAAATCTTGCTGCCAGCAAAAACCCCATGAGCCAACAAATATACATGTGGAAAAAAAGAAACCTATAAGATCAAAAAAAGAATTTGAGGAAAGAAAGAAAAAGAAGAACGCCATGACCATGAAAAATACCGATATTGACGTTGCCAAAGTAAGTGACGTAAAGCTCTCTCCTGCTCACCCAGAATCTTCACAGCCCCCAAACAAACAGGATCTGCCTGTATGTGTGATCATTCAGGATTCTGTGATGAGTGGTGTAGACAGGAACCGACTTGGCCGATCATACGGAATCAAGGCCTTCACCAACAAATGTCACAACATAAACAACATCGAAGACGCTGTGCACGCAACCTGTTCCAGACTGAGCCAGCCCCCAGATGCCATCCTGATTCATTGTG
Source organism: Stramonita haemastoma (assembly GCA_030674155.1). Taxonomy (NCBI): domain Eukaryota; kingdom Metazoa; phylum Mollusca; class Gastropoda; order Neogastropoda; family Muricidae; genus Stramonita; species Stramonita haemastoma. Next base: position 15,034,313 of record CM060328.1, read on the forward strand.
GAATCAATGATCTGAGGACAAAAGATGCACCAAGTGCCTGTAAATCCATTTTATCCAGCGTCAAAAACATGACTCAAAAATACCCAAAGACGAGGATGATTATTAGCAAAGTGGCGCTAGAAGTAAAACGAAACCTATTCAATGCTTTGATCTCTGCAGATCTATACGAGAACTCTCATACATCCCTCGTGTCCCACAACTTGAAAACAAGTGTGGACTTTCTAAGGAAAGATAAACTCCACCCCACTCGAAAAGGAGCCTCTATCCTCGCAGCAAATATTGGAAGACATGTTCGCAACTTGTTTTGGGAACTACCACGAAGACCCATCAGACGACAACACCCGACCAGACAACATGTACTGCCTGCCCAGAGACAGTGGCTCTTTCAACCACAGTGGACTCCAGGCAGGAAACCATAACCCATGGCGGAACCGTTTCGAACAGTTACATGACTGCTTCTGAATATCCAGCAGTTCAACATCTTCAGTCATAAAGTATCATTTTTGTGTATGTAAACTGCATAAGCTCTGTCCATCAAGATTTTGGCTCGCCAGTGTTACAGAGCAGCGCCGTTACATTTGAAGACGTACATTTTAACCTTATTATTTCAGGATACCTCCCCCACCCCCACCCTGTGTGAATGTGTTTTAGTTTATATCCTATTACTATAATAATCACCCCTTTCATTTCTAGAGACCTGGTCTCTTTTTCGTAAGTTAATAATCCCCACTCCCCCGTTTTCCTTCTCTTTATTGTGTTACACAGAAATGTCACCTACAACTTCCTCTATCAAGCTCATGTAATGGAACTCTAGATCTATCTCTTCTAACTTGCCTTACCTAGTTCAACATCTTTCCAAGAACAATTATCAAGTTCTGATATTACAATCACTTAATGTAAACAAAGATAAGTTGCCAATATTAGCAGGGTATTACTATCCACCTGTATGTCAGCAAACAGATTCTGCTACCAAAATCAATGTGGCAATTTACATACAAATAGGAATAGATTATAATTTAGTTCCCTCTCCAGCTCCCTCTCATGTACCAGATCTATATATATACATGTGCAGTGAGAGATTCAATAATCATCTAATTTTGCGTGTTGTATCGGTCTACCTGCCTAAAGGCCCAAATGAGATTAACACAGAGTGGATTCACAATCTTCCAGCAACTAATGACAAATGGCTAATCGCCGGGGATTTCAATGCCCACTCACCCTTTTGGGACAAAGGCTGCACCTTACTTAGTAATAATCGTTTTGTAGAAAATATTGTTGACTCATCATTATATCTACTCAATGATGGTAGCGTAACACGTGTACCTGATATTTCTACCCACAGGGCTTCAGCCATTGATCTTACTTTAATATCTCCTGCATTAGTGCCAGAGTGCGAATGGAGCACATATGAAGAATCTCTGGGTAGTGACCATATCCCTATCATCATTAGTTTTGGTTTTAAATTAGAACAACGTGAAAAGCAGACTGACAAGATTCCTAAATTCAACTACAAACAAGCAAACTGGAATATTTTTGACATTTTTTTGTCCAGAGTTAATTTGAGTAACATAGAAAATAAAGAGATAAATGAACTCTACTCATTGTTCACATGCACAGTTCTAAGAGCTGCAGATCTATCCATCCCCTCTGTTAGATCAGACCGGTCAAACAAGCACACTGGAAATGTTTGGTGGACTGCAGCTTGTGAAGAGGCAGTAAATAACCAAAAAATGAAATATAAAATGTATGTACGTCGAAAATCTCCAATAAGTCACAAAAATCTGTTAGAAGCAAAGAAAAACAGCGCCAAAGTTATAGCTGAATCTAAAAGACAGTACTGGTCTTCTTTTTGTAATCAAGAAATCTCAGACCATAAACATGAGCAGACAATCTGGAAAAAACTAAATGAAATGAAAAACGGAGTTAACTTACCCTCTTATCCAATAAAACTGGATGATGAAGAGTTCCCTAACTACTTTAAAAAAGCAGAAGCATTTGTAGAAATGTTTTCTGAGTCTATGAATATCAAAGGTTTATCTCCAAATTTACGTTTTCACAGAAAGGAGGAGGAAACTAAGGACAAGTACAGGGATCCAGAATCTGATAATAATCATTATATTAATGCTCCTTTAACTATAAATGAAATACGGGACGCTTTATCTTCTCTGCCCAATAAAAAATCATCCGTTGGACTTGATGGTATCTCAAATGATATGTTAAAACATCTACCAGAAAAATGGATTGCTTTCTTACTCAACATTTTAAAAAAATGTTGGATCACAGGTGAAGTGTCTCATATTTGGAAGCAATCAATTGTTGTACCAATACTAAAGCAAGGAAAACCTCGAAATGACAAGAAAAGTTACAGACCTATTGCTTTGACATCTCATGTCTGTAAACTAATGGAAATAGTAGTCTTAAAACGATTAGTTCATTTCTGTTGTAAAAATAATATAATACCAGTTAACCAAACTGGTTTTCAGAAAGGAAAATCATCAATCGACCATCTAGTGAAACTCACCACTCAAATTAAATATCAATTTGCAAGAAGAAAAAATATTCTTGCAACATTTTTTCACATAAAAAAGCCTACGATCAAGTATGGCATGCCAAATTACTGTATAAATTAAAACATATAGGACTGTCGGGACACATTTACTGCTATATAAAAAGTTTCTTGAGTGAAAGGAGCATGCAAGTACGGGTAGGGAATACGTATTCAAATTTTAGACCTCTACAGATGGGTCTACCTCAAGGCTCAGTGATAGCACCGATTTTATTTAATATATTTTTTATATGATCTACCTAAGCATATTTCTAACACAGTAACCATCGCTCAATATGCAGATGACATTTGCATGTGGATGAATGTAACGATGAAACGAACAACCCCTAAAAGGGCTTTAAATCACATAAGAAAAGTCTATCAAATAGAACTTGACAAAGTAAATCAATATATTTCAGAAAATGGGCTTACGATGTCCCCAGAAAAAACACATATCGTACTTTTTAATAACGGTAGTAATCCCCATGATCTTCCAACATTTAGATTAGAAAATGACGTCATTCAATATGAGCAAGCTGTGAAATTCCTTGGTGTTATCATAACTTCTAAACTTACCTGGAATTCACACATCGAATATATAATTAATAAAGCCAGAAAAAGCATTAACCTTTGGAAAATCATTAATAAGCAAAAGTGAGGCCAA
>CM060328.1:15042521-15062521 GCA_030674155.1 Stramonita haemastoma
TGAATGATGAATGAACGAATGAACGAACGAATGAACGAATGAATGAATGAACGAATTTCATTTGACAAAAGCTACAAGCCCATCAGTCAAAGAGAGAGAGAACTTTGAAAACTTTTGAAAACTTTTTTTTATTCAAAGAGGGTAATAGAATAAGCAACAATTGCTTTTTTACATCCAGCCTTCGGAAAAGACCCCACCCCCACCTCCCACCCCACAACCTTAAAAAAACAAAACAAAAAATAAACCAAACCCAAACAACAACAACAAAATCAGAACAACGCCCTAAACAAAAGATAAACAAGCAAACAAACCCCCCCACAATATACATGAAAAGTTGCCAAATGTACATGATATAAAAAATAGACAATGAAAATACTTTCTAACGAACAAGCAAATGCTTAATACAAAGGGTACAGAAAAAAATCAATTTCAAGATTCATGAGAGAGAGAGACAGAGAGAGACAGAGACAGAGAGAGACAGAGACAGAGACAGAGAGAATGAATGAATGAATGAATGAATGAATGAATGAATGAATGAATGAATGAATGAATGAATGATATTTAAAGAGGGTAATGGCATAAGAAAACATGCCCTTTTACAACCACCCTTCTGGGGAAAAAAGAAGAAAAGAAGAGAAAGGCATAGCAACAATAAACTGCACATATACATTGTATGAGTGAAGAAAAGAAAAGGAAAAAATCCTATAATCCAAATACAAGAAACATTTTCTACGCTTATGCTTTTCTCTTTTATAAAACATGAGTACATCATCACAAAATCAGATAAGAAAATAGAGAAGGAAAATATGATTGACTAGAGAGTAGAGTAGAGTAGAGTAGAGTAGAGTAGAGTAGAGTAGATGAGTAGAGTAAAAGGGTAGAGTAGGAGAGAGAGTAGAGTAGAGTAGAGTAGAGTAGAGAGTAGAGTAGAGTAGAGTAGAGTAGAGTAGAGTAGAGTAGAGTAAGGTAGGTAGAGTAGAGTAGAAGTAGAGTAGAGAGTAGAGTAGAGTAGAGTAGAGTAGAGGTAGAGTAGAGTAGAGTAGAGTAGAGAGAGAGTAGAGTAGAGTAGAGACTGACAGAGAAGGGATAGACAGGCAGATGAGAGATAGAATACAGACAGACGGACAGACTAAAGACATTCAGTTTCACAGGCAGACAGATACAGACAGACAGACAGACAGACAGACAGACAGACAGACAGACAGACAGACAGACAGACAGAGAATGACAGACAGCAGAAAAAAAGAATATGTAAAACATTTATTTTATTATATTTATTTGTTCTTTTATATCGAGGATAACAGATTAAGCAATCATGTGCTTTTTTTCATCCGGTCCCCGTGTGTATGCAATTTTATAAATATTGTCATCTGTTACCACCGGCACACGATGGCCTACTCTTACGAAAAGTGGAACAGGATTTAACGTGTGCGCAAGATGTTCTGTGTGCGTTCGCACACGGGGCCTAGGTTTAAAGTCTCATCCGAAGGACTTGTGGGGAGAGTGGAGTCAGCACTGATGTTAACTCCAGGAGAAAAATTTCCTCGACCGGACTCGAACCCGGGTCGTCAAATTGCCAGCGCAATGTTCTGACCACTAGGCTATCCATCCCCCCATGATTAAATGAGGTCATGGCAAACCATGAATGACATTTTGTCCGATTAACAAGAAAACAATCTGCTTTTTTCTTAAAAGACAAGATCAACAGCCAGTCTCTGTCAGCCTTTCATTCATAAGAAAATGTTTCAATGATTTTTTTAAAGTTTAGCATAGAAGTTACACTTTTTAAGGATGCTGGCAGGTTATGTCAGTAAGTGCCACCGCTATATACAAGACTACTTTTAAACAAATCTATTCTTGGTTTTGGCACAATAAATTTATGTGAATGACGATATGTATTTATTTGAAAATGTTTTGCCAGAGTGGGCGGTGCATTACCATATACTATCCTGTGCATCATTAAAGCTTTGTTGTATTCCAACTGCAATTTAAATGGCAACATTCCAACTGTTTTATAGTCCAGGGAAGTTAATGAGCTTGATTTCAATAGAATAAGTTTAATGGCACGCTTGTATAATCTAATTTGGGTGGGGGGGGGGGGGGGGGGACGATAGCCTAGTGGTCAGAACATTGCGCTGGCAATTTGACGACCCGGGTTCGAGTCCCGTCGAGAAGATTTTTCTCCTGGAGTTCACATCAGTGCTGACTCTACTCTCCCCAAAAGTCCTTCGGATGAGACTTTAAACCGAGGCCCCGTGTGCGAACGCACGCAGAACATCTTGCGCACACGTTAAATCCTGTTCCACTTTTCGTAAGAGTAGGCCATCGTGTGCCGGTGGTAACAGATGACAATATTTATAAAATTGCATACACACCCACACCGTACCCACACCCATCCTCAACACGCCCACCCACCCAACTCTCACCATGTCATTGCGAAGGAGGTAGAAATCCACTATGGGACAGGAGCGGATTTTGACGTATGTGTGGTCCCACACCACCTCCTCCTCCTTCTCCTCCAGTATCTGCAAACCTCGCACACACGTTCTGCATTCTTGGTACTCCACCTGCACAGCATTGTTGAAGAAGTGTTCAGAGTTCAACCTGTTTGTTGCTCTCCTTTCTCCCTTGGGGTGGTCAGTGAAGGTAAAGCACCGAGAGAGAGAGAGAGAGAGGGGGGGGGGAGAGGGGGGCAGAGAGAGAGGGGGGAGAGAGGGAGAGAGAGAGGGAGGAGAGAGAGAGAGAGAGAGAGAGAGAGAGAGAGAGAGAGAGGAGAGAGAGAGAGAGAGAGAGAGAGAAGAGAAAGAGAGAGAGAACAATGAACAATGAACAATGAACAAATTTTATTTAAAGAGGGTAATGACATAAGCAAACATGCTTTTTTACAACCAGCCCTCTGGGCCAAGAAAAGAGGAGAGAGAGAGAGAGAGAGAGAGAGGAGAGAGAGAGAGAGAGAGAGAGAGAGAGAGAGAGAGAGAGAGAGAGAGAGAGAGACAGACAGACAGACAGACAGACAGACAGACAGACAGACAGACAGACAGACAGACAGACAGACAGACAGACAGAACGTAAACATGTAAATGTAAAAATATATATATAAATATATATATATATATTATATATTATATTATATATATCACAACAAAGGTTCTGAACATCAGCACGCACCCATCACAATATAAAAAACACCACAAATCAGCAACACCTCAGCCAGTTATAAAGTAAAATCACAAACGTTCTTGTGCGCATCGGTGTGCCCACGCATCCACACACTCACACACGGATCCCACGCGCGCGCGCGCGCGCGCACACCACCACCACGCACGCACGCACGCACGCACGCCGCACGCACGCACGCACGAAACGCACGCACACACACACACACACACACACACACACACACACACAGCATTACAAACATTCGTACTCATGCGCACACATGTGCATGCATTTTGATGACATAAACCAAATTGTTTTAACATATTGTATGATAAGACAAATATCGACTAAATAAGTATTCTTTGCTATGAAGATAGTAAACACAGTGCCAGCGCCGCCCTTACAGAAGCTGAGGTCTCTGACGCCTTGCTCCCCTACGACCACACAGGTTATGGGAATACCTTTACATTTACCTTTTCTTCTTCGCAAAGTGAGATCTATTGGATGGGACCACCATTGCATTTACCTTTTATTTATCTTATTTCATTATATCTTATTTTGTTTTATTTTACACCACTTTATGTCACAGCAGATTTCTCTGCGTGAATATCGGGCTGCTCTCCTCAGGGAGAGCGCGTCGCCACAAGTGCAGCGCCTATCACTATTTTTTTCTTTTTCCTGTGTGCAACTGTATATGTTTCCCTATCAGAGTGACTTTTTTTCCTTGCAAGGTGAGATGTATTGGCTGCGAGACTCGATGCAGGCTTCAAGGGGTATTTTCAGTAGATGGTGATTATAAAGTCTGTATTGTCATTCAGTTTGGAAGAAGTCATAGTCATAATACCTGTGACAGTGCTGATATTTCTTCTGTGTCTCTCGACTTGAACTTTTGTTCATTCGTTTTCGTCCTTAGTTTTTCTTTTTCTTTTGAATTATGATTAATACCAATATGCAAAATACGAGGTTTTAAAGCGTTCACAAGTTTGAAGGCACCTAGTTGAAAAAATGACGTCTTTGATTTATTAACTTTGGTTGACAATGACGCGTTTTTTTCAGCCACCTAGTGGCCAGTTTCGGTTTGTTGATGGTGGAGTACATCACAGGCTATCAGGCGGCTTCTGCTCCAAATGCATTAGTGTACAATGGGTTTCTTTATTTTTTTAACAAAGATAGGGGAACGGGACAGCCCAGTGGTTAGAACACTGCGCTCGCAATCTGACGACCAGGGTTTGATTCTAGTTCAAAGGAATATTTCCGCTGGAGTTAACATCAGCGGAGACTCTACCCCCCGCAAAAGTCCTTCGGATGAGACTATAAACCGAGGCCCTGTGTGCGAACGCACGCAGAACATCTTCCGCACAAGTTAAAATCTGTTCTGTTTTTCGGAAGAGTAGGTCATTGTGTGCCGGTGCGAACGGTAGACAAAACTGACAAAAGCGCATACACACGGGAACTGGATGTAAAAAAGCACATGAGCGCTTATTCCATTATTCTTAAGATAAAGGAATAAAGAATAACACAAACACATATTTCTCACTGCATTTCTCTCTGTCTTTGTCCCTGTCTCTCTTAGTCTCTGTCTGTCTGTCTGTCTGTCTGTCTGTCTGTCTGTCTGTCTGTCTGTCTGTCTGTCTGTCTCTGTCTGTCTGTCTCGTTGTCTCTGTTCTTGTCTCGGTCTCTCCTCCTCCTCCTCCTCCTCCTCCTCCTCCTCCTCCTCCTTCTTCTTCTTCTTCTTCTTCTTCTTCTTCTTCTTCTTCTTCTTCTTCTTTCTTCTTCTTTCTTCTTCTTCTTCTCCTTCTCCTTCTCCTCCTTCTCCTCCTTCTTCTCCTTCTTCTCCTTCTTCTCCTTCTCCTCTTCTCCTCCTTCTCCTTCTTCTCCTTCTCCTTGTTCTTCTTCTTCGTCTCTGGCTCTGGCTCTCTCTCCATCCCCCCACTCTCCTCTCCCCCTCTCTCCCTCCCCTCTCTCTCCTCTCCCTTCTCCCCCTCTCTCTACCTCCATCTCTCCCTCTCTCATTTCCCTTCTCTCCCCACCTCTATCTCCTTTCTCCCTAGTGTGTGTAGGTTATTTTGAATTTTGAATCACCATTGCTATCAACGTTTCTATTAACGTTGTTAGCAATGATGAATCAAAATCCAATAACCTAAACACATTAAGACAATACTGTCAAGACAAGCATATTCCTTCAAAACTCCACATACCATTATTTCTATTTTTGAGGTCTATAGTTATCTGATTCACCTCAAACAACCAAGGACACGAGGCCTCGATGGAATAGACAGCAGAATTCTGAAACTGTCAACTCGAGTTATCACTGAGACTAACATATATATACAACCAATGTCTTGAAAAGAACTATTTCCCCAATGCCTTCAAAACTGCTAAAGTGATCCCCATCTACAAATCTGTTGACACTTCAGATCCTTCAAACTATAGGCCAATCTCTATTATATCCCTCCTTTCAAAACCCCTGGAAAAACATATAACTAAACACTTAGTCCATCATATAGACACTAAAAACCTACTTCACCCTAATCAATCAGGATTCAGACAAAATCACCCGTGTAATACTGCACTGACTACTCTCATAGACAATTGGCTATCAAACATTAATAAAAATAAATTTTGTGGAGTATTATTTGTAGATTTCAAAAAAACATTTGATATAGACCATTCAATTCTTCTCTCCCGTCTCCAAAACACTTTCGGTATTAAGGGCACTGCCCTCACCTGGTTTAGTTCGTACCTGACAAACCGATTCCAAACTGTGGCAGTAAACAAGATTCATTCCACACCAACCAAACTAGAATGCGGAGTCCCTCAAGGATCTGTTCTAGGCCCTGTTCTCTTTACTCTCTACACTGCTCCCCTGTCACATGTTATTAACCGTCATCAGATCAACCATCACTTTTATGCAGACGACTCTCAGATTCTAAGCAGTGATACACCTGAAAATTTGCCTTCTCTCTTGACAAATATGTCCAACTGCCTTCAAGATATCCAAAACTGGATGATACAGAACAAATTACAATTAAACGCAGATAAAACCGAATCCATGCTTGTAGGGACCAAACACAAACTGTCTTTTATCACAACAACTTCAATAGAATTCGGCAATACGTCAGTCCCTCTATCCAGTGCTGTAAAGTATCTAGGAGTCGTTATTGACAACACACTCTCTATGCAAAAATTCATCACCCAGACCTGTCAGTCATGCTACTATCAACTACGGCGTATTAGTGCAATTCGAAAGTACCTGTCCACTGATGCAACATCCAAACTAGTCACTTCTCTTATTCTTTCACGTCTGGACTATTGCAATTCTCTTTTGGCTGGTCTGCCAGCATCATCTATCCACTCCCTCCAACGTATACAAAACTCTGCAGCTCGACTGGTCCTCAGAAAGAAAAAATCTGAGCACATTACTCCTCTCTTGCAATCTCTCCACTGGCTGCCTGTGCCACAGAGAGTAAACTATAAGATCAGTACTCTCTGTTATAAATGTCTCCACAAAACAGCACCCTCTTACCTCTGTGAATGTCTTCACGTGTACACACCTTCTCGTTCCCTTCGCTCGGCTGCAGATACCTTATCCTTAAAGATACCTAGATTCAACCTATCTACCGTTGGCCGCCGCTCTTTCTCTATTTCTGGTCCATCAATCTGGAATGACCTCCCTCTCTCCCTTCGGCAAAAGCCTACATATGACACTTTTAAATCCAGCCTCAAGACACACTTGTTTCAAACCTAAGATTTTTGCCTTCTGTTTTCATTTCCTATTTGTCCCTGCCTTCAACATTTGAAATTCCCTTCGCCCTGCCTAAATGTATAGCCTCTATAAGTGTGTGTGTGTGTGTGTGTGTGTGTGTGTGTGTGTGTGTGTGCGTGCGTGCGTGCGTGCGTGCGTGCGTGCGTGCGTGCGTGCGTGCGTGCGTGCGTGCGTGCGTGTGTGTGTGCTCGCGCTTTCGAATTTGCTAGAATTATTCATTGTCGGTGGTTGCTTGTTTGTTGTGAGGGTCGAGTGCAAGCGCTTTGATTTGTTTTTACAAGATATAGCGCTATATAAATTCCATGTATTTATTATATTATTACTATACAATTGACCACACACTTATCAGAAAGCTAGACCTGTATAATCTATCATCAAATAGTCTAGAACTACTTGCTTGTTATTTAAAAACAGACAACAGTGTGTCTCAACAACTACATCCACATCCAATCTAAAACCCATTCATTATGGAGTACCACAGGGATCAATACTAGGATCTATTCTCTTTTCATTATACATAAATGACCTTTCTCTGGAAGAAGTAGACGCTTTCAAATATCTCGGCGCTACCCTCACGAAAGATGGACGCTCCACCACAGAGATCAAGACCAGGCTAGCCATGGCAACATCAGCTATGGCAAAACTGAACAAGATATGGAGAAGCGACATCAGCTTCAAAACAAAAGTCAAATTGTTCAGATCCCTGGTCATCTCCATCTTGCTCTACGGGTGCAAAAGTTGGACAATGACCGCTGAAACCACCAAGCAGATCCAGACGTTCGAGACAAAAGGCTTCAGGCGACTGCTTGGAATTTCCTGGAAGGATAGGAAAACAAACACCTTTGTGCGAAGTCAAGTCGCACTGATGGCTGGCCCTCAGGAACCCCTACTAGCCACTGTCAAGAAAAGGAAGCTGGCATGGTTCGGCCATGTCACACGCCACAACACCCTCCCCAAGACAGTCCTACAAAGAACGCTAGAACGTGGCAGACGCCGAGGCAGACAAACCAAAAGCTGGATGGATAACATCAAGGAGTGGACCCACCTGGACAGTCCAACACTCATTCGGAAGGCGGAGGACAGGGCTGGATGGCGACGGCTGGCTGCAGAATCGTCTCTCATGTCTCCTCCACGACCATCCCGGTCATGAGAAAAGAAGAAGAAGAAGACCTTTCTCTACAGATCAAATCCAAATGTGAACTATTTGCTGATGACACAACCATACATACGAGCCATAACGACATTGACTCTCTTGCAACCACATTACAACAAAGCTGTAATGATCTTGTCAAACGGACAGAAATGAACCACATGTCTATTCACCCCCAAAAACAAAATGCATGCTGATCACCACCAGACAAAAGCGACAAAATTTACACCATAAACAGTTTCCAATCCATTTAAGAAAGGAAGCAATCGAACAAACCTCTCATCACAAAGTTCTAGGAATAACAATCTATGAAAACCTCAGCTGGTTCTACCACATATCTCATCTATGCAAATACTTGTCCCAAAGAGTATACCACTTGACTAAAATTAAACATTTTTTTGACTACCATTCAAAGAAATTATTTTTTCAAACGTATATACAATCCTCAATAGACTATGCTTCAACCCTCTGGGATTCTGCCAGTGCAAACACTATGAAACCATTATTAAGCCTATATAAACGTGCTCTCAAACTTATCCTTCTGAAGAAAACAACCTTACTTGAAGTGGATTACACTCAGTTAAGTATTCTCCCCCTACAACAAAGACTGAAATAAAACAAAGGCATAATGATGTTTAAAAAAATGCCAGGAGCTGTCCCCACATCCTTAAGAGATAAGTTCCCAATGAATCATTCCAGAAATACTGAAAAGCCAAGTGTCCCAATCCCAAGAATAGACTTGTTCAAGTCTAGTTTATACTCAGGCCCTGTGCTGTGGAACTCCCTTCCCGATTAAAAAATCACCTTCAAATTCACCTTGATGCATTAAAAATACTGAACCAGACTCATACTGTTGGATATATATATATATATATATATATATATATATATATATATATATATATATATATATATATATATATATATAATATATACCATATTCCTCTCTCTCTCTCTCTCTCTCTCTCTCTCTCTCTCTCTCTCTCTCTCTCTCTCCTCTCTCTCTCTCTCTCTCTCTCTCTCTCTCTCTCTTCGGATGAGACTATAAACCGAGGCCCCGTGTGCGAACGCACGCAGAACATCTTGTGCACACGTTAAATCCTGTTCCACTTTTCGTAAGAGTAGGCCATCGTGTGCCGGTGGGAACAGATGACATTTCCAAAACTGCATACACACGGGGACTGGATGTTATAAAGCACAAGAGTGCTTATTCCATTATCCTCGATATAAAAGAATAAATCAAATCAAATCAAATCAAATCAAATCAAATCAATCTCTCTCTCTCTCTCTCTCTCTCTCTCTCTCTCTCTCTCTCTCTCTCTCTCTCTCTCTCTCTCTCTCTCTCTCTCTCTCTCTCTCTCTCTCTCTCTCTCTCTCTCTTTCTCTCTCTCTCTCTTTCTCTCTCTCTCTCCCCTCTGTCCGTCTACCTCTCTCTTTCTATCTTCATGAAGGCTGTATTCATATTAATTTTTATGTTTTCAATGTTATTCTGAAAGCTGACTATTATTGAGCTTGATAAATGTGATTTTAATATCTCAATGTTTTAAGTTTAGTTAATATGTGCATTTTAATTATACTGAGTAGTTATTCATTTTTATGAATACATAGGCTATTCACAAACATTGATCATTACAGCATATATAAACTATGTGTACTTTATCTACAATGTGTAGATGTTCATATTTATAGCTATATTAGAATTTGATTTGTGTGTCACTAGTTAGTGATCTCTCTCTCTCTGTCTCTCTGTCTCTGTCTGTCTCTTCTGTCTCTCTCTGTCTCTCTGTCTCTGTCTCTCTGTCTCTCTGTCTCTCTCTGTCTCTCTCTGTCTCTCTCTGTCTCTCTCTCTCTTTCTCTCTCTCTCTCCCCTACTCTCTCTCTTTGTTACCATCCATATTGAGAAATGTTTCATTCATATTTTGTACAATCTAATGCCCACGTCTCGAATGTAATTGATTCTGCGTAACCTTTTATTATGATCTTATCAAGTAGGCTGAATAACTATGTCCATCGTGATTACGAAATGGTTATGATTTTATGACCATATTCATAAGATCGATAAGGTAGTAGAACATATAATTATGTCCCAAAATTTATGCTTACAGCAGATGGATTCCTCTTGTGTCCGTTTAATGATTTATTAAAATCAGGCATATATTTTCTTTAGAATGGAGTTTATTGATGACATGCGCGCGAATCCCTGTGTGTGTGTGTGTGTGTGTGTGTGTGTGTGGTGTGTGTGTGTTGTGTGTGTGGGGTGTGTGTGTGTGTGTGTGTGTGCGTGCGTGGCGCGCGCGCGTGTGTGTGCAATTATTTTGTTTTGCTTTTTGTTTTTTGTTCTTTTTTCGTCTCCCCTTTTATCAAAATGTTATGATTTATATGGCTTGTTTTGTTGCTAGATTTTTTTTTGATGTTCTGTTCCTGTTCTTTTTTTTAAAATTTCATTTGTTTGTTTGTTTTGTTTCCTTCTTATATAAAGTATGAATGTTAAAGAATCAAGTCTCAAGTCAAGTCAAGTCAAAACACTTTAATCATCCCTGAAGGCCAATTGTAATACTCACAGGCATATTGATACAAATCATAATCAAACACACGAAGTAGCTACATTTCATATTTGTTCAAACATTATATAACTTCAAATAAAATGTCACAAACACTCACACTCTACGCGCGCGCGCTCGCACACACGCAAACACACGCATACACACACACCACTGTTTAGATACAATGTTCTTAAAAACCATTGACTAGAAAAGACATATGATCACCATTATTTACACATTACACGCACGCGTTCGCACCCGCACATATACATGCATGCACACACACACACACACACACACACACACACACACACACACACACACACACACACACATACACACACACACACACACACACACACACACACACACACACACACACACACACACACACACACACACACACACGCTCCCCCCCTCCCATACAATCCACACCCACCCGCCCCCACACTCACACTTACACACACGCTGCCCCCCCCACCCCCCTTACCCATACACACCATCCACACACCCCCGTCCCCCCCCCCCCCCCCACAATTGGTAGAAAGACATGTGAATTTACAAGAAATTCAAAAAATCAATAAATCCAAAAATAAGACATACTTATTTTATGGGTACATATGCATGTATGTGCACGCTTGTATGCATTGGCTACATACATAACAGTGGCAGGTAAGTAATTCAGAGAGGTTTAAACACACACACACACACACACACACACACACACACACACACACACACACACACACACACACACACACACACACACACACACACACACACAAGAGCAAACAAACAAACAAACAAAAAACCAAAAACAAACAATCTCAGTCAGTGTTATTATGAGTTTAAAACTCGGATAGCTACTGGCACAAAGGAATTCCTTTTTCTGTTTGTTTTGCTGTTGTGGCATTGAAAACGACGTCCTGAAGGCAACAATTGAAATTCTGAAAGCAGAGCGTGGGAGGAATCGGCCAAAATGGCTGTTGCTTTGTGTACAAGCTGCTGATTACAAAACGACCTGAGGTCTCTTTGTTCTTCTCCGATAATTTTAGAGCAGATTTTCACAATTCTCTGAAGACCATTCTTGTTCTTAATGCTAAGATTATTGTACCAGCAAATGAAAGCAAAACTTAAAACGAGTGAGTGAGAATGGATGATATTGTGACCTGATATAACTGTTTGACTTTTATGATTCCGATGACACCGTCCGTCACACTTAGTTTTTCCTATGAAGTAAAAAAACAAAACAAAAACAACCAACTTTAAGTGCATGCGCGAGCGCGGATATATGATTGTGTAAATGTGATTGTGAATGTTTGTTTGTTTGTTTGTGTGTGTGTGTGTGTGTGTGTGTGTGTGTGTGTGTGTGTGTGTGTGTGTGTGTGTGTGTGTGTGTGTGTGTGTGTGTTGTGTGTGTGTGTTCGATATGTATGTGCATGTGCGTGAATGAGTGAGTGAGGTGTGTGTGTGTGTGTGCGCGTGTGCGTGTATAGATTATCATTATTATTATCACTATTATTATTGTTGTTGTTGTTCTTATCATTGTATATTCTTAAGTTCCTTTTGAGTCTATCTTTTCGTTAAAAATTGTAACAGTGTTGTAGCTATATAGTTTTTGGGTGTAGTTTTCTTAGTTAACTTGCTTGTTTGCTTGCTGTTTCATTTCTGTTTGTCTGTTTTTGTGTTAAAGTGGATTTTACTTTTTGTTTTTGTTTTTGCTTTTTGTTTTCCTTGTGTGCATGCAGGTTTTTTTGCTTTTTGTTTTAGATAGATGGCTGGATAAAAAAATTTTTTTATTGCTTACTCACTGTACCATATGGAAATACAATTTTGATTTGATTTAATTTGATTTGATTTCTCTTACCCGGACCTCTATGGAGTTCTCGCCATTGTACTGGATATCATCATCTTTGTAAAGCCAGCTGTCACATACATTCGTGTGAGGTAGGCGGAAAAAGACCTCCCGGCTCAAACACCACACGGGTCTGTCCACCTGGCCACCAATGATCTTCACCTGCAGCGGGCGTCCCTGTTTGGGGGGTTCACATCCCCAACATGAAACAGAAAAATAACAACTGACACAGTCTGGCTTACGAAGTAAGGGAATGAATGCATTTTTCTTCTTATTATTATTTTGCTTTATTTCTTTTATACCATTTTAGGTCCCAGCAGATTTCTCTGTGTGAAATTCGGGCTAATCTACCCGGGGAGAGCGTGTCGCCACAAGAGCAGCGCCACCCATTTCTTTCTTTTCCTCTCTGCAACTGTATTTGTTTCCCTATCAGAGTGGCTTTTTTCTACAGAATTTTGCCAGGGACAACTCCCTTGTTGACGTTGGGGGTGTTTTACGTGCGTTAAATAATAACCTGTAACACACAGGACCTCGGTTTATCGTCTCATCCGAAAGACTAGCACCCAGACCACAACTCATGGTCTAATGGAGGGGGGACGGGGCAAGTTTAAGGCCCAAACGGGATTCAAACCACCGCACACTTCGACCCGGACTTTCCGCTCTCTAGACAGGCGCGTTACCTCTAGACCACCGATCGACTTTAACCGAGGCCCCG
Organism: Stramonita haemastoma; assembly: GCA_030674155.1. NCBI lineage: Eukaryota > Metazoa > Mollusca > Gastropoda > Neogastropoda > Muricidae > Stramonita > Stramonita haemastoma. Next base: position 15,055,710 of record CM060328.1, read on the forward strand.
TGTGCGAACGCACGCAGAACATCTTGCGCACACGTTAAATCCTGTTCCGCTTTTCGTAAGAGTAGGCATCGTTGTGCCGGTGGGAACAGATGACAATATTACAAAACTGCATGCACACGGGACCGGATGAAAAAAAGCACATGATTGCTTATTCTGTTATCTCGATATAAAGAATAAATAAATAAATAAATAAATAAATCCACATTCTTAGTCGTTGTCGAGCGCTCAGACAGCTAGCAACTATTGTTGTGTATAGTGTAGAGTGGAAATGCGCTGTGCTGCTGTTAAGCGCCTGGCATGTCAGGCCAGCGCAGCGGAATTGAGGATGAAGGGATGTGCGAGTTTACAGCCTGGGCAATGGGGGGCGACACGTACTCCTGGAATGGGGCGACACGTACTCCTGGGCAATGGGGCGACACGTACTCCTGGACAATGGGGCGGCACGTACTCCTGGACGTGGGGGGGGGGGGGGGGGGGGGGCGTTGAATGAACGGTCACAACGTCGAGTGCTGCAGACACCATTTGTGTGTGTGTGTGTTGGGGGTGGCGGCGGTGGTGAGTGGGTGGGGGGCGGCTTGTGTGTATTGTGTGTGTGTGTGTGGTGTGTGTGTGTGCTGTGTGTGGTGTGTGTGTGATGTGTGTTGTTTGTGTGTGTGTTGTGTGTGTGTGGTGTGGTGTGTTTGTGTGTAGTGCGTTGTGTGTATGTGTGTGTGGCGCGTGTGTGTGGTGTGGTGAGTGTGTGTGTGTGTGTTGTGTGTGTATTTACGTGTGTGCGTGTGTGTGTGTGCGTGTGCGGTGGTGGCAGTGTGTGTGTGGTGGGTGGGTGTGGGTGTGTGCAATGCAGTACTAGGTAGAGACAGCTCGTGTGTATATAACATAGTTATTTTACGCACATAGGCACAGACAGACAAAAAGACAAAGACTCACACTCACTCATACATACACCATCCCCACCCTCCAGACCCCCCCTGAAACACCTACACCCCCCTCTACACCCCCCTCTACACCCCTTGAAACACTCACACGCAGGTACACAAACACACACCCATACACACACCCAAACCTACCCCCTACACACACACACACACACACACACACACACACACACACACACACACACACACACACACACACACCGTACACCCACCCACACACACACACACCGGTACACCCACCCCCTCCACAAACACCCGTACACCCACCCCTCCACACACACACACACACACACACACACACACACACACACACACACACACACACACACACACACACACACACACACACACACACACACACACTAAAGACAGCTAGTGTGCCATGCCCCTGTCCCTACTCAGGAGGGAGGTGGAGGTGGAGGTGAACGTCCTCTCCTCAAACCAGAACGCCTCCATACCCGGCTGGCGGATCGGACACAAACAGCGGGCCTTGGAAAAAAAGGTCACCTCTATCGCTGCAACAGTTTATCATTGTTGTTGTTGTTGCTTCTGTTGTTGGTATTGCTGGGGGTTTTGTTTTTATCTCTTTCTTCTTGGCATGCTCTTTTTTAAAGCAATTTTAAGACGAATGGTACAATAGGACTTTAGGCTGTCAGCATCGTTTTCTAAACATTTATAATAATCAGATTTCATAAGCATTTTAAAGGTAAGGGTGTTCACATAACCTTTGTTGTCGTAAGGGGAGCGAGGCATCAGAGACCTCATCTTCTCTAGGGGCTAGAGTATTGAGGACGGCTCCCATCTCTCTCTCTCTCCCTCGCTGCTTTACCCTCCCTGACCCTAAAGAGGGCAGGTACCCATTTACAGTTTGGTGAACTGGGGAACTGGACTGAAGCTGAGGCGAACAAACGGTCACACCCATCCATTTGGTAGCCACGCTCGATGCTGCTTAACCTTGGCTGGGGGAAAGCGCTCTGACCACAGATCTATCCCGTCCCCATCCCGTTTTCTATATACAGGCTTCATAAACATAGCTTGTTTTAATAAAAGGTAAAAGGTAAAGGAAGAGTTAAAGTGGTATACAATACAATACATTTTAAATTTATTTTGCATTTCCCATTATACACCACACCACAGCAGATTTCCCTGCCTGAAATTCGGGCTGCTCTCCTCGGGGAGAGCGTGTCGCTACAAGAGCAGCGCCACTCATTTTTTCTTTTCCTGTCTTCAACTGTATTTGTTTTCCTATCAGATTGGCTTTTTTCCAACATAATTTTTCCAGGAACAACTCTCTTGTTGCCGTGAGTTCTTTTACGTGCGCTAAATAATTATGTGCAACACACAGGATTTCGGTTTATCGTCCCATTTGAAAGACTAGCACCCACACCACCACTCACGGTCTCATGGATGGGGTAAAAGTTTTAGGTCCAAACGGGATTCGAATCATCGCACACTTCGACCTGGACTTTTCGCTTTTTAGACAGGGGCGTTACCTCTAGACCACCAATACATTACAATGCAATGCAATGCAACGCAACGCATCAAGATTCAAGATTTAATTCGCCTTTGACCCCTCTTGGGGCATGGAGGATTTCAGAAAACAAAATAAACTCTAACATATATAATTTGCATTAATAGAATACGTTCATACACACAATTTCACAGGTATAAAAATATAGTCAACCTTTTCATTAATGTCAACTTTACTCTTAACTATGAATTTGCTCAGTTTTAACAACATGTTATTATCAGAAGAGAACAAATTACAAAATGTGAACACGGATCTTGGATACAAATATTCATGAGGTAGGACATTCTTCCGAAGCTCAGAAAACTTTGGACATTCCATTATGAAGTGAAACTCATCTCCTATCGTTTTCATGTTACATTGTTTACAAAGACGATTTTCGTGCGGAATGCCGTTGACTCGTCCTGTTTCAATCGGCAAAGAATGGTTTATACACCTGAATCTAAATAATGAAATCACATTGTTATATGGCAACTCACCAATGTATTTTTCCATCTTAAAGCATTTTTTGTAATTGCGATAAAATATACATTTATTACTTCTTTGCAGCTCTTCTGACCATGACTTTACAAAATTATCCTTTAAAACCTTAATGACGTTCCGGCATAAACTATCTTTGTTTACAAAAGTCTGTTTTTCCCACACACAGTCAAACCCTGTTTCTGTTAAAATTTTATGATTTTTTTTATCCATTCTGGGCAATGCACACTCTTTGTATATATAAATCATACAATACGTATAATTTTGAAGATTTGTCAGAATTGTCAGTAACAATGCAACGCAAGGCAACGCACCGCACCGCACTACACCACACCCCCCACCCACCCCACACCAGCTAAGCAACCAACCAAGTAGACAAGAGGAAAGATATATATATATATATATATATATATATATATATATATATATATATATATATATATATATATATATATATATTATATATATATATATATATTATGTATATATATATGTGTGTGTGTGTGTGTGCACACGTTAAATCCTGTCCCGCTTTTCGTACGAGTAGGCCATTGTGTGCCGGTGGGGGACAGATGACAAGATTGACAAAACTGCATATACACGGGGACTGGATGCAAAATAAACGTACATGAGTGCTTATTCCATTCTCCTCGATATAAAAGAATAACTAAATACAATAAGGAAAGAAAGAAAAGAGAGACGATAGCCTATCCAGTGCAGCAGTGGTAAAAGTCCCACTTACTGTTGACCCTGAGCCACTTGTCAGTGAAGAGAGAGACTCGCAAGCGAAGCAGCTGTCCTGGCAAGGTCTCCAGTGACGTGGGGTCTTTCAGCGGGGCCCCTGTGTCCAGGTGCAGTCTGCACAGCCTCACATACACGTCTGACGGAGCGCGACTCGCAGGCTGCAACATCAGCAAAGGGGGGGGGGGGGGGAGTGGGGGGGGGGGGTGTTTTTCTGGCTGTTCCTTTCTGGTTTTTTTTTATATTATTATTATTCTTTTATATCGAGGATAATGGGATAAGCACTCTTGTGCTTTTTTTTTTTATACATCCAGTCCCCGTGTGTATGCAGTTTTGTAAACGTCATCTGTTCCCACCGGCACACGATGGTCTACTCTTACGAAAAGCGGAACAGGATTTAACGTGTGCGCAAGATGTTCTGCGTGCGTTCACACACGGGACCTCGGTTTATAGTCTCATTCGAAGGACTTTGGGGGAGAGTGGAGTCAGCACTGATGTTAACTCCAGGAGAAAAATCTCCTCTCCTGTCATGTTCATTATCCTCGATATCAAAAGAATAAATAACCAAATAAATAAATACATAAAAATGTCCCCTAGGAGTGGGTGTGACCACGATGCAAGATCCAATGGCCTAGCTGGCTACAAGGAGTTTTGAGGGGAGCTAGTTGAGAAAGGTCAAAAGTCGAAGTGCAAAATGGGTTTTGTTGCTGTTGTTTCAATGATAGGAATAAGCATAATTATACAAGAGGTTAATTTTTCATCAGCTCTCAGAGTAAACCTCCATATCAATATAAAAAAAATCAATCATATCTACTACAAAAAGCAAACCCAGTCTTTCTCACCAAAATAAAAAGAGTTAGGCTATAATTTCTCAGAGAGAGAGAGAGAGAGAGAGAGAGAGAGAGAGAGAGAGAGAGAGAGAGAGAGAGAGAGAGAGAGAGAGAGAGAAGACAGACAGACAGACAGACAGACAGACAGACAGACAGACAGACAGACAGACAGACAGACAGACAGACAACACACACACACACACACACACACACACACACACACACACACACACACACACACACAACACACACAGACAACGAGAGACAGACAGACAGACACACACACACAGAGACACACAGACAGACAAACGGACAGACAGACACACAGACAGGCAGACAGACAGAGGTCATAAACATAAACACCCTATCAGAGCAACTATGATGATCAGGAGACAAAACACACGCCAAACAAAAAAGTGATTGACTACCTCTCCTCAACCCCTGTCCTCTCCACTCCGCTGCGCCACGTCCTTGTGTAGAGACAAGTCCATGAACACAGCCAACCGGAGTCAAATTAATGTGGTGTCTTTTCGTTCCGGGGCTAAAACTCTCAAGGTTCACCAATGGGGAGACTTTCGCGTGTACGAGTGTCCACCCCCCCCCTCCAACTTTAGGTAGCCGCCGCATTCGGATATCAGGGGATGGTGTCTAAACATGACACCTATGTGCATGCGTGTTTCCTTTATTTTTTTTTAATGGTCATCAGTTCCTACCGGCACTACATGGCCTACTCTTCCAAAAGGCAGAGCAGGTTTTTGATGTTTGCGTAAGATGTTCTGCATTTGCACGAGGGGACTCGTTTATAGTCTCATCCGAAGAAATTTGACATTCCTTTCGATTTTTTCGTCAAACTGGGAAGAAAGGGCGGGGCTGGGGAATTGAACTCAGAACCTCACAGTTCACTGTCGGCGACCTTCTGACCCTTCCCACCGCCTTCCTCCTTTTGTGTGTGTGTCAAGTCAAGTCAAGTCAAAATGATCTTTATTGAGGGTAAAAGATTAAGTTTACACAACTTTTTTTCATCCTGCCCTCACAAAAAAATCAAGAAAATTGACTTCTAAAACAATCAAAGACAAATATCAACCGTGGTTGAAAACTAAAATAAATGAGGATTTTCATCCAAACAGAATCTTACAAGATAACACTGAAGACAGTAACATAAACTCAAGTCATACAGACAAAATAATGGAAATACAAAAATAACATGGGTATGAATAACAACAAAGCAGCCAAATATGTCGAACATAAAGGCGTGTGTGTGTGTGTGTGTGTGTGTGTGTGTGTGTGTGTGTGTGTGTGTGTGTGTGTGTGTGTGTGTGTGTGTGTGTGTGTGTGTGTGTGTGTGTGTGTGTGAAATCAAATCAAATAAAATTTTTATTTTCAGATGGTACATTGAATAAGCATCGATTTGCCTTTTTTTTTATCAAGCCATCTATCTAAAGTAAAGAACAAAAACAAAAAAAACAACAACTAAAAAAACCCAACAAAAAACAAAGCAGAAAAAAACATAAACAAACAAACAAAAAAGGGGGAAAAAACAAAAACCAACAAACATTTCACCAACAATAATTAGCTAACATGATTTCAACAGCCTTAAAAATAAAATATGTCTATAAATAATACAAACAACAACAATAACAAAAACAACCAAATAAAACCCACTCAAAATAACACACACACACACACATACACACACACACACACACACACACACACACACACACACACACACACACACACACACACACAGCGCGCGCGCGCGCGCGCGCGGTTCGCGCGCTAGTCCACTCACCACGTATGCACGTACGCGCATGCACACATTTAAAGTTTTAACAAAATCATATAGTGTCAAACAAACAGCTTATATCAGTTTCAATATCACCAAAACCATTATTTAAGACTTAAAAAAAGAATCCATGAAATGTCAATAAGCAATTTACGTCAGATTACAATATCTCCATACTTCAGTTCATACTTTATATATTAGAAGGAAGAAAAGGAAAAAAAACAACAAACGCAACACTACCATAATTTTTATGATAATACCCATCACCACTGAGAGGAAATAACATATACACTAACAAACATACAATCAAACAAACAAAAAAACCAACCAAACAAAAACAACAAAAAAACAACCACACAAAAACAAAATAAACAAAAACAAAAACGGGGAGTGGGTGGGTGGGAACGGATGGGGAGGGGGTATCAAGGAGGAAGGGGGAAAACACAAACAGCAAACAGAAGAATTATAATAACGATTTATGATTATATTAAATAAAAATCCTTACACATACG
>CM060328.1:15070021-15092521 GCA_030674155.1 Stramonita haemastoma
ATTGAAGAAAAGCTTTCACCGCGACAATTGGATCCATTCCCTTACCACTCTTTGTGTGTGTGTGTGTGTGTGTGTGTGTGTGTGTGTTGTGTGTGTGTGTGTGTGTGTGTGTGTGTGTGTGTGTGTGTGTGCGCGCGCGTGTGTGTGCGTGCGTGCGTGCGTGTGTGCGTGCGTGCGTGTTGTGTGTGTGTTATTATTATTTTTTAATCATTTTATATCGAGGATAATGGGATAGCACTCATGTGCTTTTTTCATCCAGTCCCCGTGCGTATGCAGTTTTGTAAGTCTTGTCATCTGTTCCCACCGGCACACAATGGCCTACTCTTACGAAAAACGGAACAGGATTTAACGTGTGCGCAAGATATTCTGCGTGCGTTCACACACGGGGCCTCGGTTTACAGTCTCATCCGAAAGACTTTTGGGGAGAGTGGAGTCAGCACTGATGTTAACTCCAGGGGAAAAATCCCCTCCAACGGGAATCGAACTCGGGTCGTCAAATTGCCAGCGCAATGTTCTAACCACTAGGCTATCCCGTCCCGTGTGTGTGTGTTGTGTGTGTGTGTGTGTGTGTGTGTGTGTGTGTGTGTGTGTGTGTGTGTGTGTGTGTGTGTGTGTGTGTGTGTGTGTGGTGTGTGTGTGTGTGTGTGTGTGTGTGTGTGTGTGTGCGTGCGCGCGCGCGCGCGCGCGCGCGTGTGTGTGTGTGTGTGTGTGTGTGTGTGAAGGGGGGAGGGGGCAAAAATCACAAATCTCTGTATCTCTGTATCTGTCTGAGTATTATCTTTCCTGTCCGCAAACTGTAATCGTTTCCCCTTAGTTTGTCACTGCATGGGACATAACTGGTGTGCTTGACGTGTGTTGGCAAGAATCAGGCAGTATTGGTGCGGTGTTTATTTATTATTCTATTTTTATTTATTTATTCTTTTATATCAAGGTTAATGGAATATGCACCCATGTGCTTTTTTCCATTCAGTCATAAGCAGTTTTCTCATGTGTGCATATATTTATAGATTGGTATTTCGGTAGTCTAGAGTTTAAGGTCAGGTCAGAGGCTTCCTCTGCTACTGGTAACCACGTAATCCAGTACTACCTGCCACATGTGGGGAGTTAACCCAACCCAAAAATCCGACTTGGAGAGGAATGGGCTCCACCAGGTTCAATTTGCCCAAGACACATCTATAAGGACAACAAACGGAATCTCCATACCGGATCGGTCGTCGCCCGGGTTACCAAGGACCGTGCCTTCTGTAGCACATCAGGACAGAGGTAGAAAGTATGCCACTGGTGTACAACGCAGCAAGATCCGTGCCAAAAACTAACATCACCATTGGCACTTGGAATGTAGGAACACTAAGAGCCACAGGCAAAGTGGAAGAACTAACACATGAGATGGCCACATACCAATGGCACATCCTTGGGCTCTGTTAAGTAAGGTGGAAAAATATGGAAGAAACAACAACCCAGGAAGATCACAAAATATACTTCAGTGGAAAACAGGTTAAGCATGAACAGGGCGTTGGGTTCCTCATTCACAAGGACATTGTGAACACCGTCATAAGCTTTCAGCTAGTGTCCAGCAGACTTATCACCATCCGCTTGAGAGCAACCCCCTTCAACATCACAGTGGTACAGGCATACACCCTTACATCAGACAGTACGGATGGAGAAATAGAAGAATTCTATGACCACCTACTAAGGAATTCTAAATCTAGTTCCCAAAAAGACACCCTTGTAGTACAAGGTGACTGGAATGCCAAGATAGGTGCAGATGCCAACAAAGACTGGGAGGGCATTCGTGGACCACGCTGCAACAAAGAAACAAATGAAAGAGGCTTGTGGCTCCTGGCGTTTGCCAGTAACCACAATCTCGAGCTAGGGAATACCCTTGGCCCACATAAGAAATCCAGAAGATGGACATGGCATAGCCCAAATAGTGAACGCCACAATCAAATAGATTACATCATGGTGAAGGAAAGATTTAGGACCAGCGTAAACACTGCACGAACATGAAGTTTTCCAGGAGCGGACATAGGGAGTGACCATGATCTTGTAATGATGACATTCCGACTCCGTCTCAAAAACTTCACAAGCCGAACAACACCAGGATCAAGTTTGACTTCGAGAAGCTGAAGGATCCAGAGGTAGAAGACATTTTTCAGGCAAGGATAGGTGGGAAGTTTGCAGCACTCACTCTGATAGACTCAGATGATATGGATATAGATACCTTGACAGATGGTTTCAACACAGCAATGACTGAAACAGCAAGCGAACTTCTTGGCAAATAGCGACCAGTCAAAGAACCTTGGGTCACATCTGACATCTTACAGCTATGTGACAGACGCAGAGACTTGAAGAAAAAGAAAAATGAAACCAACCGCATAAAGAGCAGAACAATATAGGGTTCTTCTTCTTCTTCTCATTGGTTTAATGTCCGTTCACTACAAGGTGATTCAGACAATGGTACATTCACGTTAAGAATGCACTGAAAAGGGGATGAGGGGAAAAAGTGAAAGGATAAAGAAAATAATGGATGATGATAAGTTTATACAATTTCATTTATAGTAACTGACCTACTGGTGACTGGCAAATACTTGCTGCAACTGATATTAGGACATGCGACTCGGAATCATACAGAACACTTTGGAAATTTCCGTATTTTCCCCTTAGATCTATCCCTTTGCTTTTATACGAGGCAATGAGCACAGGGCAATCAAACAGTATATGGTGGACTGATAAAATAGCAGAACAAGTACAGAAAACATCTTTTGAATATTTAGTTTTCCAAGCATTTAGACGTATTTTATGAATTATAATTTCTATATTTCGTGGGCAACACAAACGATCTAAGTGAAATCTAAAAAACTTTGAATATACAGAGTTTGCAAGAATTGAAATAATTTCAAATGAAGATAAAAGATAAACAATATAGGGTACTCAACAAAAGAATCAGGAAGTCCATGACAGAAGCAAAGGAGAAATGGATTGGCGAACAGTGCCAGAACATTGAAGAAAACATCAAGAAAAACAACAGCAAGAAAGCATGTCAACTGGTGAAAGACCTGACTGGCGCAAAACAGGGAAGAAACTCAACAATCCAAGACAAAAATGGGGAGTGCCTCACTGATGACCAGGGGGACAGATAGCCTAATGGTCAGAACATTGCGCTTGCAATTTGACGACCCGGGTTCGATTCCCGTTCGAGGAGATTTTTCTCCCGGAGTTAACATCAGTGCTTACTCCTCTCTCCCCCAAAGTCCGTTGGATGAGACTATAAACCGAGGCCCCGTGTGCAAACGCACGCAGAACATCTTGCGCACACGTTAAATCCTGTTCCGCTTTTCTAAGAGTAGGCCATCGTGTGCCGGTGGGAACAGATGACACGATTTACAAAAACTGCATACACATGGGGATTGGATGTAAAAAAGCACAAGAGTGCTTATCCCATTATCCTCGATAAAAAAGAATAAACTAAATTTAAAAAGATATTCTGAACAGGTGAACATCCAGAAGTCCTCAATGTCCCCAGAATCACAGACACATACAGCCACCTTATCCTCCGAGCAGAAGTGGAACAGCAGTCAGATTGCTAAAAAAAAGGGGAAGTTAGCAGGGGCTGACAACATTCCAGCTGAGCTGGTTCATACTGAAGGGGAAACCATGATCAACGCTCTACTTAAAATCTGCAACAAGATCTGGCAGACAGGAAAATGGCCAACACCATGGACACAGGCACTCATCGTCACCCTCACCAAGAAAGGAAATCTTCAGCAGTGCCAGAATTTCCACACAATAACCCTCATATGCCACCCAAGCAAAGTCATGTTGAAGATTATACTGGACAGGCTGAAGCCACTAGCAGAGACCATCATTGCTGAGGAACAAGCAGGTTTCAGAGAAGGGCGTATCTTTGTGCAGCTTTGTGGGCAACCACGAATTTGTACAGCATCAATGTAAACCTGATCAGAGTCATCAAAGAGTGTACAACAAGGACACCAGTGCAGTGTACTACAACAGCAACATTGGAGAGTGGTTTCGAACAACAATTGGAGTAAGGCAGGGCTGTCTACTCTCACCCTCTCTTTCCAACATCTTCCTAGAGAGAATCATGGCTGATGCACTAGAACACCATAAAGGATCAGTCAGCATTGGTGGCAGAACGATCACAAACCCCCGCTTCGCAGATGACATTGACGGACTAGCAGGATCAGAACAGGAGCTTGGCAGCTTAATAGAACACCTGAACAAGGCCTCTAAAACATACCGCATGGAAATCAGTGCAGAGAAGGCCAAACTGATGACCAATAACACCAAGAGCATCAGCACTGATATCAGGGTCAATGACAAGGAGCTGGAAACAGTTCACAGCTTCAAGTACTTGGGAGCCGTCGTATCAGACAAGGGGTCCAAGCCAGAGGTAGTATGCAGGATTGCACAGACAATAACAGCACTGTCAAAACTGATCACCATCTGGGAAGATAAAGATATCTCACTCAGTCCAAGATCAGACTAATGCGCTCCCTTGTCATATCTACATTCCTGTATGCCTGTGAATCATGGACCCTGACTGCAAATTTGGAGAGAAGAGTACAGGTAGCAGACATGAGATGCTTCTGGAGACTCCTTGGCATCTCCTACAGAGACCACATAAGTAACGAAGTGCATAACAGAATCCAGCAAACCATTGGTCCCTACGAAAATCTTCTATCAATCATAAAGAAGCGTGTACTTAAATAGTACGGGTATGTCACAAGATCAAAAGAACTTGCAAGGCCAATACTGCAAGGCACTTCCCAAGGAGGAAGAAAAAGAGGCAGACCAAGGAAGAGATGGGAGGACATCAGCGAATGGACAGGCCTAGAACTCAACAAAATTTTGGGAAAGGCAAAACAGAGAGAGGAATGGAGGGAACTGGTTGTCAAAATCTTTATGGGTGCCCCCAAGGTCGCCAGACTAAGGGGTATATAGATAGATAGATAGATAGATAGATAGAGTTTCTATCTATCTATTATCTTCTATCTATCTATCTATCTATCTATCTATCTATCTATCTATCTATCTATCTATCTATCTATCTATCTATCTATCTATCTACTATCCACCCACCCGCCCGCCCGCCCGTCCGTCCGTCCGTCCGTCCGTCCGTCCGTCCGTCCGTCCGTCCGTCCGCCCGCCTGTCTATCTATCTATATCTATCTATCTATCTATCTATCTATCTATCTATCTATCTATCTATCTATCTATCTATCTATCTATCTATCTATCTATCCACCACACCGCACGCCCGCCCGCCCCCCCGCCCCGCCCGCCCGTCCGTCCCGTCCGTCCGTCCGTCCGTCCGTCCGTCCGTCCGTCCGTCCGTCCGTCCGTCCGTCCGTCCGCCCGCCCGCCCGCCTCTATCTATCTATCTATCTATCTATCTATCTATCTATCTATCTATCTATCTATCTATCTATCTATCTATCTATCTATCTATCTATCTATCTATCTATCTATCTATCTATCTATCTATCTATCTTTTGGACGGAATATTAATAGCTAAGTGGCCAGGGTTTTCGCTTTCCCCAAGCTGAAGTTAAGCAGCATCGAGTGTGGTTACCAATTGGATGGGTGACCGTTTGTGCACCTTGGCTTCAGCACAGTCCCTCCAGTTCCCCCAGCTGTAAATGAGTACCTGCACTCTTTAGGGTCAGGGAAGGTAAAGCAGGGAGGGAGAGGAGAAAGGCGCCGCCCTCAAATGCTGGCCCCTAGAAAAGCTTAGGTTTCTGACGCCTCGCTCCCCTACAACCACACAGGTTATGGGACACCTTTACCTTACGGGGTTTTTTGTTTTTGTTTTTAAGAGTTAAAGCACCTGCCTAGAAATCGAAGTCCGGGTTTAAAGTGTGTGGTGGTTTGATCCCCGTTTGTGCCTGAATCTCCCCCCTCCGCCCTATCCACTACACCGTGAGCGGTTGTGTTGGCACTAGTCTTTCAGCTGAGACAACAAACCAAGGTCCTGTGTATGTCATTTAGTTAGCGCACGTAAAAGAACCCATGGCGACAAGACAGTTGTTCCTGGAAACATTCTGTAGAAAGAAGCCACTCTGATAGGGAAACAAGTACACAAGCAGACAGGGAAGGAAAATGACAAAGAATGGGTGCCGCTGCATTTGCGGTGACGCGCTCTCTCCGGAGAGTTGCCACCCAAAATTCCCGCAGAGAAATGTGCTGTGACTTGATGTGGTGCACTATACAGTGCGATTTTCAGGTCTGTGCCATCTGTGCCATCTCTTCTGGCAGTGTCTTCAAACAGGGCAAATCTTAGCCACCAAGTGCCTAACTTCCGAGACTGGTTGGTTTGTTTTTAAAGCAAAGGTTTTGAGTGAAGAGACTTTCTGGTAAGAAGAGAGAGAGAGAGAGAGAGAGAGAGAGAGAGAGAGAGAGGAGAGAGAGAGAGAGAGAGAGAGAGAGAGAGAGAGAGAGAGAGAGAGAGAGAGAGAGAGTCTTCAAAAAGTTTAGAAGGCAAACTACTCAATATTTATTTCGATCCTTCGCTAAAGCTCTAAAGTTTATCAATGGTTTAAGAATTTTTGTATGTATGCAACCATTTTTACCCACCATTAGGGTAACTGCATTCCGACTTCGGGGATGGTGTCTAAACACGGCACCTGTAAGCATACGCTTTTTTTTCTACATTGTCATCCGATCCTACCAGCACACACAGTGGCTGGCCTACACTTCCCAAAAGGCGGAGCGGGTCTTTAGCGTATGTACAGAAATGTTCTGCGAGCACATACACACGGGGCTTCGGTGGATAGTCTCATCCAAAAGGACTTTTGGGGGAGTGGAGCCAGTACCGAGGTTAAATCCAGGGCAAAAATCCCCTCCAACGGGCGCCTCAGTGGTGACTGAATCCCGAGTTGTCATATCAAGAGCGCAAACCTCTGACCACCAGGCGTTATGCCCCCCATCCCCCCCTAAGGTCAGGTGTGAAATTGGCTGGGGCGAAAAGCTGTGTCAGTTATTGATGTCAGCTCATTGCCAAGCCCTACACTAAAATATTGTAATGTAAAATGTTACGTTGAGATTGCCTTCAGCGTGACAAGCTCTTCACATAACCTGCACTCTCCTAAAGGAGAAAAAAAAAGTTATCTGAAGTCGGAGTATGGCTGCCTATATGGCAAGTTACTTGAAAACAGTCATACACGCAAAATCCTCATTCAAGTGTGCAATTTTCAATCTCACAGTGATTCCCAGGTGGGATGAGTGAGTCATAGGGCACCGTTCTGGGTGACCCCCAGGTTGTGAAGCGGGAAACGCACAACAACAACAACAACAGCAACAGCAACAACAACAACAGCAACAACAGCAACAACAGCAACAGCAGCAGCAACAACAACAACAACAACAACAGGAGGTATACATTGACTTGACATGTTTCTTATAGCATGGCAGACCAAACACAATCACACACAAAGGAAAACAAAACAAAGAAAACCCTCGTACATTGGCACACACGTGTTATTGGGTTACAGAGAAGTCATCTGACAAAACCACAAAATGTAGTAATGGTTTATGGTTTCACAAAGTACATCATTTGCTTCGCAAGCATTGCACCTCTCAGTTTCATTTATTCTTTTTCAAACATGTTGAGCCTGTCTTTACCTTATTTTTTTTCTTCATCTCTGTGTTAGCAAAGTGTAACAGCAATGTCGTAATTTTTACCACTATAATCATGTCAGTTCATAAAAATTATCTGAATTTAAATATTAAAAACTGCCCCGTTAAGATGCTGGGGGCCTTCCAGAACAAACAGCGTTCCCAAGTTTCAGATATTCTGTGCTAGGAATTCCCTCTTTTCTATCATTTTCTTTATTTCTGCCTTTTTTCTGTTTTTTTTCCGTGTCACCTCCTCCTTTATTTTCTGCCTTCTTGGTCCACTGTTCTGCCTTTTTTTGTTCTATAAAGACCATGAAACAACATCTCTCTCCCACTCCGGTCAGATGCGCTGGGCCTGACTTCTCAGGCGCTTAGCGGCAGTGCAACGTATTTTCGCTCATATGACAGACAACAATAGTTACTGTCTGAACGTTCGACAACGAAGACAACGAAGACAACGAAGACGACTATAAAGCGATGTTTTTGATTGTAAGGATTGGAGCAGGCAGCTTTGGGGTGAAGTCCATCTGATCACAACCTTACCGAAAAACAAGCGCAAAACAATAATAAATAAAAAATAGTACTAGTTAAAAAATAACACACAAGCGGAAAAATTGCTTACAAATTACTAAAACATAAAAAAGTTTGAAAGATTCAGACAGATAAAATTACTACGTGAAAACTAAAAGTCGACATCTGAATCATAGATACAAATTTCAACTTTATCACAGTTTTCTTGAAACCAAGAAAGAATTGTATACTTTGGATAAATGCAAAAGAGATAAAATCTTCTGGCTTTTACTTTCTATTTTTTTTATAATACTTAACACGATTTTTTTCTTTTTACTTCAAAAAACAAGTTAGTGAAGAAAACAGCCCGAGGAGGAGCAGACCATGAACGTCCAGCCTCGATGGCCATGCATGAACAGACAAGTCATCTTGGTCGCCATTCTGCATACTGGTCACGCAATATACCTTACTTTTTTTTAAAGTTATGACAGGACATAGAAGAAAATGACATGACATTGATAACCAGTACACTACAGTGGTATGGACAGTTTAAAAATGTTAATGCTATAGTCTCGGCTTAAAGAAGGCGAGCTAATCTTCATAGAGCAAAACGAAGAAGAAAAAGGCAACAAAAAGAATTTAATAAATGCTCCCTCCCCACAGAAAAAACCTAATAAAATAAAACAAAGCCCCCATAGCAGCAAATCTAACATAAACTTTCAAATCTTTCAAAACTTTTTTCATATCATCAGTACATGATAAATCAATAATAAATCATTCCTACTAGTGAGAACGTTGTTGTTGCCATCATGCTACTACTTTTGAGCGAATGAAGGACTCAAGTCTGTGTAGATCTTTCCAGATAATTGCACCGTAAAGACCTTTACACCTTTTTCACTATCAGTAGATAGAAGTCCATCTGATCACAACCTTACCGAAAAACAAGCGCAAAACAATAATAAATAAAAAAATAGTACTAGTTAAAAAATAACACACAAGCGGAAAAATTGCTTACAAATTACTAAAAATAATATCGTTGTCACGTGAGTACCGAAAGATCAGATGACCCTTCTCTCATAACTCTGCTGGCAGAATAAATATAACTTTTGGTCCAACAAAACTGACTAGAAATTAAAAAAAAAAAAAACAAGCCAAGAGGAGGAAGCCCTTGTGATTATGACACAGCTCACGATAGCGTGTCTTTCCTGAAGTATATCGCGACTGATCCATGTCCAGTTTCTGTGTCATCGTCTTTGTAGCATGGCCGATTATAAATAGGCTTAAAAACATGGGGACACATACTTTAAACATAAGTGCTCATAAATACATGCATACGTGCATACACACGCACCCTAAAATATAACATGCATGCACACACGCACATGCACGCTTATGCACCGTCATGCATTCGTACACACACATGTGCACGCACACACTCATGCACGTGCACGCATACTTATGCTTACGTTCCTGCATGCACACATGTTCATGCAAGCACGCTCACGCCCACATGCATGTGCGCCCACGTATACACACGCGCCCTTATGCACTCAGACTTACACACACGCGCACGCACGCCACACACACACACACAAACACACACGCACGCACGCACGCACGCACAAACACACACACGCACGCACGCACACAACACACACACGTACGCACTTAAACACAGAAAATGTCCAGCAGTAAGACTCATTATTGACTTGGTTATATTATATTGCTCATGGTTATTAAAACATGGATGTACATGTATAAATATCTCAAATCCTCACACTTAATATGCTGCCTGCATTAGTGACACCTCACATTGCATCTTAAAGTATATAGCTCCTTGTATTTTAGCTGCATTCATTTGAGAAAGTGTTCTCAACTTAAAAATACATTAAAAATAGTTTAAAAGCTGAAATAAATATCTAAAAATAAATATTCATGTAAAACGTTTGAAAACAAAAGTGCAAGAAAATTCCCCAAACTGAAAGAAATACCTTAAAAATATAAATTACGCGTTCGTGCATAACTTTTGTTCTTACAGCAAAGCGTTCATAGAGGTGATGGCACGTACCAACTTTTGACACAACTCCCCTTCAATACTTTAATCCCCGAGTACAAAAAAATGATCAAACGATATTACCAGCATTTCTGTATACACAATCATAATAATCCTGCTTAAACTACCGTCAACCATCTTCTGCTACAAGCTGCCGAAATACAAGCACTCAAGCCACCTTCCCTCCACTTAAGACCACCATTAAAAAAATAATGCGACTGGTAACAAGTTTGTTTTCATGAATATAAAATGTCCAAGTAAAAAATAGAAGCCATCACCCCCAACTCCAGCAACCTCCCCCCCAAAAAAAAACAACAACCAACAAACAAACAAAAAAACCCCAACCAAACAACCCCATAGCGCACAAATCCAACATCACTCAGTCCTGGGGGCTAACTTTAATGCGCCTCTCCCTTTTACCAAGTCCATGTGTGGTCAGTTCCTGCTAAAATTAGCACCAGCTGACTCTGGCTGGGATGGGATGGAATGATCAGCAACTGAGAACAGCTAAAAGTGGGGGGAAACTGACAGCTGTGACCCCCCCCCCCTCCCCCGAAACTACAACCTCCCCTCCTCTCTTTCTCCCCGTCTGTCTTGTCTCTACACACTCTACAGGCACAGCGGGGTCACAGGGAGCGAGCTCTACTGCGCCACGGAATGCGAGGATAGCCAGTGGCCGTGACAGCGGCGGCAGCAGCAGCAGCATCAGCAGCAGAGGCCAGAGCAAGAGGGGGGATGGTGTAGGAGGGCAGACCGCCCCCCACCACCTGCCTGACGTCACTGGGCTTGTCCCCCACCTCCACCCTCACCTCGCACCTCAGCGACCCCGTTGGCGATTTGACTGTCAGCTGAGAAATCAGGATACAGCAAACACATCAAATACTAATGCTGCACAACATGGTGATGGTGATAACAACAACGACGACGACGATGAAACAACAGCAGCAACAGCAACAACAACAACAACGACGACGACGACGACGACATTGACAACAACAATAACATATAATAATAATAATAATAATAATAATAATAATAATAATGATAATAATAATAATAATAATAATAATAATAATAATAATAATAATAATAAAACATCAAGAATAACAACAATAACAACAATAATCATAATAACAATAACAATAACAACATAAAAATAACAATAACGACAACGATAACGACGACAATGACAATGACAATGATAATGACAATGACAATGATAATAATGATGATGAGAAGAAGAAGAAGAAGAAGAAGAAGAAGAAGAAGAAGAAGAAGAAGAAGAAGAAGAAGAAGAAGAAGAAGAAAAAGAAGAATGATAATAATAGTAATAATAATGACGACGACGACAATAACAACAACAGCAACAACAACAACAACAACAGCAACAACAGCAACAATGACAATAAACAACAACAACAACAACAACAACAACAGCTACTGCTACTGCTACTGCTGCTGCTGCTGCTGCTACTGCTACTGCTACTACTGCTGCTACTGCTACTGCTGCTACTGCTACTACTACTGCTGCTGCTGCTACTACTACTGCTACTGCTGCTGCTGCTACTACTGCTACTGCTGCTGCTACTACTACTACTACTACTACTACTACTACTACTACTACTACTACTACTACTACTACTACTACTGCTACTGCTACTGCTACTGCTACTACTGCTCCTGCTCCTGCTCCTACTGATGATGATGATGATGATGATGATGATGATGATGATGATGATGATGATGATGATGATGATGATGATGATGATGATGATGACGATGACGATGATGATCGGCCTCCAACACAAAAAAAAGAGAACGGCAACTTTGTTTGACCCCAACAGCAAACTACACCACATAACACAACACAACATCAACACCAACTACCTACCGACTATTGTGTCCCCTCCAAAAACAACCAAAAAAAAGAAAAACAAAAAGAAAAACAAAAGCTAAGTGGGGTTGACACTGACCCGCACGATGAATTGGAGGTCCACAAAAATGAAGTCTCTGAGACTGGCCGAGCTCTGACAGTCCTGAGGGATGGTGAATCCCTGGATGGCCCTGATCCAGTCCCTGTGTGGGGGCAGCGGGGGCAGCAGGACCTCCAGCACCCTCTCCCTCTGCTGGGCTGCAGGCACCAGTCTGTCCCACTTGTCGTAGTCTCGGAACTTGTATTCCTGTTAGTGGTTTAGACATCGTCAAGTCAGCACAGAGAGGTAGAGGTAGTAGTGTAGTGTGAAGGTGTGTGTTTAGGTGTGTGGGGGTAGTGTGGTGTGGTGTGGTGGTTGTGGTGTGAGTGTAGTGTGTGTAGTGTGTGTGTGTGGTGTGTGTGTGTATATGTTTGTGTGTGTAGTGTAGTGTGTGTGTGTAGTGTGTGTGTAGTGTTGTGTGTAGTGTTGTGTGTAGTGTGTGTGTAGTGTGTGTGTAGTGTACAGTCTATAGTGTGTGTGTAGTGTGTGTGTGAGAGAGAGAGAGAGGGGGGGGAGAGAGAGAGAGAGAGGAGAGAGAGAGAGGAGAGAGAGAGGAGAGAGAGAGAGAGAGAGAGAGAGAGAGAGAGGAGAGAGAGAGGAGAGAGAGAGAGAGAGAGAGAGACGCTTTAACGCTTTAAACGCTTTAACAGTTTATTGTCATTGCCCAACTGGGCCTTTTGACAAGGGAGGTAACACAAATACTTTTTTTGTGAAACGGTAAACAAAATGTGAAATATGTGATCAGTACAATTAAGTTTCCCAAAAAAACAAAAACAAAATCCATTCATTTGTAATCAACTAACATTAACATAGGCGTGAAACGAGCATAATTAAGCCTATGCCATTTATCAGTTATTACTTTTATATATTTTTCTGTCTGAAACACAGATTTAAAGGAAAAGAACCAGCTATATTTACTTTTACTTTCCATATCTGAGTGCCAGTTTTGTTTAAAAGAGCAAATAAGCCTGTCTTTAAATTCCGAAAGAAACTGTCGCTCATTTCCTACTTCCTGAGACATCCACACAATCCCAAAGCCATGTTCCGACAAAACTCTTTTAACTTGATAAGCCCAGTTCTCTTTGCCCAGTTCCATCTGAATAATCAACATTTCATATGATTGTCTGCATAAACGTGTTTGTGGAAGTTTCAACAGTTTTAACCAATATTTGATGCATTTCACAAAAGTTCTTATATACAAAGGATATCTTCCTGTCTCTCCATAAAGTACTGTGTTAGATGCATGTATTGGCACGTTTAAAAAACGTTTTATGGCAAATGTGTGCACTTTTTCCATTTGGGTATTTACATATAGTCCCCATATTTCTGAGGCATATGTAATCAACGGTTCTATCTGTGTGTCAAATAATTTCCAAAATAGGGAACAGTCTATCGAATTCAGCTTCCGTAATGTTTTTAGAATTTCTATAACACCTTTTTTACCCTTCCTACAAGATTCTTGCCATGCATAATTTAGACTAAGCCTTGTTGAAAACATCATTCCTAAATATTTATACGTATTTACTATTTTGACTTCAACATTACCGTAAAACCACTTTTCACTTACTGCTAAATGTCCACCCATTCTAAAAACAATAACATTTGTTTTGTCCATATTCACTGTTAAATCGAAACGATCTGCCTCTTCTTTTAAGATATTTAACTGGTGTTGTAAACCAATAACAGTCTCAGACAAAAGGATAATGTCATCGGCAAAAAGTAATAAAAACACTTCGATTGCTCCCGGAATCATTTGAATGCCGTGTTTTCCTTTTTTTGATAACTCAATAGCTAGTTCATTTATAAAAAATGAAAACATTTGTGGGCTTAAAATACAACCCTGCTTCACTCCCTTGGGGCATTCAAAGAAATCAGAATATTCATTCCTTGCACGCACGCACGCTAAAACTGACCTATAAATAGCTCTCAGGGCCGTATATAGTTTACCATTCACACCGTTTTTTCTTAGTACATGCCACAATATATTTCTATTTACCGAATCAAAGGCCTTTCTAAAGTCCACAAAAGCTACGTATAATTTTTTATTGGAAAGCAAATGTTTTTGAACAAGAGAATAAAGAGTAAATATATGATCTACAGTACTGTACTTTGCTCTAAAGCCCGCTTGCTCTTCAATTAATTTTTCTTCATTATCTGCCCATTGAGTTAATCTCTTATTCAAAACGTAAGTATAAAGTTTGCTTAAGATACTAGTGAGAGCTACTCCGCGATAGTTATCGGCATTATTAATGTCTCCTTTTTTAAAAATCGGAATTATTACTGACTTGGCCCATTCTAAAGGGAAAGCACCACTTTCAAACAAATGGTTAAATAACTGAACAAGAAAAGTAATTACAGTGGAGTTTGCATATTTGAGCATTTCTCCAATTATTTTATCGGGACCAGCACTTTTTCCTGTTTTTAAATGTTTAATAGCATCAATAATTTCATTTTGAGTTATAGGATTATTAAACAATGGTTCAAACATTTCATCTTCTTCTGGCACATCTACATTCTCTTGTGTTTCTGTACAATTAAAGTCATTAAAAACCTTCAAAAAATGATCATACCATTGATGAATAGTTATATCGTTATATACTAATGACTTACGGTTAACAGATCTGATGACAGACCAGAATGTTTTGGAGTCCTTTGAAGAATCTTTAAGTTTCTCTAATCTTTTTTCGTCAAAATCTCTTTCTTTTGATTTTCTTAAATTAATGTATTCTTTTCGCGCAGTCGTATACATTTGTCTTTTTTCTGATTTATCCTCATTTGTTTTACAACGTTGAAATCTTTTTAATAATCTTTTAACTTCTTGTTTCTTTTGTTCACATTCAGCATCAAACCAATCATTCCATTTTTTTCTACCTTTTCTAACTGTTCTAACCATGCATGCAGCAGCCCCACATAACGCTTTAACAAACTGATCTAAGCTATCATTTATATTTGTGTTTAATAGTTGGGAAGCTGCTTCAATGCTTTCTTGAAATTCTGAACTATCAAGCTCATGTTTATATATATCAACAAAATCTTCTGACCATATGATTTTTTCCACACTCTCTTGTTCTCTACTTTCACTATCAATACATTCATTATCTATTTTCCATGTTATTTCAACAGGGAGGTGCCATGAATAAACACAATCCCCAATACACAAATCAAAACATGTTAATATTTGACTAGGAACAAGAAAATAATCAATAACACTGCATCCATTAGGAGACACAAAGGTATACTCCCCCTCCCTATCCCCTTCACAACAACCATTCAGAATCCCCATGTCAAACATAAAACATAGATCTAACAAGGATCTACCAAAATTATTAATTGTGTCATCCTTAGATGCACGCACACAAGGTTCATCATTCATACCATCATACTCAACATCAATCAAATAATTTGACATCACCTCAAGGTCGGCTTGTTCTTGACCTGTCCTGGCATTTAAATCTCCAATAATCATGAAATGAAAATCATCTTTTTGAAAATACTGTAATAAGGTTTCCTCTAATAATATAACACCATCTTTAATTAGTTTTTCATTGTAAATAGGGCCACCTTCTGGCACAATATAGCATGATATCAAAATAACATCTTTATCTAAATTGAAAATACATTTGTTTACTCTAATAGCAATAGTGTTGTCACACTCTATTTTAATCTCTGCTACATAACTTTCTAAAGATTTTCTTACTAATAAAAGCACTCCCCCAGAATTCCTTCCATGATGTGAAAGTTTTTTTGCAGGTACATGAAACTTAATATAATCAAGAAAAACACCACTGTAGTCAAAACTAGAATCAAGAAAAGTTTCTGTGAGACAAACAAAATCAAACTTATTGACATAGTTTATAAAGGATACATCTTTTAATTTACTGTACAAATTTTCAACGTTATAGTTTAAAAATGATAGTTGACTTGGATGGCCGGGCCTGTCCTAGCTCTTTCTTACGCTGCTAGGACGCTGACTCCTGCGACAGTTCTTGTTGTCACTGGCCACTTTGCCACGAGCAGACGACTTGCCGGGCGGTTACGCAGGAAATCCCGCATACCCGTCTGCTGGTAGGACTGCGGGCCGTCACGTGCAGCACGCTCGTCACTGCCGGAAGAACCCGCCACGTCATAGCGAGGGGAACCCCCGCCAACTGCTGAGCTGTGACGTTCATCCCGCAGAGTCGCCCCGTGGTTGCCATGGTACCGCCCGCCTGCACTGCCTCCGGTGACGTCACTCCTGCGCTGTTCCCGTGGTGCACGTGCCACAGAGGGAGCGGAGGAAGGAGAAGGGGGCCTGCCGCACGTGGTCGTCTGTCGGCTGCCAGGCGTGGTGCGCTCCTCTGACGTCACAGCCCCTCTGCCGGTGAGGAAAGGGGAATCCCCATGTTGACTGGGCTGTGAGGAGGGGACAGGGATGGAGGACTGTTGTGTACCCCCACTCTCCACCACGTCTGCGTAGGATCGGGGGTCTGGAAGGCTGGGCCCTATCACCATCTGCCCCCTGTGGAAGTACGCCCTCTTCCCCTCCCTGCGTGCTGCAGCCACCATCTGCGCCTGGGCTCTGGTCAGGTCGTTGGCCACCCTGACACCTTTGTCTTGCAGCTTCTGCCTCAGGTCCTTGCCAGTCAGAATGTTCATTTTGTCTCTCCACCTATTGAACTTGGCAATCATAGGCCTGGGCTGTCCATCTCGTGCCTGCCCTGTACGATGTGCCCGAGCTATGTCGTCCAGTGTCCAAGACTTGTTAACATCCACACTATTCAGCACATTGATGATTGACTGAGCACAGGAGTCATGGGTTTCTCTGGCACTTTGTTGAGGAATGCCAAACAAGCGTAAGTTATCTCTTCTGGAGAAGTCTTCCAGTCTGTCTGTGTCAGTTTTTAATTGTTCGATTTCTGACTTCAAATCTCTGATGGTATCATTTAGTTGTTGCACCTCTTCTCTGTCTTCATTTCTTTCTTCAAACAGCTGATGAATGTCTTCTGTCATTTCTGTGACTGTCCCTGTCAACTCTCTCTGATCTCTTTCCAGCCTGTCACATCTTAGATTTATTTCTTCACATTGTTGTTTGACTTGCAGAAGTTCGTTTTTAATTTCCCCTAAATCATTCCGGATGACGCTAGTTTGCTCTGAAAACTGCTGCTGAATGTTCTCCATTACTGTGCTCATCAGATCGCTGACATCAGTTGGTGTAATCGGTGCTGTATCTGTGTTGTCTTTTGCGTCCTTCTGTCCATCCGTATTGGGCCCTGGGTTTGTTTCCACGTCGCCGCTTAGCAACAGCCTGCGCAGGGAGAAGGCAGCGTGCTGCACGCAAAAGGCCACGAGAAGCACAGACACGTGCAACTCCGACTGACACGCTGGCCCACTGTCACTGTCACACACATCTGCCATCTCCTGCCATGCCGTTCCTTTTGAAGTATGCCACTCAAGGCAAGCACAGTCAAATGGCACACATTTGATTAAATTTCTGACAAGACAGTTAATCAGAAAAATCAGCATGGCACAGCACCCAAAGCCCACCACGATATCAGCTGTTGACAGGTGTGTCACGGTATCGGTGTTTTTGCTCACCTGTGTCGTGGACATCTTTTTATAAACGCCTGTCACACGCTGACATTTTGCAGAAAACACCCCAATAGCCGCCCTCCACATCATTAAGTCCACCATTTTGAGGTATATTTAGGCACTGATGTTTCTTACTAACTGCAGCACAAGAGACAGTTCCGAACAATCCTTTGAGACGTTGTGGCACACACAGTTTTACGCTGCGTCTCACATGCACGGCCGCCTAGACGCCATGTTTTATCGTCCCCCCCGAGAGAGAGAGAGAGAGAGAGAGAGAGAGAGAGAAAGAGAGAGAGAGAGAGAGAGGGGAGAGAGAGAGAGAGAGAGAGAGAGAGAGAGAGAGAGAGAGAGAGAGAGAGAGAGAGAGAGAGAGAGAGAGAGAGAGGAGAGAGAGAGAGAGAGAGAGAGAGAGAGAATTGAGATTCGGAATCGGAATCGGGTTCGGATTCGGATTCGGATTCGGATAATTTTATTCACAAAGGCCAATGCCCCTTAGAAGGGGTTTACATACAAGATAGAAACACACACACTTTGTAAGTTTTCACAGACTGACATAATTATTATGTTGACAACATACTGCGTACTTTAAATGCTTTGTATAAGTATACAGCAAGTTTTTTGCAATATTTTCATTAAGAGTCGTCATCAGCATCACTAATCTGAACAACACTGGCTGTTGAAAATACTTCAAAGGAATTAGTTGTTCTCGCAGCTCTTTTAGCTCCGGGCAAGACAAAATAAAATGAAGTTCATTTTCAAGTGCATCATGACACAATGGACACATCAAATTACGATCATTGACAGATTTGTAACGATAAGAATGTAAATATATATCAGAAATACCAAATCTGAATTTAGTCATTAAGCGTTTCATATGTCTTTCTAAGGGCATAGATAAATAAACTGGAACACAAAGGAATGGGTTCAACATTCTATACACATTAAATCGATCACTCTCTTGAATATGTGAAGACCAAGTCTGCCATCTACAATCTACCAGTCATTGCCGAAATGTATGAATAAAACCAGTTATGTCCCCTACACCTTGATTTTCCCACACAACCCCAAAACCAAATTCATATAGCTTTAATTTTATGTTTGACACCCAGTTTTTTTTTTACCTCTTGCTTCTAAATTCATTAACATTTTATAAGCTTTATATGGCAATCTATGTGGTTCCATTTGTGTCAGTTTCAGCCAGTAACGAATACGAGAGAGAGAGAAGAGAGAGGAGAGAGAGAGAGAGAGAGAGAGAGAGGAGAGAGAGAGAGAGAGAGAGAGAGAGAGAGAGAGAGAGAGAGAGAGAGAGAGAGAGAGAGAGAGAGAGAGAGAGAGAGAGAGAGAGATTTGATTTTGATTTGATTTGATTTATTCTTTTATATCGAGGATAATGGAATAAGCACTCTTGTGCTTTTCTTCAGCCAGTCCCCGTGTGTATGCAGTTTTGTAAATGTCATCTGTTGAGAGAGAGAGAGAGAGAGAGAGAGAGAGAGAGAGAGAGAGAGAGAGAGAGAGAGAGAGAGAGAGAGAGAGAGAGAGAGAGAGAGAGAGAGAGAGAGACAGACAGACAGACAGACAGACAGACAGACAGACAGACAGACAGACAGACAGACAGACAGACAGACAGACAGACAGATAGACAGACAGACAGACAGACAGACAGACGGACAGAGACAGAGAGAGGCCGAGAGAGACCGAAAGAGAGAAATACAGACGGACGGACAGATACATTTAGATAAAAAGACATGGTTAATTTCTCCACAGTATAATCTCCTATCATCATGGCAATCGACAAAGTATCTACCCAACCCATCCCAACCCAACCCAACCAAGCCCTACCCTACCCTACCCCACCAACCAACAAGCCCTACCCTAACCTACCTACCCTACCCCACCCAACCCAACCCATTCCAACCCATGCGGATCCAACCCAACCCAACTGAAGCCCAACAAGTGCAATATTTTGTACAGGGTGAGGGAAACTCAAAGAATGTGGGATGTCAGGTTGTATACAACCACCCCACTCCCCACCCACACTCCCCACCCCCCCACTCCACACCCCACTCCACTCCCACTCCACCCCCACTCCACTCCACTCCCACTCACTCCACCACTCCACCCACTCCCACTCCACTCCCCACCACTCACCCACACACTCCACCCACCCACCACCCACCTCACCCCCCACCCACCCCACCACCCACCCACCACCCCATCCCACCACCCCCATCCCACCCCTACCACCACCCTCCATCCCCCACCCCATCCCACCCCACCCAACACCCACCCCACATCCCCCCACCCCACCCAACACCCACCCCACCCCACTCCACCACTTGTCAGGCAGGGCACTGCACTCTACCCCCACCTTGTAGAGCGTGAGGCAGGGCAGCAGGGTGTGGGCGGAGGGGTTGTGCAGGTGCAGCTCTACAGGCAGCGGACAGCCCCGCATCCCCAGCCCAGGCCGCACCCTCAGCGCGCAGCTCACCAGCCCCCGGGACCGCGGGAACCCCAGGTACCCCTCTGCCCAGTCGCTCTGCAGACCCATCAGTACAGTACAGTACATGCAGTGCAGTGCAGTGCAGTGCAGTGCAGTGGAGCGGAGTGCAGTGGAGTGGAGTGTAGCGTAGTACAGGGCAAGCAGGACAGGGCAGGGCAGGGTAGGACAGGATAGGACAGTAATTACAGTACAGTACACTACAATACAGTGCAGTACAGTACAGCACAGTACAGCGCAGTACAGTGCAGTGCAGTGCAGTACAATACAGTGCAGTACAGTGCACTACAGTGCACTCTTCCGAAAAGCGGAACAGGATTTACCGTGTGCACAAGATGTTCTGCGTGCGTTCGCACACGGGGCCTCGGTTTAAAGTCTCATCTGAAGGACTTTTGGGGAGAGTGAATGAATGATGGAGTGGGTGATTGGGTGAATGGGCAAGTGAGCTAAATAAATAGCCCCCTCTACTCCCACCCACCCCACCCATCCCAACATAAACCTCAAAACAAAAACAAAAGAAAAACAAAACGAACAAAACAAACATACACTAATAAATAGCTAGCTAAATCCACTTTACAAAGTGAACGTTTCGAAGTTGTCTGAGAATGTTTGAACCAATATGAAATGTATCTTTCTTGTGTCTTTCCGAGACAATGATTCCACAACCAACAATCACTACACCTCTCAGTATTGTAATTACGCTTCATGGGATAATCAAAAACGTGTTTGACTTGACTTGACTTACAGCCCACTTATGCTCCCCAGACAGATCCACCATGGCAGCGACATTTCTGATGGGGACAATCACTATGCTCTCGTGCATCTTCACCACACGAGTCCTGCGTAGCAGGCCCTGCTGTCTGTCCAGGAGTTTGACGACCCCTCTGACCTTCAGGTGACTGCTGACCCAAGCCCGGTACCTTGTCCCGTAGAAATCCCAGGAGTCGGGGATGTAGGCTGGGATGCGGAGAAAGACATGGAAGTGGTAGGACGGGGTCTCGTCGGCCCGGGGCTCTAGCACCAGGCCTGTGCCTTGTGATGGGAAGAGAAAAGAAAAGGAATTTTTATAAGTGCATTTTTTTGTTTGATTTGTTTTTCTATCCGTGTGTGTTTGTGTGAGTGTATGTGAGTAAGTGAGAGAGAGAGTGAGTGAGAGAGAGAGAGTGAGAGAGAGAGATAGAGGTGTGTGTGTGTGTGTGTGTGTGTGTGTGTGTGTGTGTGTTGTGTGTGTGTGTGTGTGTGGTGTGTGTGTGAGTGAGTGAGTGAGTGAGTGAGTGGGTGGGTGGTGCGTGCGTGCGCGTGTTGGTGTGTTGCGTGTGTGTGGTATGTGTGTGTGTGTGTGTGTGTGTGGCGCGTTTGTGTGTGTATGTGTGTATGTGTGAGTGTGTGTGTGAGTGTGCGAGTATCTATCTGTATATCTTCCTCTCTCTCTCCATCTCCTTACCCCCACTGTCTAGATATATATGTATATCTCAATATAAAAAACAGTAACAACAGCAGCAGCTGCAGCAACAACAATAACAGCAGCAGCAGCAGTAGCAGCAACAGCAGCAGCAACAACAACCACAACCAAAACCAGAATGAACAGAATCTTCGAAGGGTATCTGTAACCGTCAGTTCTACACATGTACAATAAACCCCCATGCAGATCCCTAGATCTATGCCTAGTAAAAGGTTTCACACCTCCCAGTCGGGGCTTTCAACACTTCACCACCTATTACTACTGCTACTGCTACTGCATAACTGCTACTGCATAACTGCTACTATTGCTGCTGCTGCTGCTGCTGCTGCTGCTGCTGCTGCTACTACTGCTACTGCTACTGCTACTGCTACTGCTACTACTACTACTACTACTACTACTACTACTACTACTTCTACTACTTCTACTACTACAACTATCAGTAATGTCACTACCACTCCTATCACTCCTACTTCACTGCAGGCACTGTGCAGAAGTAACCTGTGGCCCAAGAGTGTGTATTTGTCCGTCGTGTTCGACGATGACCTTTAAAACAGCAGAGGAGGCAGCTGCTGTTTTGGAAACTGGGCACAAATTTGATTATAGTGGAGATACCTTGCCCACAGTACATCCCCACTCTCTGCCAAGAGGACATAAGGACAGTCAGCGTTGGAGATGTTCTCCAAAGGCTAACTAGCTCCCAGGGCTGCAGCACATAATGACTGTCTTGCACAAGCCTCCTAGACAGAGTCATAGTCGATCACTAAAGACTAAGCTGTAAAGTGGAATTCCATGAGTGGGAAAG
>CM060328.1:15102521-15107521 GCA_030674155.1 Stramonita haemastoma
GAAACAGTAAAGTAGCCTTAAGTTTTGTTCTAGAGTTCAATATTAAATGTTGACATGACTCAGATCGAAGAACAACACACCAATAAAGGACTGGGTGCAAGCAAGTTTCAACATACCCCCCTTCCTTCGTCACATACACCCACCTACCCACACTCACACCCACATCACCCCCCCCCCCCCAAACACACACACACAAACACACACACACACACACACACACACACACACACACACACACACACACACACACACACACACACACACACACACACACACACACACACACACACAAAACAGCTTGAAAAAACCCTCTGTGCAGCAAATTCTCAAGAATTTAGGAAGACAAATCAGCAAGTAAGACAACATCTCACAGTAATTCTTCCTGGCCTTTTGAAAAAAAATTACTCTACATAATCCCCACCAGTATCACACGTACAATAAGAACACTGTCTTCTTTGCTGCTTTCATGCATTCCTGGGGGTCACCCAGAATGTGTGCCTCTCTCAGATATACCACGCAAGAATCACCCTGAGTTTTGTAAGTACACAACGGGTGAGAAGTTTGTGAGTATGACTGTTTTCAGGGACCTCGCTCTATAGGCAGACACACTCCAGCTTCAGAGGATGGTCACTGTCTGACTAGTGGACCATTCTCAAGTGTGGTTGGATGGTTTCCACGAAGCGTTTTCCAGGGAATCTCATTCTCGTCAATCCTTTTTTCTGAACAAACTAATGACAAATCATTTATCTAACATTCTATCCTACGGACCCTTCCGGTCTTTAATGGGGGATCATGATTTCTTTGTCTTCCTTCAGAAAAACAACAACAACAAAACAATTAAAATCTTCTTCTTCGTCATTAAAATGCTCACATCACACAGCAACTACTGTTATTTATCATACCAGCAAAAATGCGTTGCACTGCCGTTAAGTGCCTGACAAGTCAGACCCAGCACATCCAAATTTAACATGGGAGAAAAATGTTATCTGTTTGTCTTTAAAATTCAGTAGAATGGACAAAGAAGGCAAAAAACAGATTGGAAAGAGGTGACAGGAAGAAAAAGAACAAGGCAGAAACAAAAAAGAGGGTTAGAAAAGAGGGAATTTCTAGCACAGATTTTCCAGAAGGTAGGGATGCTATTTAAACTGACCGACCCTGGGATCTCTAAGGGGGAAGGAACAATCACATCTCCTAGAAGCACTACTGATAAACTCATATGTCAACATCAACGATGGTTAGATCATCATAACATTTTTACACACCACAGCCTTAACATACAAATGAATCTTTCCGCGTTTTTAAAAAAAACAAAAAACCCATCAACAAACAAACAAACACCACCACCCCAATACAAATAAACACCTGGACTATTTATACAGTTTAAATTCCCTGTGTGTCTGGAGAAAGTCGTCAGGTCTCTCCCTGACCAGCTGCTCCAGAGAAGGCCGCCCACACACCTGACTCTCCCTGTTCCCACTGCGGTCCACTTTCAGGCCGTCTGCAGGCTGTTGCGGCGTGGCGTATTCCACCCGGATGTTGTCACGTGACGACACAGAGGGGCATTCTGGGAAGTAGTTGTAGGGGAGGAGGAAGAAGGAAAGATGGCTGCCAGCTGTGGGGGTGACGGGCATGTCTTCCGTGTGCGGGATGTGGTGTGTGCCCAGGGTGATCCAGAACACCAGGTCCTGTGGACACAGGAAAGTGTATGCACACGCACGCATGCATGAAATCTGCTGTGACATAAAGTGGTACATAAAATATATAAATAAAATATAACATGTACGCACTTAAGTAAGAAAGTACAGGCTTACATGCTCGTACGCACACATACACGCAAGTTTAAATGAACACAGACACACCGCACGTACACACGCGCACACGCACCCACGCGCGCACACACACACACACACATGCACACATCCACACGCACGCTCGCACGCACGCACACACGCACGCATACACATCCGCACACCCACACGCACACTCGCATGCACGAGTGAGCACGCGCACACACACACACACACGAACGCACGCACGCACGCACGCGCGCCACACACACACACACACATACACACCAGTTTATCAACATCTAATACCAGCTCTGATTAAAAAGCAGCTGATAAGTAAGCAATCAACAACATAAACATGTCAACCGTTCCTTACTAAAAGCAAACCCGGAAAGCACACTTAAGTTAAGGCTAGACGATGAAAACTAGACAGCTAATAGTAGGCCTCCCTCAGGTTTGGAAGACTAGGAACACACAAAAATCTCATCATGGGTAAACCTCGGAGCTCTAGCCCTAACAAAACACCTCCCCCTTTAAATACCAACACCAACAAAAACCAAAACAAAAAACCCCAACAAAAACAAACCCAAGCCAAACGAAAGCCCAACCCAACAGCCCAGGCCTCAACAAGACAGAGGCCCTGCTCCCTGACCTCGTCCACGATGCTCTGGCCGTTGATATAGTCGTTGAAGTCGGTGACGGGGTTGAGGCTGTCGAACATGGCGTAGGGGAGCTGCTGACCTCCTCCTCGTCATCCTGCACGGTGACGGCCAGCTGCTGGCGGGCCCAGGGGATGGACTTCTCGTTGCTGTCTCCCGGGGTCAGCAGCTGCTTGGACATGCCCGCCACGTGCAGCCTGTCACAACAGCCAGGCACAACATGGTGTCTAAAAAAACAACAAACAACATCAACAATTGCTTTTAAAACAACAACAACATCAACAATTGCTTCTAAAAAAACAACACCATCAACAGGTGGCAGCCTCCCTGATATGGACTTGAAGAGCGGCAGGGCTATTTCATTATGTTCCGTTTCCATTTCTCTCTTCTTTCCATCCTTTTCTTCTTCTCTTGTTTGCGGTGTGGGTGGGTGGGGAAACAAATAGCATTCTTCATGTGTGGGTGGGTTCAGTCTAATTGTTCTCTGTGACTGGTTCAATCATTTTCTTCAGTTTGTTGATATGCATACATCCCCCCTCCCCCAGCCTTTCCTCTTTCACTTTATTTGATATTTCTTTTTGGATTTTTCAAAAGCCTTATCTAAGATTTGTTCATAAATTTTTAAAGTGTTAACAGGGAACTGGGTAGGTCCGTGGTCAGAGCACTCCCTATCCCCAAGCTAAGGTTAAGCAACATTAAGCTTGGTTACAAAGTGGATGGGTGACAGTTTGCGCGCTTTTGCTTCAATACTGTCCAGCAGTTCACCTAGCTGTAAATCAAAACCTGCTCTCTTTAGAGCCAGAGACGGTAAAGCAGCGAGGGAGAGGAGATGGACGCCGCCCTCAACATGCTGGACCCTGGAGAAGCGGAGGTCTCTGACACCTTGCCATCCAAACACCACAGTTATAAAAAAACACCTTTATCTTTACCTTTCGTGTATTAACTAGACTATGAAATGAACACAGAGGCAGCATGCGTGTATACACTGTGATCACACACGGTGTGGGCAATGACTCACCTGTAATGGCCCCGGCCAAAAGCTGTGTCAGTTACTGATGTCAGCTAATTGCCAACACTTAAATGTTATTATATTGTAAAAATAGTAACATGCTGAGTTGAGATTGCCTTCAGTCCTGACAAGCTCTTAGCATAACAACCTTCCCTCTCCTTTAATCTAAAAAAAATTCTCTGAAAGCAGAATATGGCTGCCTAAGTGTCGAGGTACTTGAAAACAGTCATACGCGCAAACTTCTCATTCAGTGTTCAATTTCAATCTCACAGCGATTCCCAGGTACGGTGGAATGAGTGAGTCAGAGTGCACATTCTGGGTGACCCCCAGAGTGTTAAGCTGGGGAACGCACAAAAACAGCTGACCTGTAGGCTCTGGGGACTCCCAGTCTGGTCTTGTTCTGCTCGTTATGCACGATGTGGTATCGGGGCAGGTCAAAGTTGTATTTGTACACAGCCTCGTTTTCCGTGCGGTACAGGTGACGCTGAAACTTGGTCTGTCTGTACATAGATTTGAAGACCTGAAACCAGACAGCATATTAAAAAGAATGTTTTATTATTTTTAATCTATTCACATTATGCTTTTATTTGCTATTGTTTTGCTGTTGCTCTTGGTTTGGCTTTGTAATTGTATGCCGCTGGTTTATAACTCCTGGTTGTACAATTATCTTCAGTCAGGCCCCTAGCAGTCTACTAGACAACATTTATGAATACTTATTCCATTATCCTCGAAATGGAAGAAAATATTAATAACTTAATAAACAAGGAAGCAGTGCAATGGTTACCTGTTGAAGCTGAACTTGTTCCTCACTGATGTCCAAGGTCTCGTACCGATTGGACAGTCCCCCAATGTCAAGGTCAGCTTTAAAGTGGAACATGTGGTGATGAACGTTGCCCAGGGTATTGTCATCCAGGCGAAACCCGTACGGGGCCTCTTCCGGGTGGTAAAAGGAGGTGAGGATGTACCCTGTTGACATCGTTCTGCATTCTATGGCTCCGCTCTGAAACGATGCAGTTCATCATCATCACCATCATCGTCATCGTTGTCGTCATCATCATCATCATAGATCGTCGTCGTCGTCGTCAAATCATCATCATCATCATCATCATCATCATCATCATCATCATCATCATCATCATCATCATCATCATCATCATCATCATCACACCACCCACCACCACCACCACCACCACCACCACCACAACCACCACCACCACCACCACATCACATCACCATCATCATCATCATCATCATCATCAGTCCTTCGACTAAATTGGCCAACAGAGGGACGAACACAAGGGCCGCGTTGGCAGACAGGTTTTCTGCAGGCTTCAGCCTTCAGCAGCGCCAGCCATGTCACGGCTGGTCCAGTCTTTGATGCTTTTTGTAGTACACAGTTACCATGGTCAAAGTGAAACCTTCTCCTTCGTAGAACGCTCATACACGCTCATAGATGCTGATCTATGAGGGAATTTTTTCTCTGGAGTCAACATCAGTGCTGACTCCACTCTCCCCACAAGTCTTTCGGATGAGACTATAAACCGA
>CM060328.1:15112521-15127521 GCA_030674155.1 Stramonita haemastoma
GAGTAGAGTAGAGTAGAGTAGAGTAGAGGAGAGTAGAGTAGAGGAGGAGAGGAGAGAGAGAGGAGAGAGAGAGGAGAGGAGAGAGGAGAGGAGAGAGAGGAGAGGAGAGGAGAGTGGAATGGAGTGGAGTGAGGTGGAGAGGAGTAGAGTAGAGTAGAGTAGAGTAGAGTAGAGTAGAGTAGAGTAGAGGAGAGGAGAGGAGAGGAGAGGAGAGGAGAGGAGAGGAAGGAGAGAAGAGGAGGACAGGAGAAAGGAAAGTATATATATTTTATATATATGTATATATACATATTATAATATACATACATGCATATTAAATATACAGAATAATTCTTCTCAAATGCAGTAGGTACTAGCCTGTTCACTCCACCCCCCTCCAAAAAACAACCACCAATAACAGGTACACACATCAACAGACCAACAAACATTTCACTGGTGACGAGGTACCCACCTTCTGATCGAGAAGGGGCAGGAGGTGGTCATGGATGACTTCATACTCCACCTTGCTCTCCGGCCTCAAGGAGAAGGACACAGGGTTTCTCCGCTTGGAGTTCACGATCAGCTCAGCATAGCTGGGGTTGGACAGAGGGCCCACTCGGTACCTGCGAAAAGAAAGCATTCCTAGGCCCATTTTCAATCTTCTGTATTATCTTTCTATCCTGGTGAATACAGCTAGGCGAGAGGACACGTTGGATGGCACC
Source organism: Stramonita haemastoma (assembly GCA_030674155.1). Lineage (NCBI taxonomy): Eukaryota > Metazoa > Mollusca > Gastropoda > Neogastropoda > Muricidae > Stramonita > Stramonita haemastoma. The sequence continues at coordinate 15,113,223 of CM060328.1, forward strand.
AAAGTGCATACGTATACATGTATACAATGATGATGATGATGATGATGATGATGATGATGATGATGATGATGGTGATAACAACAACAACAACAATAGGTAAAAGGTAAAGGTGTCCCATAACCTATGTGGTCGTAGGGGAGCAAGGCATCAGAGACCTCAGCTTCTCTAGGAGCCAGCATGTTGAGGGCGGCGTCCATCTTCTCTCCCTCGCTGCTTTACCTTCCCTGACCATCGAGAGGGAAGGTACCCATTTACAGCTGGGTGAACTGGGGGACTGTACTGAAAGCCAAGGCGTGCAAACGGTCACCCATCCAACTGGTAACCACGCTCGATGCTGCATAACCTTGGCTAGGGGAAAGGGAGTGCTCTGACTACTGAGCTATCCTATCAGCACAAGAACAGCACACACTGCTATTAATGTAAATGTGAAGATCCCAACATGTGTTTTTAAAAAAAGGGTAAGTTGAGATTGCCTCCGGCCATGACAAACTTTTATTTTAACAATCTCCACTTTTCCTTCAAAGTAGAAAATAAAATCATCAGAAGTCAAAGTATGGCTGCTTGTAAGGGAACACACATTAATAAGAGGTGATGCACATTAATATTTCATCAAGTGTGTCACAGAGTGAATCCCAGGTTCTGAGTCAGACAAGAGTGTACAATTTGAGTGAACCCCAGAGTGTTAAGGTCTGAAACCACCACCACCACCACCACCACCACCACCACCACCACCACCACCACCACCACCACCAACAACAACAACAACAACAACAACAACAACAGCAATTTTTTTGTTCCTCAGCTAGAGCTCTGAGGTTCACTAATATTAAGATTTTGCGTGTGCGTACAGTTTTCGTCCACGGGGATGTATGTTGGGCATGTTCGTGTTTCCGTAGCCTGCCAAACGCTGACATGGATAACGGGATCTTTGATGTGCATATTGATCTTCTGCATGTGTATATAGACGAGGGTATATATGAGTATAGCTGACCTGGGAAGTGGTAAAAATATTCTCACCCTTTTATTCACCAGATAGCACTGAGAGCCAAACCCACGACTTCACGGACTGATGGGATTGAAGATGATAGGTCTTGGCCACTCGGCCATAGCGTCCGTCAACAGCAGCAATAATACCACCACTACCATCCCCCTCCTACCACCACCACCATCAGCAACAACAACAACACCACCTTCATCACCACCAGCACCACCACCAAATCACCCCCCCCCCCACTACCACCTACCAAACCACCATCATTCACAACTCAAACTCCCCCCCCAAAAAAAAATACACTCACTCTTCCACCACAGCCGGCATCTTGTCTCCCCGGAACATCATGACGCGAGCTTCACGTGCAGGCTGAGCCCCTCCCCTGTCCAGGAAGGCCAGCACGCTCCTCTTGGGCGGCAGCAGGAGGTCCATCATGAAGATGCTGGAGTCGGCCACCTGGCCCTGCCCGGGGTCCGTCAGGTTCAGCCTCTTCTGCCGCCTCAGGAAGCCGTACACACGCTGAGACTCCGCCAGGGTCAGGTCATGGAAGGGGCTGGGGTGCTCCGGGTCCCCTGACGTCAGCAGGCCCCCTGACGTCACGGGGCAAGGGACGGTGTTGGGGTCGTCGTCACTCGCTTTCTTGCTGACGATGACGACGAGGGTGACGAGCGTGATGAGGAAAGCCACCACGGCGAGAGCGGCGATGCATCTCCATCGCCCGATCTGTCGGCGATACTTGACGGCGTTGTCCATGGTGTGGGGGTAGCGAGGAGGAGAAGATTGGGGGACAGGAGGGGCTGTGGGTGGGTCTGGAAGATAATGATACTACTACTACTACTACTACTACCTACTACTACTAACTACTACTACTACTACTACTACATACTACTACTACTACTTTCGGGGTTGGTTCCAGATTTGTCTGCCATTAGTCTTTTGCATGAATTCGGTCATGGCACTTTGACTGAAAAGAGAGAATGCCTGATATACAGAACCCATGTGAAAAATCTCCTTCCTTCCTTCTTTCTTTTTTTCTGTTTTCTTTCTTCTTTTATATCAAGGATAATGAAATAACCACTCATGTGCTTTATTCATATCCAGTCCCCGTGTGTATCCAGTTTTGTCAATCTTGTCATCTGTTCCCGCCGGTACACAATGGCCTACTCTTAAGAAAAGCGGAACAGGATTTAACTTGTGCGCAAGATGTTCTGCGTGCGTTCGCACACGGGGCCTCGGTTTATAGTTTCATCCAAAGGAATTTTGGGGAGAGTAGCATCAGCACTGATGTTAACTCCAGGGGGAAAAATTCCCTCGAACGGGAATCGAACCCAGGTTGTCTAATTGCGAGCGCAGTGTTCTGACCACTAGGCTAGACCACTATTTTTTACTTGAGTACACAGTGCAGGTGATTCAGTAAGGTTGCACTAATCTACGCGTACAGCAGTGATTTTCACTGAGTCATAATGTCACCCTGCCGTGACAAGCTTCTAACACAGGCCGACATCGCTGAAAGGTTAAATTGCCAATTAGCATTTATAACGACACTGACAATGATGTGCTACAGTCTATGGGAGACAACTACAAGAAATGTTTTTCTCATGACATACAGGGTTAGAGTTCTTGGACCAGTATCTGGCGTGTGTACTATAATTAACGGGTACACATTATTTGCGAACTTGCATGCATGCGCGAGTGCGCGCTCACACGCATGCATGCATACATGCTCGCACGAAAGAGAGAGAAAAGAGAGAGAGAGAGAGAGAGAGAGAGAGAGAGAGAGAGAAGAGAGAGAGAGAGAGAGAGAGAGGAGAGAGAGAGAGAGAGAGAGAGAGAGAGAGAGAGAGAGAGAGAGATACTTCAGACTTCAGACTTTTACTGTACATCGGCCTTAGACCACAATACAAAAGAATGGTGGGTGTAGAGTGTGGGCATATGACATGGGTATTATAAACACATCACCATCAGCATATATGTATATGAAATAATATAACAGCAATAATTAGACACGAAAGTTATATAATCCACATCTTAAATGTTCATCACGAAGTAATTCACGTACGTCACAATCAACCGTGATTTAAATGTAGAATAATTTCTAGAGAGTTATCTTGTTTCTTCTGTTGGTTGCATGAAAAATAAATCGTGATAAATTATATCTATCAGCAGGTACTGTAACTTTTAGTAGCACATGTAAAGGAAGTCTTTTAGAATATTTAAGAAACCTTTCCCTCAAATCTTCATAGACAGGACAATGCAACAAAAAATGTTCTTCATTCTCTATTTGGCCTTTACATACAGGACAATGCTTAGCTTCGTTTAAACTATTATACCTCTGTGTATTATTGTTCAATGGTAAAACATTGAAACGCACTTGTGTAAGTGCAACGCGGAAACAATATATATCCATGTCACTAATATACTTTTCTTTTTCAAAAATAGTCTTAAAGTTTCTATAACCATGATATCGCATACAGTCTCTAATGGTGCCAGTCCATTCCTCGGCAAACCAATCTACAATTCTTTGTTTAAAGACATGAAAGAGAGAGAGAGAGAGAGAGAGAGAGAGAGAGAGAGAGAGAGAGAGAGAGAGAGAGAGAGAGGAGAGAGAGAGAGAGAGAGAGAGAGAGGGGAGAGAGAGAGAGAGAGAGTCCGTTATCCTCGAAAGAAAAGAAATAACCAAAAATTAAACACACACACACACACACACACACACACACACACACACACACGCGCGCGCGCGCGCGCGCGCGCGCCACACACACACACACACACACACACACACACACACACACACACACACACAACACACACACACACGCATACACACATACGCACGCGCGCACAAACACACACACAAACACACGTACACACATACGCGCGCACACACACACGCGCACGCACGCACATACGCATGCATGCACGCACGCAAACACGCTTGCTAACATACGCACACATTAATATTACCGACACTGGTAACATACGCTTGGAATGGTATAGAGTAAAACCTTTTATACCTAATCGTACTGCGAAATGAATCGCTGATGTGGTCTGTACTCCCAATTTAGTAGTGTGCATTATCAATCAATATTGATCGCAATGTCATCAAGAGCATTTGTGATAGTGGAGTGTTAATTCATAACTTTTTTGTCCTATGATATTTTTTGGTAGAAGCAGCAGTCTATGCACGTTATGTGATTCGGACGACAAAATATTAAAAAAATCAAGTATACAACCTAGGTACCTACTAACAAGCAAGATTAACAGAAATTAGAGGAATCTACTGAAGACAGAATGAAATAAAAGTAACATGTCTAAAACCCACAGAGAAGGGATGCCCTCGCCTCAGTTCAGGGCCAACATCCCACTGTTTGAACAGGCAGCAGAGGCACCTGGAGACAAAGTCATCGATTCTGAAGTCAAAGCCAGCGTGATGAATTTAATTTGGAAGATGTTTCCCACGGTGAAGACGCTCTGGCCAAGAGTCCTGAACGAAAAAGAAACGAACGCAAAAGCCGAGGTCCTTCTGCTCCAAGACCAAACCCAGAGCCTCTCCTTGCAAAAGATCAATGGTAGTTTTCTTGTCAAACAGTCCTGGCAAAAGGCGTAGTGTTAGTATTACTTCAGGTGGATTTTGAAAATCATTTTACCTTTTTTTTGCCTTGAACTTTCCTACAGAAACTCTCCGTTTTGAATTCACCTCTTGTCTATGTCACACACACACACACACACACACACACACACACACACACACACACACACACACACACACACACACACACACACACAGATTTACAAAACACACACACAGATTTACAAAACTGCATACACACGGGGACTGGATGTAAAAAAGCACACGAAGTGCTTATTCCATTATCCTAGATATCAAAGAATGAATGAATGAATAAATAAATAATGCTAACTCAGTATTGGGCAGGATGTGCAATACTACTTTTTCGCCTTCAAAAGAAAGTAAAATATCTTGAAAACCTGGACATTCAGAAAGTATATGCTGATCTGTAAATCTTTTACCAAATGGGCACGAAACATTCGAACTAAATTTTGTTTTATAAGCGTCCAGTTTTACCCTGTAAAACGATGATGCGATAGTTCTACAGATATTTTTAGTGTGTGTCGCCTTTTCTGAAAGTTGAGTAGGTTGAATTAGCAACAGTTTTTTTTTTTAAGCCGTGAAGGACTATCCCCTTTGCCCCGTCAAAAATCACTACTTGCGCACATGTTACAGCCCGTTCCTTTTCGGAAAAGTAGGTCACTGTGTGACGGTGAGATGGGATGACAAAATCTACAAAACCGCATGCACATGGTGACAGGGTGTAAAAAGAAAAGCACATGCATGATTATTCCATTATCCTCGAAATAAAAGAATAAATCGATAAATGAAATAAATACACACACACACTAGTGAGCAGAGGTAAAATCGAACACAACGAACACACACACACACACACACACACAACACACACACACACACACACACACACACACACACACACACACACACACATCAGATGGCAACAGGGCAATGTGTCTTGAAACGACTCTGCTAACATTTTTGTCAGTATAACTGGCTTGAAGTGTTTTATAAGACATTTCGAATGGCCTCGGTGAAAACAAAAAGACAGAGAAGATTTCAGAAAGTTTCCTAAATTTAAAGATAGAACCGAGGAAGAAATAGGGCCTATAGCAAAAACAAATATTGAAGACACTGATTTTGCATCTTAATGGCTCTGTTACAAATCATCGCTTGACAATTAACATGGCACTGTCAAACCTATATTACAGGAGGTAACTTTGCTTTGCATAATATAACGAGCTGTTCTGTTGTCTTCTGGTAGCTAGGCTACACACTTCACTGACGCTACAGTAATGGGTCTTGTTTATCTTACAGGTACCGCAAGGAATGTGTCCGCTTTTTGTCTTCTGTTTGTTTGGCTGGTTGGTTCTTTTGGTTGGATTTCTTTTTGTACTTGGTAACGAAAGAAGTGTGTGTGTGTGTGTGTGTGTGTGTGTGTGTGTGTGTGTGTGTGTGTGTGTGTGTGTGGTTGTGTGTGTGTGGTGTGTAAGTGTGTGTACGTGTGTACGTGTGTACGTGTGTACGTGTGTGTGTGTGTGTGTGTGTGTGTGTGTGTGTGTGTGTGTGTGTGAAAAGACGGACGTTGTGTTGCATCACGTTACACTTTACTGTTATTTTGTGTTGTTTGATTACATTATCTTCAAGGCATAAAATGTTGGAAAAGACCACTATGACGCAGTAAGCAGCGGGGGCATCACTACAGCTTCAAGGCCTGGACCCATGCTTCAGTCAGTTACCAGTCTCCACGGATGCCCACAAGGCGCACGCTACCATTTATTTATTCTTGTGATTTGATTAGCTATTCCTCTTTTGTTTATAAAGGAATAAATGCTCATGTGTTGTTTTACATCCAGTCCCCGTGTGTATGTAGTTTTGTAAATGTTTTCATCCGGTCCCACCGCCACACAATGACCTACTCTTCCGAAAACTGGAACGGGTTTTAACGTGTGCGCAAGATGTTCTGCGTGTGTTCACACACGGAACCTCGGTTTATAGTCTTATCCGGAGGGGAGGGGAGTCGGTACTGATGTTAACTCCAGGGGAAAACTATCCCCTTGAACAAGGATTCGAACCCGGGTCAGCAGATCACGAGCGCTGTGTAATGGTCTGACTACTAGGCTATCCCTCCCCCAGGAGCAGGCATTAGCTGCCATGACAACAGCCAGCCACAATGACCTTCACTTTTTGGAGCCGGCGAGTACGGTGATGACAACGAAAAATGAAAAGGAACAGGACTATGATCGGTGAAAAATGGGTATATTATATTTAGAGAACACAATCGTAAAAGAAACAATGAGCCATGAAATTCAGAAACTGAAACGCATTTGTGGAACAGAAAGCAAAGAACGAACATCGAAGTGTTCCGTCTGTCCGAGAAAAGTCTACTTTGGTGTAGGCCTATATTATTTGCAAGATTGCAACGGCAACACACGCGTGAAGGCTTTACCAAGATCTTCCACAACGACATTAGGCCTAGGCTATAGGTCTACAAGAAACCGTAAACTGGAAGATAATGAAAGCAAAATCAGTGATGACGCACCGTTAGATGAAGCAAAATCTCATGACGTTGCTTCTAGAGAACAAACTTTACAACACCAACAGCCAACGTGGACATCTACTCTTGGACAGCTGGAGTCGTCTGTACACAACCGTGGTAAGCCTAACACGTGTGGCAGATCTACAACGTCACCAGAAAACACATGACTGAACAATTTTAATACCTCTTTGAAAAAATCCAGCTTTAGACAGAACATAAATATGAAATTTGTGAATTTAGTACTTCCAATAACTCGTTTAGTTTTGTTAGTGCGCGCTCATCATCACTATATTCTTTACCAAAGAGAGCTTCAAAATGTTTAACCATTTAGCCTACCAGCGATGTATTACAATTTGATGAGTTTCAAGGACCATTGGAAAAATACATGATAGTATGCATCTTTGGTGACTTTTTTCTTTATAAACTTGATTACTTGTGTCTATAAGTCTTCTGGATTCTACAGCAACAAAATGTTTTTTTTCTGTTCACATTCACACACACACACACACACACACACACACACACACACACACACACACACACACACACACACACACACACACACACACGACACGCACGCACGCACACACGCACCAGCACACACACACACGAGCGCGCACGCATGCGCACGTGTACACACATACATCTGATTGAACAATTAAACGCCCTTTTCATATATGGGCTGATGGCATTTAATCAATAAATCATTTGATTTCGAGCTGTCACTCTGTCTGTCTGTCTGTCTGTCTGTCTGTCTGTCTGTCTGTCTGTCTGTCTGTCTCTTCTCTCTCTCTCTCTCTCATAAGCAAATCAGTCATCCACTGGACTCACCTTAGTGATGCACACAGACACACGTGTGAAAAATCAATGCAGACAGAATCTACAAAACCTTATACAGTACAGGCCTGCACACCCTGTCCATTAGAAACACCACTTGCCTATGGCCAGTATTTTACAATTAACGATAACACCCCACCTCCACCATCCCCCCAAAAAAGACAACAACAAACAAAAAACAACAACAAAAAACAACACAAGAAAATGTTGGAAACTAGATTGACGTCCTTTTTCAAATATTTGACATCATTGGTATGCCATACCGAGTCATCCTAGCAGATCAAAAATGCGCTGACAGTATCAAGAGCACTGAAGCAACAAGAGTGCGTGTGGGGCAAGGTCGTGATGAAATGCACCATGCATCGTTGTATGATCTTTCTGAAACTGTACTTCTCTCTCTCTTGTCTCTGTCTGTCTGTCTGTCTGTCTGTCTGTCTGTCTGTCTGTCTGTCTGTCTGTCTGTCTGTCTGTCTGTCTGTCTGTCTGTCTGTCTGTCTGTCTCTCTCTCTCTCTCTCTCTCTCTCTCTCTCTCTCTCTCTCTCTCTCTCTCTCTCTCTCTCTGTGATTTTTTTAAAAAATTGTATTTCATACCACTTTGTTACAGCAGATTCATCTGCGTCAAATTCGGGATGATCTCCCCGGGAAGAGTGCATCGCCACAAGTGCAGCGCCTACCCATGTTTTCTTTTTCCTGTCTGCAGCTGTATTTCTTTCCCTATCAGATGGCTTTTTTTCCACAGAATTTTGCCACAGACAGCACCATTGTTGCTGTGTTTTTTTTTTTTTTTTTTTTTTAACATGCGCTAAATAATGGTGCGTGACACACCGGACCTCGGTTTATCGTCTCATCCGAAAGACTAGCGCCCAGACCACCACTCATGGTCTAATGGATGGGGGATAAGGTTTGGGCCCACATGGGATTTGAACCACCGCACACTCCGACCCGGACTTTTTGTTTTCTAGGCAGGCGCGTTACCAACTACACCACCGATCCATCCATCCATCCATCCATCCATTCTTCTTCTTCTTCTCCTTCTTCTTCTCCTTCTTCTTCTTCTTCTTCTTCTTCTTCTTCTTCTTCTTCTTTTTCTTCTTCTTCTTCTTCTTCTTCTTCTTCTTCTTCTTCTTCTTCTTCTTCTTCTTTCTTCTGTCTGTCTGTCTGTCTGTCTGTCGTCTGTCTGTCTGTCTGTCTGTCTGTCTGTCTGTCTGTCTGTCAGTCTGTAATTACACAAATGTAGAGCAAGGCCAAACAAATTCTCAAGATAACTAGCTGTCAAGAATAAACAGAGCCTAGATAGATTTGGCTGTCTGCTATGCTTTACTGGGATATATATTTTTTTGCCTAACTGGAAAGAGAAGGAGAGAGAGAGAGAGAGAGAGGAGAGAGAGAGAGAGAGAGAGAGAGAGAGAGAGAGAGAGAGAGAGAGAGAGAGAGAGAGAGAGAGAGAGAGAGAGAGAGAGAGAGAGAGAGAGAGAGAGAGAGAGAGAGAGAATGACAATGACAATATTTTATTGTGGTAAGCTTTTTAAGCCCATTCACAAGGGGACAGTGGAAAGGAGACTGGGCACAAAACACACATTTTTAGACATGAAAAGTGTATCATTTCTTCTGCCCATATGGTCGGCATGGCATGGAATCCACGACATGGTGAAGTGATGTACATTTGGATTCAATAAATTGTTGCGTACCACTTTAACCCATAAAAATGGAGGCAGGAGGACACAACAACCATAAACATCTCTTAAGCAACAAGTCTGACAGGGCTTCCATATCGCTACATTCTGTCTGATTCGCCGGCTCGAGCCCTTTCCAACACGTGAAAAACCTAACTTACAATATGCGTATCTGTCCAGGTTTGCGCTCTCTCTCTCTCTCTCTCTCTCTCTCTCTCTCTCTCTCTCTCTCTCTCTCTCTCTCTCTCTCTCTTCTCTCTCTCTCCTCTCCCCTCTCTCTCTCTCTCCACACACACACACACACACACACACAAAACGCGCGCGCGCGCGCATGCACACACACACACGTCCTCTCTTACACACACACATACGCTCCCGCACACACACACACACACACACAGAGGGGGTGCGCACGCACGCACGCATGCACGCATACAGGCAGGCAGGCACGCACGCACACAGGCACGCACGCACTCTCTCTCCCTTCCTCCCTCTCACACACACACACACACACACACACACACACACACACACACACACACACGCACGCACGCACGCACGCACGCACGCACGCACACACACCACACACACACACACACACACACACACACACACACAACTACAGTTCTATCTAACCCAGGAAAAATCTGATTGCATCCATCACAACATGCAGAACACCCAATCCAGCACTTATTCTATCTTTGATCCTTTCACGATCAGCAAGGGTCCACAGCTGCAGCTTGGAATAAATGTCTTTTTCCTCCTGAGTCATGTGTCTGCTGTTTCGCTTTGCAAACCAAAAGTAATCCGATGGGTTATAGGTGTCATTTTTCCAGGTAAACTGAAAGATCATGTCATCACTTTCACACAACATAGTGTCAGGTGTTTCTTCAGAGGTGTACACGTGAACAAAGTCTTTATTTCTGGAAATGTTCCTTAGATTTCTCTGCAGGGATTTGTTCTTTAGCTCACCCACATAGTCCTTTATGGTATCTCCACTGTAGCCTGCATCCCGAAGCTCATCCAGGTATTTGTTGTAGTCCTCCTCCTCCGTGGTCACGTCAGGTACAGGCATGTCCACAAGGTCAATTCCACTTTATTGTTGTTCTGTCACTGTGTCAGCTGCAGGAACCGTGACAGCACGTGACGCTCGGCGATAATCACGTGCGGGAAGCAAGAGTTGCTGAGGCCTGTGGTTTGGAGAGGAAGGCGTGTTGATGTGTGAGACAGACTGGGTGATGGGGGGCGTTGGCATAAACAAACTTGGAGAAGTTTCCCAAGCGAAAAATGTACTTGCCTCCTCTGCCTGCCTCTTCTCCTCTGCCTGCCTCTCTCCTCTGCCTCCTCTTCCCTGCCTGCCTCTTCTCTCCGCCTGTCTCCTCTCCTCATTCCGCCTTCGGTCCCTGTTGACATGACTGGGGGCTTTTTTCGGAAGTACACAGGTGTTTGTTGACCGGCCATTTTCTCATCATTTGAGCCAGCCCTCATTCGTAACACGACGGTCGTGTTGTCGCCCTCTCCACAGACTTTCCAGGAGGTGATGCAGTTTTCTTGCAGCAGGGCACCTAGTGTCACTTCCAGTGATGGTAACCCAACAACTGGCATGGTGTTGATATAATTTGATTATTTACACCCAAAATACAGGCAGCAAATTTTTACCCTGCTTATATCCAAGGGAGATCACCCCAGAGTGAGAGAGAGAGAGAGAGAGAGAGAGAGAGAGAGAGAGAGAGAGAGAGAGAGAGAGAGAGAGAGAGAGAAGAGAAGAGAAGAAGGAGACAGACAGACAGACAGACAGACAGACAGACAGACAGACAGAGACAGAGACACGACAGACAGACTGATATACTTGCAGACAGACACAGACAGACAGACAGTCTACTTTAATTTTGTACTAAAAACACTGCATAAAATAAACCAGTAAAACAAAAACTTATACGACAGACAGACAGAGGCATACACACTTGCACACACACTTACACACACACACACACACACAAACGCGCGCACGTGCGCACGCACGTACGTACGCACCCATGCACATACACATGCACACGCACAAACAGAATAAGAGAGAGAGAGAGAGAGAGAGAGAGGGGGGGGGGGGGCAGAATTAGACAGATATGGACAGAGACAGGCACACAAATAGAGAGGAAGACAAAGGTAGTAGATAGTAGGTAAAAGAAAGTAGCATCACAGGAAAAGATCAAAATAATAGAAATATTTATCATATTCACGTAAACACAAAAATGTCATCACTTGTTTGACAGTACCAAAAAGCCCAATTCTAAAGTTCATCAGTTTGATGCAACAACCATACACGTTTTATCCATTGATGTATGAAAGCTTGCACGACTAGTTTTACATATGAAAAAGGCAAAAACTAAAGTTTTTTAAGGAACACGTATATCTTCATAGGGATATGGCCCCTCCCCCTCCCCCCCCCAAAAAAAAAAAAAGCAAACGTTTAACAGCTCCAAGTTTCCCCAAAGGGGAGATCAGTTTTGCTATTCGACCGTTGTAGCCCCTTATCAGGGCAGCGGCATCTCCACTGCGGAGATGAGGACTACACACCACACCACTAGTAAGGAGACTTAAAAAGCTGTCATCCCTTCCTACCAACATGAACGGCCTACCAGTATACTCTTTGGAAAGGCAGAACGGGTTTTCATGCGTGCGCAAGATGTTCTGCGTGTATTCACATGCGGTTCCCAGTTTACGATCTCATCCGAATGACTTTAAGGGGAGTGGAGCACTGACGTTAACTCTAGAGGAGAAATCCCATATTAACTTTACTTCTTCTTCTTATTTATTCATTCTTTTATTTCGAGGATATTAGAATCTGCACTCATGTGCTTAAAATTTTTTTTTTACATCCAATCCCCGTGTGTACGCAGTTTTGTACATCTTGTGATCTGTTCTCACCGGCACACAATGGCCTACTCTTACGAAAAGCGGAACAGGATTTAACGTGGGTGTAGAACGAGTATCTCCGTTGTGGCTCGAACCCGGGCCGTCAGATCACGAGCGGCAATGTTCAAGCCACTAGGCTCCCCAGCCTGGAGTTGGCTGTGTGTGTGTGGGGGTCTCTTCCTCCTGGTGCCCCTGCACGCTGTGAGACACCAGACATATCTATCTCTTCTGTCTGCACGCTGTGAGACACCAGACATATCTATCTCTTCTGTCTGCACGCTGTGAGACACCAGACATATCTATCTCTTCTGTCTGCACGCTGTGAGACACCAGACATATCTATCTCTTCTGTCTGCACGCTGTGAGACACCAGACATACATATCTCTTCTGTCTGCACGCTGTGAGACACCAGACATACATATCTCTTCTGTCTGCACGCTGTGAGACACCAGACATACATATATCTTCTGTCTGCACGCTGTGAGACACCAGACATACATATCTCTTCTGTCTGCACGCTGTGAGACACCAGACATACATATCTCTTCTGTCTGCACGCTGTGAGACACCAGACATATCTATCTCTTCTGTCTGCACGCTGTGAGACACCAGACATATCTATCTCTTCTGTCTGCACGCTGTGAGACACCAGACATACATATCTCTTCTGTCTGCACGCTGTGAGACACCAGACATACATATCTCTTCTGTCTGCACGCTGTGAGACACCAGACATATCTATCTCTTCTGTCTGCACGCTGTGAGACACCAGACATATCTATCTCTTCTGTCTGCACGCTGTGAGACACCAGACATACATATCTCTTCTGTCTGCACGCTGTGAGACACCAGACATACATATCTCTTCTGTCTGCACGCTGTGAGACACCAGACATACATATCTCTTCTGTCTGCACGCTGTGAGACACCAGACATACATATCTCTTCTGTCTGCACGCTGTGAGACACCAGACATATCTATCTCTTCTGTCTGCACGCTGTGAGACACCAGACATACATATCTCTTCTGTCTGCACGCTGTGAGACACCAGACATACATATCTCTTCTGTCTGCACGCTGTGAGACACCAGACATACATATCTCTTCTGTCTGCACGCTGTGAGACACCAGACATATATATCTCTTCTGTCTGCACGCTGTGAGACACCAGACATATCTATCTCTTCTGTCTGCACGCTGTGAGACACCAGACATACATATAATCTCTTCTGTCTGCACGCTGTGAGACACCAGACATACATATCTCTTCTGTCTGCACGCTGTGAGACACCAGACATACATATCTCTTCTGTCTGCCGCTGTGAGACACCAGACATACATATCTCTTCTGTTTGCACGCTGTGAGACACCAGACATACATATCGCTTCTGTCTGCACGCTGTGAGACACCAGACATATATATGTCTTCTGTCTGCACGCTGTGAGACACCAGACATACATATCTCTTCTGTCTGCACGCTGTGAGACACCAGACATACATATCTCTTCTGTCTGCACGCTGTGAGACACCAGACATAATATCTCTTCTGTCTGCCCGCTGTGAGACACCAGACATACATATCTCTTCTGTCTGCCCGCGGCATTCCTGCTTTGTTTACCTACTCCCTGTGTGGAGGAATGCTTCAGCCCTAAATGTCGGACAGACTCGCTTCACTAAAATAACACACAACCCCCCAAAAAAAACAACAACAACAAAAAAAAAACACAAACAAACAAACAAACCAAAAAACCCAA
>CM060328.1:15132521-15142521 GCA_030674155.1 Stramonita haemastoma
GGAGGGTGGTGGTGGCGGTGGTCGTGGGGCGGGGATGGATGTCAAGGCCACAGGGGTAAACCAAGCCGGGGGATGAGGAAACAATGAGGAGGCTGTGGCACTGGGGCAGAATGACAGGAGACCAAAGGTCAGTTTGGGTATCAAGACTTAATGGTATGGCATGGTATGGTATGGGATGGTATGGTATGGTATGGTATCGTATACTATTTATTTAATTATTTATTTATTTTATTATTCTTTTATATCGAGGATAATGGTATAAGGACTGTTGTGCTTTTCATTTACATCCAGTCCCCTTATGTATGGAGTTTTGAAAATGTTGTTCATCTGTTCCCACTGGCACACAATGGCCTACTCTTTCGAAAAGGCGGAACAGGATTTAACGTGTGTGCAAGATGTCCCGCGTGCGTTCGCACACGGGGTCTCGGTTTATAGTGTCATCCAATGGACTTTTAGGGAGAGTGGAGTCTGCACTGATTTTAACTCCAGGGGAAAATACCCCCTTGAACGGGACTCGAACCCGGGTCATCAGATTGTGATATTGATTTATAATGTATTGTATTGTGCTGGGTTGTGCTGTTTTATGTTGTGTTATATTGTGTTGTGTTATATTGCATTGTATTTTGTTGTATTGTACACTACTTTCTCTCTGGGAAGATTTCTTCAAGTCAGATTCATGTAGATCTCTCTCTCTCTCTTTTTGGAGAGAGCTCCACCGCCCATCATATTTGAAAAAAAAGAAGATTTTTCTGTCTATAATTGTACATGTTTACCCAGGACAGTGGCTTTTCTCTGCCCAAGTTTGCCAGACACAGCTGTTTGAGAACTGTGTAGATCTGGTTCTCCTTTGGTTTGTTTGTATCCGTGCTTTTAATGTGCATGACGCACGGGACCTCGTTTTAGTCGTCTAATCTGAAAGGCTAGCACCCAGACCACTACTAGACAAGGTTGAGTGAATAGAGGAAAATCTCCGCCTCAAACAGAAATCAAGCCCCGCACATCTCGCTTTGAGGTGGGTGCATTACCGCCAGACCACTGATCTGCTATGCACACGATACTCAGTGAAACACAGCATACTCCTCTATCAGAAGTGGTGTGGTGGGTGTGGTTGTGTGTGTGTGTGTGTGGTGCTGTGTCGTGCGTGCGCGCGTGCGTGTGTGTGTGTTTGGGGGGGAGTGCGTGTATTAGTGCATGCGTGCGTGTGTGCGTGAGTGTATCTGCGTCTGTGTACATGTATGGTCTCCAGACACCCCCTCCCCCTCCAATATACACAAGAATCAACAACATGATTTATATGCATCACAAAAGAAATGAATGCATACTTTTTCATGTTATTGGGATGTTGATGATATGTGTTCTTACCCATACAATCCAAATAATACAATCCAAATACATGTGTAACCAGGTGGTTTTGTGTAGCTCTTATGTGTGAGAGCTTGTTGGGCATTTAGTTTAAGTTAGAATCAGCGAAACAGATATTTGGTGTGGTCAGAACAGATATTTTGTTGTTCACTTTATAAAGTATTATAGTTTGTTATGAGTATGATATATTTGTATTTTTTATATGTATGTTATTTTGTTTTTATGATTTCATTGTTAGTGGGATGAGATGAGATATATTTTATTGTAATGATTTTTGGATCAAGAGAGATAACTCTACTTTGCATTTTGAACACAAAGAATCAGCCTGATATAGAAAAGAAAATCTTAAATAACAATTTTAATAAATCATATTATCTATTCATATTCATGGATATGATTGTTGAAGGACTGATCTTGACTCGATTCAACTCGACCACAGTGAAGATTCTCTATTTTCATTGTAAATTAGTATCTTCACTTATTACATCATATGGGGATAAGAACATTGAAATCGCGATCGGCAAAAGCAGTTCTAATTCATAAGTAAAGAAATATTTTACATATTGTAGTGTGCGATTGAGAATCGTGTGTAATAAACTTTATTTAGATAAATGAAATATAATTTAATTTAGGTTGTAGTAGATCGTAAGGCATACACGGTTTGAACACGATGATTAGCCTAACGGTTCAGCCTAACGCTCGTTCTTTGTTTTAACGAATTTGAATCTCGTCGAACTGAATTTTATCAAATGCAGACATTAAACTATCGATCCATGGTATATTTTGGGTTTATATATGAATGAACATTAGGTTAGATTATGTTGATATAGATAATTTGTATTATTAGAGATTGTTCATTCTTTCGATCTTACGAACTACTTCGTAAGCAAGGCTATGTAAGATTGATGCGCACGCAGTAGATAGGGAATTGTGTTTTCGCATCGCTATTTAATTATCAATATCTCATCTCATGGACACTGCTAGCTAATAATATGCATATGTATATAATTTGTGGATTATATTCTTCCTTTTATATTCATTAAGTATTAGGCTCTGCTGGACTCTTAGTGTTTTATTATCGAAAGTTTAGTGTAAACCTGTTAAAAGCGTATCTACTCAGAGGCTTTAATCGCCTTTAGCTCGCAGTTAGATAGTTGTTGTGTAAAGTGCATTAGTGCATTTTAAAGCTTGTGTTTCCTAGTTTATTTTGATGTATAATATGTTTAGCTTTGTTGCGCGGACAGCGAGATAATCGCTGTTGAAGCCACGTAAGGAAACACAAATTTACTCCATTTTAAGTTTGAAGCGGCCGAATCGTCTGCTGCCGCGCGGCGCTGTCTTTGCAGGTATATATTTAGGGATGGTTAGGATGGCTAAGGAGACTGGGAAGAGACTAGGAGAGATAGGTTTGCAGACTATGTGCTAGACTGGGTTAGACCTGTAGCAGTCCAGCAGAGCACAGGAGGGAGCAGAGAGATGATGAAATAAAAACACCAACGCCCAGCTGCTGTCTTCCCCTGAACCTTCCTTTGCCTGGCTGCTGTACATTGTTCCTCTACTTTCCCTGTCCTCTATCCTTGCCTCCGGCTCATCACACATGTGAAAAAATTAAACAAATAGATATGTAGTAAAAAGAACAATTACACGCTTGTGAATAGAATCGATTGTTGCCTGGGGCGCAATAAACACTTAAGGTGAATGAATATCCATGGATGAGCTACTTTGAACGCTGGTGTTTTGTGGAAGTCTATATTATGTTTTTGTCTTCACTGCAATTTTCATGCCAGAGAAAATTGTGCTGGGGGCATAAAGGACAGTCCACTTCTCACTGGCTTGTGTATCAACGGCGAAAAAATTTATCGGGAAGAATTGAATGTCCCCCTCCCCCCCTATTTGGGAGGGGGGTGGGTTGTTATAAAAACAAACTAGTAAACCGTGTGGTTCTGGGTTCGATACCTTGACTTGCTCTTTCTTTCCAGTTTGACGAGGAAATCGAGGAAATTGTCAAAGTTCTTTTGATGAGACTATAAACCGAAGCCCGAGTGCGAATGTACGCAGAACATCTTGCCCACATGTTTAAAACCTGTTCAGCCTTTCAGAAGAATAGGCTATTTCGTGCATGTAGGAATGGATGGCAAAATTTCAAAAGCGTATGCAGACAGATTACGTGTTTCAACATCATCCTTGAAGTGGAAATGCGGCTACCTAAGTAGTTGGAAGGGGGGGGGGGGGGGGGGGGGGTTCGGTTACGTACACAAGGATTTCTCCATTAGTGAATAATTATGATCTGCATGAATTCGAACACGGGGCCTTGATTCATAGTCTCATCCGAAGAGCTTTAACATTTAGTTTGATTTTCCCGTCAAATTGGGGAGAAAGGGCAAGGCTGGGAATCGAACTCAAAACCTAATGTGGTCTACTTGTTAGACGGGTGAAGGTCGCATCCTGCCACCTTTTTCCTTGTAAAAAAAACAGGATTGAAATCTTGAATCTGGAACATCTTAAGATTTATGTTTTAGCAAGGCCGTTTTGTGCATGTATACACACCAATTGTGGGTTTTGTGGTAAAAGCACCAAAATTTGCACAAATGATGTTGAGGACATACTAAAAAAATTTAGATATAGTGCCAAGCTGGATTTTTACCTTTAGGCCTATAAACTGCAAAAATCAAAGATGGCCGCCATCGGCTATAAAATATTTGTAAATTGTTACATCTTTTAGACAGTTGAGACATGAACATGGATGAGGAGTCTTTGGGTATGTTTTTAAACATGAGAAATCTAATGCAGATGTTATTTATGTGATATAATGCATATAAAGCCACACATCGGCCAGTTTTATGTCGTTTATAAGATGGACAAGATCCGATTTGTGAATATCCATGAGCAGTCACTATATCTAAAATGTAGATGTGGACTATCATAAAATTTCCTAGTCACTGTCATTGTGGTCACAGTTCTCATTGCAATGACAAAATGATGTACATTTAAGGCATATTTGCATAGTCCCCTACAGCTTTCTTGCACTCACATCGCAGCAATGCAGAACATGATGCCACCATTTGTGGCAGCATGAGCAGTCACTATGTCAAGAATATAGAATGCAGATGTGGGTTTTCATCATCCCTAGTCACGATCATTGTGATCACAGTTCCCACTGCACTGATAGAGTGATGTACATTTAACAGCAGCCCTGACACACTTGCATAGCCCCCTACACCCATTCTTGCACCCACATCTCAGCAATTCAGAACATGACTCCACCACTTCTGGCAACATTGTCCAGAATGGCTGCCAGCCTTGTGTTGCACTCTTTCACCAACCATACATCTCTAGGAGATGGAAGAACTGGAGAACAGACCAGTGCCTGTCCCCACACATGTCCCCCTTGGCATATTGCCCGTTTTGTGTGCTGTAGCAGGGCTGCTCCTGTTGGTGGTATGTTGTTGATTGATCTACCTTTGGTAGTAAAGAAATGTTTCCTGGCTGAGTCCACGGTAGTGTCTGTGCAAATGCGGTCATACAGATGTACAACATATTTTTCCAACACAGACATACAGTCATCATTGAATGCCAATGGATCCACGAACAAGGCAGAAAAAAACAGATGTGACCTCATCAAAAGACGAATGCAGTCTTTTCCCCCTTGCCAGCAAACGACGACACAAGTGTCACAACCAGTAAAGGAATGGAATATGGGAAGTGCACATGCTATTTTCACTACCAAGTTCTTTGGCATGTCATGTGCAGGTGTATACCTGAGGTGTTTGCCAGTGCCAAAGGCGACCCAAATTTCAGTGTCTTCAAGGCATTCAACAGTCAAAACTGCCAGAATGAGAACATCTGTGTCCACTGTACACAGCATAATTCTTCGATACCCTTTGCTGAATCGACTGCGTGAAGGAGCATTCTGGTGTCTGCCTCTTCATGTGTGCATGGTGCAAGAGATGAGATGTCCTGGTGAATGTGAGAACACAGTACATTCTGACCACATGTTGCTGGTATACTCTCTTCACAGCTGTATGCATCGTAAGCTTTGTGCAACAACATTGATAATGCACTAGCTGTAACTTGGTGTGCATGTCTTGTCCATGTGTCATGGGCTGCTGTCAGGAATGAATCAGCTGTTCCAGGTGTAGCAATATTTTCTTGGGCTAAAGCATGCGTCCATCCACTGCCATGGAGCAAATCTCCAAGAGTGGCAAAGGACACCATTTCCATATGTAAGCCACCTAGTAGAATGACAAACTTCTCTTCCCCATACTCATTTGGCCAGCACCATTGAATCTGTTTAGCAATTGCAAACAATGGTTGATCTACTGTCAACACAGGCACCTGTCCAGGATTCAGAAGGTGGACAGCTTGTTGTATGACATCCATCGCATGGCGAATCATTGCCACAGACTTGAGTCATCCGGGAACAGTGGCAGAAGAGATTTGATAGTGACCTCAAAGTCACGTGATTGCTGCTTAGAATGGAATGCCGCCCAACAGATTGGATCATCAACACTCTGGACCCTTCACTTACAAGTCTATGTGTATTATTTTGCCACTTTTTCTCATCGTCCATGGCAGTGTTAACAAGTTCACAGTCACTGGTCAGTGTACCCTGAATGGAAGGGATGATCGGATCTTTCTTTGCTGTCACCAGGGTCAGCATTGCATATGATTCAGGGAGTGGTGGTATCTGTTTGCTAGGAAGATGTAGATCTGGTTGCATTTCTGACTTGTGACGCATGAGTCCATCAGATTATGTTTCCCTGTTTTGGAAGAGCAAAATGCCCCTGCCATGAAAGGCACCGTGAGCAGTTGTTGAGTTCGGGTTGTGGTCTAGATTATCAATAGCAGCTGTGGGGAACAGATTTTTTCGCAGGTTAAAGGGGCAGACAACCCCTCCGGATTCATACTGCTGGGCTGCTGAAATGGCCATGTCCATGGATATGTCAAGAACTCTTGTCATAAGAAATTGATAAGCCCAAGTCGAACAAGGTGTCTACAAGTTTTCGCTACGTGTATGTCCATGCATCATCATACCCAGATATATTGGTAAAGGAGTCTCTCCGCTTTTGCTATGGTGTATACCAGTGGACACTCTCTGTCTTCTCACAGAGCTTTTGTATTGCAGTAATTGAGCAATATGCAGTGCTGCTTGTCTGGATTCATTACTCTCTTTTCGTAGTATTTGGTCCATCTAAGATCATGCTAACCTGTGCAACAAGTGACTTGAGCACAGATTCTTCTTGGTTACTCTGTGGGAATGAAGTACCATCAAATTGTTAACACACTCTTATCACATCATCATATCTCATAGGATTATTTGGCCGC
Organism: Stramonita haemastoma; assembly: GCA_030674155.1. NCBI lineage: Eukaryota > Metazoa > Mollusca > Gastropoda > Neogastropoda > Muricidae > Stramonita > Stramonita haemastoma. The sequence goes on from CM060328.1 coordinate 15,139,209, forward strand.
CTTTGCTAAACAAATGGCTTCATCATCACAATCGTCAAAGCATGCATCTTGCAATGCCTGCCCCACATCATCACTGAAGCTCAGCAACACATCCCGTCTTTGTTTATATGCTTGAAGCCATGGCATGTTCGCAAGTATCCGTATCCGATTTTTGAGGTCGGTGGAATGAATTTGTCCAGTTATCTCGATTCCCAACTCTATCAGTCAGTCTGTGTAAAGCTTCACAAGATCTACCAACCTGAAGACAACTTGCATTCATCTTTCATTCTTTGTGTCCCCTATGTATCCCATGAGCTCCACCAAAGCTAAGTGGAGTGAGCAATAAAGTTACAGTGGGGATCTGGGGCTGCCCTCGGGGTCCACAAACAACATGAATTTTGTAACGTAAATTTGGCTGTTATGCTGCTTTACATGCATTTTATCGACTAACCAATGGTTCCATTAAAATTTGCACGTTTCAAAACATATAAAAAGACTCCTCATTTATGTTCTTGTGTCAACTATTTACAAAGTTTTGACAATTTATAGATATTTCATTTCGGATGGCGGCCATCTTGGATTTTCAGAATTTATGGGCTTCTGGGGAAAAATTCAGCTTGGCACTATATCTGAATTTATTTAGTATGTCCTTAACCTTATTTGTGCAAATTTTGGTGCTTTTACCACAAACCCCACAATTGTTTCACATATCTGCAGGGCTATTTGTGGATGAACAATTTTGAACGCTCGTGGTTTCTGCATTTCCGAAAATAAGTGATCTTGGTTTAAATCAGACAATCATAAACTATCAATAGCGTTACAATCAGTATCATTGCTGTCAAACTCTTCCCCGTTGCTTCTATCAGTAGCTACATTATCTACACACACACACAACACACACACACACACACACACACACACACACACACACACACACACACACACACACACACACACACAACACAAATGAGGCCTCGTGTGCGAACGCACGCAGAACATCTTGCCCACACATTAAATCCTATTCCGCTTTTCGTAAGAATAGGCCATCGTGTACCGGTGGGAACAGATGACATTTACAAAACTGCATACACAGGGGACGGGATGTAAAAAAGCACAAGAGTGCTTATCTCATTATCCTCAATATTAAAGTTTAAAAAAAAAAAAAAAAACACTAACACACGCACACACGCACGCACGCACGCACACACACACACACACACACAAAGTCTGTAAAAAAAAAAGTTAAAAGAAATAAACCAAATCAAACTATTATATTAAATCACAGGCTCATTCACTTCAGCAGTAATTGGTAATTTCACAATTAAAACATTTGTAGACTAAAACAGCATTTTACCAGACATTGTGAGTGAAAAGGGAAAAAAAGGAAACTGAAAAAACATGGACACATTCAATTTTTAGCCCATGGTAATATAACACTTTAAGTTTCTATCTGCATGGCTAAACTGTTTAGAAGACTGGTGTTTTGTAAATTTTCTTCTTTTTCTTTTCTGCCACTACACTTTTTATTTATTTATTTTTTATTTATTTATTTATTTATTTATTATTATTATTTATTTCGAGAATAATGGAATATGCACTCGTGTGCTTTTTACATCCATTTCCCATGTGTATGGAGTTTTGTCAATTTTGTCATCTGTTCCCATCGGCACACAATAGCGGAACGGATTCAAACGTGTGCGAAACATGTTCTGCATGGGTTCGAATACGTTTCCTCGGTTTATAGTCTAATCCGGAGGACGTGGGGGGAGTCACTCACGTTAACAACGCAGGAAAAATCCTCTTAAACGACATCGGAACCCGGGTCAGCAGATCACCAGCGCATCACTCTAACTACCAGGCTATCCCGTTCCCTGATACCATACGTGTGCCTGTGCACGTTAATTTCCGTTGTAGAGGAAATTGGGCTAAGGGCAAAAAGGACAGTCCACACACCCTACACAGCATTGTGTGTCGAAGCAAAAAATTAAAAACAGGGCAGGCATTGTACCTCCTCTTTCTTTGCTTTTCTTTCTTTATTCTCTCTTTTTTCATTTCATTATTTGTTATAAGCTATAGGGCTGTAACGACAGAGAAGAAGAAGAAGCTCCAGTAGATGCAACATGCACACGAAACACTGCCTGGAAAAATGGAGTGTGACGCCCCAGTCATTGCCAGTGTGTGACAGGAGATGTGCTACATGTGGAGGACAGAGATAGCCTAGCTAGGCGTGTAGGATAGCCTAGCTCAGTGCTCACAGCTCTCCTTTTCTCCCGGCTAAGCTTACGCAGCATTGAGCCTGGTTACCAGGTGGATGAGGGATGGTTTGCACGTATTGGCTTCAACACAATCCCCCAGTTCACCCAGCTGTAAATGGGTGCCTGCCCTCAGCAGGGTCAGGGAAGGTAAAGCAACGAGGGAGAGGAGATGGGCGCCGCCCTCAATACATGCTGGCCCCTAGGGAAGCTGAGGTCTCTGACGCCTCGCTCACCTACCACCATATAGGTTATGGGACACCTTTACCTATCTAGCTATCTGTCTTTGTGCCTGCCTGGCTTAACAGCCGAATAAAGAAGATAAGTTGTTTTGAGGTTTTTAATCGTCCAAAGATGATTGTGTGTGTGTTTTGTTTATTCATCTTGTTTTATTTTATCTATTTATTTTATTCTTTTATATCAAGGATAATGGAATACGCACTCATGTGCTTTTTTCATCCAGTCCCTGTGTACATGCAGTTTTTGTAAATCATGTCATCTGTTCCCACAGGCACACAATGGTCTACTCTTACAAAAAGCGGAACAGGATTTAACATGTGCGCAAGATGTGTGTGTTATTGTGTGTTAGTGTTAGTTTGTGTGTATTCGAGTTAGTGTTACTTTTAGTGGGTGTTAGTGTGTGTGTGTATATGTGTGTGTGTATGTGTGTGTGTGTGTGTGTGTGTGTGTGTGTGTGTGTGTGTGTGTGTGTGTGTGTGTGTGTGTGTGTGTGTGTGTGTGTGTGTGTGTGAGCGTGCACGCGGGCCTGTATACATATGTTATATATATATATATATATATATATATATATAATATATTATTATATATATAATTGTATAATATACCGTAAAATCCCTAGCATAAGCCCACCATCTAGCAAACGCCCACCCCCCACTTTGGGCCCAAAAGTTGTGCACAGGGGTAACTACCTAGCAAACGCCCACTCTGCTTTTTTCAAAGAGACTATGCTCACTTTCACTAGGATTTGCGCAGACTGTTCTAATAGTCATCTTTTTCCCCTTCTTTACCTTTTCGTGTTTCTTTCCTTTTTTCTTATTCTTTGTCCCCTCTCCTCACTCCCA
>CM060328.1:15145021-15165021 GCA_030674155.1 Stramonita haemastoma
GTTCTAAACTTTTACACTTGAAATATATATCTGTAGAAAAACGCCCACATGAAATAACCAGGCACTTTGCGTGAGAAAAAAAAGAAACTAAAACCGATGTGGAGAAAACAGACTTTGCCTTGGGCTCTTTCTTACATAAAACACTTGAGAGGTTGATATCTATGCACGGCCCGCAGGAAGCGAGCTCTTTAGTTGCTAACCTCTGCCCTATCGGGGACCCAAGACATCTGGCGGAGTGGCCTGACTGGATTATTTTGAACCTTGGTAGATTGTGGGTTTCTGTCTTTATTTCAACGTTGTAACAGAAACAAAGTGGGCTGGGGACAACAAGGAATGTTCGTTGACCATTGCATTGTGTGCCTAACCAGAAGCTTAAGAAGCGGTTCATATTGTCCTTTGTTATCAATGTAGAATGATCGTTTTTATATAAAAAAAATCAATACTAGCTGTAGTGACAATGAAGAGGGATAGGCTACACCAATATCTACACACACATACACACACACACACACACATACACACACACACACACACACACACACACACACACACACACATACACACATACACACACACATACACAAACACACACACATGCACACACACACACATGCACACACACACACACACACACACACGCGCGCGCGCGCGCGCACCCCCCCCCCCCCCCTAAAAGACTCAATGAAGCGAGTTAAGCACATTAAACAATCTAGTGCACATTATGTCACGTTCATTTGTTTCCGGTAGTATTAAATCCTTTACACGGCAAAAAAGTCTACAGGAAAACGATAGCAAATGATCGGAAAGATTAAATAAAATGAAAAGAAACCAAAACATAATATGGAGTGAATTGATTTTTGCCGGGGGCGCATTCTGTTTTAAATGCTTGTAGTTTCGGTATTTCTTTCATTTTGTCTTCGTTTCAATTTGGGTTGCAGGCGACATTGTGTTGGGGGCAAAAAGGACAGTCCAGACACCATAGCTATTGCGTGTGAATGCCAGAATGTTTAGAGCCACCATTCTGCTTTTTCCTTCCTTTTTGGTCTTTTTCTATGTCTTTTCTGCTTCTTTTTTGTAGTTCATCGGATAAAGCTGCCATGTTTACCAAATAGTGAGGTTCTCGCATATGCGACAGTTTTTGACCACTATTAAGATATCCACATTCCAACTCCGTGGATAATGTGTAAACACGACAGCAGTGTGCATGCGTTTATAGATATGCTTTTGTCGCCCGTTCTTACCAGCACTAAGGGCCTACTCTTCCAAGAAGCAGAGCGGGTTTTAACGTGTGTGCAAGATGTTCTGCGTGTATTTGCTTCTAGAGCCTGCGTTTCTAGACTAGTCTCATCCGAAGGACTTTCAGGGGAGTGGAGTCAGTACTGATCTTAACTCCAGGGAGAACAGTCCCCTTCAACGGGCGTTTCGGTGGTGGCTCAAATCCAGACTGTCGAATTGCGAGCGTCATGTTCTAACCGCGAGGCTACTGCCCCCTCCCCCATTTGCTGGTGTTAAACATATGGCTGTCAAGAAATCGGAGAGGAGTCAAAACTCCCAGCTTCACCTTTCCCGTTACTTATTTATTTTATCATTTATTTATTTTATTTTATACCGCTTTATGTCACAGCAGATCTCTCTGCGTGAAATTCGGGCTGCCCTCCCCGGGGAGAGCACGTCGCCACAAATGCAGCGCCTACCCATTTTTTTCTTTTTCCTGTCTGCAACTGTATTGGTTTTCCTATCAGACTGGCTTTTTCTACAGAATTTTGCCAGGGACAACCCCCTCGTTGCCGTGTTTTTTATTTTAATTTTTTTACGTGCGCTAAATAATGATATGTAACACACAGGACCTCAGTTTATCGTCTCATCCGAAAGACTAGCACCCAGACCACAACTCATGGTCTAATGGATGGGGGAAAAGTTTTGGGCCCAAATGGGATTCGAACCACCGGACACTCCGACCCGAACGCTTCGCTTTCTTGGCAGGCACGTCACCTCTAGACCATCGGGGAAGGGACGGTTTCGTGGAGGCTGGAACCCTGGCAGTCAAAGCGCGAGTGTCACGCTCTAACCACAAGGCTACTTCGTATCCCCCGTTTGGTGGTGTCAAACAGATGGCCGGCTGTAAAGAAAACGGAGAGGAGCAAAATCTCTCTGTAAAATCTCTGTAAAATCTCTCTGTAAAGTCTCTCTGTAAAATCTCTCTGTAAAACTTCGTAAAATCTCTTGAAATATCTCTGTAAATCTCTCCGTAAATCTCTCTGTAAAATCTCTTAAAATCTCTGTAAAATCTCTCTGTCAAATCTCGTAAATCTCTCTGTAAAATCTTTTAATCTCTCTGTAAAATCTCTCTGTAAAATCTCTCTGTAAACTCCTGTAAAATCTCTTGTAAAATCTCTCTGTAAATCTCCTAAACCTCTGTAAATCTCTGTCAAATCTCTGTAAATCTCTGTAAAATCTCTCTGTCAAATCTCTCCGTAAAATCTCTCTGTAAAATGTGACGCTCCACCACGAAATGAGTCGCTTAGCACATAACCTACCTTTCCGCTAGGAGCCATTAAAGGCAGGTGGGGGTGAAGTTGTCAATTTTGAGATTTTGATTGATTGTTAAAATATAGCCATTATTTTACCTTGTAATGAAATATAAAGTCATAGTTTTGTATCCTGTTGCCTTTAAACGTGTTTTTAAAATGCCCAAGCCCTCATTCTGACCATTTATTACGATGCTAAACGTGTCCATTTCTCATTTTGAAATTTCCTGCAGTCTATCATTTCAACTTGAAATAACTCTTCATAGAATTGTCCGATTTTCACTCTGTTTTGTGTATTGTATAGCCATTCTATTGCAGATTAATAGTATGTCAGTAACTAGAAATAGTCAGACTCGAGAAGATCATCAGAAGCAACAACATCAGCTTCGGCACCAAATACCACCTTTACAAATCCCTCGTGATATCTATCCTCCTATATGGCTGTGAATCATGGACTCTGACAGCAGAGTTAGAGAGGAGAATCCAAGCATTCGAGAACAAGTGCCACAGAAGACTTCTCAAAATATCATACAAAGAACACAAGACCAATAACTATGTGAAAGAAGAAATCAAAAAGCGTGTGGGCCCCCAAGAGCCTTTGCTCTCCACCATAAAGAAGAGAAAGCTGATGTGGTTTGGTCACACCACAAGACACAACACCCTAGCAAAAACCATCCTGCAAGGAACAGTCGAGGGCAAGAGAAGAAGAGGCCACCAAAAGAAATCATGGGTTGACAACATCAAAGACTGGACCGCCCAACCCCTACAACACCTCCTACTAGCCACACAGGATCGTGAGGATGTTGTGGCAGATGAAATGACCCGGGTGGGCGTGGAAGGAATCGTCTGGTCTTCTTTGGCGTTTCCCAAAACAGCCCTCGAACGTGCCTGCCCAGGTTCCCCACTAGAGGCTATGTGAAACCATGGGGAAGTAGATTTAATGTTCTAAATGACTGGTTTTAATCAAAAAAGAAAAAAACAAGAACGAGTTGCATACAGTACCTCTGCAATAACTTAGCATCATCACCTTTTGATACGAATATTGACTATTTTCCTGTCACTTGTCAGTGTAATTTGAATAATCTGTAACTTCTCAATTTTTTTTTCTTGTGGTTTTTTGTGGGGGGGCTTTTTGATTTTGGGGTTTTTATTATTTTTTTTTCTTTATTAATATTATTCATTTATTTTATTTATTATTATTATTTTATTTATTTATTTATTTATTTATTTTTGCTGTCGTTTTTTCTTGACCATTTGCTGCCATTTCCCCCAACACCCCCTTTTCCCCTCAGTTGTTTTATCTGGCATACTCTTCAAATAAGCCTAGAAATTAACACTGTTTTCACTAGATCTAATTCGTGGTAGGTCTTTTTGCACACACACACACACACACACACACACACACAACACACACACACACACACACACACACACACACACACACACACACACACACACACACACATCTTTTCCTGGTATATAAAAAGAAGGTGTGTAAGAAGGTAAATTAATCTAAATAGCAATGCGTTTTGATAGTCAGATCTCAATTCTGCAATGGAATTGTAGAACATTAGGAAAAAACCTTGATTACTTGCAGCAGCACTTAGCCTCAAATACTTGTCAAGTTCTTCTTCTTCAGTCTCTAAATGTTAAAAGAACTAAGTTACCAAGACTGAAGCAGTTTTATTACCCACCTGTCTGTGAACAACAACATCAGACAGAGTCAAAAATTAATACAGCAATATATATTCATATTGGTTTATACTATTGCTTAATAAAGTCACCTGCGCCAAAAACTGCACAAGATATTTTCTCATGCGCTGCCAGTATCAAGTTTTCAGAATCTTTAACAGTGAATTGTGTATCAGTGTATTTACCCAAAGGGCCTGTAAATGATAACACTGATTGGTTAAAAATTGTTAATAACCAACATGAAAAATGGCTAATTAGTGGTGATTTTAATAGTCATTCACCTTTTTGGGAAAATGGATGTACGAATGTGACCAGTAACAGGCTTGTTGAAAATATCGTTGATTCATCATTACTATTACTTAATGATGGATCATGTACTAGAATTCCAGACATTCCAACTCACCGGCCAACTGCCATAGATCTAACAATGATCTCACCTAAACTTGGGTTAACATGTTCGTGGAAAACATGTAATGAAACTCTAGGTAGTGATCATATCCCTATATGTATCACTTTTAATGAAAAGTTTTATGCAGAAAGTGCAAACCCAGATATTATCCCAAAATACAACTATAAAAGAGCAAACTGGTTCATGTTCACAAACACTCTTCAAAATCTAGAGACAACTGATTCAAGTGAAAATGATATTGATAGGCTGTACACTTCCTTTTGTTCTTCTATCTTAAAAGTAGCTTCTCAATCATTGCCTAAAGTAAACATAAATACTAGGAAAAACTGCAATAATGTAGGCAATGTGTGGTGGACTGAAGAGTGTGACAAAGCAGTTAATCAGAAAAAAAGAATGTTCAAGCAATATATTCGTGAAAAATCAGTTGCTAATCACAAGGCCATGAAGTTTACCAATATAGGGTGCAACAGAGTTATAGAACAAGCTAAAAAATCTTACTGGACAGCTTTTTGTAAATCAAATATTGTAAAACATAACGATACTAAAAAGATATGGAGACAATTAAAGGTTATGCGAGATGGAATAAAACTTCCAGATTATCCCATTTGTTTACAAAACAATAAATTTCCTCCATTAAAAGAAAAAGCTGAAGCATTTGCTGATTTCTTTTCTAAAACAAGTAGACTGGAGGGTCTTTCTCAAAGACAGAGAGACTTTAGAGAACAGGCAGAAAAATCAGATAGTTATAATGATCCTGTTTCAAATAATAACCATTTTTTGAATGCTCCATTAACTCTTCAAGAAATGAAGGACGCCATATCATCTTTATCATCCAAACATACATCAGTTGGCTTCGACGCTATCTCAAATGAAATGATTAAACATTTGCCAGACCAATGGGTAAACAGCCTCCTGAATATATTTAATAGGTGTTGGGAGAGTGGCATTTTACCAGAAGTCTGGAAACAGTCAATTATTGTCCCAATTCTCAAAAACGGTAAGCCAAACACCAGTATAAATAGTTACAGGCCTATAGCACTTACATCTCATGTCTGTAAACTGCTAGAAAAAATTGTCTTGAACAGACTTATTTATTATTGTGAAAAGAATAACATTATTCCTGTTAATCAAGCCGGTTTCAGGAAAGGAAGGTCATCAGTCGACCATCTTGTAAAATTGACCACTCAAATTAAGTATCAGTTTGCCAGGCGAAAATGTCTTTTGGCAACATTTTTTTGATGTTACCAAAGCCTACGATCAGGTATGGCACTCTCGATTATTGTATAAACTTAAAACTATTGGATTATCAGGGCACATGTATAACTTTTTAAAGATTTTCTGGGAAACAGAAAAATTAGGACTAGAATAGGGACTACATATTCATCTACAGAGTCTCTTCAAATGGGCATTCCACAGGGGTCAGTTATTGCTCCTTTATTATTAAACATCTTAATGCATGACTTACCAGACACATTATCTAAGCATGTAGAATTAGCTCAATACGCTGATGATATTTGTATGTGGATGAATGTAACAATGAAAAAGAATACTCCTGCAAGATCATTGAACTACATTAAAAAGCTGCATCAAAATGAACTTAATATGATAGCAAACTATATGAATGAAAATGGGTTACTTCTATCAACTGAAAAAACACACATGGTTCTTTTTAATAATGGATCAAATCCAACACAATTGCCTAGCTTTCGAATAGGTAATGGAATTTTAGAATACAAGCAAACAGTCAAATTTCTTGGAGTATTTCTTACAACAAAATTGACATGGAACCATCACATTAAGTACATTCTGAATAAAGCAAGGAAAACTTTAAATATTCTGAAAGTTATTAGCAAACAGTCATGGGGTCAGGATATTCTTACCTTACTGCATCTTTCAACGTCTTTAATTCGTTCAAAATTGACGTATGCCCAAGAAGTATTTTTCAATGCTCCAAAATATCTGTTAAAAAAACTTCAAAGTATAGACTGTAGAGCATACAAACTGGCTCTAGGTCTCCCAGTCCATGCCTCCTGTATAAAAACATATAGTGCATCTGGAATTCTACCACTAGAAAATCAACGAAGGACTGCTTGTTGTAAATTTGTCCTAAGAAGTCAAACTGTTAAAAATAATTTGCAATCGGCAATAAATCTTAAATCTGATAGAGATTTTCCGAAGAGAGCAAGATTGATATCCTCTAATACCACATTAGGTACATATACATCTCAAACATTTTTAAATGCCGGATACAATCCTAATACAAATATTGCTAAAAGAGATGAAGTATCCCCCACTCCAACTTGGGAACTCAAAAGAGCTCAGTTTGATATAAATTATATTGACTTAATAAAGAATTGTAATATAAATCTAGTGTCTTCACAAGCCAAAAATTCATTTGGAAGAATATTATTCTAACCATTTAAAAGTTTTCACAGATGGCTCAGTCTTAAACAATAATGCTGGTGCTGCATATATTATATCAGAGCTGAAATCGGAAAAATCATTTCATCTTGGGGAGAATATTTCAATTTTTACAGCAGAACTCATAGCAATATTAATGGCACTCAATTTCTTAATCGATTTCCCTAGAGCTGTTTTCCGCATTCTTTTTTGTGTTGATTCAAAATCAGTAATTCAAGCCATCAGCTCTATGCAAACAAGAGTTAGATCAGAACTTGTTATTGAGATTTGTCATTTAATTCATCTCCTCACCTTAAAAGGTTCAGATATAACTTTCTGTTGGATTCCATCTCACTCTGGTATATATTACAATGAAAAAGTTGATATTTTAGCAAAAAATGGGGCAAAACAATTGATAGATGTGGAAAATGTGACACTTCATCTGTCACTACAAGAATGTTATCAGATCGTGGAAAAAGCACAACAAAAGTTATTCCAATATGAAAAAAAGAAACTTGGTTGTCTAGGTGTATATGAAGGGATGGTAAAATTTCAGTCTTTTGTTAAAATATGTGAAACAGATTTTTATTGTATAAGAGAAATTGTTTCTCTGGCTTGCAGATGGGAAATGAACTGTTTTAAAACAAAATATGTTGGACATGTATCTTGCATATGTGGACATAGTATAACTGTTGATCATATATTGATGTGCCGCATGCTGAAAAGTTATATACCTGTTCTTACCTCATCATCCTCATCAGAGATATTCAGTGATCCATTACTGAGGTATACATTTTTCAAATCATTACTGCACTGTCCTATTGGTTCTTTATTATGATTATTATGGACTTAAAAGTCATTTCCTTCTGTTGATTAGATTTTTCTCTTGTTGGTTATAGTTGTAAATAGTTTTATTGTTCATGCGTTAGATCTTGTTTAGAATTTGGAATTTTTACTATTCTGTATTGCAGAATTATGTACATTTGTTGTTATTTTATTTTACTTTTTTTCTTAACTGTTCTGTGTAGACTAAGTGAACTAACCCACTTCCCCACTTCCAAAACTCCTCCTCCTACCCCCGCCCCCCTCCCTACATACACACACTCACTACACACCTACACTTTTTTTTTCTTTCTTTTTTTTTTTAAATGTCTAATATCACATTTTGTGAAAAGACGTAAAATGAATCGAACAGGATCGTGAAGCATGGAAAAAGATCTCTGTTGCGTCTTCTCTCATGTCCCCCCAACGTCCTTTGGGACATTGGACTGAGTGAGTGAGTGAACTAGAAATTGACCTCTGGTGCAATGCGACTCCTTATGTGGTGGAGCGTCACAAATCTGTCAGGTTCACCGTGACCGTGACACACTGCCTGTCAAGTTCAGTGAAGCGTCACAGTGACTCCTCCACAGGGAAAGGTATATTCTATATACTTGCAGAGGTGAACAGAGGTGTCTGCCTGTTTGTGGGTCTGTCTATCTGTCTGTCTGTCTCTCTGGCTGTCAGTCTGGCTGTCAGTCTGGCTTAATGGCTGAGTGGTAAAGACAAGTAGTTTTTAAGTTTAAGGTTCTCCCAAGTTGTGTGTCTCTAGTTCCAATCTTAGTCGTAGCTGGTTGAATAATGTCTCCAAACGAAACTGAACGCTAGTTGTTAATAATGAACAACACTGGCTACCATGTGTGGGACAAATACAAAACAAAACAAAAAACAGAGACCAGACACAAGAAGGACATCTAAAACACATTAATTAAAAATAAAAACTATCCCATTTTTTACCACACTTATTAAATGTGTGAGATGATTTTTTTGTTCTTCTTTTAACAAATAACATGTCCATGGGAAATGTAGGAAAGAACCAGTCATATTTGTGGGGGTGGATGGAGGGGGGGATAGCCTAGTGGTTAGAGAGTTCAGCTTGCGATCTGATCAGGTGGGTTCGGGCCCCCACCAAGGCACCTGTTCGAGGGGAAGTTCCCCCTGGAGTTAACATCAGCACCCACTCCACTCTCCCCCAAAGTACTTCGGATGAGAGAGACCATGAATTGAAGAGGAGTTGCAAACACAGAGAATGTTTTGCACACATGTTAAAACCCATTCTACATTTATTTATTTATTTATTTATTTTCAAATTTATTTCGAGGATATAGAAATAAGCACTCATGTGATTTTTTTTTTACATCTAGTCCCCTTGCGTATGCAGTTTTGTCAATTTTGTCATCTGTTCCCATCGGCACGCAAGGGCCTACTCTTCCGCGGGGCGGGAGAGCCTAGTGGTCAGAACATCGCGCTTGCAATTTGACGACCCGAGTTCAATTCCCGGTTGAGGGGATTTTTCCCTTGAAGTTAATAACATCAGTGCTGACTCCATTCTCCCCAAAGGTCCTTCGGATGAGACTATAAACCGAGGCCCGTGTGCGAACATACGCAGAACATCTTGCGCACACGTTAAATCCTCTTCCGCTTTTCGTAAGAGTAAGCCATTGTGTGCCGACAGGAACAAATGACAAGATTTATAAAACTGCATACACACGGGGACTGGATGTAAAAAAGCACGTGAGTGCTTATACCATTATCCTCGATATAAAAGAATAAATGAAATAAATAAGATAAAGCAGAACGTTTTTTTAACGGAATTAGAATCAGAATCATAAATTATTTATTGCCATTAAAGTCACATGGACTTATTGACACAACAAAATAAACTCAACATAATTCATCAATACATTATACTATTCACTGGTCAGCATGACTGAAATGATGTGCAGGCAAAAAACACCCCAAACCACCACAAAGCAAAACCATTTGCATTCTATCTTATTTCAATTGTTCTCTTTTTTCAAAACAGGAACAAACATATTGAATTATTTCAGCTTGATGATTATCAGTTACTAAAACATTGCTTAATTTTTCTATACCATTCTTATATTCTTTGACACCAGATTTCAGATTTAGCAATTTTTTTTTTCTTTGTTCAGTATATAAGATACACTCATCAAGTAAATGAAACTCGTATTCTATTTTGTTGCAGTATTGACAAGTTCTGTTCTCTCTTGGTATATTCTTATATCTTCCTTTTTCTATCATTAAATCATGGCAACTTGTACGAAATTTACAAAATGTTTTCCTATGATTTTTGTTTTCACAGTTAATCAGATATGGCTGTAGTCTATATTCTTTAGTCACAAAATTATAAAAGTTTTGTGGACTCTTGTTTCTGGTTAATCCAAAATGTTTTATCTAAACTCTCCAGTTTTGTTTGTATTGCATGGCACAATCGGTGTACATCAAGTGTACTTTTGGTTTTCCCATACATGTTTAAAACCAATTTTACACAGAACATTTTTAACTGTGCTAATCCACCGATCATATTCATTATTTTGATACATATAATCATACAATATTTTAACATATGAGTTTTTGTCTTTCTCTGTTACATGTATCCAAAAAGACATTAACTGACTAAGTATTTTGATAGTCAATGGAAATCGTCCAAGTTCTCCTAAAGTGGGTAATGCCATCGCTTTTTTTATGTATTCCCAAAGTTTGCTTACAAAAGTTTACATGAATATTTTCATAAAGATATTTTCTTGTTGTGCTTAATTTAAATAAATCGTGAATATGAAAGTCTGATTGGCCATTGAAACAAAAAGGAATCCATACTTCTGCTCCATAAGTTAAGATGGGGGTTATCAATGAATCAAATAACTGCATTGTGATATTAGCCTTAACCCCTTGCCCATGAATTACTTTTTTCAAAGCATGAGCTGCTTTATTGCTTTGCTTTGCCAAATGTTCCTGGGTTGCTTGAAACTTCCCGTTCTGGTGAAATACTACACCCAGGTATTTATAAGTTTTAGTTGTTTCAATTAGATGTTCTCCACATTGGAAATGAATTGGAATTTTTGGGGGTGATTTGGTGAAAACTACTACTTTTGTTTTTGCTTTGTTTACTTTTAGTCCCCATTTGGAACATCCATCCATCCAAAGCCTTTTTATGCCTTCTTGTCATGTAGGGCAGCAACAAAGGTTCTCCACTCCTGCCTGTCTTGGGCCAGTTTCTGAATGGTTCCCCAGGAGTGTTGGAGGGTCTTCAGCTCTGTTTCTATTGTCCGACGCCAGGTGTTCTTGGGTCGTCCTCGCCTGCGTTTTCCGTCTGGTGTCCAGTGGAGGGCTGTTCGGGCGATGTTCCCTTGTTCTCGTCGGCTAATGTGTCCTATCCATCTCCATCGTCTTTGCATAATGATGGTATCTATATTTTCTTGGTCGCAGCGGGCCAGGAGTTCTTGGTTGGAGATGGTCTCAGGCCAGAAGATGCGCAGTATTCTCCTGAGATTCTTCGTGTGGAGTGTAGACAGTTTGTTAATGTCATTCTCAGTCATCCTCCAGCATTCCGAGCCATACAGGAGGGTGGAAAGTACCAGCTCTGATACAGTCTTAGTTTGGTCTTTGTGCTGTATTGGGATGACTTCCACACATTGTTCAGATTTCTGTAAGCAGCTCTTGCTTTGTTGATGCGGTTTTTGATGTCACTGCTTGCTCCGCCATCATGCCTGACAATACTCCCAAGGTATGTGAACTCTTCAGTTGTTGGCAGATCTTCTCCGTTCACTGTGACAGGAGAGGGATTCTGAACGTTTAGCATCATCACCTCTGTCTTCTTCTGGCTGATTTTCAGGCCTACTTGCTGGGCAAAAGTGTTGAGACGGGATGTCTTCTCCTGGATATGATGGTGGGTGTGTGAGAGCAGTGCCAGATCGTCAGCAAAATCTAGGTCTTCAAGTGTTGTGAAAGGGGTCCATCTGATGCCCCGCGGCTGGCCATTTGGAACAGTAACCATTTAATCTATCTAGTTTAGTTTGCAGTCCTAGTTTGGTTGTTGATAACAGTGCTAAGTCATCCGCATAGAGCAAACATGGAATTTTATCTTCTGCAGTAATATACGGTGAATCTTTTTCATCAAGGATCTGAACAATATCATTTATGTAAACATTAAATAATGTAGGACTTAGTGTGCTGCCTTGATATACCCCCCTTTTTACAACAATTTCTTCTGTGTAACTTCCTTATATTTTTACAAGCATTGTTGTGTTTGTATACATGCTGTTAATGACATTAAAGGTTTTACCAGTTATGCCTATCTTATTTAACTTTACAAGTCAGCCTGATGCCAAACATTGTCAAATGCTTTCTGAAAATCTACAAAACAACAATACAGTCTATTGTTTTTTTGTTTTTAATGCAAGATTTTCTGCGTGCGTTCGCCCACAGGACCTGGGTTTGTAGTCTTATCCGTACTTTTGGAGGGAGTGGAAATAGCACAAATGTTAATTCCAGGGGAAAAAGTCCCCTTGAACGAGATCCGAACCCGGGTCAGCAGATCACGAGTGCATCACTCTGATCACCAGGCTACCCCGTCCCCCTGAAGAGTTGGCCATTGCATGCCTGTAGGGACAGATGACAATGTTTAAAAATACCTGTTTGCACACTGGTGTTGTATTTCGACATATGTTTAAAAATACCTGTATGCACACTGGTGTTGTATTTCGACATATGTTTAAAAATACCTGCATGCACACTAGTGTTGTATTTCGACATATGTTTAAAATTACCTGTAGGCACACTAGTGTTGTATTTTGAAATTGTCCTTCAAGTGGGACAGTACCTACCTTAATGATGGCTGAAGGTCACATGAGCAGAATGTCACTATTGGCAAACCTTACAACTCTAGATGAGGAACAAAGACAAGAATACCCAGTGAGAAAAAGACAGAAAAAAAGGGGAACCAAACACACTTGAACAAACTCGATTTTGCCTCGGGGGGCAATAACAACAACAAAAAATAAGACAGAGATTAATATTTATAGCTGAATTGTTTTGAGCACTGGTGTTTTGTGGACTTGTGTATTTTCTGTCTTTTGTCTCCATCGTCATCGCAGATGATTGCGCAGGGAGCAACAAGAACAGTCCACTCACCAGTTTAGTGTGTGTTAAAGCGACAAGTTTAGCACGGTGCGTTCTTTTTGCTTTCTTTTCCTGTTTGTTTTCTGTCATGTTTTAAAATTGTATTTTTGTTTCAGCAAAATGGCTGAGCTAAACTTGGAAAGGAGAAGGCTTCCCCAGATCCACTTACCCTAGATACACTGTCTGGAAAATAAGTTTTAAATATCACTCTGGCGGCACGGGAGGGGGGGGGGGTCGAGATAGCCTAGTGGGTAGAGCGTTGCGCTCGTGATCTGAAGCCTGGGTTCAAGCCACCATGGAAGCACCCGTGTAAAAAGATTTTCCCTGGAAGTAACATCAATACCAACTCTACTGCCCCCGAGAGTGATGCGTTCGTGATCTGTTGACCCGGGTTCGAATCTTTTTCAAGAGGGTTTTTCCTTTGGAGTTAAAATCAGTGATGACTCCACTGCCCCCAAAAGTCAATTAGATGAAATTGTAAATCGAGGTCCCATGCGCGAACGCACGCAGAACATCTTGCGCACGAATGGGTCATTGTGTGCCGGTGGGAACGGAAGACAAAATTTACAAAACTGCATACTCACGGGGAAGTATGTAAAAAAGCACATGAGTGCTTATTCCATTATTCTGGAAATAAAAGAATGAATAAATGAATAACTAAGAGGCTTTTGGATAATACTATAAACTGAGGACCCACAGACCATCTTGCACACATGTTAAAACGTGTTCCACCTTTCGGAAGAGTTGGCTTTTTCCTGCTGGTTGGAACGGACGAATTAATAGAAAGATAAACACATGCATACTGGTATTGTGTTCAGACAGCATCTTCGAAGATGTCTACCTTAACTGGGGAGGGCAAAACAGATCGGATACGCAAAGTCTCACCATTGGTGAACCTTGGAGAACGAAACAAATAAATCACTGTCTGAACAATAGGAAAGGTAAAGGTGTCTCATAACCTATGTGATCGTAGGGGAGCGAGGCGCACCTGTTAAAACCCGTTCCGTTTTTCGGAAGAGTAGGCCATTGTGTGCCGGTGGGAACAGACGACGAAATTTACAAAACTGCAAACACACGGGGACTAGATTTTTTTAAAGCACACGAGTCCTTTTCTTCGAAATAAAAGAATAAAAAACATATGAAAATAAAAATAGATAAAAATAAAGTTTGTTTCTAAAGCCTGATGTCACACAGACAGGCTTTCAATACAAAGTGTGAAAGAAGCCTCCCTATCTACATGGCCACCTCTCACTCTTGCTTTACCTGTAACGGGGGATGAGTGACACTTGTTTATCTTCAGCGCCCATAAGAGCTGCAAACAATAATTATTCAAAAACACGACAGGAGAAAAGACTCCCCCCCCTCCGCCCCCACCCCCACCCCCAAACCAAAAAAGAGCCTCCCCCCCAAAAAAAGAGTTTCAATTATAGGGTGTGTATGCTAAGCCATGCGATGCGTCAGGAACAGGTAGACATATCACACCTGGAATGTAATACTGGGAAAAAATCCCCAATGAGAATTACAAACAACCCTTGTCAAAAGTGGCCTACCTTTTTCTACTAGATTAGATGTCTGACTTTCTAAGGCGTGTGTGTGATATGTTATGTGTGTGTTTCCACACGTAGCACCATGGTTTATTTTATACCACTTTATGTCACAGCAGATTTCTCTGCGTGAAATTCGGGCTGCTCTCCCCGGGGAGAGCACGTCGCCACAAGTGCAGCGCCTACCCATTATTTTTTTCCCCTCAGGGATGGTGTCTAAACACAACACCTGTGTGCATGGTGTTTTTTTTAAATTTGTGACGCTCCACCACGAAATGAGTCGCTTAGCACATTACCTAATTTTGCTCTAGGAGCCATTAAAGGCAGGTGGGGGTCAAGTTGTCATTTTTGAGATTTTGATTGATTATTAAACTTTAACCGTTTATCTACCTTATAATGAAATATCAAGGCATAATTTTTATCCCTTTTTCTTTTAAATATGTTTTGAAAATACCCAAGCCCTCATTCTGACAACGTGTTACGAAAATAAACATGCCCGTTTCTCATTTTGTCCCATCCTGCTGTCTATCATTTCAACTTGTAATAACTTTGCACAGAATTCTCCGATTTTCAATCTGTTTTTTGTATTTGATAGCCACTTTATTGCACATTATTAACATGTCAATAACTAAAAATTGACCGCTGGTGCACTCCGACACATTATGTGGTGGAGCGTCACATTTAATAATTTTGTCATCCGCTCCTACCGGCACACGATGGCCTGCTCTTCCAAAAGGTGGAACGGGATTTTTACGTGTGCGCAAGATGTTCTGCGTGCGTTCGCACACGGGACCTCGGTTTATAGTCTCATCCGAATGACTTTGACATTCAGTTCGATTTTTTCGTCAAACTGGGAAGAAAGGGTGAACTGGGTATGAATCCAGAAACTCACGATTTACATATTGGCAGGCGAACGTCTTAACCATCCTGCCACCGTCCTTCCTTATATTCCTACTGTACTACTTTTTTTTTTTTAACCAAGCTGTGTTGTTAACAGTGAGATTTACATGGGACGGACGGAAGGAGTAGGATGTCAAATTTCAAACTTTGGTAAATAAGGTAGAAAAAGAAAGAAAGAAAGAAAAGAAAGAGAGGAAGAAAATTGATAGAAAGAAAAAGAAACCTAGAGAAAAACATATTTTCAAATTGTGAGATGTATACTAAATAAGGATTGGAAACTGCATATCAAATTGGGAAAAAAACCCTTTGAAATACAAAACAGAAAGGCAGAAAAAAGTTAGGTATGTTTCATAAAAAGTCTATTTCATATCAATGAACACCGCTAAGACAGTAAAAAATCAATTAAAAAAAGCTGAAAAGAATTAAACAAGGAATAACCACTGAATCACCATGCACGTTCATTTCTGAGAGTAAAAAGCTGAACAAGGTATCCATATAAAATATTCTGAAAAAGAAAAGAAATGTGAATGTCAATATTGGAATAATTTCAACAACACAGCATATTGCCGCCCCCCAAAAAAAACAACAACAACAAAACAAACAACCCCCACCCCCAAAAACAACAACAAACAAAACAAAATCCAAACCACATTCATTTTCAATTTAAAGAAGACCGCACTTGTTTTCGATAAATAGAATACTGTCGTTCTTTTCCTGCGCTTTATTTTGAAGGTAAAACAAAACACAACTCTTCCTCCTAATGTTGTCCTTTTTCACCTAAAAACAGAATTACTTCTGAATGACAAAACACGACCTTTGGAATTTATAAACAATGCATTCGGCAAAATTTGTTGACTGTTCGATTTCTTTCAAACTAATTTGCTATTCAAAGCAGACCAATCGAATTCCAGTGTAGATCATTTAATACACTGCTCTAGGAATAATGGTACAAATGTCAGTTTCTTCTAGGAAGACTGCGTTTGCATATTGCAGATAGCATTGACATGTTGCATATTGAAATTACAATTTACAGACTCATTTTCATATGGCAGACTGCATTTATATGGTGCAGTCTGCATACATTTAGATGTTGCAGATTGCGTAAACTTACATAATGCAGATTGTATTTACGTGTTACAGATTGCATATACATGTTGCAAACTGCATTTACATGTTGCAGATTGCATTTACATGTTGCAGATTGCACTTGCATGTTACAGATTACATTTATATGTTGCAGATGCCACTTACATATTGCAAATTACTTTTACATGTTGTAGATTACTTTTACATGTTGCAGATTACTGTTACATGCTGCATATTTATTTACTTGTTGCAGATTACTTTAAAATGTTGCAGATTACATTTACATGTTGCAAATTACTTTTACATGTTGCAGATTATATTTACATGTTGCACATTTCTTCAAAATGCTGCAGATTACATTTAGATGTTGCAGGTTACTTTAAAATGTTGCTGATTACACACATTTTGCAGATTACATTTTTATGTTGAACTTGCATGTTTTAGGTTGCAGTTACATGTTTCGGATTGTAGTTACATATTGACATATGTATTTTCATATAGCAGATTTTACCCACTTGTTGCTGATTGCTTTTTATGTTGCATATTGCATTTACATGTTGCAACTGTGTATAGTAGTGATTAACTAATAAACAGCAAACAAAGGGCACACACACACACACTTCAAAAGAAAAAACCACTCCAAACGCTTCCAATGAACTAGGAAGGGGATACAATACTGATCAGAGCAGCACCACACTCTAGCCTGACGGTGACTGCTGATAGAGGCAATCCTTCATGCATCAAAAGAAGAAAAACAGCTGGGCAGAAAAGCAGCTGGACAGCAGATCTAAAAAGAAAGCCCCCTTCCTACAACTGTTTCAGCTTTCAATTCTGGATACCCCAGGGGCATGGCTGTATTCAGAGCATGAGCCAGAAGGAGGTTTTTTCTGCGAAGGGGCTTTTTGCCTAAAGATATATTTTTTAATGAAGAGGCCTTTTTCCCCTAGATTTTCTCTTCTCAAACTCACTCTAGTTTTTTTTAATAATTTTAATCTCTGTAAACAATTTCGTTTACATCGTTACATATTGCGTTTTTGACAATCATTTTTCTTTTATAGAAAAAAAAAGCATTTTGCTTAAAAGGGAAGATGGTGCAGCTGATTTATTTCCTTTATTTCTCCACAGCTTACTGCAAAGTGGCTGGTTTATGTATTTCTTTGCTGCATTTCGTCTATAGTTTCACAGATTTCGGTGTCATCGTGTTTCTTTTTGGCGTATCACTTTCAGAATTTAATGCCCAGTGGCTAAAAGATCCCTGTGGTTTTTTGTTTTATTTTCACTCTCCTCTGTTGTGTTTCTGTGTTGCTACCCTTCTTTTCTAGCTTTCCTTTATTTCCCTAAGATCGTTTACAGGAAAAATGACATTATATGGGGCATGGCAAATCTCCACACACACACACACACACACACACACACACACACACACACACACACACACACACACACACCACACACACCACACGCACACTGTTTTATTTTTTTGTGTGTGGTAAAGCTTGACTTGTTTCTGTATCTCTCTCTTGTATGGCTTTTTCATTTCCCCTTTCAGCCTCTGAAAGCAATCTGTGATCATAAAGGAGGAAATAGACGACAGAAAAACGCTAATTCCCGTTTACCCAAAGTGGTCAGTCGCCTTTGCCCGCGCGCTGTCATCGGGGATTCCCGCTGTCAAGTTGATCCGGAAGGCTTTAGCAGTAATGAGGGGGGATTACACTGCAGCAACTGATAGGCCTTGTGTTATCTTCTCCTGTCTCTTATCTGTCTGTCCATCTGT
The DNA here is from genome assembly GCA_030674155.1 of Stramonita haemastoma. NCBI lineage: Eukaryota > Metazoa > Mollusca > Gastropoda > Neogastropoda > Muricidae > Stramonita > Stramonita haemastoma. Next base: position 15,163,316 of record CM060328.1, read on the forward strand.
TCGTCTGTCTGTCTGTCTATTTTGTCTGTCTGTAGTGTCTGGTTTAATTTTTTTTTTTTTTTTTTTTTTTTACTTATCTGTGTGTAAGGTTTCTGTCTTCGTTTTGGTTTTCGTTTGTGTATTTTTATATTATTTATTTATTCGTTTATATCGAGAATAATGGAATAAGCACTCATGTGCTTTTTATGTCCAGTCCCCGTGTGTATGCAGATTTGTAAATCTTGTCATCTGTTCCCACCGGCACTCAATGGCCTACTCTTATGAAAAGCGGAACAGGATTTAACGTGTGCGCAAGATTTCTGCATGCGTTCGCACACGGGGCCTCGGTTTATAGTCTCATCCGAAAGACTTTTGGGGAGAGTGGAGTCAGCACTGATGTTAACTCCGGGGAAAAATTCCTCTCGACCGGGAATCGAACCGTGTGTGTGTGTGGTGTGTGTGTGTGTGTGTGTGTGTGTGTGTGTGTGTGTGTGTGTGTGTGTGGTGTTGTGTGTGTGTGTGTGTGTAAGTGTGTGTAAGTTGTGTAATGTGTGTAAGTGTGTGTGTAAGTGTGTGTATGTGTAAGTGTGTGTGTAAGTGTGTCTGTCTGTCTGTCTGTCTGTCTCTCTGTCTTTTATCTTATTGACCATATGTCATTAATGGTCTGGTTTACTTCCTTAGCTTTATTTTCCTTGTCTGTCTTTTGTCTGTCTGTTCCTTGTCTGTTTCTGTTTGTCTGACTCTCTGTCGTTTTTTTTAATCTCTGCTTTGATCGTCTGTGTTTGTCTGTCAGAATGTGTCTGTTTGTCTGTCTGACTGACTGTCTCTTTATCAGTGTGACTATCTGTCTGCTTCTTTTAAGAGAGTTAGGGGTTACTGGGGTCAACACTCAAACCCTAATTGGTCCCCTGAAAAGGGGAAAACAACCAGCCCTCATGTCCTGTCCTGTCCTCTGTCTATCTTCCTGTCTAGGTTTCTGCTTGTCGGTCTGTGGTACTCAGTGTTCTGCTGGAGCGGTGGTCTAGAGGTAACGCACCTGCCTAGAAAGCAAAAAGTCCGGGTCGGAGTGTGCGGTGATTTGATCCCCGTTTGGGCCCGAAACATTTTCCTCCATCCATGAAACCATGAGTGGTGGTCTGGGTGCTAGTCTTTCGGATGAGACGAAAAACCGAGGTCCCATGTTTACACATCATTATTTAGCGCACGCAAAGAAAAACCACCACCCACGGCAACAAGTGAGTTGTTCCTGGCAAAATTCTATAGAAGAAAGCCACTCTGATAGGGAAACAAATAAAGTTGCAGACAGGAAAAGAAACAATTAAAAACAATGGGTGCCGCTGCACTTATGGCGATGCACCTCTCCGCGGGTAGAGCGGCCCGAATTTCACGCAGAGAAATCTGTCCTGACTTAAAAGTGATCCGAAAATGAAAATGAAAATGAAAATGTTGATGTCATCAACATCATTGTCGTCATTATTGTCGTGAGCTTTTTTCTGTCTCTTTATCTTACTCATTGTTAATGTTCGGGTCGCCATCCTCATTATCAAAGTCATCATCATCATCATCGTCATCATCGTCATCGTCATCGTCGTCGTCGTCGTCGTCGTCGTCGTCGTCGTCGTCGTCGTCTCGTCATCATCATCATCATCATCATCATCATCATCATCAGCACACATCATCACCACCCCACCACCACCACCACCACCACCACCACCCCCACCACCACC
>CM060328.1:15192521-15212521 GCA_030674155.1 Stramonita haemastoma
AAGTTTCAGTCCAGTCAGCAATAAGGAATCCTTCTAACGACACTACAGGCGTGTCACCTCTTTGGCAGAATTGAGAAAAAAAACCTACTAAAAACAAGTCTCCCAGAAATTGTCTAGTAGGTAAATGTCTCCAGCAAGAGGAGGATGAAAAAGTGAGCGACGTGGCGGAAAAAGAGGGGATAGGAGGGTGGTGGTAAAAGTAAGGATGCAGGAAGATGGGGGTAGGGGGGGGGGGGGGGTTGGAAGATGGAGACATGTGTCAGACAAATTAGTGAGAAGAAAAAAGTGACTGGCTTATTGGCTCATTAGGTAGCAGATGGCAAGAGGACTCATTGGTATACCAGGGTGCTGAATTGAGAGGGGGAGAGTGTCAGTCTTCTGCCAACACGCGGTACAGATTACGGATAGCCTCCCTTATTGGGATGCTGTGTGATGTAGCCTGTAGGTATTGCTCTCCCCTTTACGGCTTACAGTGTGCTTTGGTTTTCTCCATAGCATTGCTGATGTTTATTGTCCCCTCTCCTTTTTGTTGCTTTGTTATAAGTTTTGTACCTGTCGTCATTGTCATAATTCTGGTTATAAGAAAATGAGGTAAGATATTGCTGCACAATTGTTTGTTACCCTACTTTTAGCTCCTCTCACCTGTTATGCATTCTGTATCATCCCAGCCCAGCTGTGGCCAGCTGGCGCTAATCACAGCCGGAACTGACCACACTTAGATTAGGTGAAATGAAGGCTTGTATTAATTTTAGCACTAGGCCCTGGACCCTTCACTGTGATGTTGGATTTGCTGGCTGTGGCTGGGAAAGGGATTTTCCTCTTCTTTCTCTGAATGGGATGTAGTTCTACCTCAGTGCGTACTGCTGTTTGCTCTTACTATAGATATCCACTGCAGTCTAGACATCTTCAGTCCGGAGTTCTGTAGAATCGTTTTCTTCGTCTGGACCACTCAGACACACCCTTGTGTTTGTGCACTCTTCGCAATCCTGTACAAACCCATGTGGAAGAAGACTTCCCCCATATCTGCTTTATTCATGTGTACGATAGACAGTAAATGTGAGGGGACTAGAGGTCGGGGGGGGGGGAGGTGACAGGGTGAAGGGGATGGAACAAGAGTCCTTGAAAGAGAGGGGAGAGGCGATGTCAGACTGGAGGGTGTCAGGAGTAAAACGATTAGCTCATTAGGAAAAATGTATACAGGAAAATGAAAGATGTGGGGAGGGGGTGATGGACATTGCTGTACTCTTGATACCTGCTCAGTGATGGGAATAAAACTGGTAAAATGGGAAGATTAACGTGTCCCATAACCTATGGGGTCGTTGTGGAGCAAGGTGTCAGAGACCTCAGCTTCTCTAGGGGCCAGCATATTGAGGGTGGTCCCCATCTCCTCTCCCTCGCTGCTTTACCTTCCCTGACCCTAAAGAGGGCAGGCACCAGTGTACAGCTGGGTAAACTGGGGGACTGTAGTAAAGCCAAGGCACGTGAACGGTTACCCATCCACTCGGTAGCCACGTTCAAGAGGTAAGTGAGAAAAGAGGGGGCAGGGATGGAGCTGCAGAGAAGGAAAAAGGAACTGAAGACACGTGATGCTGCATAGGGGAAGAGTCCTTCATAAAACTCTGCAGTGAAACCCACTTTTAGGCTATGCACATGCACGTATGAAAAAAGTATGGAGTCGTTCTTTGTCATTGCAAAAACAACAAATTACACGCACAATTTACCAATCAAATTATTCACAACCCTTTTACAAAGTACACTAATAACAATTATGCGCAGATTAAAGGCACTGCATGCATAATATAAACATACAGCAGTGAACATGTTTAGCAAAATCTTCCTTCTACACAAAAAACAAAACATCTTCTAATATTACAGATGCGAATAGACAATAACTGGAACTACTACTACTACTACTACTACTACTACTACTACTACTACTACTACTACTACTACTACTACTACTACTACTACTACTACTACTACTACTACTACTACTACTACTTACTACTACTACTAGTATTACTGCTGCTGCTGCTGCTGCTGCTACTGCTACTGTTATTACTACTGCTACAGTTACTACTACTACTACTACTACTACTACTACTACTACTACTACTACTACTACTACTACTACTACTACTACTACTACTACTACTACTACTACTACTGCTGCTACTGCTGCTGCTGCTGCTGCTTCCGCCGCCGCCGCCGCCACCACCACCACCACCACTACCACCACCACCACCACCACTACTACTACTACTACTACTACTACTACTACTACTACTACTACTACTACTACTACTACTACTACTACTACTACTACTACTACTACTACTCCCAAAACAAACTGTTTTCACGCCAAACACACTGATACTTCCTTCCCGCCCCCCACATTGAACACAAGGCTCATCACCAGACATGCTCAGTCTGGAACTCTCTGTAATGGCTTTCTCTCTGTCTGGACCATTTCCACACAAACTTGTGTTTATGTGCTGGCCACAGTTCTCTTCAAAACCCAGGTAGGCGATCTGAGATGTATGTAAAGCACGTGTAAGACTGACATGTCCACGTGGAAGGATTTGAAAGTTGGATAGAACTTGGAGAGGGGAGTTGGGGGGGGGGGACATGAAGGAGAATGGATAGAGGAGAGTTGGAAGGTGGAGGGGGGCGGGGGGGAGGGGTTAGACTGGTTGGTGTCAGGAACAGACGGATAGACTCATTAGGAAAGGTTGGCTCATTTGTATACAGATGAAGGGAGAGAGAGAGAGAGAGAGAGAGAGAGAGAGAGAGAGAGAGAGAGAGAGAGAGAGAGAGAGAGAGAGAGAGAGAGAGAGAGAGAGAGACAGAGAGACAGAGAGACAGAGAGACAGAGAGACAGAGAGACAGAGAGAGACAGAGAGAGACAGAGAGAGACAGAGACAGAGACAGAGAGACAGAGAGAGAGAGAGAGAGAGGGGGGGGGGGGGCTTATCTAAAACTTGGTGGAACTGAGAATGATAATACTCTTAAGGCGACCCTTTGCTTTTATTTTGTTCTTATTATAAACGTCAAACTGAACTAGTAGCCAAATTGACGAAAAAGCGAACTTTCTTGGTAACTATAAGGTAAAGGTAAAGGTGTCCCATAACCTATGTGGTCGTAGAGGAGTGAGGCATCAGAGACTTCAGCTTCTCTATAGGGGCCAGTATATTGAGGGCGGCGCCCATCTCCTCTCCCTCGCTGCTTTACTTTCCCTGACCCTAAAGAGCGCAGGTACCCATTTACAGCAGCCGCCGCTGTAGTCTAGTGGTTAGGGCGTTGGACTCGTAATCTAAAGGTTGTGGGTTCGATCCCAGCTTTCGGCTTTGGCGTTGTGCCCTTGGAAAAGGCACTTTACGGCTATTTTCTCACCCCACCCAGGTTAAAAGGGGTACCAACCTTGTGTTGGGGGTTAACCCTGCGATAGACTGGCGTCCTATCCAGGGGGAGTCTATGACTCTCAGTCGCTTAACGCCACAGAAACCGGGATAAGCACCGGCCTGATGAGCCTCTATAGGCTCGGGACAGACTTTAACTAACCCATTTACAGCTGGGTGAACTGGGGGGACTGTACTGAAGCCAAGGCGCGCAAACGTTCACCCATCCAATTGGTAACCATGCTAGATGTTGCTTAACCCTCGTTTGGGGAAAGCAAGTGCTCTGACCACTAAACTAACTTGTCTCTTACATATTGACATATAATACCATAATTCCTGTCAATTGTCATTGCATCGTAAACGTAGGGACCTACATAACATACAATACAAAACCAGCAGTCCATAAAGTCGAACAGCTATTGAAGCATCTGCTCAACGGGCAATTGGTAGATTTAGAACAGCCATATGTGCAATGTCCAACTTGGCTTGATACCTGCTTAGAAAGAAACCCAATAAAATGACTTTAAAATACTAGCTTACAGGAACGAAGCACATGCCAGAATGGAGAGTAAACGTATAGGCAAGTAGGCCTAACAGAAGACATACGGGGTATCAGTGGAGTGGAGTTGCCTTGGAAGAGAGGGGGGGGGGTGGAGACATGTGTCAGACACGGTGACAGATACAGAACGGTCCGTCATTTGGCCAGGTGGCTTCTCTGTCTGGAAGGAAACAGGACATTTTGGGAGGAGAGTGGGAGGAGTGTGGCGACCTGACGTCAGCTTGGATCAGAGACAAAGATGCTCACTGTGACTTCAGCTTGGATCAGAGACAAAGATGCTCACTGTGACTTCAGCTTGGATCAGAGACAAAGATGCTCACTGTGACTTCAGCATGGATCAGAGACAAAGATGCTCACTGTGACTTCAGCTTGGATCAGAGACAAAGATGCTCACTGTGACTTCAGCATGGATCAGAGACAAAGATGCTCACTGTGACTTCAGCATGGATCAGAGACAAAGATGCTCACTGTGACTTCAGCATGGATCAGAGACAAAGATGCTCACTGTGACCAGCATGGATCAGAGACAAAGATGCTCACTGTGGCTTCAGCATGGATCAGAGACAAAGATGCTCACTATGACTTCAGTCTGTTCACTCTTAGGCGTTGCTCCTTTTTGGTTAAGTTGGTGTGGGTCTTTATCTTTTTTCATGGTAGTTTTGTTGTCATTATGGTTTACTTTTTTCTGTCTTTTTCTGTTGTCATAGATTTTGCTTTTCTGTTTGTCAAGGCCATTGACAGTATCACTGAACTCCTGTGAGTACACACAGACCATTAGGAGTATAATCAAAACTCTTCCCCGTCTGTTATAAACGGGTGAATCTGGTAATTATGGTCAGTGACCTGGGTGCTGTAAACGAAATCATGTCTAGTAATGCCTGAGTTTATAACTTTGTAAAACATTGCCAAACATTACTTTTTTGGCAAGTGCAGTGCACCATACATAAAACAAACCCGCTCGATATCAAAACTTCTGGGTAAATCTGGAGCAGGTTTATACAAGAATTCCCAGAAATAATGATAAAAATGTTAAAAATCGTTACCATCTTGCATGATAAAAGCAAGCTTAAAAGTAAAAACTTGAATCTTGATAGATTTCCTGCACTAGGCTCTATGATCTATACTTTGGAACTGGATTCTAAGAAAAGCTAGATTCGTTCATTCCGTTCACCCAAAGTGCTGATCTGGTTCCAAACATCTCTTGGACAAACGATAGCAAGAAATCCAAGCTAAAGCACCCACGCTATTTTTTCCATAAATATCACTTGTGTTCAATACTGTAAACTATGTTATTTTTATTCGCTTTTGTTTTGTAAACCTTATATATATATATATACATTATATATATATATATATATATATATATAAGAGAGAGAGAGAGAGAGAAGAGAGAGAGAGAGAGAGAGAGAAGAAGAGAAGAGAGAGAGAGAGATAGAAGAGAGAGAGAGAGAGAGAAGAGAGAGAAGAGAGAGAGAGAGAGATATAGATATAGATTGGAATTTGTGTTAGCCTTAGAAAAATGAAAGACAAAATTAAGATATGTACATCGCATAGATGTAGTTTACATACAAAAGAATTATTGACTTTAGAGCCATTATTAGCCAAATCCTGTAGAGGGGTTCAAACCACCGCACACTTCTGACCGGAATTTTCGCTTTCTAGGCAGGCGCGTTACCTCTAGACCACCGATCCAAAAACTCGCTGTCTGGAATTGTTTGTCATGGTTTTCCTTGACCTGATCTATCGGAAGCAGGTGTGTGAGTTAAAGTATGCTCCACATTCCCATTGCAACTAATGTGGGGAATTTTTTGAGATACGCGCAAAGCGAACATTTTGCGCACACGTTAAAAACCCGTTCCGCATTTCGGAAGAGCAGGCCATGGTGGCCGGTACGTAGGAGCAGATGAGAATTAAAAAAAAACCAGCACGCACACATGTGTCGTGTTCAGTCACAATCACTGAGGAAAAATCGGGGAATTGGAATCCCAAGGACGGTTAAGGGCTGTAAATGGCAACGTTCTGGCGGCTTTTGTGACGGAACTGGAACCATTCGTATTGGTCATTGCCTTTCCAATGGATCATTCTCGTGCCGTGGAGAGGGGGGGGGGGGGGGGTCTGCAGCTTGCCCTCCATACTGACTTACCCAGGCTTTGCGCTCTAGAGCCTTTAGCGCAACTCCATAGTCTTCCGAGACTGACGGATGCCTACTTTTCACGTAAAGCGGATGTAAGATTGACATGTCGACGTCAGAGGACCCGAGGGTAGGATGGGATTGAATGGGAGGATAGGGGGAAGAAAAGAGCAACTGCCACAGATTGGCTGTGACGGGAAGGGGTGGGTGGGGGTGGGCTGGGGGTTGGGGATACAATGCCAGACAGGGAGGTGTCAGGAGTAGAATGATGGGTTCATTAAGAAAAGTGAACAGGTAACTGTTTTGTAGACTGATGGTGGGTAAAAACGAAGGGGGAAGCTGTACGTGTCATACTATACCAGCCCGGTGTTTGGAATAAAAATGAGGTTTTTCTTAATGAATGGGTTTTTTTTCCTTGTCAGTAGTCAAATAGGCTGTTTCTAGGTGAGCCAATCCGCTTCTAATTGTTTCATTAAAAAAAAATAAATTAACATGGTTTAAACCTCTAACCTCTGGGTTAAATGCCAGGGAATCTTCCAGTTCTTTGCAGACTTGCTAGTGCCTCACTTGCTGTCATTTGCATAAGGGCTTACATGAAATGAAACAAGCACATGTAGATCTGTTCACCGTTTTCTGCCTTTCTTGATTTGTGTGAGTGCATGAACATAGGCAAAAAGCATACACAACTGCTCTGGGTATTGGTTGGTGCAGGTGGCAAAGGTAAAGGGTTAAAAAGGTAAAGGTGCCATAACCTATGTCGTCGTAGTGAAGCGAGGCATCAGAGACCTCAGCTTCTCTAGGGGGCCAGCATATTGAGGGCGGCGCCCATCTCCTCTCCCTCGCTGCTTTACCTTTCCTGATCTTAAAGGGGGAAGGAACCCATTTACAGCTGGGTGAACTGGGGGACTGTACTGAAGCCAAGGAGCACAAATGATCACTCATCCACTTGGTAACCACGCTTGGTGCTGCTTAACCTTGGCATTGAGAAAAGCCAGTGCTCTGACCACTGAGCTGTCCCGTTCCCCAGGTGGCAAAGCATCTGTTCAGTTGATGGCTCGAAAGATATAGAAAAATAACATCAAGTAAAATCCAACTGGTAGTAATGCAACTTTGAGAAGGCAATTACAAACCAAACAATAAATCAACTAGAATCAAACTAGCGTCAGGAAGCCACATATTTGACGACCCGGGTTCGATTCCCGGTCGAGGAGATTTTTCCTCTGGAGTTAACATCAGTGCCGACTCCACTCTCCCCAAAAGTCCTTCGGATGAGACTATAAACCGAGGCCCCGTGTGCGAACACACGCAGAACATCTTGAGCACACGTTAAATCCTGTTCCGCTTTTCGTAAGAGTAGGCCATCGTGTGCCGGCGGGAACAGATGACACGATTTACAAAAACTGCATACACACGGGGACAGGATGTAAAAAAGCACAAGAGTGCTTATTCCATTATCCTCAATATAAAAGAATAAAACAAATATGTTTTTTTCAAGAAATCATCTTAGAAAACCTGACAATTGAGAGAAAAAAACGGGGTGTTGAGGGGAGAGGAGAAGAAGAGAAGTAGGGAGTGAAGCTACAGAGGAAGAAAAGGGGGAGATAGAAACGTGGGTCAGACAGGTGGGTGACAGAAACACAGTCATGGTTCTTGAGGTAAGCTAGCTCATTTGTGTACCAAGGACTATATTGAGGGAGAAGGTCAAAGATGTGTCGAGCACGGGCTCGTGCTGCACTCTTGTGCTTGGGCAGGCCTGGCCGTCAATTCTTCAGAGAACTGTACTATTTTTGGGGTGGCCCGAGGCGCCGAAGTGGGATGACCTACTTGCCACAGTCCCTTAATCAGAGTACTCTAAAACAATCTCAACAACAACATCTTACGTCAGTGTGCAGTAGAGGTGAGGATACCCATAGTTATTTTAACCCTACATGGTTAAAACATTCCCCAGGACAGTTCACACTAGAGTCTGAAGATAGAAGATTGCCAGTGAATGTTTTGGTCAGTATTCAAGATTCTTTGCAGCACTATAACACCTTTCAGGAAATCTGAGAACTGAAAAAAACGAACCAAAAGGTCTCATTTATTCTAAGTAATGGCATAGCAGCTAGTGTTCCAAATCATACAACAAAACGAAACCACTTTTATGCTTGAATAAATCGTAAATTAAATTCCTGTGTACATTGTTTTTGCAAATAAGAATGTATTTATAATATTGTTAACAGGAATGAGACACAAGAAAGTACATATGAAAATGTGTTTTCAAGATATTATTAGGATAAAACTATCCACTAAGAACTGAAGAAATGTACATGTTAAAATATCATAAGCACATTAACTTTGTTCTGTAAAAACAATGTACATAGGAATTTTGAAAAAAAAACCGGCATCACACAATGTGGATTTATTGTCCTCCAGAAAGACTGAACAACATTTTGTCAGTTCAATCATTTCTAAGGATTAAAAGACCAACAGTTTCAAAATAGTTGTGCAATTTGTGTTGGTGCACATGTAAGTGTTGTGTGTATATAAGATAGCTGCAGAATACAGTTGACTAGATTTTTTAAAACTATATTTGTAAAGCACTCTCATGCCAAACACACAAACTTTCTACCATCCAGTCAGAACGTAAACGGAAATGCAGAAATCTGTAGGCAGTGACAAAGATGCCTGCCCAAACATATAGACTGGGAGATCAAGACAAACAGGATATTAAAGGAATCATCTATCATTGCCAATATGAGTCTTAAAGGGCCTACCCAGAATATTATGCTAAATGCATTCATCTGGAATATTCTGTGATCCACTACAAATACAATACTCTGTGATCCATTGCAAACAGAATATTCTGTGATCTGTTGCAAATGTAATGCCTTGCAATCCATTGCAAACAGAAAACTATGTGATCTGCTGCAAATGGAATATCTTGTGATCTATTGTAAATGGAATGCACTCTAATTTATTACAAATGGAATACACTGTGATCTATTGCAAACGGAATGCATTACACTCTATTTCAAATAGAATACTTTGTGATTTATTGCAAATGAAATGCATTGCAATCTATTGCAAATAGAATACTTTTGGGATCTATTGCAAATGAAATGCATTGCAATTTATTTTAAATGGAATACTTTGGGATCTATTGCAAATGGAATGCATTGCAAGCTATTGCAAATGGAATTCACTGTGATATATATAGCAAATAGAATGCATTGTAATTCATTACAAATGGAAAATACTGTGATATATTGCAAATTGGTGGAATGCATTGCAGTCTATTGCAAATGAAATGCTCTGTGGTTTTTTGCAATTGGACTACACTGTGATTAATTGAAAATGGAAACACCGTAATCTGTTTGAAATGAAAATGATGTGACCATTCCAGATTGGTGGCTTGTATCTTCCAACAAGTCGGTACTTAAGTATAAGACCCAAACCGTTATGTATAAATACACACATATGTGCCATATCCATGACTGAATCCACATAATTTCCAACAACTTTCACTTCAAATACAGCCATGTCAAAACAATTTTCGGTTCATTTCACTCACAGACAAGTACAGCCACAATGCTCAAAACTAATGAGCCTCCTTGTCCATCTCCCCACCAATACGTTTAACTCCCCCCAAAATCAAACAAAACAAAACAACAAATGTGTCAGCAAATTCAGAGTCTGCAATTGTTTGTAACTGCTTCCATCGTCTGGACGCAATCTGACTTCATAATTTCCCGGGAAACAAATGCAACAGACTGCCAGATCTATCTAAAGCACGTGTAAGATTGACACGCCAATCTGAGGGCATGAGACAAAGGCTAGGATGGAAAAGGGAAAAACAGAGACAGGAGGAAAGGAAAAATGTCCCGGGTCGAGGAAGAGGAGAAGAGGAGGAGTGTGGTGTGAGGGGTGGGGAGATAGTTCAGGAAAATTTTGCCAAAAAGGGCTCTGGCAAAAAGTAATTGCTTCAACTTTTTTCTTGTTTTATGTTTTTGTAGGTGTACTTGACCATCCCAAATGGTTGTAATAAAGATTTAGTTGGGAGATAAGATTTAATTTGTGTTTGAAGAGTAGGTGCAGTGCAGCTGAGCTGAAACGGTATTTCCCATTTGTGCTGCTTTGCAAGCTGTTCTGGCCGTCCAGTCAGGAATATTTACACTTAATTGAAGCAAGCTGGTATGAATTACATTTCTAAACTAAAGGTTTTATACTCTGACAACCCAATTCCTTTTTACTGGGGGAAAACTGATGTAATTGCACTTCTGGTTTGCAAATTTGAGAAAAGTTTACAGATAACATTACTCTAGGCAGCAAATTCTGACATTGTGCAATCATTATAAGTGTAATAATCTTAAACATTCAAAGTATTTACCATTTTGCCAATGATCAAATTATTGGTTCCCAAAATCAAATGTAACATCTTGAACAGATGTTCACAGATCCAGTTCCAATGTCATGAATGGAGCTTTGCAGCTGAGGGTGTTGGAGGCAGTTTGTTTGTGTGTAAGAACAACTGAAGTAGCTGGTTTCTGCATGCATTGCACATGTGGGAGCTTGTCCAAGGAATCTTTGATCTTGCCACCATACAAGACTACAGTGGTCTTTTCTTCTGCAGCTGTCACTTGCTCTTTGCTGATGTTGGGTGTCATGAATATGCATGCATGCTCTCAAACAAATGCAGATTCTAACTTTTTCCACAGGCAGGATCTTTTCTTCTGAAAATGTATTTCTCTGGCTTTTTCTAATTATGTAATTATGAGGCAGTTAGCATCACCACAATGATACAGTGTTGAATCCAGACTTTGTCAATCCTTCACCAAGCAGTTGAATGAAGCACAGTCTGTTGGCTGAATTTGCTAAAAAGCACTCTCTGGACTCAGTCAGCACTATGTTACCAGTCCCCTATCTCCTAACACCCCTCCCTTTCCCCCCAAACAACTCCCCCTCCCCCTCCCTCCCTCCTCTTCTCCCTCCCTCCACACCTAACCCATCCCAACCCCCAACCCTCCCTCCACCCACTTTAAATACATAATGTACACATATGAACGACAAAAAGGAATTTTCAAGAAATACCTACACATCTTAAGAATTTTGAGACCAGAGAACTTTTTGAGATTTACATCTCATCAGCCTTCAAAATTTTTAATTGGACAAGGGTTGAAGAAAATGCTGAGGATTAAAATCTTGTTGAAATTTTATAATGTGGGGACAATCCATTATAAAATAAAATTCATCCCCTAAAACATATATATTGTATTTTGAACACATTCTTTATTCCTGTGGTATGATATGGAAATGTCCATCCTCAATTGGGAATTTGTGATAACTACAATGACATTTTATAAAAGCATAAACATAAATCTATCTGGTAGACAAGTTATATATATTTTCCTTACCAAAATCGATCTTAAAATTTCTATTAAAAAGGCATTCTGTATTATCCCATGGCTTACTTCTCCATTCATTAGGAAGGCTTTTATATGTGAAATTTTAACTTTGATATGTGAACTTTTAAATACTTGAAGAAAATTGATACTTGAACAGAACTGTCTCTCTTACAAAGTCAAATCCGCTTTGTACTAAGATGTTTTTTAATTCATATTTAGCCATGCTAATTGAATCAAGTATTTGTCAAGTAAATCTTTCATTATCTGATAAACACTTGATGGCAGCTTTTCATACTGGAAGTCAAGCAGCTGCATCCAGAAACACACCATTCCAACAGAGAGCAAACAAGACAAGGGATATCTGCCTGGTTCTCCATACACTAACCCTCTTAGTCTGGAACCCCCTGGATCTGCTGGGATTGAATAATTGCCCCCTCTGAATCCCAGTATGCTGGGATTTACACACAGTAGATTTCCATCATGCTGTGACCATCACTAATTGCTACCACATGTCAAAGCTCTATCAGGCTAGAGGTAGAAGCCCTGCTGAGAATCTGGAAGTAATTGGAGCTGCTGGTATGTACTTAGAAGGAGGAAAAGGCTAGCAAGCATGTGTGCCTGACCTGATTTCGTGATGGAATGCAAAATCTAGGGGCAGTTTATGTTCAGAGAATCCAAATGCAAGAGGGTTAAAGGAAAACTATATGTTAAAACCTTTAATTGAAACTTATGAAATTATTGCTATATTTTCATATCCCCTAATTTCACATCCATACAACAAAACAGGCACAACAATTTTATGGAATAAATCAAGTGCCACATGTGTATGTAGGTATATTTGCTGTGCAGTCCTTATCAAGCTAAACATGACTTTAGCAGCTTTATCATAAGCATTTTTCATGCATTACATTTTCATATGCCCATAATTTCACATCAATACAATAAAACACATAGAACACTTTTATAATTATGTACGTAGTTCTTTTTGCCATGCAGCCCTTATCAATTAACATGATTAAGTAGCTTTATAATAAGCATTTTTCTTGCATTTTGCAAAACTACCACTGCTACTGGTTGATTCCTAAATAGTTAAAACTGTTAAGAACTTCAAGTTTTTTCTGCTATTTTACATAACTATTACAAGATCTATTGTGACTGAATATCATGATTTTGGTTGTCACTAGATTCACAACAAGTTTCTAATGAGAACAGTAAGTATCCAAAATGTCTAAAGCATCTTGTAACCCTTTTTTGTAGTGGAGAATAAAATGGTATCATGGGCATAAAGTAAAAGTTGAACATAACTGGTTAACATTTTGTGCCATGAGATGAAAGTTGAATAATATTAATAATATTGCATGGAGCTTATATAGCACTATATCTTGTAAAAACATATCAAAGCGCTCCCATTCGACCTATACATCACACAAGTAATCAATAGCAATCTATGGTCCTAGCAAATTCGAACGTACTCACACACGCAAGTGCACACACACGCACACACACACACTCACATGCGCGCACAAAGGCTATAGGCCTACACTTTGGCAGGTAGATGCCAAAGGCAGGGGCAGATAAGAGATGGAAACAGAAGGAAAAAATCTTAGGTTTGAAATAAGTGTCTTGAGGTTGGATTTAAAAGTGTCATAAGTAGGCTTTTTGAATATGCAGTGTTAATCAATTTCTGATAAATATTGTTCCAAATCATTGAGAAAGTGTGTGTGTGCTACTTGATATCACTATTACTTCCCCTTCACAGGCTACATATCCTTTTAAAGAGTTCCATCCCTTTTGATTGTTTGCAGTTACTTTGTAGTCCAGATCATAGGTTTCATCGAATGGAAATGAAGCAGTAGTTTTGATATGAAATTGTAGACTTACAGTTGACCTGTGTGAAAGAAGTACAAGGCGAAAGTAAATGATTGTAGACATACATGTTTTTCAATTTGTAAACATATAGTAAAAGACACCTTTGGAATTTGAAGTTGTTGGTTTAATGATACGTTGTAAAAATGTGAAGGCAAGAAGTTAAGCTATGAGTTAGGAATTGCAGATCTGTAGGGGGATCTGCCCCTAACTTCTAATCCTCCTCTCTTTGGAGTGATGTGTTGTCTATCTTTCCTTGTTCGTGCCAGGGAGGAGAATACCAGGGGAAGGAGGAGAAGGAGGGGAGGGGTAGCGGGAGGGAGGGGGCAAGCGCGGGATGGATGGGGGGTACAGAAGAAAGGGGTGTATGGGGAGGAGGAGGGGTGGGGGATAGAAGAAAGGGGGGAGGGGTGGGGGCATGGGGGTAGAAAAGGGGAGAGGGGTGGGGAGGAGGGGGAGGAGGGGGGAGGGGGGAGGAGGGGGGAGGAGGGGGGAGGGGGGTAGAGGGGGGGAGGGGGAGGAGGGGGGTAGAGGAGGGAGGGGGTGGAGGGAGAAGGAGGGGGTGGAGGGGGAGGAGAGGGGTAGAGGAAGGAGAGGGGTAGAGGAGGGAGGGGGTGGAGGGAGGAGGAGGGGGGGGAGGGGGGAGGAGGGGGGGGGTGGAGGGAGAAGGAGGGGTGGAGGGGGAGGAGGGGGGGGGTGGAGGGAGAAGGAGGGGGGGAGGGGGGGAGGGAGGGGGTGGGGGGGTGGAGGAGGAGGAGGGGGGAGGGGTGAGGGGGTGGAGGAGGTGGGGGAAGGGGGAGGGGTGGGGGAGGGGTGGAGGAGGGGTAGGGGGGTGGAGGGGGGGTGGAGGAGGGGGGGGAGGGGGGAAGGGGTGGGGTGGAGGGGTGGGGTGGAGGGGGGGTGGGTTGGAGGGGGGAGGGTGGGGGGAGGGGTGGGGGGTGGAGGAGGGGGGAGGGGAGGGGGGTGGAGGGGAAGGGGGGGAGGGGGGGGTGGAGGATGGGGGAAGGGGGAGGGGAGGGGGGTGGAGGAGGGGTAGGGGGGGAGGGGGGGTGGAGGAGGGGGGGAAGGGGAAGGGGTGCAGGGGGTAGGGGTGGGGGGAGGGGGTGCAGGGGGTAGGGGTGGGGGACAAGGGGGTGCAGGGGGTAGGGGAGGGGGAGAAGGGGGGGCGTAGAGGGAGGGGATGGAGGAGGGGTAGGAAGGAGGGGGTGTAGGTAGAGAGGGTGGGGGAGGATGGGTGAGGTGGGGTGGGGAGGAGGGAGGGGTGGGGGAGGGAGTAGAGGGAGTGGGATGGGGCAGTTTAATAATAATTTTCTATCCTTTATTGAAGTGTTTTTATATCCATTTAAAATAATTGTGAGGGTAAAGTGGAAACAGTTGTGAACTGGCACTGGAACCATGCATATCGGCGATTGTCTTTCCATCGGATCATTCCAGTGGCGTGGAAAGAATAGTGGTAGTGATGGTTTTGCTGCATGGGTAACAGTTTGCCCTCCATACTGACTTACCCAGGCTTTGCGCTCTAGAGCCCAACTCCATCGTCTTCCAAGACTGATGGGTGCCTACTACTGCGATGAAGTTGCCATAGCAATGCAGTCATATCGTTAAAGCGTTTGATATCTACGATTTTGTTTATTTTGCTTATGTCAAAGAATTGTCGGTCTATTCAATGGAAAAGAAAGAAATACGTACACCAAATACTCTATGAAAATAAAATTTTAAAAACCCTACAAAATCATTAAAGTGAAAGAGAGAGAAGGTGGAGAGAGAGAGAGAGAGAGAGAGAGAGAGAGAGAGAGAGAGAGAGGAGAGAGAGAGGAGAGAGGAGAGAGAGAGAGAGAGAGACAGACAGACAGACAGACAGACAGACAGACAGACAGACAGACAGACAGACAGACAGACAGACAGACAGACAAAGAGAGACATAGGGGGGGGGGGGGGGAGAGAGAAAGAAAGACACACACACATACACACACATACACACACAAACATACACACACACGCGCGCGCGCGCCCGCACACACACACACACACACATACACACACACAAACACACATACACAGACACACAATGAGACAGAGACAGACAGACAGACAAACTGACAGGGACAGAAACAGCCAGCCAGACAGGCAGAGAGAGACAGACAGACAAGATATAAACAAACAGACAGACAGACAAGAGACAAACAGACAGACAGACAGACAAACAGACAAGAGACAAACAGACAGACAAGAGACAGACAGACAGACAGACAACAGACAGGGAGGCTGACAGGGACAGAGTAACCAGAAAGAGAGATAATCATATTTGTTTGCATAAACTCTTTCGAGGATGACCCAGATTAACTCCCTTGAATAACACATTTCCACTAGAAACCCCAATGCAATCCAAACACAAAAGAAATCTGGGATTTCCAGAATTTACAAAAAAACCCAAGCACACAGATTTGTTCACAATGAGCTCCCTTTACCTGCGTTGATCAAATTTATCGCCCTTGGGACAAAAAGCACACCCACAGACTTGCATTTTTTTTGCACATACTCCCACCATCTTTTTTATTTTTGAATATGCAATCGCAGGTTCCGGCAAATCTGATTTTTGTAATGTCAGAGGGGAAAGTCAGCAGGCGAAACTGACCACGAAAAGTAGTGATCAGATAAGGGTAGGGGGATTGAGTGCGTTGGAAACTGTGAAACACACACATACTCTCTCTCTCTCTCTCTCTCTCTCTCTCTCTCTCTCTCTCTCTCTCTCTCTCTCTCTCTCTCTCTCTCTCTCTTCACACACACACACACACACACACACACACACACACACACACACACACACCTCTCTCTCTCTCTCACATACACACACATGCACACACACATAAACATGCAAGCGCGCACGCACCCACATACAGACGCACACACATAAACGCACACACACACACACACACACACACACACGCACGCACGCACACACACACACACACACACACACAGACACACACACGCACACACAGACACACACACGGAAAGAGAGCGGTAGCAGTTAATTGGAGGACCACTGACAGCCTGATTCATGAGCCATTTTGCCCCGTATCCCATTCTCACCTTATTTCACCACCCCTTTTATTTCACCACCCGGCTTTTTTTCTCAGCTGTCAGGTAGCCGTGTGGCCGGCATACATCAACATCTCTCTTTCATGGTGTCAAACCAAGTCAGAAAGAAAAACAAAAACAAAAATTCACCGGCGTTCTTCTTTCTATCATGCTCATGTTACGAAAGGAGATGCTAAAATATTTGACAAGCCAGCGTTTTCTTTATGAGCGAGCTTTGGATGATGATGACCATCATTACAATGGGGAGTAACGAAGGCAGTGAATCGGTGGTCTAGAGGTAACGCGCCTGACTAGAAAGCGAAAAGTCCGGGTCGGAGTGTGCGGTAGTTCACATCCCGTTTTGCCCAAAACTTTCCTCAATCCATTAGATCATGAGTGGTGGTCTGGGTTCTTTCGGATGAGACGACAAACCGAGGTCCCGTGTGTTACACATCATTATTAAGCGCACATTAAAGATCCCACGGCAACAAGAGGGCTGTCCCTGGCAAAATTCTGTAGAAACAAAAGCCACTCTTATAGGGAAACAAATACATTTGCAGACAGGAAAAAAAATGGGTGGCGCTGCACTTGTGACGACGCACTCTCCCTGGGGAGAAGAACTCGATTTTCATGCAGAGAAATCTACTGTGACATTATGTTATAAAAGCAAGACAAAAAATAAATATCGTTTTGCGCCACCCGCTAAGAACGATAACTTTTAATTCACATAGATGGAAGTATGTTCAATCGCATACAGGTTTATTCTATCGTCTGCTCATTTAATATTTTTTTGGGTAGGTTTTCATTGAAAATAACCTGGAAATACGCAGAATGGACACTAGGCTGGTTCCAGAAGGATTTGAGGAGGAGAAATCTGACCCGTCTGCTTCCTGTTGACCACTATCAAAGCGCCATCTGCTGGAGCGACAGGGGAAGACAGTTTCTGTCATAACATCCCATTCAGATATAGCTGTAGTAACCTACTTTTGCCACCCAAACAGAAAATAGATGAGAGTATTTCGTGCTGACTTTAAACTACTGTTTTAAATGAAATAGTTTTTTTTATTTATCTATTTCTTTGTTCATTATTTTATATCAAATAATAGTGGAATAAACAATCATGTGTTTTTTTTACATACAGTCCCAATGTGTATGCAGTTTTGTAAATTTTGTCATCTGTTCTCTCCGGTACACAATGTCCTACTCTTTCGAAAAGCAGAACGGGTTTTAACGTATGCGCAAGATGTTCTGCGTGCGTTCACACACGGGGCCTCGGCTTATAGTCTCATCCAAAGGACATTTTGGAAGAGGGGAGTCTGCACTAATTTTAACTCCAGGAGAAATTATTCCCCTGAACGTGATTCAAACCCTGGGGGCTAGTTGGCCTTTGGAGAACATCTCCAACACTGACTGTCCTTATGCCCTCTTGGCCGATAGAGTGGGGTTGTACTGTGGGCAAGGCATCTCCACTATAATCAAAATTTCTGCCCAGTTTCCAAAACAGCAGCTGCCTCCTCTGCTGCTTTGGAGGTCATCGTCGAGCACGACGGACAATATGGTCACCGCAGTAGACCTGTTGAACACTTCTTCTTTGATTGGACTTCACTACACTAGACTTGATTTGACTAGACTAGACTAAAATACTAACAGTTATTAGCTGATAGTTCTTGCTTCCATTTTTTTTATTCACATGCTCTTAAGCTGTGTATGTGTGTGTGTGTGCGTGCATGTGTGTGTGCGTTTATGTGTGTGTTCGTGTGTGTGTGCGTGCGTGTGTGCGTGTGTGTACGTGCGTGCGTGCGTGAGTGCGTGCTCATGCGTGCATGCACGTATGTGTGTGTGAACGCGCGCACGGGCGCGTGAGTGTGTTTGTTTATGTATTCTGAAACAGTGTAATTGTCGGTTTTTTGTTGTTGTCCAAAATCAATACCGGTGCTGTTGAGAATTCCAGTTTTATCAGGGATGCTCATTCTGCCTGTATAGGCACCATCCCCAACTTAGCCAATGTCATCTTCTTTCATTTCATTTCCCCCCTCAGGGATGTTTAAGGGCAATAGTTTTGTCTTGTCCATATTCCAATTAAAAAAACAAACAAGTCAACAACAACTGGATACAGCGCTTTCCACACAAGCAGACTGGTCTTGTTTATTTTGTGTTTTGTGTGTGGAGAGCATTGATTGGCCGGTTTTGTTTAAGGAGGAGTTGTTTGTTTCATTTTGTATAAATCTTGTTTGTTTTGATTTTATTTGGCGTTTACTTCTATGTGTTGGCTTTATTTGGCGTTTACTTTTATGTGTTGACTTTATTTAGTGTTCACTTCTATGTGTTGACTTTATTTAGTGTTCGCTTCTATGTGTTGGCTTTATTTGGCGTTTATTTCTATGTGTTGACTTTATTTAGTGTTCACTTCTATGTGTTGACTTTATTTAGTGTTCACTTCTATGTGTTGACTTTATTTAGTGTTCACTTCTATGTGTTGACTTTATTTAGTGTTCACTTCTTTGTGTTGACTTTATTTAGTGTTCACTTCTTTGTGTTGACTTTACGTAGCGTTCACTTCCTTGTGTTGACTTTGTTTACTGTTCTGGTATTTGTGTTGACTTAATTCAGTCTTCACTTTTTTGAGAAAAAAAATCAACAACTGTATATGCGTTGATTCCAACTAATTAATCCGTCTGCAATAGTTTGGTGTTTGGGTCCTAGAGACACTAGCCTGTTGATTCTCTCTCTCTCTCTCTCTCTCTCTCTCTCTCTCTCTCTCTCTCTCTCTCTCTCTCTCTCTCTCTCTCTCTCTCTCTCTCTCTCTCTCTCTCTCTCTCTCTCTCTCCTCTCTCTCCTCTCTCTCTCTCTCTCTCTCTCTCTCTCTCTCTCTCTCTCTCTCTCTCTCTCTCTCAAAGATGTCTTGATCTTTTTGACTTGTCTGAAGTGTGGGTGGGAAATGAACAAGCTTTTCTAAAAGAATTAAAGCAGGGCATGATTGATTATTTTCATCAAGACTGGCATGCAAAAGTGTCAGAAAGTGACAGATTCGAAAAGTATAGGTCATTTAAATCACTGTTACAGCCTGAAAAATATCTTACTGCTATCACCATAGGTAAATTCAGACATGCACTGGTCAAGTTTCGACTTGGAATTGGTGATCTAAACGTGAATAACAGATATAATGATAAATCTAAAAAGTGCCCTTTTTGTCACAAAATTAAAACTGAAATCCATTTTTTATTTGAATGTACAAAGTTTACAGACTTTAGAGAGAAATGCCTATCCAAATACGTCCCAAATGATAGTGAACATTGCCTCCAAACTATTCTAAATAGTGAAAATGTTTACCAGTTGAGACATTTGGGTATGTATATATTTTATGCTCTGAAAGCCAGAGAACGCAGTTAAGTACAATTGGTGTACAAAAAGTTGATGTAGTTTATGTCTCTTTGGAAAGTAACTCATTACAATTCCAAAATTCTTTTGTTTGTTTATTGTTTTGTTTTTAGTTTCTTCTGTTAAAATGTGTACCCCCTTGTATACAGGCCGGTGGCCTTACAATTAAAATCGAGTTTCCGAGTTTCTCTCTCTCTCTCTCG
>CM060328.1:15222521-15232521 GCA_030674155.1 Stramonita haemastoma
ACCTGCTGTGTGTATAGTCTGTCAAACCTGCTATGTGTATAGTCTGTCAAACATGCTGTGTGTATATTTGATCGAACCTGCTTTGTGTATAGTGTGTTAAAACCTACTGTGTGTATAGTGTGTCAAACCTGCTGTGTGGATAGGCAGTCACACCTATGTGTTTATAGACAGTCTCTCGTGTAATGTATAGTTTCATGAAGAATTGCTATATTCAAACCAGTCTCCTCTTTTCTTTACAAAGCGAGAAAAATTATCGAAGCTCACAACACGCAACACTCCGTCATAGTCTCAAACCACGAAACCAACACAGCTCACCACACACTCCACCTGAGAACATACATCTTTTCATCTCAAAGATGCTTGAAGGCTTTAAACGTACCTAAAAAGAAATGTTATAACCAGGAACAGTGATGCGTGCTGTCATTAAACGGGTGCCAATGCAACGCATGGGTACATTCTGTGTAGAATATCCCTGGCCCCGTAAGAAAAACAAGACAGGAAAGACCTCATCTGCTGCACTTGACACCTTTGCCTACAGCGTGTTGGCAATTTCTATGGCCTTATTCTCTAGAGTATGTGGGCAACTATTTTTTTTCTCGATCTAGCTAAGAATTACCGGAGAAGAAGGTAATAAAATAAAGAAAAGAAATCAGAGTAAGAGGAGAAAAATAAAAAAAAGAAGGGAAAAATCCAGAAATTCAAGAAATTAGCACAAAAAAAGATAAAGAAAGGTTTAGCAGTGGAAAACATTAATCGAAAGGTTGAATGAATGAATGAATGAATGAATGCATGAATGAATGAATGAATGAATGAATGAATGAATGAATGAATGAATGCATGAATGAATGAATGAATGAATGAGTATTTTTATTGAGGGAAAGGAATACGCATATAATTATTATGGGTTTTTATATTCATCCCTTAGCGAAGGAAAATTGAGAGAGAGAGAGAGAGAGAGAGAGAGAGAGAGAGAGAGAGAGAGAGAGAGAGAGAGAGAGAGAGAGAGAGAGAGAGAGAGAGAGAGAGAGAGAGAGAGAGAGAAGACAGACAGACAGACAGACAGACAGACAGACAGACAGACAGACAGACAGACAGACAGACAGAGACAGACAGAGAGACAGACAGAAGACAGACAGAGACAGAGCAGAGACAGAGACAGACAGACAGAGACATACAGAGACAGAGAGGCACAGACAGACAGAAAGACAGAGCTGGAAACACAGAGAGGGAGACAAAGACCCTAAAACAGAAATACAGGCAAACAAGCAGACAGTAAACGGACGGGCATACAAACACACAGAGGAAATATTCAGACAGACATGAAAAAGGGGCAGACAAACAAGTATGCGAGCAGACAGGGGAAAAAACCCAGACACACACTTGGCCAAAGAATCCGGGGCAAATACACCGGGGAGAAAACTGCAGTGACATGGACAAACACGCATCAGAAAAACCAGAGAAGAAACTACAAGGTAAAAACCACCTCGACAAGTACTACCTTTCCTGTAAATAATAAAGCAGTCTCAATTACATGAGAACAATCTTCAGTGGGGTGTCCGGGGGCCTGTTAGTGCAGTTCTGGTCTAGGAATTCCCTCCTTTCTATCTACTCCCTAAATTCTGCTTTTTTTTTTTTCCTCACCAACTTTGTTTCTGTTCTCTGCCTTTCTGTTCCAGTCTCCTGCCTGTTATTTCCAGAAAGAGTTACACTATAACAGTTCTCTGCCACGTCGGTGTCGGTTACGCTGAGCCTGACTTGTCAGATGCTTAACGGGAAATGCAACGCATTTTCGCTCATATGACAGATAGCAGTAGGGGGTGTTCGAGAGTTTAACGATGAAGAAAGGAACGTCTCAATCGTGGATAAGCAATGTCAACTATGGCTTCAAACAAGCACAGAGAACGACCCAGTCAGCCTCGAAACAGCATGTCATGTGGGGGACGGGATAGCCTAGTGGTTAGAATATTGCGCTTGCAATCTCACGACCTGGTTTCAATCCCGTTCAAGGGATTTTCTCCCTGGAGTTAACATCAGTGCTGACTCCACTCTCCCCAAAAGTCCTTCGGATGAGACTATCGACCGAGACCTCGTCTGCAAACGCACTAGAAATCTTGCAACACGTTAAATCGTGTTCCGCTTGGATGTAAAAAATAAAAAAAGCACACGATAGCTTATTCCATTATCGTCGATAGAATAGAATAAATATATATATAATGAATAAGTAAACGTCATCTCTATAAAGTATTAAGCCCAAAATACCTATGACATGTTGTGCCACGAGGAGGGATGCTGTCATTAAATGGGTTCCAATGTATCGCACGAATGCATTTTGCTCCTATAACCCATTGAATCGATATCTAACAAGACAGGAAAGCCCTCTTCCACTGCTTTTGACACCTTCCTCTGCCCACAGCCTGTTGGAAAGTTCTGTGGCCATATCCCCTGGATGGAAAAGGAGAGAGCGGGCAGTGACTTCAAGATGTAAGAAAAAAGAATCCCGTAGAAAACCAGAAGAAATCATGCAGAAGAGAAGCTCGAAAAAAGAGTAGAACTAAAGACAAAAAACCAAAGAAGAAATGCAAAGAGAAAGTAAAGAAATAAGTAAACTTAGGAAAGACTGGGAAAAGTTTTCACACTCAATAAAATCAAGAGAGAGAGAGAGAGAGAGAGAGAGAGAGAGAGAGAGAGAGAGAGAGAGAGAGAGAGGAGAGAGAGGAGAGAGAGGAGAGAGAGAGAGGAGAGGAGAGAGAGAGAGAGAGAGAGGTGGAGGGGGGGGGGGGGGGGGCTTCTGACCAAACAACAACGACAAAAAGACATACCTAAACATAGACACAAAAGCAAATACATAAAGAATAAAACTTCAGAGACGTGAGCAGCCACACAGCAGTAACGCCAGTGTGGAAACTACTTGGCAGAAACAATCTAGACAGAGAATAACTTTGCCGAACGTCAACAAATCCTTCATAAACAATAATTATCCAAAATGCTACAAATCAAAACAGAATACAACACACTAATCACAGAAAATTAACATTTTAAAAAGTAGTATATATTCATGAACATTTTAGGTGGATGGGAGGTCTAGAGGTAAAACACCTACCTAGAAAGCGAAAAGTTCGGGTCGGGGTGTGCGGTGGTTTGAATCCCGTTTGGGCCCAAAACCTTTTTCCTCATCCATTATACCATGAGTGGTGGTCTGGGTGCTAGTCTTTCGGATGAGACGATAAACCGAGGTCTCGTGTGTTACACATCATTATTTAGCGCACGTAAAAGAATCCATGGCAACAACACTGTCCCTGTAGAAAAAAGCCACTCTGATTGAAAAACAAATACAGTTGCAGACAGGAAAAACAATAATGGGTGGCGCTACGCTTGTGACGACGCACTCCTCCCGGGGAGAGCAGCCCGAATTTTATGTAGAGAAATCTGCTGTGATATAAAGTGGTTTAAACACCACGCCATCCCTTTGATACTTTAGGCCCTAAAAACCTCCCCAGAGGCGAGTTATGAGACAGGTATGCTGTCATTAATCGGGAGCCAATGCAACGCACGAATACATTTTGTCTTGTGTAACCCGTTGAAGCGATAGCTAACAGGACAGGAAAGACCTCCTCCACTGCTATTGCCACCTTCCTCTGCCTACAGCCTGTTGGAAATTTCTGTAGCCATTTCAACATGAAAAGAGAGAAAAAAAGAGATGACTCCAAAACAAAACAAAACAAAAACAGCCAAGGAAAAAGGAAAAAAACAAGCAGACTCAAAAGACCGGAAGAGTTTTCATACAGAGAGAGAGAGAGAGAGAGAGAGAGAGAGAGAGAGAGAGAGAGAGAGAGAGAGAGAGAGAGGAGAGAGAGAGAGAGAGAGAGAGAGAGAGAGGAGAGAGAGAGAGAGAGAGGAGAGAGAGAGAGAGAGAGAGAGAGAGCACTTCTGAATAAAGACTAAAGGAAAACAAAATGGATTTTTTTTATTTGTTTGTTTGTCCATGGTGTTCGACGATGACCTCCAAAACATCAAAGGAGGCGGCTGCTGTTCCGGAAACTGGGCAGAAATTTGATTATAGAGGAGATGCCTTGCCCACAGTACAACCCCACTCTCTCGGACAAGAGGGCGTTATGACAGTCAGCGTAAGAGATTTTCTCCAGGGCTGCAGCACATAAGGACTGTGCAAGTCAAGCCTCCTAGTCAGAGAGTCATAGTCGATCACCGACCATATGGCCTCTCACTTTGTTGTTGCTCCCAGCATAAAATACTGGTTTAATCAAGAATTGTGACAAAGCCCATGCGCTGAAGGGAGGGGAAAACAAAGACACCTGGATATAGAAGGGGGTGAGAGAGGCCGGTGGCTAGAACGTTGCACATCGCGCTCACAATCTAACCGCCTGGATTCAGGCTCAGGCTTGTGACACCAACAGGGAGACGCCTGAGACGCCAGTTCAAGGGGAATTTTCCCCTACAGTTAACGTCATTGTCAATTCCACTCCTCCGAAGTCCTTCAGATGAGACTATAAACCGAAGCCCTGTGTGTGAACGCATGCGAAACATTTTTTGTACACGTTAAACCTGTTCTATATTTAAGAAGTACAAGCACTGTCCAAGGAGGAAGAAAAAGAGGCAGACCAAAGAAGAAATTGGAGGACAACATCAGCGAATGGACAGGCCTAAAACTTAACAAAACCCTGAGAAAGGCGAAACAGAGAGAGGAATGGAGGGAACTGGTTGTCAAGTCTTCATGGGAGTCCCCAGGGTCGCCGGACTAAGGGATAGATAGATAGATAGATAGATAGATAGATAGATAGATAGATAGATAGATAGATAGATAGATAGATAGATAGATAGATAGATAGATAGATAGATAGATAGATAGATAGATGGATAGATAGATAGACAAACTGACAAAACAGCATCTAGATAAAGAGTGGATGTAAAAGTAATGTACATCAGTGCATATTCCATTATCTCAAAAATGAAAAAAAAACACAATATAAATAGCAAAATGCAAATACCCAGGGGAGATAGTGCAGAGACATGGACAAACAAACAGCGGTGGAGCCAATGAGGAAACAGCCACACGGAAACAACCCGGACAATAACTGCCTTTAGGAACATCAACACATCCTTACCACATCACAAACAATAATTATCCACTATGGACAATACAGCTGACAGCAGGATCAGTCTTAAAGTACCAAGCCATTCCTATGATACCTATGACCTTTAAAAACCAAACAGATGTTGTGTTATGAACGAATATGCCGTCATTAAACGGGAGCCAATGCAACGCAGGAATGCATTTTGTCCTGTGTAAGCCATTGAAGCGATAGCTAACAGGCCAGGAAAGACCTCCTCCACTGCTATTGACACCTTCCTCTGCCTGCCCCCAGTGTGCTGGCAATGCCTGTGGCCATAGCCCCTGGATGGGCAAGAAGAGAGGGCGCAATGAGTTACAGATTTCACAAAAATACTTCCATAGAGAACAAGAAAAAAAACCATGCTAAAGGGAAAGAAATAAAACAGAGAAACTAAAGCCAAAAAAGAGAAACGTAAAGGAAAAAGTGAAGAAAGAAGTAGACACGGGAAAAAACGGAAGCGTCATCACAGAGAATAGCATGAAATAAGAGAGAGAGAGAGAGGAGAGAGAGAGAGGAGAGAGAGAGAGAGAGAGAGAGAGAGAGAGAGAGAGAGAGAGAGAGAGAGAGAGAGAGAGAGAGAGAGAGAGAGAGAGAGAGAGAGAGAATTCCTTGAAATGCCGATTAACCCTCTTAGACAAAACATGATGGCGTTATTTTTAAAAAGACCATTAATAATCTATTTCATAATGAAGTCATTAAGCAACGAGAAAAATCATAACAGATTCTGTGGAAACTAGTTTGTTTTTAAAAAAATAGAAGCTTGGACAAATTGATAACATTAACGGAGGCCTAATAAGAGAGAGAGAGAGAGAGAGAGAGAGAGAGAGAGAGAGAGGAGAGAGAGAGGAGAGAGGAGAGAGAGAGAGAGAGAGAGAGGAGAGAGAGAGAGAGAGAGAGAGAGAGAGAGAGACAAGACAGAGGGAGACAGAGAGAAAAAGACAAAGACAGAGACGGAGACAAAGAGAGAGAAACAGAGAGGGACAGAGACAGAAGAAGACAATGACAATGACAATGACAAAGATTTATTGTGTTAGGTTTTTCAACCCTTTCACAAAAGGGTAGATGGGGGAGGGGACCAAAATCGACAGATACAACAAAATTTCAAACTGTACAATATCAAGGATTCTTCGCGATTGGTAACCGAAACGCGGTATTGTTTGCAATAGTTTGTGTGGATGTCACTGGTAACAACCCATGTCGTAGCAAGGACCGAGGAACTGTCACAGAGCGGCATCAGCCATGTGGTTGTACTGCTGGCTGGTCACTGGACGTGTCGGGAAGATTCCTGTCTTCAGCTGCTTCCCGTCTTCATTTGCTTTCTTTAATGAATCAAAGCCCCTGTTCATTGTGTCTGCAAATTGCTGCAGAAGTTCCATCAATTCCCTGCGATCCTCGCCGGACACAGTGGAGCCGCCTCCTGCTTCGTCGATGGCAGTCGCACTTTCGGCATTCGTTTCCAGTGGTTCCGCTCTCTTGCTGTTCCCTGTCACATCTTCCATAGAGCTGTGCTCTGCCAGTGTCACAGGCGGCACTGCTGGCGCGTCACTGCTCACAGATATGACTTCTTCATTGTCAGTATTCTTGTCCGTGTCAGAGTCGAGACTCCAGTCTTCAATCGCCAATTCGTGCGGTTGCACTGTCACTGACACGGGGTCAACATCAGGCATGCATGAGGGAGAGGAGACGGCTTGCCGTGTTGCACGTGCGGATTTTGCAGCGCAGCGAGGAGGGCCAGTGGGCGTGTCACCTTTGAATGTGTCCATGGCCATTTTATTTTCGGTGTTGTAAAATAAACTTGGGGGCGTCGGGAGAAACAAATCCGAAGGGGAGACAGACTGTTCATGTTGTTTATTCATTACACTGACCTTATGTGTCTCCACTCTCTTTTTGTCCCTAGCAATTTGCGCTGCCCCTTTCTTACGGTAAACAACACTGTTACCAACACTGTCACCATGGCTGTGTGTAGCAGGATGCCGGTGGGCCGGTGACAGGCGCAACACTATCACAGTTTGATTCTCTCTGCCGTCGATTTTATACGATGTCAGAGACATTTCCTGCAGAAAGGTATTCAAAACTGTTTCGAGAAGATGGTAGTCCTATCACTGGCATACTGGAGGTTTTACTGGTAGAAAATAGGAAATTCCTTTTCTCACTTTAGAAACCACGTCTTGCTGGAAGCCAAGCAAGGGAAGCCACTCGAGACAGAAGGAGAGAGAGACAGAGACACAGATAGAGAGAGACAGAGAGAGAGAGACAGAGACAGAAAGAGAGAAAGATAGAAACACAGACAGACAGACAGACAGACAGAGAGAGAGAGAGAGAGAGAGAGAGAGAGAGAGAGAGAGAGAGAGAGAGAGAGAGAGAGAGAGAGAGAGAGAGAGGAGAGAGAGAGAGAGAAGAGAGAGAGAATGAATGAATGAATGAATGAATGAATGAATGAATGAATGAATGAATGAATGAATGAATGAATGAATGAATAAATGAATGAATGGATGAATGAATGATCTGTATTTTCCAAGGGTAACAGAGTAAGCATGCACACACTTTTTTTCATCCGGCCCTTGCCCTGATTAGGGAATAGCACCCCTCACCCCCCTCCCAAAAAAACCCACCTAAAAACCAGAAGAGAGAGAGAGAGAGAGAGAGAGAGAGAGAGAGAGAGAGAGAGAGAGAGGAGAGGAGAGAGAGAGAGAGAGAGAGAGAGAGAGAGAGAGAGGAGAGAGAAATCGAGTGGATAATCATTGCACGCACATGGCGAAGGAATCACTCCGAAGATAAAAAAAATATATAAACAGGTGGCATGAAAGAAAAAGAAGAGAGAAGAGAAAGAAGAATTACGCAAAGAAGAAGAAAAACGCAAAAAGGAGAAGAATGCACAGAAAAAGAAAGAAAGGAAGAATAAAGAAAGAATTAAAAAAAGAAAGAAGAATTGCAAAGAAGCACAGGAATTGCAAAGAAGAAAAATTGCAAAGTAGCAAAATTGCAAAGAAGAAAGCAAAGAAGAAGAGGACTGCAAAGAGAAGAAGAAATGCAAAGAAGAAGAGGAATGCAAAGAAGAAGAATGCATGGACGAAAAAGAAGAATGCGAAGTAGAAGAATGCTAAGAAAAAGAGAAGAATGCTAAGAAGAATGCTAGAAGAATGTAGAAGAATGCTAAGAAGAATGCTAAGAAGAATGCTAAGAAGAATGCTAAGAAGAAGAATGCTAAGAAGAAGAATGCTAAGAAGAATGCTAAGAAGAATGCTAAGAAGAATGTAAGAAGAATGCTAAGAAGAATGCTAAGAAGAATGCTAAGAAGAAGAAGAAGAAGAAGAAGAAGAAGAAGAAGAAGAAGAAGAAGAAGAAGAAGAAGAAGAAGAAGAAGAAGAAGAAGAAGAAAGAAGAAGAAGAAGAAGACGAATGTAAGAAGAAGAAGAAGAAGAAGAAGAATGCTAAGAATGCTAAGAAGAAGAAGAAGAAGAAGAAGAAGAAGAAGAAGAAGAAGAAGAAGAAGAAGAAGAAGAAGAAGAAGAAGAAGAAGAAGAAGAAGAAGAAGAAGAAGGAAGGAGGAGGAGGAGGAGGAAGAGGAGGAGGAGAAGAAGAAGATAATGTCAATGAGGAGAAAGAAGAAAAATTGCGAAAAAGAAGAAGGAAAAAAAATAAAGAAAAAAAAGAAATATAAAAAGGAGAAGAAAAAGAAGACCTACAAACATCAGCAAACAAAAATGACTTGAAGAAAGAATATTACAGTAATGACGCAGAGGGCAAGCCTCTTCCTTTATAAACAAAAGTGTAGGAATGGGGAAACAGTGACAGCTGTTGTCCGTTTTCTGTTTAAAAAAAATATTTCTTAGAAATAAAGAATAAAAAAAATAAATCAGAAAGCTAGTTTACAAAATGTCTCGGCAAACTAAAAAAAAAGAAGGATCAGGAGGGGGACAGTGATTGTAAAAGAAACACTGAAAACTCTGGACAGGGCACAAGAGCCTGTAGCTATTCCTAGAGACCTGACCTTTATCAACGACATGTTGTTTACCCCGTATCACTCCAGATGACAAGAAGATGATGCAAATGATGACACTCGTCGTTGAACACAAAAAGGCGACACAAACAAAAATAAACAAACGACATGGTAAGCAAACCAAACAAATACGTGAAAAAAGACAAGCCAAACACACAAGACAAATAGATTTTTATGTTAAAAAATAAAGAAAGAGCAGATTTTAATATAATTGTTATTTTTAAGATACGACTAACAAATTTTGCTAAAAAGAAAATAAAGTCTGTAAAATGTTGTTTAGTGCAAACTAGACGGCATCAATAATGATCATCATATGTTGATAACGATATTGAAGACACTGATCTTCATTGCAACGACACGTAAGTTGGGAGATGGATTTTGGCGGCCAGTATTATCACCTTCACCTTTACCTGTTCTGTAGTCCCGCGGACCGTGGGGGCACCACTAGAGATTTTGCAACCAGCTTCCGCCACTCCCACGGTCCTCCGCCCTCTGTAGCAGATCGCTCCACCAAGGCCTGTCCACTCTCTGGTGTTGTCTTCCCATCGTTTCCTCTGTTTGCTTCTTCGTCTCCCTCCCCTTACTGTTCCCTGTAAGACAGTCTTGGCCAGTACAAAATTTAATGTTCGTGTGACATGCCCGTTCCACTTTAGCTTGAGTTTTTTCACTGAAGTCAGGAGCGGTTCATATGGTCCAATGGCATGTTCAGATTTTGGTGGCCAGGATTTTATGTTTGGATTTCGCGGGCTAATATTTATGTTCAGATTTTCGGGGCCAGGATTTCATGTTTAGATTCTGGGGACAGGACTTTATATTTAGATTTTAGCGGCCAGGATTTCATGTTTAGATTTTGGGGGCCAGGATTTAATGT
>CM060328.1:15237521-15255021 GCA_030674155.1 Stramonita haemastoma
TCCTTTCCTATCTCTCTTCTCTCATCTTTCTTCACTTCCAATCAAGGGATCAATACTGTACAACCATTTGAAACCAGGAAAGATGGACACTGAGAGGCAAGGAGATGTTAAAAGAAGGGGGGGGGGATGGTGAGGGCAGAGTGAGAGTTTTCCCCATGAAAAACGAAGACAATTAACCGCTATTCGAATGGGGCCCTGCTACTTCTTCCCACAGACAGACTGACCGACCGACCAACAGACAGACACACAGGCACTACACGGCAGAGAAACAGACACAGACAGGCAGATACACACACACACCACACACACACACACACACACACACACACACACACACACACACACACACACACACACACAGATACAACGCGGCAGACAGACAGACAGACTGACTGACAGACAGACAAACACGACAGAGAGACAGATAGATGAAGACAAGCAGAGAGGCAGATTGACAGACTGTCTGACAGACAGACAGACACGACAGACAGACAGAAACAGACAAGCAGAGAGACAGACAGACAGAGAGACAGAAAGACAGAGACAGGCAAGACAGTCAGATAAATAAGATTTTATGCAGTTCTAATCAAGGTAGTTTCATGTGTGCACACACAAACACAAGGTAAGACGTTTAACACGGGTACACAGATGAAATGTGTAGTCAACAAGGAGCAAGCGTGTTCTCGGGCATGCACATACACTAACACATGCGAGCATGTGCGCCTTGGCATGTGCACATGCGCAAAGTAACTCTCCAGAAAAGCATCGAGGGAAGAACACACAAAAAGTTATAAAAAAGGCAGTCTAAAAAAGATCTTCAAATAAGTAAGCACACGACAAGAGCAGGCCGATAACAATCCAGAATTCATAGCAAGGCCATATGCAGAGAATCAGGTACGGTGCGCCAAGTTCTACACTAAAAATGTTGCTATGTTGTGAAATGTTGTGTTGAGATTGCCATCAGCCATCCCAAGCTCTTGATATAACAACCTTCACTCTCCTATCAGGAAAAAAAATCCTCTGAAGTCGGGGTGTGGCTGCCCATATGGTGGGTGAGGTACTTGAAAACAGTCATATACACAGAGTTCTTATTCAGTGTGAAGTTTCAATTCCACAGTGATTCCCAGGTGGGATGAGTGAGTCAGAGTGCACATTGTGGGTGACCCCCAGAGTGTTGAGTTGAGGAAAGCACAACAGGAGCAGCAGCAGCAACAACAACAACAACAGGTATGGTAAAAAAATCGACAAAATGTGCTATATGTGATGAATTGCTCTTATGTGCAATATCCCAGAGACTCCCATCAGTGTTGATAAAGACGAAGACGACAACGACAACAGTGAAGAAGAAGAAGAATGTAAAGAATGAAAAGAAGAATGCAAAGCAGATATACAACGCAGAGAAAAAATGCTAAGAGGAAGGATGTAAAGCGGAGGAAGAAGGATAAAAAAGAATGCAAAGATGAAGGAGAAAAGGGAAGAATATTGCAAAGAAGGAGAAAAAGAATGCACAAAAGAAGAATGCAAAGAAAAATTGCCAAGAAGAAGAAGAAGAAGAAGAAGAAGAAGAAGAAGAAGAGAAGAAGAAGAAGAGAGAGAGGAGAGAGGAGGAGAAGAAGAAGAAGAAGAAGAAGAAGAAGAAGAAGAAGAAGAAGAAGAAGAGAAGAAGAAAGAAGAAGAAGAGAAGAAGAAGAAGAAGAAGAAGAAATCAACAGCAATAACACCGCCACCACCACCAAAATACAGTTACACCAACAGCTTATCCAGCCTAACAGAGTCCAGCTTGCAAGGCACCGTGACATACAATGGCAGACAGACACCAACAGATGTTCCAGGACAGCAACAAGAAGCACAATAGACAGGGATGGCAACAACCTTTTAAGCACCTTGTTGCACCCGTACGGCCACCCAGCAACCAGGGGATTCAGACTGGGATTGGGCTGCAACAATTCCCTTTTCTGTCATTTTCATCAGGTTGGTTTGGCTAAGCCAGACTAAAATAGTGCCCACTGCAGGAATTGAAATTTTTCTAGCTCTCTATCTGTCTCTATCTGTCTGTCTGTCTGTCTGTCTGTCTGTCTGTCTGTCTGTCTGTCTGTCTGTCTGTCTGTCTGTCTGTCTGTCTGTCTTCTCTCTCTCTTCTCTCTCTCTCTCTCTCTCTCTCTCTCTCTCTCTCTCTCTCTCTCTCTCTCTCTCTCTCTCACTCTCTCTCTTTTCGTGTTCCTGTTAGTCCTGCAGACAGTGATACAATTTCCCTACAGACATGAGACCTGCTGTTTTTCCATTTCATTTGCCTGATTTACTTTTAAAAATAGCATCAATTTGACTGATAATGACTTTTCTATGAACTTCTTAGAAGATGTTGGAGCATTGAAATTTATTTTCTCTGGCAAAATGTTGTGGTCATGTTGCATCTAGCGGGTCCTATGCCTGCAATGTAGGAAAATCACTTACAAAGAAACGTTACACGATATATGCTAGACCTTTCTGGGTAAGACATGTTCCAAGTAGATGTTTAGCGAATTACATAACCCAGTATAATGTTAAAGCCGCAAAGGTGTGGTGGTTGTTTACGTATCTTAATAACTCACTGAATGCTAGCATTAACATTAACTGCAGGGTGTTTGTGTGCTTATTTGATCGTGTGTTCCTGTGTATAAAAAGGTTATAAGCGAGAATGGCAAGTCAGCACGTGATAGACTTCAAAGTTTAATCCCTATAGACGCCACATAAGTCTAAAGCTCAACTTGCAAATTTGGAAACCTGAAAGTAGAAAAGTTTGTCAGTTTTAACCATTTGTTTGGTCTTTTTATCCATTTATTTATCATATTCTTCTCTCGCATAAAAACAAGAGGAGGGAACTGAGAAATAAAGAAGACCGTTTGGGAACCGGTTTTTAAAAAGGTCCCTGCAGACTTTCAGTTTTCGTGTTAACACTACGTGACAGGACTACTGTCCGTGCCCCTTTTAGTAATACATCACCCACTAACAGTACCGAGAGACACAGACACCTGATGCTAGTCAGGACATTTGGGGGATTAGTTTCGAAATTGAATCTGTGAGAGTGATGCCACAACAAGCGGTGAGTCATGACCGATGGTAGTCGTCTTCTCCTGGATTGGTGGTGTCATTTCGGCTCCAGGCCCCTCTGTTCTCTAATGGAGTCAGGTCAAAAGTCCTTTCGGGGCCACGCAGTCACGCAATATTTGTGAGTCGCCTATCTCCTCATTTCATAGGAAGAGTTTCAGAATGTTTGCAACATTTCTTATCGGAATTTGTATTTTAATGACATTTTGGTAAAGAAGAGGTTGTACTATTTGTGCCGCAAGTTCATGTATTAAAGATAGAAGTTGCGTGCTGCGTGCGTGGTGTGTGTGTGTGTGTGTGTGTGGTGTGTGTGTGTGTGTGTGTGTGTGTGTGTGTGTGTGTGTGTGTGTGTGTGTGGTTGTGTGTGCTTCTTTCTGTCTTTCTTTCTTTCTGTCTGTCTGTCTTTCTTTATGTCTTTCTTTCTTTGATTGATTGTTTGAGACAGACAGACAGAGAGACAGGCAGATAAAGACAGCGAAAAGCAAACAAGCAGACACAGCAACACAGAAATACGGAACAAATATTTGGTTTTTAAGGACATTGATCTCGGTAGCAGCCCTTTGTCAGTTCTTGCATAGCCCATTGATCTTGACGTTGGCTGCACTACGAGTAGTAAAATAGAAATAACAGCAATAAATCATCTGCAACATTTCCCCTTAGTACTTAGATTTGTTCCTCTGAAGTCGGAGTATAGTATGACTGCCTATATGGCAAGGTACTTGAAACAGTCATAATTATAAACAAAATTCTCATTCAGTGTGCAATTTTAATCTTACAGTGATTCCCAGGTGGGATGAGTGGGTCATAATACAAATTCTGGGTGACCCCCTGAGTGTTCAGCTTGAGAAAGCACAACATTTTAGACTTGTCTTTCACAACTTAAAAAAAAGAGATGTCATTGAAGTCGGAATGCGGCTACCTTAATAATAGGCAAAAACGGTCGAATACGTAATATTGCACTATTGATGAGCCTCAGAGCTTTAGCCGAGGAACGTAAAAATAATATACATATTATGTATCTTTTGGCATGGAAGAGGTTCTTTACCTTTTAAGCTTTATTTCTGTTAAAAAACGGTAGGAGAATGGACCCAAAAGGTAGGAAATAAATAACAAGGAGGTGACAGGAAGAAAAGAAACGAAGCAAAAAAAAAGAGGGAGAGAAAGGAAGGAATTCCTAGCACAGAATTTCCAGGAGGTGAGGATGCTATTCATACTGACAGGCTCCCGGCCTCCCTCCCCACAGCTACAGGGCAGAAGCATTCCACTAACACTAAGACCCCTCGGCATCACCAAGTTAACTAGTGCGTCACGGCATCAGCGACTCCTTTTTCTGAGCTACTTTCAAGATTTATGTCTTGGGGAAGTGGGTGGGGGATTGGGGTGGGGTGGGTGGGTAGTGGATATGAGCGTGATGTGTCCTGTGTGATGACATTCATTAAGAAAGGTCACCTTCTCTCATTAAAAAGTTTTATGTCGGTCATAAACAATAATGAAGAAAGAGACATCTCTCTCTCTCTCTCTCTCTCTCTCTCTCTCTCTCTCTCTCTCTCTCTCTCTCTCTCTCTCTCTCTCTCTCTCTCTCTCTCTCTTCTCTCTCTCTCTCTCTCTCCCGTTGAGGAGATTTTTCTCCTTGAGTTAACATCAGTGCTGACTCCACTCTCCCTAAAAGTCCTTCGGATGAGACTTTAAATCGACGCCCCGTGTGCGAACGCACGCAGAACATCTTGCGCACACGTTAAATCCTGTTCCGCTTTTCGTAATAGTAGGTCGTCGTGTACCGGTGGGAACAGATAACATTATAAAAACTGCATGCACACGGGGACTGGATGTAAAAAACACATGATTGCTGATTCTGTTATCCTCGATATAAAAGAATCAATCAATCTCTCTCTCTCTCTCTCTGGCTGTCTGTCCCTGTCTGTGTGTGTGTGTCTGTCTGTTTCTTAATCTTCCTGTCTCTCGTTTTTCTTTGTTTGTGCATGCACATGTGTGTATGACTGTGTATGAACGTACGCGTGTGTGCGCGCGTGAGTTGATCAAAACTCACCAGACTGTAGCCATGTGGTGAAAATCTGATATTATTGATGATGTTCCTTATAATGCTAGAAATATGTTACTGTCTCTCAATTCCTCAAAGTCTCCAGAAAATAACTCTGACACTGCCCGTTGGTCTGTCACAAGGGCTTGGACTTTTAGACTGGCGGGCTGTGAGTCCTCGCTCTGAGCTCTGTACACGTAGTAAAGCAAATATCCCACACTCCCTGCTCCTTGTCCTGTTGTCAACAAAGTACTACAAAAAACTGCTGGTAGTGCAAATCTTGAGGATAAAATGTGCCACGGCGTTTATATCTTTGGCGTTGTAATAACTCTGTTATTTCTATCATGAAGTTTATCACATGCAGAGCTGGCAGGCCCATCCTTCAACTAAAATGGACTTACTCAGTTAGGCCATACTGGCCATACGGGGATGGGATAGCACAGTAGTCAGGGCTTTGGCTCTTCCCGAGCGAAGTGAGCGTGGTTATCTGGTGTGTGGATGGCCCTTCGTGTGCCCTGGCTTCAGTACAGACCCACAGCTTACCAGGCTGTCAGCCGGTACTAGCCCTGTTTAGGGACAGGAAAAGTAAAGCAGCACCCTAAAGAAGAAGAAGAAGAAGAAGAAGAAGAAAAAGAAGAAGAAGAAGAAGAAGAAGAAGAAGAAGAAGAAGAAGAAGAAGAAGAACAAGAACAAGAACAAGAACAAGAAGAAGAAAGATTTAATTTGATTTGATTTATTCTTTTATATCGAGGATTTATTTATTTATTTATTTATTTATTTATTTAATCTTTTATATCGAGGATAACAGAATAAGCAATCATGTGCTTTTTTCATCCGGTCCCCGTGTGTATGCAGTTTTTGTAAATATTGTCATCTGTTCCCACCGGCACACGATGGCCTACTCTTACGAAAAGCGGAACAGGATTTAACGTGTGCGCAAGATGTTCTGCGTGCGTTCGCACACGGGGCCTCGGTTTAAAGTCTCATCCGAAGGACTTTTGGGGAGAGTAGAGTCAGCACTGATGTTAACTCCAGGAGAAAAATCTCCTCGACGGGACTCGAACCCGGGTCGTCAAATTGCCAGCGCAATGTTCTGACCACTAGGCTATCGTCCCCCCCCCTCTTGCGCTTTTTTACATCCAGATATGGAGAAGAAGAACAAGAAAAACAACAAGAACAGAGCAAGAAGTAAACAAATTGATGTACTACATTCTAATGCATGCAACTAACAAGTTTAAATCTTAAAACTCTTTTCGCAAAATAAACAGTTTTCAAGCCATATGCTGTTTAAACATGGTGTTCGCGTTTGCATAAAAAACCCACCTGAATAAGAAGAAATACAAAATCTTGCCAGAAAAAAATTCTGGTGCAATTTCAAAGCAATTGCATCCTGTTGACATCCAACATGAAGTTTATTTCTTAAAACCATTGAAACAAGCAGACAATTTGTATGTTCATTAGATTTTGTATCTATATTATATTTATCTGAACTTTTAAATACAGCATATTAAATTTTGTGATTGTCTGATATCCTATCCATTCTTCTTCGCGAATCAATATTGATTAATAATGCATGTTGTGTTATTGGAATTCTAAAATGCCACTCATTATTTCTCTAGTTGAGACATTAAAATATTCTTGAGTGTTGAGTCACCTCAGATTTTCGACTGTGCTCTTTGTCTTTTTCCAGCTAAACCATTCTGTTTGCCTGCCATTTTTTCCATCTCAACCTGTATGTCTCACTCCACAATGTTGTTTGTGAGTTGTGGCGGGCTGTCTCTGTGATGGAAAGCCACTGTTACAGTTCTTGGTCTGTTATTGAATTATGTCTGGTCATCAGTCTCCGCTTCCTCCCCCCCCCCAC
Organism: Stramonita haemastoma; assembly: GCA_030674155.1. NCBI lineage: Eukaryota > Metazoa > Mollusca > Gastropoda > Neogastropoda > Muricidae > Stramonita > Stramonita haemastoma. The sequence goes on from CM060328.1 coordinate 15,244,508, forward strand.
TTGCTCTCTATTCTATTTCTATGTCTCTCTCCCCCACCCCTACCCCCACTTCTTTCCGTGACCTCTTGCAGAAGTCTGCCGGCTTGCTGTACTGCCCTGGGGCACAGCCCCTCTTGTGTCTTTGCCTGTGCTGCCGTGCTCTGGGGTCTTTCCCTGTGCCTGCTCTGCGTCTTTCCTGTGTCATGCTCTGTGTCTTTGCCTGTGCCCTGCTCTGTGTCTTTCCCTGTGTCATGCTCTGCGTCTTTCCCTGTGCATGCTCTGGTTCTTTCCCTGTGTCTGCTCTGCGTCTTTCCCTGTGTCATGCTCTGTGTCTTTCCTGTGCATGCTCTGTGTCTTTCCTGTATCATGCTCTGCGTCTTTCCCTGTGCTCATGCTCTGTGTCTTTCCCTGTGTCATGCTCTGTGTCTTTCCCTGTGTCATGCTCTGTGTCTTTGCCTGTGTTCTGGTCTGTGTCTTTCCCTGTGCATGCTCTGCGTCTTTGCCTGTGTTCTGCTCTGTGTCTTTCCCTGTGTCCTGCTCTGTGTCTTTGCCTGTGTTTGGCTCGGGTCTTTCCCTGTGTCTGCTCTGTGTCTTGCCCTGTGTCTGACTTGCGTTCCTTTACATTGTGTCATGTTTTGGTGGTATTTGCCTGTGGCGGTAGTCTTTGTTTTATTGTTTTTTTCCCTTATTCATGCTCTGTGTCAATATGTGCCCTGCTCTGTGTCTTTCCCTGTGCCCTGCTCTGTGTCTTTGCCTGTGTTCTGGTCTGTGTCTTTCCCTGTGCCCTGCTCTGTGTCTTTGCCTGTGTTCTGGTCTGTGTCTTTCCCTGTGTCCTGCTCTGTGTCTTTGCCTGTGTTCTGGTCTGTCTTTCCCTGTGTCCTGCTCTGTGTCTAGCCCTGTGACTCATAGGAAAATGACTGATGGTAATATCTCTCTTTAGCATTGTGGAGTCATAGGTTTTGAGGTGGTATTCTGTTCCCTGTGTTGCGGTAGTCTTTGCTATACTAATTTGATTTTTTTCTCCCCTTATGTCATGCGTAGCTGACTGCATCAAATGAAAATGGTTTGATGGAAGAAAATGTGTATCACGATAACCCTAGAGATACCCTATCACGATACCTTAGAGAAGCTGAGCTCTCTGACACTTCACTCCCTAACGACACTTCAGGTTATAAGACACTTTTACCATTACCTTTACTTTTACAGAAGGAGGACTAAAAGCTTTGGATTCCGTAGATCCTCAGAATAAATCTTAGCAGAACTGTGTGGTGAATTTTGATGGGAATTTATATGATCTCCCCTGTAATTTTTGATGGGGATTTATATGATCTTCCGTATAATCGAATTTAAGCACCGACCTTCCAATGTCTTTATACACTATACATTTTTGTAGGTAGGCATCCATCAGTCTCGAAGGATTGTGGAGTTGCGCTCCAGGCTCTAGAGCGCAAAGCCTGGGTAAGTATGGAGGGCAAACTGTTATCTATGCAGCAGACGGGCCGTCGCTGGAATGGTCCATTGGAAAGCAATCACGGATACGCATGGTTCCAGCGCCGTCGCAGGGGTCGTCAGAACGTTTCCAGATACAGCCCCAAACCGACCTGGGGACTCCACCTCCCCGAATTTCCCTCAGGGATGGTGTCTGAACACGATACCTGTGTGAATGCTGATTTGTTTATTTTGTTGTCATTGAATTTATACACATATAGAAAATAAGATGTAGGTATCAGAGATCCCGTTATTCATGTTGGCGTTCGGTCTGTTACAGAAATATAATTATTCTCAGCATGCATCCTATACAGGGGAGGAATAAGCTCCGCCAGATTTGATTTGCCGGAGAGATACGGCCTGGAAAAAATCAGTAGAGTGTTTTAATGACTCGTAACGGGGTTATGGGAGAAGAAAAGAAGAGAGAAGAGAAGAAAGGAGAACAGAAAACATAGAACAGAAAGAGAAGAGAGAAGAAGACAAGAGAAGAGAAGACAATAGAAGACAAGAGAAGACTAGATAAGAGAGGTAATTTAGATAAACCAGTGACAAAAAAAAATGATGATGCCAAACAGATCTTAGTTTGATGTGGCTGATGAAACATTTCGTTCCTGGCAGCCAGTTATTTGAGAAATTCTAGAATGCTTTCTTTGCACTAATAATATTTGTTTTAATTACCTTTTTTACTAGCTCATTTTCTGCTTTAATCATCAATTGCTCCTCTAATAATGCACGCAATTTCGCTTCTAATTAAAACGTTATTGTGATACTATTTTTTAATTTGTTCAAGCTTTCAGGGCTTGCAAAATCTGATTTGCTGTATTGTTATGTTTTAAAAATAACTTTTATATATTAGTTTTCTTGTTTTCATGTAGTTCAAGTAAGTCTGCTTAAACATGGGCAACGATGTTTCGTTCCTCAGCTAGAGCTCAGAGGTTCACCCATGGTCAGATTTTGCCTATGCAACCATTTGCCCATCATTTAGGTAACCACCTTAAAGGATGCTATTTAAACACGGCCCCAGGGTATCGACATTAAAAAAAAATGTCATCCGTTCCTATCCGACACGCCACGGCCTATTCTTCTAAAAGGGGATTAGGTTTTCACGTCTGTGCAAGATATTATTCATGCATTTAGACACAGGATCTCGGTTTATAGCCTCACCCGAAAAGCTTTCTGGGAAGTGAAGTGGGTACTGATGTTAACACCAAAGGGTACCCCCCAAAAAAAGGGTGCTTCTGTGGTGAATTGAACCAACGCGCCGACAGATCACAAGCTCAACGCTCTAAACACAAGGCTATTTTGCCCTCCATAGGCATATCAACAATGTATTGATCATATAACTGTATACATTCACACTCATTCAGATTTATCTTCTGATGACAGTTAACATGACCATAACCGTGTCTAAGTAGCTCTCCAACTCCTTGGTGCATATGGAGGTGTTGGATATCTATTTAGGTTTGTTAATAACGACACCACGATTTGATAAAAGCAATAAAAACAATCTTACACGACAAATCGATAAAACATAATCCGTCGGATGAGACTATAGGCCTAACCCGAGGTCCCGCGTGAAAACACACGCAGAACATAATTATTGCACTCACATTAAAAACACATTCCATCTTAATATTTTATTCATTTGATTATTTTATTTTATTCTTGTATATCGAGAATAATGAAATAAGCATTCATGTGTTTTTTTACATCCTGTCCCCGTGTGCATGCAGTTTTGTAAATCTTGTCATCTGTTCCCACCGTCACACAATGGCCTACTCTTACGAAAAACGGAACAGGATTTAGCGTGTGCGCAAGATGTTCTGCGTGCGTTCGCACACGGGGCCTCGGTTTATAGTCTCATCCGAAGGACTTTAGGAGAGAGTGGAGTCAGCACTGATGTTAACTCCAGGGGAAAAAAAATCCTCGAACGGGAATCGAACCTGGGTCGTCAATTGCGGGCGCAATGTTCTGACCACTAGGCTATCCCGTCCCCAGAGTCAACCGGGCCCGAGAGATACAAGCACTTGCGGTGTTGGTCAGGTAATTTGAGTAACACCCTCAAAACCGCGTCCATAAATGGATGAAGCTCAACTCTGTGGCCCCAGTCTTCCCAATAGCCCACGTCAGACACTCTGGGGAGGAACCCGCTGGAGTCTGAAAAATCTCTATGACCCCTATGGGATTGGAACCGACAACCTTCCAGTTTATAACCCAATGCGCCAACCACTGCGCCCAGGAGACTGGTACAGTGCGGGACATTAATGCTAAGAGCTTGTCATGGCTGAAAAGAAAATTCAACACGACATTTTCATGCTCTTTCACTTAGCTTACATCAATAACCGACAAAGCTTGTGGCCGAGGCCAAATCCGTAATAGGGAATGAGTAAGCACAGTATGCCATCGTCTGCGTGCTCGTGGTTTATGGATTGATTCTCTCCATCTGTCCTGATTATCAACCCCATCCATCACGAGAACAAAAATCACTGAAATTGCTGGCTATTTTCTTCCCATGCACAGATCAATGGTTTTCTCTTACACATCCTCAGTATCAGTCTGGTGATGTTTCATCTGATTTGGATATTCGATTTAGCGAAAAAAAACACATCCAGCCCTATTTTTTCTTTCTATCCCCTCGCCGGCCTACCATCATGAGCTGCCAGAAAATATTATGGGGGTTGTCTGGGACATCAATTTTGGTCACCATATGTTGTAGATATGATTATTATTATTATATCTTGTCTGTATATATGTATACAGATGGTTATTAGTTATTACTTGTCTGCTACTGTTATAGCTATATTCTCCCATACATATGTATTATTGTCAGCTAGATGTATGCTTGTTATCATATAAAGCTTGTCTGCCAGATAATATATGGTCACTTTTATCCCCAGTTATCTGGAGGAGCTGTGTTGAGCAGACTGTACATCCTGTCTGTCAGAGGCCATGGCATTTCCATTGCTATCTGACTATCATGTTGCAATTACAGCGCAGTGTGCACTGAAGCAGTAAACAAGAGTTTCAAATGTAATGAGTGCTTTGCTTTTAAGGTATATTTTAGTTGACATGGTGGGTATGTTAATATGCATTTTGTAATTATGCAAAAACTACTTCAGCAGAGAGTTGGTAGAATTATCTCAGGTATTCATTTATGGTGATGATTTTAGGTTATACTAAATCAAAAGAGAATGGTTGTAACAAAAGCAGGAGTTGCCTTACAAATTAGTGTATTTTACTAACACTGCTATTTTACTAAGAGTCAGAGCCAAACCTGTTTCTTTCTCAATCTTTCGCCATTTTGTCACACTCCGTTTATTCAAACTTGTTACCAATCTTTCTATTTTCCATGGCTTTTGTAACTTCCTGTTTAAAATGGAGATGTTAGTACATTTTCAGTCCAGGTGAGAGCTGATTCCAGAAACAAACATCCTTTCAAATGCATTCTTTAGTGACTTAATGTCAGGATATTTAAACAAAGTGTCGGCCACTTTGTACCTGTTTTCCCAGCTACAGAAGTATTAAGCTAGCTGATTCACTCACAATCAGCATCAGCATCAAGGCCAGTAGTACTATGACCAAGCTGGTCATTGGGAAAACAATGGACCATTGATCGACAGCTTTCCCCAGGCTGGTCTGTCTGGCTTCAGCCTTTCGCAGCAACACGGCCAGTCCAGGCCGGTCCAGTCTGTGATGTTCTGCATCATCCAGTTCTTCCTGTCTGCCCTGCGTCTTCCTCCCTCAAGTGTCCCATGTAGGGCAGTCTTGGCAAGAGAGTTCTGTTTGTTGCTGTGGCCCAGCTGTCAGGATCCCCTCTTGCCACACAGATTTGTTGGTCCGCCAGGAGATGTGCAGAAGCTATCTGAGCTGAATGATAGGAGACCTCATATACCCTGTTCTAGTTCTGCTGTCCAGATGAACACCACTCACTATACCAAGAAGTAAACATTTAATTGAATGATCCATTATTGCCTTGTCTGTCTGGTCATAAAATCTATCCCTCTGCTGTCCTTCCTAAGTCACCTCTCATCCCCTCTCCCTCCCCCTTACCCCTTACCCTTCCCCCCTTTTCCCTAGGGTATTTCTCTTCCCGGCCTGCTGTGCTGTCTGCAGAATGAAGCCTTTATTTCCTGCTTGTTGGTCTGCGTCTGACCCCGTCATTTTCAGAAGGAAAGACAACAACATTGGGGATTATTTTCAGTTGCCATGTTGGTTTATTAAATTATGTCCCCTCACCACTGTCTGAGGTGTGTGTAGTCTGTGCTGGTTTAACTGTCGGAAGGGAAGAGTTCTGGTTTTTATTGCTGCTGATTGTGTGTTAGTTTCTCACTGATTTCTCTGGGGATTAACCTAGTCTGTCTGTTGGATTATTTCCCTCAGGGCAGTAAACTGGAGTTAATGCAATTGATGAGTCCCTCCCCAAAGTCCAAGGCAAGCAGTGTCGTAGTCTAGGTGATAAAGCCACGGGGGTTTTACTCCAAATACTTTTTAATTCAGGAGTCGGCGGTTTCAGCTTCCGTGTTACCTGGTCGATAGTTTGTATGATCTTCCAATCAGTTGATAACCAAACATGTTAGCGTAACAGAGTGCAGATATTTGATTCCCCGTCTGTGTTGGTAATAAGTGGTTTTTGTTGTGAAGTGGTCAAGTACCACAGAGACGGGAACTGTTGCCTCTAGTGTGAACACTTCCTTTGGAATGCCGCGTATAGTTTTTGGTGTAAGAAATGTGGCATGCTTAGAATGAGTAACTCTTGAATGTAAGATATTTGAACGTCGATGATATAATAATAATAAAAATGATGATGATGATGCTAATGATGATGATGATGATGATGATGATGATGATGATGATGATGACGATGATGATGATGATGATGATGACAATGAAGAAGAAGAAGAAGAAGAAGAAGAAGAAGAAGAAGAAGAAGAAGAAGAAGAAGAAGTTATATGGCGCTAAATCTTGTAACGCAAAAATTAAAAACGCTTACATTAAAATCACTTACACGCAAGCTATCGCACATAAAATTTAATAAGATGAACAGACATCAACTTTACACGCACGCACACACACACACACACACACACACACACACACACACACACACACACACACACACACACACACACACAACACACACGCACGTGCGCGCGCGCGCGCGCGCACGCGTGGATATAGCACGCTTAAGCAGGGTGATGGAGACGGGGGTGACTGTTGAAGAGTATGGATAGATTATGGGGGGGGGGGAGATCTTAGGCAAGAAATGAATTTATCTTGAGGCTGGATTTGAAAGTATCAAATGAAGACTTTTGGTGGAGTGATAGTGGGAAGTCATTACAGGGGGATACACCAGAAACAGGAAGAGCGACAGCCGACAGTGGTTTGCTTGAATAGGAATGTTCTGAAGCACAGAGTATCTACAGCTGAAGGAAGGGAACGGGATGGAGTGTATTGGTGAAGACAGTTACAAAGAGAAGAGGGTGCAGATTCGTGCAGACCGTGGAAGCAGAGGGTATTCATCTTGTATGTCACTCTGTGTGAGACAGGCAGCTACTGAAGAGATCACAAGAGCTGATATTGTGTGCCAGCATAATTATATCCTGAGCCAAGTATAGTATGCTAATATTCTTTTTATGTTCGTAATTTTGACTGAGTTTTCATCAAATTGATTCCACACTGTTTCCACTATTCTGGGCCGTGTTTATAGCTGTGTGGATTTTAATACCATGTACTAAGCATTTTAAAAATAAAGTTTCTGGTTTCTTGTAGTCCAAGTGTGCAAAGTTAGACATTGTTCACCAGTTAGCACCATACCACACTTAACGACACCACAGAAAACTCTGAAACAAAATCGAATCATGGACTGTGATCTGAGCAATGGAGAAAGCAGCCTCTGTGAAGATGTTATGTAAAGTACAGCAGTCAGTGTAAAGAGGTTATGTAAAGTATAGCAGTCAGTGTAAAGAAGTTATGTAAAGTATAGTAGTCAGTGTAAAGAGGTTATGTAAAGTATAGCAGTCAGTGTAAAGAGGTTATGTAAAGTATAGCAGTCAGTGTAAAGAAGTTATGTAAAGTGTAGCAGTCAGTGTAAAGAGGTTATGTAAAGTATAGCAGTCAGTGTAAAGAGGTTATGTAAAGTATAGCAGTCAGTGTAAAGAAGTTATGTAAAGTATAGTAGTCAGTGTAAAGAGGTTATGTAAAGTATAGCAGTCAGTGTAAAGAGGTTATGTAAAGTGTAGCAGTCAGTGTAAAGAGGTTATGCAAAGTATAGCAGTCAGTGTAAAGAGGTAATGTAAAGTATAACAGTCAGTATAAAGGGGTAATGTAAAGTATAACAGTCAGTATAAAGGGGTAATGTAAAGTATAACAGTCAGTATAAAGGGGTAATGTAAAGTATAACAGTCAGTGTAAAGAGGTAATGTAAAGTATAACAGTCAGTATAAAGGGGTAATGTAAAGTATAACAGTTAGTGTAAAGAGGTAATGTAAAGTATAACAGTCAGTATAAAGGGGTAATGTAAAGTATAACAGTCAGTGTAAAGAGGTAATGTAAAGTATAACAGTCAGTATAAAGGGGTAATGTAAAGTATAACAGTCAGTGTAAAGAAGGGATGTAAAGTGTAGCAGTGTAACGGGGTAATGTAAATATAGCAGTCAGTGTAAAGGGGTAATGTAAAGTATAGCAGGTCAGTGTAAAGGGGTAATGTAAAGTATAGCAGTCAATGTAAAGGGGTAATGTAGAGTAGAGCAGTCAGTGTAAAGAGGTTATGCAAAGTATAGCAGTCAGTGTAAAGGGGTTATGTAAAGTATAGCTGTCAGTGTAAAGAAGTAATGTAAAGTATAGCAGTCAGTGTGAAGAGGTAATGTAAAGTATAGCAGTCAGTGTAAAGAGGTAATGTAAAGTATAGCAGTCAGTGTAAAGAGGTAATGTTAAGTATAGCAGTCAATGTAAAGGATTAATGTAGAGTAGAGCAGTCAATGTAAAGGATTAATGTAGAGTAGAGCAGTCAATGTAAAGAGGTTATGTAAAGTATAGCAGTCAATGTAAAGGGGTAATGTAGAGTAGAGCAGTCAGTGTAAAGGGTAATGTAGAGTAGAGCAGTCAGTGTAAAGGGGTAATGTAAAGTATAGCAGTCAATGTAAAGGGGTAATGTAGAGTAGAGCAGTCAATGTAAAGGGTAATGTAAAGTATAGCAGTCAGTGTAAATGGGTAATTAAAGTATAGCAGTCAGTGTAAAGGGGTAATGTAAAGTATAGCAGTCAATGTAAAAGGGTAATGTAGAGTAGAGCAGTCAGTGTAAAGGGGTAACGTAGAGTAGAGCAGTCAGTGTAAAGGGGTAACGTAGAGTAGAGCAGTCGGTGTAAAGGGGTAATGTAGAGTAGAGCAGTCAGTGTAAAGGGGTAATGTAGAGTAGAGCAGTCAGTGTAAAGGGGTAATGTAGAGTAGAGCAGTCAGTGTAAAGGGGTAATGTAGAGTAGAGCAGTCAGTGTAAAGGGGTAATGTAGAGTAGAGCAGTCAGTGTAAAGGGGTAATGTAGAGTAGAGCAGTCAATGTAAAGGGGTAATGTAGAGTAGAGCAGTCAGTGTAAAGGGGTAATGTAAAGTAGAGCAGTCAATGTAAAGGGGTAATGTAGAGTAGAGCAGTCAGTGTAAAGGGGTAATGTAAAGTAGAGCAGTCAATGTAAAGGGGTAATGTAGAGTAGAGCAGTCAGTGTAAAGGGGTAATGTAAAGTAGAGCAGTCAGTGTAAAGGGGTAATGTAGAGTAGAGCAGTCAGTGTAAAGGGGTAATGTAAAGTAGAGCAGTCAGTGTAAAGGGTTAACGTAGAGTAGAGCAGTCAAGGGGAATGTGAAAGGTATGTTGGGAGCAGTGAGAACCAACAGGCAAGGTAACTGAACGGTTGCACTCTTGTTCCTTCCACAAGGGAAGTAACTAAGATGCTTCATCCCATCTCCTACAGCTCAAACCAAACTTCACTGTAGGCTATCTGACAGTATATTTGATACCGAGACAGTAAGACAATATAAACGCGTGTATCTACACTATATATTGGTGTGTATCATAATAAAAAATACTACATTTTTCTGTTATTTGACATCATTCATTCATTCATTCATTCTTTCATTCATTCATCCATTCATTCATTCGTTCCCCGTGATTGCCATTTACAACGCCACCAGTCACAGTTCAGTGACCCCTAGCCCTTAATGGGGATCAATATGTAGCAATCCTGCCCGCAGTGTCATTTCTAAGAATGACGATAGATTAGTTCCCGTCCCTGGAACAAATTCCTAGCCGCTGAGCGTGAATAACATAGCATAAAGTGTGGTCAGAGGGATTTCGTTTATGTGTCGGCCTCTTCGGTAGCACGGGTAGCCCTCTTTGCAAGGGCAGCAATTAGGATCATCCCCATCATGGGAGGTAATTTGTCTCCAGTGTGGTGCAGCAGTGTGTTTTTCGGGGTTTTATTTTTAGCTACCTTCTATGCATCGACATAATTACCCTCCCCACTTACAAAAAAGAATCACGCATGCATATTGAAGATAACATATTCTTCCAGAAGTCTTGTGGATAGAACGTCATACTCGTGAACTAACAGTAGCTGAGATCGTGGGTTCCAGTCTCCATTACAGTTTTCCGGTCAAGAACACTTTTCTGCTGTATTTTAAGATAAATTAATATTTTTTTCTTGTTGCTACGATTCTATGTACAAATGACCAAGACTTTTATCTCCATCGATTTAAGTTCTCAAAATATCTATTCGTATAAATTGGAATTTAAATCAAACCAACCAACCAACTAAGCTTGCTCCTATAACTATGAGACGATGTTTCTGTTCCAATCAAACTTTGTTCTTACACTAACTTTTTTCCCCCAGGGCAAAATTACCTCCGCGTCTGTATCGACCTCCCTTTCCCCCTGTCTTCACTTGATGCGAATGTTCCGGCATCATTCCACTGCTCCAGGAGTCAGAGTGTGGGCTGTGCACTACATGCAGACCAGACAGGATGGCAGGCGGTGGTGTCGTTAGCAAGGTGTACCTGATGAA
>CM060328.1:15257521-15280021 GCA_030674155.1 Stramonita haemastoma
TACACACACACACACACACACACACACACACACACACACACACACACACACACACACACACACACACACACACACATAGAGGTTAAACACTTTGGCAGGGTGGTGGATAGTTCGGCTGTTGAGAGCAGGGGCAGAAGATGAAACAGGATAGGAAAGTCTTAGCTTTGCAATAAGTGTGTCTTGAGGCTGGATTTAAAAGTGTCATAGGTAGGCTTTTTACGAAGGGAGAGAGGGAAAACGTTCCAGATCACTGGACAAGAAACAGAGAAAGCGCGACGGCCGACGGTGGATTGATTGAATCTAGGTATTTGTAAGCGCAGGGTATCTGCAGCAGAGCGGAGGGAACGAGAAGGAGTGTACGGGTAAAGACATTCACAGAGGTAGGAGGGTGCTGTTTTGTGAAGACATTTATAACAGAGAGTACTGATCTTATAGTTTACTCTCTGTGGCACAGGCAGCCAGTGGAGAGATTGCAAGAGAGGAGTAATGTGCTCAGATTTTTTCTTTCTGAGGACCAGTCGAGCTGCAGAGTTTTGTATACGTTGAAGGGAGTGGATAGATGATGCTGGCAGACCAGCCAAAAGAGAATTGCAATAGTCCAGACGTGAAAGAATCAGAGACGTGACGAGTTTAGATGTTGCATCAGTGGACAGGTACTTTCGAATTGCACTAATACGTCTTAATTGATAGTAGCATGACTGGCAGGTCTGGGTGATGAATTTTTGCATGGATAGTGTGTTGTCGATAACAACCCCTAGATACTTTACAGCAGTGGAAAGAGTGACTGAAGTATTGCCGAATTCTACTGAAGCTGTAGTAATGGAAGAAAGTTTGTGTTTGGTGCCTACCAGCATGGCTTCAGTTTTATCTGCATTTAGCTGTAACTTATTTTGTATCATCCAGTTTTGGATATCTTCAAGGCAGTAGGGCATATTTATCAGGAGAGATGGCAGATTTTCAGGAGTATCACAGCTTAGAATCTGACAGTCATTGGCATAGAAATGATAGTTGATTTGATGACGGTTTATTATATGTGACAATGGAGCAGTGTATAGAGTGAAAAGAACAGGGCCCAGAACTGATCCCTGCGGGACTCCACGTTCCAGTTTGACAGGTGGGGATTGAATCTTGTTAACTGCTACTGTTTGGAATCTATCGGTAAGGTATGAATTAAACCAAGTGAGAGCTGTGCCTGTGATGCCAAACGCTTTTTGAAGACGGGAGAGAAGAATTGAATGGTCTATAGTGTCGAAACCTACAGATACATCGAGAAGAGTGAGAAGGGATATTTTTCCTGTGTCAGAAGCGTGCAGAAGCGTATTTAAGGTGTGCACTAGGGTGGTTTCAGTGCTGTGGCTGGCGTGATAGGCAGACTGGAAAGGCGGAAGGAGGCTATTTGAATGAAGATGGCTGTTGAGTTGTCTGAGAACGACTTTTTCAAGGACTTTTGAGATAAAAGGTAGGTTAGAAACAGGTCTATAGTTCTTCAGAATGTTAGGGTGGAGATCGTGCTTTTTTAGTAGAGGTGTGACTATAGCGGTTTTGAGAGCTGGTGGAAAATTTCCGGAAAGAAGTGATGAATTTACTATTTTCGTGATCGTAGGAATAAGCTGTGGAATACACTGAGTGAAAAGGGAAGCAGGTACAGGATCGAGATCGCATGATTTTATGGTCATTTCTCTCAGAATTGTCTGAATATCTTTCTCGGTTGTTGGACGGAAGAAAAGGAGAGGAGTGCCTGTAAATTGGGGATCAGGAGTCACAGGTTGGAAAGAAGTTTGATCCAGTTTGGAACGGATGTTGCGGACTTTGTCAGAGAAGAATGAAGAAAATATAGCAGGAAGTTCAGAGTGGCTATGGACAGTAGGAAGAGGGCTTGCCTTTGTAGATCCAAGAAGAGTTGAGGTGAGGGAAAAAAGGGATTTCATAGACGTGGCATCAAGAACTTGAGCGGAATAGTATTTTGTCTTTGCTGAATGGATTAAGGTTTTAACTTTGTTGATTTGTTTTCGAAAGAGCTGTTTGTTTATTTCAGTTTTTGTCTTTCGCCACTGCCGCTCTAGTTGTCGGCGTTTGCGTTTTGCGATCAGGATATCGTGAGTGTACCATGGAGCACAGGGCCGATCAGGCAGAAAATGGTCAGTAGGGGGTGCATGCTCGTCAAGCAGTTGGCTAAGAACGGTATTATAATATTTAGAAGGGTCAGTATGTTCAGAGGTTTCTGATAGGCATTTGGCAGCTTGAGAAGAGAAAGTTGGAATATCAATGGCCTTGAGATTGCGACGGGTGACGCACTTTTTCTTTTTGATAGGCTTAGCGATGTTTAGAGAGAGGAGAATGGCAGAATGATCGGAAAGAAGTTCGTTAGTGACGGATACAGACGTAATGAGGTCTAGTGAGGCATCGGTGATGAGCCAGTCTAAGATGTGGCCTGATCTATGTGTTGGTACGTTTACATGCTGGGAAAGAGAGTGGTTAGACAGGGAAAGAGAAATGCGCTTGACATCTGGAGCAGACTGGTTGTCGAAATGGAAATTAAAGTCACCAAGAATGATAAGTTTCTTGGGAAAGAGGCTGTAATGATAAAGGAGGGACTGAAACTCTTGGTGGAAAACTGAAGGTGTTAGATTGTTCTTACGGCTAGGAGGTGGACGGTAAAGACAGCAGAAAGTAATAGAATGGCCGGGTAAGCTAAGGTTGAGTTCACAGACTTCGAAAGATTCAAGTGAGAAAGGAAGAGAGTGGCAGAAAGAAAGCGCTGGATGCAGAGTGTCTCTATAGATGACAGCGATGCCACCTCCACGGGAGAGTCGGGGGAAGGAAAGAGTCTTATAGCCAGGCGGCGTCAGTTGTTGTATCTTAGGCTTGTGGCCTTGCGGTTTTAACCAGGTTTCTGTGAGAAATGTGAGATCAATGTTTTTTTCAGAAATAAAATCAGAAAGAAAATCGGCCTTTCCATCTGGGATTGTACATTGTGTAGACAAATATGTAGGAGGTTTGAGGAAGACAGAGAGGATGAAGAAAGTGGTGAGTTTGGGCAACAGAGAGAGGACGAAGATGAAGGCGATGGTGGAGATGTGGACTGTGGGAGAACAGAGAAGAGTTTGAGTGGTGAGGTGGGTGTAGAGGGTGGTGGTAGAACTGGGTCAGTTGGGGGATTAGGGACTCTGCTGGCATGATACACACTGCAATCTGAAAGGGTATCGCCAGAGTCATGCGCAGAGGAAGAATCATCAACAGAAAAAGTACTAGAGGGTGACGGTGACGTGTAGAGGAAGGCAGCGTGGAGATGTCTGAAGCAGAGAAATCACAGGGAGGTGAAGCAGCGTGGTCAGTGGTTTCAGTTGTTAAGGAAGTGACGTCAGGGGTGGCTGGAGAGACAGGTGGAAGAGAAGGCACCACAGGCGGTGATGTTTGCCCGCACGTTTTCCTCGTCTTGTTTTTCGGCGGTTGAGGCTCAAGTCGGCAATATGGCGTTGTGTGTTATTGTCAAGTTTGTTTTGTTTGTGGCCATATTCAGAAAGCAAAGCTCTCATATCGGCAGGGGTTTGTGGCATAGTAACTGAGTAACAAATACTGCAGGGTGGTGGTGGAGGGAATTTGAATTCGTGCAACACGTGCAGTTTTTGACAGGGCAGCAGGGTCAGGGTAGCATGGGTCGCAAGGACCAGTGAAGCAAAGTAAACACAAATCATTTGTCCATTATTTACAACATAAATATTCAAAAAGATGCGAAATTTTAGATCGAAATATTTTACAAAATATACAATGAAAAAGAAAACTGCTCTGACCAATAGATTGCTGATGAAAACATACACACGATGATATAAAAATGTCTCCACACAATAAAGGAAAAATACACAAATTACACACTTTAACACTGTGCAGCCACCAGGCGCAAAGGGGCTTTACTCTCACCAACATCCAAAATATGTCTGCTTTTGCAACCAATTTTAATTTTCATCATTTTATCAGTAGGATTAGTAATACTATGACTCTCATAATCATTAAGAATGCTAGGACTTTTACAAGATTTCTTTTTCTTATGCTGAAAACGCTGATTTCTTTCTATTTATTTGTAACTGTCACTCCTGCATTTTGATGTTTTGATACTCTATCTTTGCATACGTTTTTACTAGAAAGGAAAATTATATATTTATTCACTGTAATGGAAGAAAACTCGTTGTGTTATGTGTCAATCAACTGTGTTTTCCCTTCTGCAGTGGGGTTGTCAACGTAAGGACTTCTTATTTCTCTCACGGTGTTTGTCCTAATCCATTTTATGTCAAGACTGACATACGTTCATTACTCATGAAGTCAAGTAAGTGATGACGTCACTTCTAAGACCCACATGTTCCCTGTCTCGAGAAAAAAAACCCTAAACACTGCACAGGAAATAAAACTAGAGCTCATGTACGTCACTATATTTTAAGTAAAAAACAAATTACACAACTTTTCTCTCTAAAAAGGGAAATTCTCTGTGACGTCATTACTAGCTATACTTCAGGAGGTATGGACATATACCATGAACAAAAAAACAAGACAAACATCAAGCGCAAATTATTCCCCAGGAAATCAAAAACAAAGTCGTTGGCCTCAGGAGATAGAGCCACATACAGAATATTAAAAATTCAGCTGGCTTTCGCCTTAAGTGTGTACTCGAGGGAAATGATAAAGTAAAGGCTTTTGTATTTTGTTTTCACATCTTCTGTAAAAGTGGGCTTCCTTTCTTCCGCGCGCTTTGCAAAGCAAGCATGTGACAGAAAGGGAAAATGAGTTTCGTCACTTCCGTCAGGACACGTGGTATGTTTGTGTTTATGGTCACCTGCTTTTTGCATGTCGAGCTAAAGAGTGTTATCTTTACAATAATGTGTTGTTATCACAACGCCAAGTTTCTGGATGGATGGTAAGAGGTATACTTTATGTATCAGAACACTATTTTGCTCGTTTTTCTTCTTGGTAGATAAGAAATACTTGTAACATGTGGTAATGCAGCGTAAGGGAATAAACAGCTTTTTTCACAATGCTCCATCATTAGTAAAACCAAGAGAAAATAAACCAAATCAAATTTACAAGTTTTAAAAAATATTCTCATTGTTGTTTTGAGAAAGATAATGTCCCTTACACATTTAGAGAACTAGTTCTCTAGAAATAATACTTTCATTCATCACCTTTACACAAGATTTTACGCAGTTTTACAAATTAAACACATATTGTGTTATTATTCGAATTGCAAAATATGCTTTTTGGAATGTTTTATTAGCCTTTTAAACACAGATCTTTGAGTGTACATAGTCCCATTCAGCAAGTGTGCAAACCGACCCAAAAGATGTATCAATTCACTGGACTATTTTACCCAATAAAAGGTAAAGGTGTCCCATAACCTATGTAGTCGTAGGGGAGCCAGGCATCAGAGACCTCAGCTTTTCTAGGGTCAAGCATATCGAGGGCGGCGCCCATCTCCTCTCCCTCGCTGCTTTACCTTCCCTGACCCTAAAGAGGGCAGGTACTCATTTACAGCTGGGTGGACAGGGGACTGTACTGAAACCAAGGCGCGCAAACGGTCACCCATCCACTTGGTAACCACGCTTGATGCTGCTTAACATTAGCATGGGGAAAGCGAGTGCTCTAACCAACTGAGCTATCCCGTCCCAAAAGAAAAAAACTCAGTAAACTCGCATCGTTCAAGTCTAGTTCTGACGTGACGGTCGCTACAGCAGAGTGGTTAATACCGTTCGATTTCAATTCAGCAGGTCCATAAAGCTGTGGGTTTGAATCTCAGTGGCTCCTGGTGATTTAAATGTAGGGATTCTTACTATCTTATTTACCAATGCCGTAATTCCTTTCTTGTGTAAATACACATGCAAAAGGCCAAATATACACGTCATAAATTTATGATTCATGTCGGCGTTCGGAGAGTTACGGAGACAGAAACACACTCAGCATGCACCTCCAAAGTCGGAATGTTGGCTGAAAACGGTCGCATAATATAGTAAGTCACACCATTGGTGAACCTCGGAGTTTAAGCCAAGGAAAGAAGTGAGGAATAGAACACACAACCTCAGGTTTTCTTGACAGGCGTGTCACCGCTATCCCACAGATTCACTGGAGCAGGGATGATGAAGATGCATAACGGATCCTATCTCAGCCTGGAAATGGCGGAAATGGGCAACACGATCTGGGAGTCTGGTGTCTTTGCCTATCAGGTATGACCCCCTCCCCTCCGCCCCCATCCACACACACACACACACACACACACACACACACACACACACACACACACACACACAAACACACACACACACACACACACACACACACACACACACACACACACACACACACACACACACACACACACACTACCTACCCACACCTACCCACACCACCCTCATTATCCTTCTATCCGCCGCTGACCTACTTGTCTGTATAGGCAGACACTGTGGGATCATTTGAACATCGATACTGCAGTCACCCATGGACGATGGGTAAAGCTTAATCACTGTGTAAGGTGATAGATGGCTCTCTGCAGCAAACAGGCCCACTGCTTGTGTTGGAAAGATTATGAGTGTACGTGTACCATCTCTGGCTTTCCTCTTTAAAAGTACGTTCGTGTGTAGTACTGTAGTGTATGCAAATACCTATAAGTGTGAAACTGGGATGTGTCCGTGTGTATGCGCTTGCGTGCGTGCGTGCACGCGCGCGTATGTACGTGTGTGTGTATGTATGTATGTGTGAGCGCGTTGATTGACAACAGAAAGTGCAAAATGATAAAAGAAATAAATAAGCCAGAAGATGTGAAGGTAAAGTGGCACACAAAGCTAAATAAACAAAGGTTTATATACAATGAAATGGAAGGAAAAATAATACAGATACGTAAAAGTAAACAACCAGACCCGAAAAATGACACAAAAAAACAAAGAAAAGTCCTATGAAACTACTGGAAAGGAAAGGGAAAGGAAACAAAGCACACACACACACACACACACACACACACACACACACACACACACACACACACACACACACACACACACACACACACACACACATGTGCACACGTAAAAACCAGTTTCGCTTTTTGGAAGAGTAGGTCATTGTGTGCCGGTGGGAATTGATGTCAAATTCACATAACTGCATACACACGGGGAGTGGATGTAAAAAAGCAAATGAATGCTTATTTCATTATACTCGAAATAATAAAAAAACAGAAAGAATAAATAAATAGAATAAAACACACACACACACACACTAATGCGTTCATACTGAACTCTACATTTTCTCAAAGTCCTGCAGGTGAGGCAACAACATGCAGTCCCCTGTGCAAATCGGAACAAAACAACTACATTGGACAATCACAATGAATCCCAGGAAAAATAGCTGGGCCATCTCCAATACCTCACCACGTGGCAGCATACCACTAAAAGCCTTCAAATATCTCTAGCCTCTTAGATGAAGAATCAAAACAAACAAAAAGCAGAAGAAACAACCAAAACAATTGCAAGCAAAGAGAAAACAACAACAAACAACCATCTTTTCCCCTCAAAATAACTGAATACAACTACACACGACAAAAAAAACTATGTACGGTAAACTGTACTTGGAAACTAAAGTAAAAAATGAGAGGTTTGTTATTTTCTTTCTAGTTTCTAAATCTTCGAGGTTTAACCAATGGTGGGTTTTTGCACATGCTATCGTTTGCCCCCCATTAAAGAGAACACAAAGTGGAAAGTCAAGGATAAAAAGCAAAAGAAAGCAGTGGGTGGATAAAAGAGGTGGGAGCTGAGAGAAATGGGGTATGAGAGGGGTGGGGGTGGGTGTGTGGGGGGCGGGGGGAGGGGGGTGGCAGGGAAAAGTACATGGCTGAATTGTCTGCCCATTTTGCCGTGAGCCGATACAAAGGCGTCCTCCCTTCGTTTTCTCAAACCCCATTAACTTTGTCTGAAAGAGCTGAAGGACAACATCTTGTTGACTTGTTGAAACGGGTAGGCGTGTCTTTCTGTGTCAGTCCTATTCTGGTTTGTTTGCGTCTGTATGCCTGTCTGTCTGTTTGTTGGTTGGTGTTCAGATTTGTTTGTTTGCCTGGCTACTGATCTTGTTAGCTTTTAGGCTTGTATGCCTGCACACCTCTCTCTGTCTCTCTGTCTCATTCCATCTATATGTCTATCTCTCTGTCTCCTCCCCTCTCTCTTTCTCTCTCTCTCTCTCTCTCTCTCTCTCTCTCTCTCTCTCTCTCTCTCTCTCTCTCTCTCTCTCTCTCTCTCTCTCTCTCTCTCTCTCTCTCTCTCTCTCGGGGGGCTGAATGCTGAACTCGAATTCAGCAAGACGTATTAATTTCAGCAGGCGTAATTAAGCCAATTTTGGTTATTTATTAATTGTTGACTGCAAAAGTAACTATACAGTTAGTACAGTGAAAGTACAAAGAAGATGGTGTGAAAGTTTGAAAGTAATTGGTGGAATAGTTTTGGAGATATTTGAATTTTCATGTTTAAGTGAAAGAAAGAAGAGAATAAGCAGAATAGTTACAGTGCAGTTAAAGCAAGAGGGATGGCAGTGGAGAGAAAACAACTCAGTTGTTTTCGCTTGTCTCCTTCCCTGGCTTACTGGCTGTGCGTTGTTTTGTTACTAAAGAGCAAAGATGTTGAATGTAACCCTGGCCCTGATGAAAATGTTAACATCCTACAATTCATGGATTGGCGATTTTCCCAATTATGGCAGGGGATGAACGTCAATGCAGCCAACCTTTGCAGCATGATGAATGACAAGTTTAGCAACCTGCAACAGTCCATACAGCATTTTGCAGAGGAAATAAGTCAACTCAAAGCCGAAGTCCAAAGAGACAGAGAAGACCTTCAAGATCTCCAGGAGGAAAGAGAATGCATCCTGAATCGCTTGGCGAAACTGGAGCAAAGACAGGAATCCACAGAAATGGACACCAAACGTTGCAACCTGAAGTTTTTTGGAGTTCCTGAACCACGGCGAGGCCTGTACTACTCCTGTGCAGAACAGATTGTGGATCTTCTCAATGAGTTCTCCAGTGGCAGAACATGGGAGCTGAATGACATCAAGCATGCCTTCCGCATAGGTGATTCCCGCCAGTTTCGTGATGACCCCCGTCCAGTGGTGGCCCAGTTCTCACGGTGGGCAGATAAGCTGTCTGTTATCACCAACAAACAGCTAAGAGATGAGCTGAGACGTGATGGGATTAGAGTCACAGCTGACCCAACCTCAAGACAGCGAGAAATGATGGAATTTTACAGAAGCCAGGGACAAACGGTTTTCTATCGAAATGGCCGTCTACATTTTGCTGATGATATGAAAAAAACAACTCCTTGGTATCAAGACAGTGATAAGTACGAGCATGAACAAACCAGGAGCATGGACACTGGCAGTGTTCAGGCTCTGCATAAGGAAGACTGGCCATATCTGCCACGTTCCCAGCGACACAGGCCAGAACCAACCCATGGTCAATGGCATGGAAGAGAGAGTTCTGACGATGCACACAGGAAAGGCAGGAGCTACATTGGACAGCAATATCACGTTGCTGGCAGAAGTTCAAAAGGCCACCAGCAGAGGGGACTACAGCAATGGAACACTGAGGAAAACAGAAGGTCACCACCTACTCAGAACAGAAGTCGGCACCACCTCAGCAGGGACTTTGTTGGTGGCACAGGAAGTGGACCTCGCGTTGCCCCAGGCCTGGAGTCATACACAAGAGAAGACCAGAGGGGCCCCAGTCTTTCAGGAAGAAGGAGCAACTGTATACAAGGCCTCCCAACAGGACCAGAGGCCAGGCACTCTGTCATTACCAGCAGGACAGAGAAGTCAGCAGACGCACCCAACTCCAGCAAAACCAGAGAGAGCACAGGTCAAATGACGCGTTTAATGCAGAAAATACAGACATTGTCAGACTTGTGCAGCAGGACTATGTAACCATAAATGACAAACTAGAGACAAATACAAATGACATGCTTACAGATGATGACAGTCTTCAGGACAGACAGGACCTCAGTGAAGTCAGAACTGACAGGTCTGACAGAATCAGGGCAACACATGAACTTGGTGACTATAGTACTGACACAGAAGACGATCTTTCCGAGGAAAATGGACAGCCTCCCCAACAGCTTCCAAGTGATACTGATAAGGAACAAGACTGTGACGAACAAAATGAGTCGGGACATGACAAACTGACAGACAAGACTGACATTTCTCCTGAGGCACCCTCTGATGACCAGGTGGCTGTGGCTGTGCCACAGGACCATATTACAGACACTCACTGTACTGACAATGACCTCAGGGTAGAGAACAGACAAAACGAGGAACAAAACACACAAAATGGGGTGAATGAGGAGACTGTATCCTGTGAATCTACAAAAGCAAAGGTGAGTTCCCCATCCACAGAATCTAAAAAGAAGATGGGTAGGATGGCACGGAGCAAGCAAAAAGCTCCAAGGGCAAAGCGGGGTCAGTCAGACAGTGCCCCCACAACAAGCAGGTCTCAAAGTCAGTCCAGTATACTGGACACACTGAAACGAATGGGGTCAAAAGATGGGAGCAAAACGGGTAAACAAGGGTCAGGAGGGGGGACTAAGACACGGTCAAAAAGTGTCCATAACAAATAGGACATCGGCCAGGCCTATAAAGTGAGAAATCAAAATTCACATATGGATGATGTGTGTCATAGTTTCATAAATACTTCTTTTACAAAAGGTTGCTTAAAATTTCTCAATTACAATGTAAACGGGTTGCTTCCTAAGCTAGATGACAGTGATTTCATTCAGTATGTTAAATCTCATGATATCATATGTTTAACGGAAACATTCATAGCCACAGATTTTGAATCAGATTTGTTCAGTGATTTTCTAGTATTTACGTCAAAAGCTTTAAAACTATCCCACCGGGGTAGATACTCTGGTGGGGTAGTTGTGCTGATTAAGAAAAGATTTTCCCCATTTGTAAAATATATTCCAGTGTCTGTAGATAACACTATTGTTGTTCAAATAGATAAAACTTTATTTGGTATGGACAAAGATGTTATATGCATATGCGTTTACATTCCTCCATGTGATTCAAATTATTGGAAGGGCAATCAAGATGGTTACGGCATAGAATTGTTAGAGCAGTGTTATTTGCAATTGCAAGAAAGGTTTGACGATTTCTATGTTTTAATTTTTGGTGATATGAATGCTAGAACTGCTGATAGTAATTATTGTTTTGTGGATTCTGATTTTTCAAGCTCATTGGTGTATGAAAAAAGTGATTTTCCTCGTAACTCCCTTGACAATAACTGTAATGCATTTGGAGAGCAACTACTTGAGTTGTGTAGTATGTTTGATTGCCTTATTTTAAATGGATTAAGTGAACAAGGTCTGGATAACAGTTTTACGTATGTTTCTAACTCTGGTTGCAGTGTTGTGGATTATTTTATCATTTCTACTGAACTGTATATGAACTTGCATGCTATTTCTCTTGAAGTGCAAAACCTAACTGAATCAGATCACTTACCAGTTGTGCTTTTGTGTGATCTTGGTGAAAGTGGCTTTGCCAAAGAAGAGCTTAGAAATCAGAATGTAAAACAAAATGTCATTGAAAAAAGCATTTGGAAATAGAGAAAGAGGCAGAATTTGTGAAAAAAATGAAAAGTGAAGCTATCCAAGATATGCTCAAAGCAGCTAATGACAAATTAGATTATGATGTAAATGAGGCTCTGACTTTATTTGTGAAATGTTTGAATAGTGCTAGTAGCTGTATGTTGACAAAATGTTATCCATGCAAACATAAACATCGCTCAAAATGGTTTGATAATGAATGCTTAATAGCTAAACGAATTTCTAGGGAAAAGCTATCAACTTTTCGTGTATCAAGAAGTGACAATGACCGGGAGAATTATGTACAAGCTCGAAAGATGTATAAAAACTTGATAAAGCAGAAAAAACGAAATTTTAAAAGAGAAAAAGCTGCTGCACTTGCGTCAGACATGCTCGACCCAAAATCATTTTGGAAGGAAGTCAGAAATATGGGATGCACGCATAAAACAAATAAAACAAGTAGTACTATTACTTTAAATGACTGGTATAGTCATTTCAAAAATGTCTTTGGAAATGATAACAATGACCACCAGGACATACCTGATTTTGATGAACATGAAGAACCAAATCATTTTTTAAACAGAGTTATAACAGAAGAGGAAGTACAACATGCTATAAAAAGACTAAAAAGTGGCAAAGCAACTGGACTTGATGGCGTATGTGCAGAAATGCTTAAGTCCAGTGGAAAAGATGTTGTGTTATTTTTGACAAAGTTGTTCAATAATTTATTTGATAAAGGTGAGTATCCACAAGAATGGGCTAAAGCAATTGTAATACCTTTACACAAAAAGGGTGATACAGAAAACATGGATAATTATAGGGGTGTTTCTCTACTTAGTATACTGTCTAAATGTTATACCACTATTTTGAATTCTAGATTGTATTTATGGCTTGAAGAGAACATGCTGATTTCTGAATCTCAAGCTGGTTTTCGAAAACATTATTCTACTGTTGACCAGATTTTTACTCTATATGCTACAGTCCAAAAATGTTTAAGTAAAAAGGGCCAAAAGTTATATGTTGCTTTCATAGATTTTAGAAAAGCATTTGACTCTGTCCACCATGGTAAACTTTTAGAATGTCTGAGAAACAACGGGATAAAAGGAAAGTTTTTGTGTTCTTTGAGATCCATGTATAGCTCTCTTCTGTCTTGTGTAAGGGTGAATTTTCAATTGTCCGACTTTTTTGCTTGTCCTGTTGGTGTACGTCAAGGATGTGTATTAAGCCCTAATCTGTTTTCGTTGTTCATTAACCAGCTAGCTGACTATATTTCATTGAATGGAAAACATGGTATTCAAATGTTACCTGAACTTACTGATTTATTCCTATTACTTTTTGCTGACGACGTTGTTTTACTGTCTAATACCCCTTCAGGTCTTCAGAATCAGTTAAATTGTCTTAAGGTTTGTTGTGAGAATTTGAAATTAAATGTGAATAAGGATAAAACTAAAATTATGGTGTTTCGTAAAGGTGGCTTTCTCGGTGAAAAAGAAAAGTGGTTCTTTGATAATGTTGCACTAGAAGTTGTAAATGAATACTGTTATCTGGGTTTCAATTTCACTACTAAAATTAGTGCTAAACGAGGCACAAAGCATCTGGTGACAAAGGGGAAAAAAGCACTTCTGAGTGTGAATAAAATTTTCAAAACATATTTGGACATGTCTCCAAGCACTTTCTTTAAGATTTTTGACTCAAAAATACAGCCAGTTTTACTGTATTCATCTGAAATTTGGGGATTCCAACGTTTAAATGACATCGAGAAAGTTCACCTCAAGGCATGTAAAAGGTTTCTAGGCGTCCCAACACGTACTCCTAATAAAATGGTGTATGGTGATTTGGGACGTTATCCCCTTTATGTTAATTCTTATATAAAATTCATTAAGATACTGGTTTAAACTGTTAGCAATGGAACAACAACGACTACCGCGTAAAGCTTACGAAATGTTACTGTGTTTAGATGAAAAGGGAAAAGACTGTTGGGTGTCACAGATACGAATAATTCTTTGTGTATCAGGATTTTCTGTAGTTTGGCTGCACCAGGGTGTTGGCAATGTAAAAACTTTTCTTAATATGTTCAAACAGCGTCTGATTGACATGTTCATACAGGAATGGTCTGGTGCTTTAAGAGACAGAGACACATACAGGCATTACCGATCGTTCAAAACCGTGTTTGAGAGGGAGAAATATCTGACAACTACTGATGTATACTGTTTTAGAGTTGCACTTGCACAGATTAGATTTGGTGTTTTACCCCTTAACAATAACATGCATCGCTATAGTGAATCAAATCAAAGAAAATCATGTCCCTTTTGCACATCCAAAATTGAAAATGAAAAGCACTTTCTGTATGAATGCCTTATGTACTCTGATATACGATCAAAATTTTTAAGAGACTCAGTTTATCTACCAATATCAATATTGCTTCAGTTACAAAGTGAGCAGCACAAAGAGAATTTGTCTAGATTTATTTTCCATGGCATTAAAAAACGATCTAGAATTGTGTTAGGTGAGGTTTGATATGTAAGTTATGCGGTATGACTTAATGATTTCCCAACGAACTCATCCTGCGTCTTTTGTTTGGTTGTATAGACGTAAAATTAATATGCAATTGTAATAATACTATGATCTCTGATCGAAATGAAGTAATTGAGGTTTATCGTTCCGACTCATTAACGCAATCCCATGGTTGACTTGTTTGTACTATGATTCTTCTTCCCGTATTTTTTTGATGTGTTATTAATTGTGTTATTGTGTTATTATTTTGCAGATCTGCAATCGGATGTCTATGATACCAGAGGCGATGCAATTATTGATGATGAGCTGTAAACACACACACACACACACACACACACACACACACACACACACACACACACACACACACACACACACACACATACACACACACACACCCTCCCTCTCTCTCTCTCTCTGTCTCTCTCTCTCTCTCTCAATTGTTTGACAACTTTCAGACATCGTAAACATTGAATGTCAGTATATTTGAATATGTTATATTATTATATGTTTTCTTTACTACACCATGTTTTGTACGCTTACATTTTGTTGTAAATTTGACATACTGACAAGCATGTCTCCTGCAACCCCCCTTCCATTTATTGATTTTTTTTTGATTTTTTCTTCATCTGTTTGTATAATGGCCTGTGGCCGATGTACAATAAACATCCGAGTTCCGAGTTTCTCTCTCTCTCTCTCTCTCTCTCTCTCTCTCTCTCTCTCTCTCTCTCTCTCTCTCTCTCTCTCTCTCTCTCTCTCTCTCTCTCTCTCTGTCTATCTATCTATCTGTCTGTCTATCTATCTATCTATCTATCTATCTATCTATCTATCTATCTATCTATCTATCTATCTATCTATCTATCTATCTATCTATCTATCTATCTATCTATCTATTGTACGTGCGTGTTTGCGTGTGTGTTCTTTTCCCTGTATCAATACTTTTGCTGCCGATGTTTTGTTGCTTCTGCCACCACCACGCACCACCACGACCACTAGCACCATTCTTTAGCTCCAACATTCTACTTACTCTTTTATGATTTGTTTTTGTTCTTTCTTCTTAAATATTAACACACGTCCCCACCATCATCCCCCTCCCCCATTTTCCACCCCACTTTTTGTGACGCAAAAGTTTACACAAAGGAGAGCGAAAGTGGCAAGGGAGGCTATTAGTATGGCTATCGCGAAGTTGTCAGAGTGATTTCCCATGAGCGGCTTCCGGCCAATGGCGGAAGGAATCAGGGTGATGAGGGCAATGGCGGCCTGTGTGGCTGCAGCTGATTTCAGTGCTCAGACAAGGATAAGTTGTTGTTTTTTCTTTTTTTTTCTTTTTGCAAGCAAGGGTAAAGTAAGCATACCCCAGCACTGCAGCACTACACTACACTGACTGCCAATACCAACACTGCTGATCTTTTACCCCTCATTACTCTTCTTTCTGTCTTTCTGTACTTGTTGTCTTTCTTTCATCCTTTCTTTTCTTTTCTTTTCTTTTTTTCTTTCTTTCTGTCTTTCTTTCTTTCTTTCTTTCTTTCTTTTCTTTTTGTTTACTTTTCTTTCTTTCTCTCTTTCTTTCTTTCTTTGTTTGTTTCTTTCTTTTTTGATTTATTTTATTTCAATCTGTTTTATCGGGGATAATGAAATAAGCACTCATTATCTATTCTTATGTTACATCTAGTCCCTGTGTGTATGCAGTTTTGTCAATTCTGTCATCCGTTCCCAACGGCACATAATGGCCCACTCTTCCGAAAAGTGGAACAGTTTTTAACATGTACGCAAGATATTCTCCTTTTACCACTGGCTAGAGAGAGAGAGAAGAGAGAGAGAGAGAGAGAGAGAAGAGAGAGAGAGAGAGAGAGAGAGAGAGAGAGAGAGAGAGAGAGACTTTTGACACATCAACATTGACATAGATTCTTTATTAATTTTCTTGTTACTGTCATGACTCAAAATATCTTCGGGAAAAAGATATAAGCAAACATTCAACCGTCGGTACAATCCCATCAGCACGATAAAGTAAGTGTATTGTCAATATATTATACACATGCATATTTTCGTGCGCCTGGTTTTGCTCCTGCATTTTGTTTTTGAATGAATCTGTTGTAACAATGCAACTAGAAAAGGTTTTTACAATGTGCATGAAAGTTGAAAGAACATGGACGTTTCCAGTCTTATTCTTCCTTCTATAATTCATTTTATTTTAATTTATTTTTCTATTTAGTCTTTTCATAAATTTATCATTTTCGGTGTTTGTGTATTGACTTGTCTGCATATGTTGTGTGCCCTTATCCTGTAACTGACCTTGGTTGTTTGTGGATATTCTTTGTTATGGTTATGGTCTGTTTTCTATGTACCATGCAATTACTGAGTAAAATAAGTAAAAAAAATAAATAAATAAAAAAACATCCAATCTTTTGTCGTCTTTAAGGACAATATCACATTCCTCTGAAAATGACGCAACATTTTATTTAAAATAAAGAATGGTAATGTCAAATTCCTCTGAAAATGACTTAATGTTTTGTTTAAAATACAGAAGAGTCGGGGGTTTCACTCTGTAATCAGTTACACATTTCTCATGTGTCTTTCATCAATTACTTAAAAAAAAAACACGACAAAAAGCAGTCATGAATTTTAAAACAACAAAAGGGAAATAGATTGAGAAATAGAGTCGGACATTCATTTCTGAACACAGAATAATGAAACAGGTCCAAAGATGATGTTCAGTAAAATGCGTTTTAGTGTTCTGGTGGAAGGTAGTCAGCCTGTCACTTTTTTGCGCAAGAATAAACGTTGCTCTTGACTTAATTATGACCTTTGAAAAATAAACAACAGTATCGAGCCTTATTGCACGATTTGATTTTTTAAAATCTGTCCTGTTGCTCCATTATCATGTGCTTTTCTCTGGTGTAAAAATGGTTTCATTAGTGGTATTTTCCTTGTTTAAAGGATATGATGATTTTCCCAACGTCTCAGGCAGAAAGCCATCTTTTACTGTTTAGTTTTTCGCTTTAACCTTTACACCACTTTAAGTCACTGCAGATTTTTTCTGCCTGAAATTCGGCTACTCTCCTCGGGAAAGGCAGGTGTAATACCTCTAGATCACCGATATTTATATATGTCATTTTGTGCCTGTGTTTGTTGCGTGTCTGTGTTTGTGTGTGAGTGTGTTTTCTATTTAAGTCTTTTTGATTGGTAAATATATACATTTCAAAACATAAAACTGTGATGCTATTTTCATCAAGACATCAGTTCCCTAATTCTATGCAACAGACAGATGGGCATCTGTCAGTCTCGGAAGACTACGGAGTTGCACTCGCTCTAGAGTGCAAATCCGAGCTATGTAAGTATGGAGGGCAAGATGTTACCCATGCAGCAGACCCCCTCCGTCCCCGCCTCTTATGTCGCTGGAATGGTCCATTGGAAAGGCTATTGCCGGTACGAATGGTTCCAGTACCGTCGCAGGAGCCACCAGAACATTGCCATATACAGCCCCAAACTTACAAAGGCAAATTGTCACACAAAGTACAAATTTTAATACTCAGTCATCATTTTTATTGTTAAAACAAGCTCATGCAATGTCGTTCAAGATTTTACATCTCATTTGCAGTCGTGCTTAAGTATATACCAAGTCTATGTCACGGTGCGATTTAAAAAAAAAATTCACGCCAATAAACTGCATTTGTTTGCAGTGTTCTTAATTTTCTGTTTCCAAATCTTTTTTTTTCTTTTTTATATCGAGGATAATGGAATAAAAACTCATATGCTTTTTACAGCCAGTCCCTGTGTTTATGCAGTTTTGTAAATGCGAAATGATTCCCCCGTACACATAGCCTACTCGTACGAGTGTTCGTAAGGAATCAACCTGTGATGCACGATGCTCTGCTTGGATGTCGAAAAACCCTTCGTTGCATGCACTTCGCCTTCACGGTGCGCACACAGGGCCTCGGTTTATAGTCTCATCCGAAGGACTTTTGGGGAGAGTGGAATCATCACTGATGTTAACTCTAGGAAAAATCCCTCGAACGGCAATCGAACTCGGATCGTTAAATTGTGTGCACAATGTTCTGACCACTAGTTTATTCAGAAAAAAATACTTCCGCCCGTGAGAATACCGGGGTCAGGTTAGTATTTATAGCTTTCCACCTTCTGGAAATTCTGTGTTAGGAATTCCTTCTTTCTATCCCCCTTTTGTCTTTCGTTTGTTCCTCTTCTTCCTTGTCACCTATTTTAGTATGCTTTGTGTTTTCTTTATCCATTTTCCTGCCTTTTTTACAGAAAGACTAAGAAATAACAGTTTTCTTCTACACTGAAGTCAGATGAGCTGGGCTTGACTTGTAAGGCGCTTAACGGGAGCGCGACACATTTTCGGTCATATGACAGACAGCACAATACTCATTGCCTGAGGATTCAGAGATATTTTTTCTCCTGGAGTTAACATCAGTGCTGACTCCACTCTCCCCCAAAGTCCTTCGGATGAGACTATAAACCGAGGCCCCGTGTGCGAACGCACGCAGAACATCTTGCGCACACGTTAAATCCTGTTCCGCTTTTCGTAAGAGTAGGCCATCGTGTGCCGGTGGGAACAGGTGACATTTACAAAACTGCATACACACGGGACTGGATGTAAAAAAGCACAAGAGTGCTTATCCCATTATCCTCGATATAAAAAAAATAAAATGAAATAAATGAAAAAAAATTGTCTGAGCGGTCGAAGACTATGTCCTCAACAAATAGTAAACAAAAAGCAACAGAAAAAACAACTTATAGGCAAACATAATGTTTTGCAATACACTTTTTATGTTCTAACGAGTTTTGAGCATTTTTGCTTGTTTTTGTACGTTTTCATTTTAAAGTGTTTTTTTCATGAATGTTGTGCCAGATTTGCTTCCCGTTTATTAGCTCTTAATTGGCTGCTTGTGTACGTGTGTGTCTCTGTCATGATGTTTTCGAGGAAGAGGTTGAAGAGTACAGGTGAGAGAAGGCAGCCCTGGCGAACCCCAACCGTGGTCTTGAAGAACTCGCCCACGTGATTGTTCATAAAAACTGCACTTTTTGCGTTCTCGTACAGAGCCTTGATGACTTCAATTAGGCAGCTGTCAATGTTGAAGTGCCTGAGTACTTGCCAGAGGCCGTCATGCCATACCCTGTCAAAGGCCTTTTTGAAGTCTATGAAATTGTGGTACAAGTCTTTTTGGTGTTGGAGATGCTTCTCTATCAGAATTCTCAGATTGAAAATTTGTTCCATTGTGCTGCGTTTTGGTCTAAAGCCCGCTTGTTCTTCTGCCAGGAGTTTTTCCGCTTGGTTTTTCAGTCTGTTGAGGACTACCTGCAGCATGATCTTGCTAGGATGGCTTATGAGACTGATGGTTCTGTAGTTCTGGCATTGCTTGAGGTTTCCTTTCTTTGGCAGGGGTATTACAAGAGACTGTGTCCATTCTTTGGGCCATTCTTTGGTGTCGTGGATCTTCTGACAAAGTTCTGTGAATCGCCTTGCTGTTTCATTCCCTCCATTTTTTATGAATTCAGCTGGGATGTGTGGGGTGCGTGTGTGTATGTGTAAAAGTCAAAGTCAAATACATACACATTGTGGGTGCACAAATATTCACAGGCACACACACACACACACACACACACACACACACACACACACACACACACGCACGCACGCACGCACACACACACACACACACACACACACACACATACATCCACGCACACAGACAGAGTTTCTACAAGGGGCCCCGTGTG
This sequence comes from Stramonita haemastoma, assembly GCA_030674155.1. Taxonomy (NCBI): domain Eukaryota; kingdom Metazoa; phylum Mollusca; class Gastropoda; order Neogastropoda; family Muricidae; genus Stramonita; species Stramonita haemastoma. Next base: position 15,277,363 of record CM060328.1, read on the forward strand.
TGTGTTGTGTGTGTGTGTGTGTGTGTGTGTGTGTGTGTGTGTGTGTGTGTGTGTTGTTGTGTGTGTGTGATTATTCCGTGCTTCTTTTAAATGCTGTTGAAAGTTGCAGGGAGGTAGGTTCTTTACTTCAGATAACTTTGTTTACTTCGCCCTGGGGCCCTGCTAAGGTTCCCGCTAAATTTCTACAAGGGGCCCCGCCTCGGGGGTCAGTGCTAATAAAGAAGCTGATTCTATAAGACTGCCCTGTAAAATCGGATTTAAAGGAGGAGGAGGAAGAGGAGGAGGAGGAGGAGGAGGAGGAGGAAGGGGAGATGGAGGAGAATAACAAGGACAAGAAGAATGCAAAGAAGAAAAATGCAAAGAAGAAGAAGAAAAGCAAAGAAGAAGAATGCAAAGAAGAATTGAAAGAAGAAGAATGCAAAGAAGAAGAAGAAGAAGAAGAAGAAGAAGAAGAAGAAGAAGAAGAAGAAGAAGAAGAAGAAGAAGTTGGTAGTACTGGTAATGGTAGTAGTGATGGTAAGGAATGACAATGAATGATGATGATGATTATGATGATGATGATGATGATGATGATGATGATGATGATGATGATGATGATGATGATGATAATGATGATGATAATGATGATGATAGTGATGATAGCGTATATAGTGATTGTTATGATGTTTATACTGATATCAAAGCAATGATACAAATAATCAGAAAGACAAAATTTAGAAATTTCAACAAAGCAAGCTAAAACTCAACTGCAAAAAACCACTTCATAGAGCCTATTGTTGACATCCTCATCATTGTCGTCATCATCGTCAATCAATATTGTATTGTATTGTATTGTATTGCATAACGTTTGTGGGGGTGTGTGCGTGCGCGCGCGTGCTGCGTGCGTGCGTGCGTGTGTGTGTGTGTGTGTACATTCGAATTTGTCAAAACTGTAAATAGTTGCTGATTGTGCGTCGTGTAGGTTGAATGCAAGCGCTTTGATTTGTTTTTGCAAGATATAGCGCTATACAAATTCCATGTATTATTATTATTATTATTATTATTATTATTATTATTATTATTATTGTATTGTATTGTATTGTATTGTATTGTATTGTATTGTATTGTATTGTATTGTATTGTATACCACTATGTCACAGCAGATTTCCATGCGTTAAATTCAGGCTGCTCTCCCCGTAGAGAGTGCGTCGCCACATGTGTAGCGCCACCCATTTTTTTCTTCCTGTCTGCAAGTGTCTATGTTTCCCTATGAGAGTGTTTTTTTTTCACGAACACCAGTTTCAGGATCATGACGCCTTTGTTTTAACACTACCGGCAACAAAAATGGCACCAACATCAACAAGTTTAACAAAGCAGCCCTTCAGCAGCAAGGACAAACACCACCACCACCACCACCACCAACAACAACAGCAACAACAACAGCAACAACAACAATACCAAACTAACATTAATCGCAGCAGTAACGGTCACAACAACAGCTGCCACAACAACAGCAACATCTACAACAACATTAACAATACCGAACTATCATCAATCTCAGCGGTAACTGCCAAAACAACAGGAGCTGCAGCAATTACAACAACAACAAAAACATCAACAACAACAACAACATCAGCAATACCAAACTATCATCAATCGCAGAGGCCACGGCAATAACCACAGCAGCTGCCGCAACAACAACAAAAACACCAACACCATCAACACCGCAACGGTACTGGTCACAACAAACAATAACAACAGCAGCAGCAGCAACAACAAAAGCAGCAATAACATCAACAACACCGTAACGGCACTGGCCACAAATAACAACAGCAGCAGCAACAACAACAACAACATCACCATCACCAGCCACGATAACAAAGCAAATCAATGACGCTTGTAACGATTGTCAAAGCCGTTTTGGCGGAGGAAGCTTTAGCAGAGTAAATCCTGTTAGCAAGAGAGTTCAGGCAGATGTGGCAGAAAAAGGAAGGTAACCATATTGCAGTACACGCCTGCAGCCTCTTCACCTGAAAGAAAGGGGAAATAAAGGAAAGAAAAGAAGGGCAGAAAGTGTAGGGAAAGGGACCAGAGGAGGAAGTGATGAAAAAGTAGACCACATAAGCAAGACAGGCGTAGCAAACCAGGCGACCAGCTAACCAGCTAACCAACCAGTCAGCCAACAAACCCAGCAAACCAGCCAGCCAAGTAACAGCCAAGCAATCAGCCAGCCAACCAGCCAGCCAACCAGTCAGCTAACCAACCAGTAAGCCAACCAACCTAGCCAACCAGCCAGCAAACAAACCAACAAGCGAGCAAAAACCAAACCAAATAACAAACAAATAACAATGTAGATATCAACATCATCATCAACAACAGCAGCAGTAACAGCAACAAACAGCAACATCAACATCTGCATCACTAATGATAACAGTCACAACAGCAAAAACATCAGCATCAATATTCTGCACATTGGTGTCGTGTTTAGGCATCATCTCCGAGGTCGAAACACAACTACTGTAATGGAAAGCAAAAACTGGTTGCATACCCAACAATCTTATTATTGGTGATCTTGGAGCTCTATCCACCAAGCAACGAACAAAAGGAAACAACAACAACAACAACAACAATACCAATACCAACAGCAACATTACCTGTAGCAGCAACAATAACAGCAATT
>CM060328.1:15282521-15292521 GCA_030674155.1 Stramonita haemastoma
AAGAGAGATTCAACAAATCAATTCACTGCCGAGCGTCTTTCACTAGCGGCGAGAGATCTCAGAGTAAAATCCTCGCAAGGGTGGAAATGCAATAACAGCACTGGCTGGGCTGAAACTTGTTATTTAGTTATTTATTTATTACTATATGGATTTTTAATCCTTTATTTATTCATTCATTTATTTATTCATTTATTTATTTGTTCTTTTATTTCGATGATAATGGCTTAAGCGCTCGTGTGTTTTTATTTCATGTAGTCCCCGTGTGTATGCAGTTTAGTCAATTTTGTCATGCATTCCCACCGAACAGAATGGCCTACTCTTCCGAAAAGGCGAACGGGTTTGAACGTGTGCGCAAGATGTTCTGCGTGTGTTCACACACGGGACCTCGGTTTATAGTCTCATCCAAAGGACTGGCGGGGGAGGGGGAGTGGAGTCGGGCACTTATGTTAACTCCAGAGGAAAAAAAAATCTTATTGAACGAGAATCCAACCCGAGTCAGCAGATCACGTGTGCATCACTCTGACCACCAGGCTTCCTATGCGACGAGACACCACAGAAGCAACAGCATCCCTCACTGCAAGCACGCAGATGACATTATGACTTTGGCATGGATGCTGCTCTTGCCAATTTGCTTCTAGCACATGGAGATTTGCATTTTCTGTGGGCTGACAAGATGACAGCATGGATTGACAGACAGAGAGTACAGACTACGAGAGAACAACACCAGGCGAGAACAAAAGACGAGGAAAGACTGAGCATTGAGCGCATAACTTAGAACAAACAACAAAATGCAGAGAGTAGTCAGTCAAGTGGGAAGTGAGAGAGAGAGAGTACTACGAGAGAACAGACAGAGAGAGACGAGAGCAGACAGAGACAGGGAAACGAAACAGAACACAGATAGACGCAAGACACGACACACAGAACCCAGACAACACGAGAGAGACAGAGACAAAACCAGACACACACCATGAACACAGACACTGAGGACGACATAGTATTGATGACAGAGACAGTGCAGTAAATGTTGTGGAGGAACAGTAGATTCAACAACGAATTCAAACCGAGCATTTAAATATATGCGGCAGATAGATCAGTCAGAAACCAATGTCCTGTATTTAAAGAGCGAGAAATGATATAACAGACAACAAAGACAGAAACTTTATTCAAATTTATTCATGTAACAATATGAAGCTAGTATCATCATACAACAGTATTAGGTTCATATCAACACAACGCACTGGTCTATCACATAGCCACACTAGGAACGACCAGTAGCATTTATCACATTCACCGAACAAACATCACAAAACAACTTTAACAGTCACGAAACTACTTTTCACGCCAGATCTTTATACGTTCATCCCATGGACATGCAAGGAGAAGAGGACTAAGAGCATAGTAAACCAGCCACAAAAAGACTGACAAACAACCGATGCACATCCATCACCTGACCACCCCAAGGCATCGACAAAGAACAACATCCCATAAAAGAAACAGACTGTGTTCAACAAGAAATGTTGTCATTTTAAACGGAAGCCTGGTGGTCAAGTGATAGCCTCGGATCTGTTGACTGCAGGGTCACTACAAAAACACTGGCGTATTAGAAGAAACGGGAATAGCTACTCCCTATTTCTAAAATCAGTAAAAAGAAGGGTTAAGAAATAGAAGAAGAAGAAATGAGGAAAATAGAGAGGTCCGCATGAGGAGAGACGAACAGACGACAAAGGACAGCATGTGAGTTATCAGCACCAGTGAGAACTAGATGACAATATGAGAGACGAGCAGAGACTGAGACAGGAGATTGAAGTTGATCTGAGACAAGAGAGGGTGGGGGAGAAAGTAACAATTCCAAGAATCTATTTAGATAGTATTCAAACCGTTGTCGTTGTCTTTAATGAGAAGCAAGTACAGATTTCTGTCGAGGACGCAGATGAAAAAAAACTGTGTAAACTAATCTTTTGACGTCAATAAAAGCATCACATTGACGACACTCGACGACGCACACACACACACACACACGACACACACACACACACACACACACACACACACACACACACACACACACACACACACACACACATACACGCACAGAGTCTGAACGGGTCAGCCCATGTCGCAGAAAGGAGAAGAGGACTAAGAGAAGAAAGGAGCAGCCACACAGGGACTGCACACAGCCTGTGCCATCCATCCCCGTCACAGCACCTCCACAGGGACAGCTCTGCTAAAAAACAAAACCCAAAAAAACTGAACGTGCACAAAACATGTTGTCTGTTCTGGAAGGACGGGACAGCCTGGTGGTCAGAGTGATGCGCTCGGGATCTGTTGACTCAGGTTCGAATCTCGTTCAAGAGGATTTTTCCTCTGGAGTAAACATTAGTCAGTCGATTTATTCAGTACTTAGTCACTATATCAATCTTACCTGCACAGGGACTATTTACTGAAGACGGGAGATCCTGGTGGGCAATGTGTTACCCTCGTCATCTGTTGTCCCAAGTTCGAATCTCGTTCAAGTGGGTGGAATGCAAGCACTTTGATTTGTTTTTACAAGATATAGCGCTATATAAATTCCATGTTTTTTTTTCCTCTAGAGTTAACATCAATGCCGACTCTACTCCCCCTTTAAGTCCGGATGAGAACTAATAACCGAGGTTCCGTGTGCGAACGCACGTAGGACATCTTGCGCACACGTTAAAACCGGTTCCGCTTTTTGAAAAAGTAGGACATTGTGTGGCGGTGGGAACAGATGGCAAAATTTTACAAAAAAACTGCATACACACGAGGACTGGTTGTAAAAAAGCACACTAGTGCTTATTTGATTATCCTCGAAATAAAAGACTAAAATAAAATGAATAGAAAACAAAATGAATACTGAATGTTTCTTCCTTTCACACCCTCCTACTGGACACGTCAGTCCTGGAGTTCCTACGTAAGTGTGTATATAGGCATGTTTGTAGTTATGAATGCATGTATAGATGTTTATATGGAGGCATAAACTATCGTATATGCACGTAGTCTATTTCCATTTTGTACAATATCAATATGTAATCATAAACATACAGCTACAAATGGTTAATGTTTATCATCATTGATAATGATTATCATGCATGTATGTATCTGTAACAACAGAATGAGTTAAAAATTATTTAAAAGTCCGGGATTTCACCATCATACTGGTAGAGAGAAAAAAAAACCCCAATCAAGTCATTGAAAAGCAACGATTACTTTTGTATTATTAATTTTTTTTTTAGTATTCTTTTATTGCGAGTATTATGGAATAAGCACTCTATGTTTTTATACATCCAGTCCCTTTGTGTATGCAGTTTTGTCAATTCTTTCATCCGTTCCCACCAGCACACAATGGCCTACTCTTCCGAAAAGCGGAACGGGGTTTAACATGTACGCAAGACCTCGATTTATAGTCTCAGCTGAAGGACTTTTATGGATAGTGGAGTCGGCACTGATGTTAACTCCAGAGGGAAAATCCTCTTGAACAAGATTCGAACCCGGGTCAGCAGATCAGGAGCTCGAGTGAATCACTCTGACCACCATGTTGCGACAAGCAAACCTTTGGACTCTACATCGTAGACACACACACACACACACACACACACACACACACACACACACACACACACACACACACACACACACACACACACACACAATATATATATATATATATATATATATATACATACATACATACATACATACATACATACATACATACATACATACATACATGCATACATGCATACATACATACATACATACATACATACATGCATACATGCATACATACATACATACATACATACATACATACATACATACATACATACATACATACATACATACATACACACACAAGCACGCATGCCTGCATCGCTTGTAAGCACGCACATACTCATGCAAGTAAGCACACACGAACGTACGCACACACACACACACACACACACACACACACACACACACACGCACCCATACACACGTACACACACACGCACACGCGCACACACACACACACACACACACACACACACACACACACACGCACGCACCCACGCACGGCCTTGCACACAAGCTAAATATTGATATCTCAATCTCCTTAATTTCCCTGATTACATAAAAAATCATGTTACACGAAATCGGATAACTCAGTGGACCCTCTATAATTATGATCGGTGATAATTACTACACATTGGATGTTCCTGTCACTCAATACTCGCACGTGTAATTCCTTTTCTTTGGAGCCCTCATTTAAATTTTCTTGTTTTTAATCTTTGGAAAGTTAATAATCAATACATGATGTTCAGAGCCATAATTATGATTATTGAAAGTGTCTGAATTGATAAACTGGAATTTGTGTGTTGATTTTTTTGTTTTTAAAAGTAGGCCAACGTGATTTTATTCTACGCTTATTGAACTAGAAATCAAAATTAAGAGATAGTATAGTTCTGAGCATTTTTTTAGGATTACGGAGTCCAAATGTATTTAATTTACAAACAATGATATCCTTTGGGAAAAAAAACACAAACTTTGCGGAGAAAGAGTTACCTGCGTTTTCCCCCCTCCCCCCGGCTCCCTTTTCTGTATGATGTGTTTTCATGTCAGTTTTGGCATAACCATGAAGATGAATACAGACGGAGCAAAATGTGTGTTAAGTTTCCTTCTCTTTTTACTACCGTTCATTGACACAAAAAAATTGTCAGGAATAAATAAAATTAATTTTAGAGATGCCATGCCAGAAACTGTTTACTACCAGTGAATGAAAGATGAATAACACAATAGAAAAATGAATGAATAAATGAATACTTGAACAAATGAATACATGAATAAATAACTTAAAACGATTTAAAAGTTTGAATAGGATTTTATGAACAAAAATGACGAGGAGAAGTTTACAAAATGTCAACATTTCAACTGCATGCGTTTTCCATTTGATTCCCCATGACAAAAAGAGAGCATGGGCCCGGGGGGGAGAGGAGAGAGGGAGAGAGAGAGAGAGAGAGAGAGAGAAGAGAGAGAGAGAGGAGAGAAGAGAGAAGAGAGAAGAGAGAGAGAGAGAGAAGAGAGAGAGAGAGAAGAGCAGAGAGAGAGCAGAGAGACAGAACAGACACCGAGAGACAGAGACAGAGAGACAGAGAGACAGAAGAGAAGAGACAGAGAGACAGAGACAGAGAGAGAAACAGAGAGAAGACAGAGACAGAGACAGAAGACAAGAGAAAGAGACAGAGAGAACAGAGATAGAGACAAGAGACAGAGAAAAACAGAAGAGATAGAGAGACAGAAGAGAAGGCAGAAGATAAGAGAGAGAAGAGAGAGAGAGAGAGAGAGAGAGAGAGAGAAGAGAGAGAGAGAGAGAGAGAGAAGAGAGAGAGACAGACAGAGACAGAAGACAGAAAGAGATAGAGAGACAGAAGACAGACAGACAGACAGACAGACAGAGAGACTAGATAAGGGGCGAGCAGAAGACAGAAAAGAAGACAGAGAAGACCACAGACAGCCGATCCTTACTTGGAAAGATGTCATTGTTTTTTCTAACAGCCACTCTGAAGACCAAGTTACTGACTATTCTTTTTACATTAAAAAAGTGAAGAAAGCCATCCCCCTTTTTCTCTGACCTCTTTCATTCTCCTTCCTGTGTCTTCTGCTTCACCTGCAAGAAGCCTGAAGTTAAGTGAAACTACCAACTTTTCTCTTTTATAGCATAACAATGAAAAAACTAGTACCGAAAAGGCACTCCTGGAAGCGATACATGCTCTGGATGACAAAATAATGATGAATTTGCTTATATCATTCCACACATGACATGATCTGCGTCCCATGGAATTTTCAGCACCAGTGAGCAAGAGAGTACAGACCCCTTTTACAGTGAGCAGTCCATGTGCAGGTAAGATTGAACTGGTGACGAGGTACTGAGTGACTCCACTGACTGCGGGAATCTTTTGAGGGTGTATTGGGAAAAGGAGGACTTGAACCCGCGCCTTTTATCAAAGTCTTCTAAAGAAGAAAAAGCAAATGAAGAGAAAAAAAAGACTAAAAAATCAAAGAAATTCCGGGGGAAACAGCATAGTGAATAGAATTAACCATCCATTCATCCATCAATCAATCAGTCAATCAATCAATCAGTTAATGTTATTTATTTATGTATTTTATTCTTTTATATCGAGGAAAATGGGATAAGCACTCATGTGCTTTTTTCCCATCCAGTCCCTGTGTGTATGCAGTTGTGAAAATATTGTCATTTGTTCCCACCGGCACACCATGGCCTACTCTTACAAAAAGCGGAACAGGATTTAACGTGTGCGCAAGATGTTTTGTGTGCGTTCACACACGGGGCCTCGGTTTACAGTCTCATCCGAAAGACTTGGGGAGAGTGGAGTCAGCGCTGATGTTAACTCCAGGGAAAAAATCCCCTCCAACGGGAATCGAACTCGGGTCGTCAAATTGCTAGCGCAATGTTCTGACCACTAGGCTATCCCGTCCCCCACTCACTCACTCACTCACTCACTCACTCACTCACTCACTCATCACTCACTCACTCACATCACTCACTCACTCACTACACTCATCAACCTATCTATCTATCTATCTATCTATCTATCTATCTATCTATCTATCTATCTATCTATCTATCGTGCCCGTGCGTGTGTGTGCGGGTGTGTGTTGTGTGTGTGTGTGTGTGTGTGTGTGTGTGTGTGTGTGTGTGTGTGTGTGTGTGTGTGTGTGTGTGTGTGTGTGTGTGTGTGAACACAGTTTCCAGGTGCGCTTTACACATTTTGTACCCCTCTCTCTCTCTCTCTCTCTCTCTCTCTCTCTCTCCTCTCTCTCTCTCTCTCTCTCTCTCTCCTCTCTCCTCTCTCTCTGTGTTTTGGTAGGTATAAGATTTTTGGGAGATGATATTAGGGAGGACATTTTGAAACAGTCGTGTGTTCGTGATTTTGCCTATGATTTTGTGTTTGAGGTTGGGCCATTTTTTTTGTCCTGGTCGTTGAATCCAGCTCATACGATTTTGTAGAATTTGGATTGTCCAGCTATTAATTTGCGTCTGTATGAAGATATGTCAGTAATAATGATACGCTTTGGAATGTATACGCCATAGATCTAATGTGTATTTGATGATTATGATATGAGCATATCACATTGTATAAAAGAGAATGTGTATGTGTATGGATATGTATTTAGGATGATTTGTTTGTGCGTGCGCGCGTATGTGTGCGTGTATGTTGTGTGTGTGTGTGTGTGTGTGTGTGTGTGTGTGTGTGTGTGTGTGTGTGTGTGTGTGTGTGTGTGTGTGTGTGTGTGTGTGTGTGTGTGTGTGTGTGTGTGTGTATCTGATTTTGACTTTGGGGGAAATTGTTTGTTTACGAGAGGGGGTGTTAGGGAGGGTAGTTGTTCGTGTTTGATTGGTCTTGTTTATTCGTTTGATTGGTTCCCTTAGTTATGTTTTTCAGGGATTTTCTGATTTATCAATTATTGAATGGCAATATGACTGATTGAGTTGCTTGGTATCTTACATTCATTTCTTTATTAATTCATTGATTTATTTATCTATTTATTTATTTTTGTCCCCATGAGGGCCTGGTGTAAAGAAGCCTCTGGCTTACCCAATTACCCTCATTAAAAATTTCGAGTTCGAGTTCGAGTTCGAGTTCTACTATCTATCTATCTATCTATCTATCTATCTATCTATCTATCTATCTATCTATCTATCTATCTATCTATTCTATCTATCTATCTATATCTACTATCTATCTATCTATTCTATCTATCTATCTATCTATCTATTAATCTATCTATCTATCTATCTATCTCATCTATCTATCTATCTATTCTATTCCTTAGTCTGGCAACCATGGGGGTGCACCCAAAGAATTGACATCAAGTTCCCTTCATTCCCCTTCTCTGTTCTGCCTTTCTCAGGGTTTTGTTGATTCTAGCTGTCCATTCACTGATGCTGTCTCCCATCTCTTCCTTGGTCTGCCTTTTTCTTCCTCCTGGACAGTGCCTTGCAGTAGTGTTTTTGCAAGTCCTTTTGATCTTGTGACATGCCCGTACCATTTAAGAATAGAAGAATGAGCTCACTCTTTGACACCAGGGACTGAGCCATCACCCAAATGGCTGCCTTAGGGATTTTCCCGGGAGTTAACATCCTTACTGACCTTTGGATAAGTAGTCCTTTGGATAAGACTATAAACCAAAACACTGTGTGCAAATGTAAGCTAAACATCTTGCGCATGCTTTAAAACTCGTTATACCTTTTGGGCAGAGTACGTTATTTGTGCTGGTAAAAACCATAGAAAACAACGACGAAACAAATAAACCACAAACACATGATCCCCTCAGCTGAAAAACCTGCTTCTAGTGAAGTCAGAAAAAGAAAAGCAGCAGTATAGACGCGGAAGTTCAGTATATGGCCACACCAGTGTGAATGCTCTTTCCTTCTGTAAATTGTGCTTTCTCCCGATTGTAACTTTTTTACATCCTGAATGCGACTTAAGTTCTTTAGAAGTCGTTTCAAATCAAGTCAAGTCAAGTCAAAACACTTTAATCATCCCATGAAGGGCAATTGCAATACTGACAGGCATAATTGATAGGAATTATAATCTCGAAAGATACAAGAATGCTACATTTCATTTGGGCGTGCATTTAGTTTTTCTTGCAATATGTCGTGGGTAAGTAAAACCTGGGGGAGCTTCTCTTACTCCAAAAAGCAGGATGCATGCTCGGTATGTCCATGTCGTCCATGATACCACCCATAGCTGGCCTGCAGGAAAAGCAGAATAATTGGCGTTTGCTAATTAAACAAACAGTTTCCTTGGCAAGAGCTCCGAGGTTCACCGATGGCGAAATATTGCGTAGTGTGACTGCTTTTGCCCAGCATGAAGGTAGCGGCATTCTGACTTCAGCGGTGATGTCTTCACACAACACCAGTATGCATTTTTTCTAAACTTTGCCATCCATTTTTACCTTCGCACATTGGAAAATTTTCCAAAAAGTGGATCAGGTTTCATGTGTGCGTAAGATGTTCTACGAACGCTCTTACACATACGGGGCCTCGGTTTTGTAGTCCCATCCCAAAGACTTTGGAAGGGATTGAGCCAGTACTGATGTTAACTTCATGGGGGAAAGTCCCCACGAATGGGTGCCTCGGTGGCGGCTTGAACCCAGGCCATCAGATCATGAAAAAACGCTCTAGCTACTAAGCTACCCTGCTCCGAGCTAGTGTTTTAAGTAACTTAGTTTCATCTATTTATTTATTTATTTATTTATTCATTTTCATTCTTTTATTCCTTTATATCAAGGATAACGAAATAAGCTTTCATGTGCTTTTTACATCCAGTCCACTTGTGTATGAAGTTTTGTAAACGTCAGTCCACTGGTTTACAATGGCTTACTCTCTCGAAAAACGCAACAAGATTTAAAATGTGCACAAAATGTTCTGTGTGCGTTCACACATGGGTCCTCGGTTTATAGTCTCACCCGAAGGACTTTTTTCCTTAAAAATAAACAACAACAGAAAGCTCTTAAGAAATTTCTGTGTTTAGCAAGGCCGCTATAAACTTTCTATTTTTTTCCCCAGAAAAGTGTATGTGGTGTTCTTGCCTTTTTTTTCTCTTTTCTTTGCAGCATTACAGGAATTTAGACATACATGTCTGCCAAGCTAGCACCAAACGGAGAGAAAGTCGGATCGTTTGTCGCCTAGTTTGGTGTTGTGTAAACCTGATGTTCTGTCGGTAAAGGAATCTCTTGGCACAACGTTTGAATTTGGGATTCTCTTTGGATGACGCTTTCATTGTCCCTGTATTTCTTTGTTTGTTTGCATTTAAGCTTCTCTCTCTCTCTCTCTCTCTCTCTCTCTCTCTCTCTCTCTCTCTCTCTCTCTCTCTCTCTCTCTCTCTCTCTCTCTCTCTCTCTCTCTCTCCCCTCTTAGTCTGTTTTTAATTTCTTTGCTCCTTCTTTTCTAGGTGTACTTTTTGCTTGGTTTAATAAT
>CM060328.1:15305021-15307521 GCA_030674155.1 Stramonita haemastoma
TCTGTCTGTCTGTATAAATGTATGTATGTATGTATGTCTGTATGTATGTATGTCTCTGTGACTATGTGTCTATCTGTCTGTTTGTCTATCTGTCTGAGTCTGTGTCTGTCTGTCTTATTCGGTTTATGTGTTTTTGTTTTTGTCTTTGTGTGACTCAACTTTCTGTCTGCCTGTGCGTCTGTTCTTTTGTCTGTCTGCTGTCTGTTTGTCTGTATGTGTCGATCTGTCTGTCTATCTCTGTTTATCTATAATACGTGTGTCTATCTGTCTATATGTCTGTCTGTCTATCTGTCTGTCTGTCTGTCTGTCTCTCCCCCCTCTCTCTTTCACTCTTCTTCTCTGTCTGTCTGTCTGTCTCTTTCTCTCTTTTCTCTCTCTCTTCCCCCCCTCTCTCTCTCTTTCTCCCCCCCTCTCTCTCTCTCTTTCTTCCCCCCTCTCTCCCCCTATCTCTCTCTGTATGCCTGTCTGTCTATCTGTCTGTCTGTCTGTCTGTCTGTCTGTGTCTGTGTCTGTTGTGTGTGTGTGTGTGTGTCTCTCTCTCTCTCTCTCTTCTCTCTCTCTCTCTCTCTCTCTCTCTCTCTCTCTCTCTCTCTCTCTCTCTCTCTCTCTCTCTCTCTCTCTCTCTCTCTCTCCTGCCCACTTCACCATCTGTTACACCAGGGTGAGGACAGTTCCTCTGGCATCTCTTCATGTCAGAATCTGCTTCACTCTTCAGGCTTGCTGCCCGGGGCAATGATCCACACACACACACACACACACACACACACACACACACACACACACACACACACACACAACACAAAAACACAACACATATAAAATATATATATATATATAATTAACACGCACATGCACATACACACACATACACACACATACACATACACACACACGCGCGCGCACGCGCACACACACATACACATACGCACGCACGCAAAAGAAATATCAGCAGAAAACCTGAATTCTCACTTTGTAAACATTGCTGACTCTATAATATCTAATGATAAAACAGAAACAAACGAGCTGATTGAATTAAAGCAATTCTGTTCATCAAAGAGCATCTCATCTGATTTTGTTATACCCCCAATAACAGTAACAGAAGTGCTTAATAGTATACTCAAATTGAAACAGTCAAGATCAAAAGACCTAGACAAAGTCGATAGTCAAATATTAAAAATCAGTGCATATGCTATAACTGACACCATAACGTACATATTTAACTTGTGTATTGACAAGAATTACTTCCCAATGAAGTTTAAACCAGCAAAAGTAATACCCTTACACAAATCAGGAGACCGAACCAATCCATCAAACTATAGACCAATATCCATACTGTCAGTCCTATCTAAACCATTAGAAAAACATATACAATTTTACTTACATTCTCATTTTAAAACATATGATCTAAGTAATGAAAACCAGTCAGGTTTTCGTGAAAACCATTCTTGCCATACAGCCTTAATACAACTCATTGAGCATTGTCTTTTGAATATTAATAATAATGAAATCACAGGAGTCCTTTTTCTAGACTTTGCTAAAGCTTTTGACGTTATTAGCCACCCTCTCCTTATCAATAAATTAAAATGCTAGAAAATTTCTAACCAAGCATTATCATTTTTAGACTCATTTCTCAGTAGTCGTCATCAACTTGTTGAAGTCGGACCTAGGAGATCAACCTTATTACCCGTGAAATATGGAATACCTCAGGGATCAATACTAGGACCACTACTTTTCTCCATTTATATTAACGACTTACCTCTGCATATCCATTGTTCATGTCAAATGTTTGCTGATGATACATCAATTCAATGTAACAACAATGATCCAAACCAGCTTGTGAATGATATGCAGGCAGATATCAATAAACTTATCGAATGGACAGAACTCAATCACATGTCTCTTAATTCTAATAAAACAAAATGTATGTTTATAACTACTCGGCAAAAAAGACAGAAATTGCGTTCTTCATTCGCGCCTATATATATCCATGGACAACAAATCGAAGAAGTAGTCTCACACAAAGTACTAGGTGCAGTAATTGACAACGATTTGTCTTGGTCAGATCACATAGCTGCATTAGGAAAAAGAATCTCAGTAAGATTATATCAACTTAGGAAAATCAAAAATTTTCTAAATCTACATTCACGAAAACTATTCTTTCATGCACATATTCTATCTCTTATAAATTATGTTTCTACCTTATGGGACAGTGCCAGTGAAACAAACCTAAAGCATATAAACCGCCTACATAAAAGAGCTGTTAAACTAATCCGATTGAATCCTAATACACTGACCACCACCAACTACAAAGAACTAGATATTCTTCCACTTAAAGACAGACTGCAGTTCAACAAGTACCTATGTATGTTCAATATATTAAACGGAAAAGCCCCAAAGAGAATTGTGGAAAATTTTGCTGTCAATAAATACAGGCCTACCCATAGACTGTTTCTGCCCAGGCCCCATAATAATCTCTATAAATCAAGCCTTGCATATTCAG
>CM060328.1:15315021-15322521 GCA_030674155.1 Stramonita haemastoma
GATGAGTGGGGATATTCAGGGAAAAGTTTGTTGGCAAAGGTTCGCACCGTTGCATGAGAGAGAGAGAGAGAGAGAGAGAGAGAGAGAGAGAGAAGAGAGAGAGAGAGAGAGAGAGAGAGAGAGAGAGAGAGGAGAGAGGAGAGAGAGAGAGAGAGAGAGACACACACACACACACACACACACACACACACACACACACACACACACACACACACACACACCACACACACACACACACACACACACGGACGGGATAGCCTAGTGGTCAGAATATTGCGCTCGCACTTTGACGACCCGGGTTCGATTCCCGGTCGAGGGGATTATTTCCCTTTGAATTAAAATCAGTGCTGACTCCACCCTCCTCAAAAAACCTTCGGGTGAAACTATAAACCGAGGCCCATGTGCGAACACATGCAGAACATCTTGCGCACACATTAAATCCTGTTCCGCTTTTCGTAAGAGCAGGCCATCGTGTGCCGGTGGGAACAGATTACAAGATTTACAAAACTGCAGACACACGGGGACTGGAGGTAAAAAAGCACACGAGTGCTTATTTCAATATCCTCGATATAAAAGAATAAAATAAAAAATAACACACACACACACACACACACACACACACACACACACACACACACACACACCACACACACAAAACACACCAGCGAGAGACAGACAGACGGGCAGACAGACAGACATCGACAGAGAGAGAGAGAGAGAAGAGAGAGAGAGAGAGAGAGAGAGAGAGAGAGAGAGAGAGAGAGAGAGAGAGAGGGAGAGAGAGAGAGAAACATAGACAGAGACAGAGACAGGATGACATAGACAATACACACACACACACAGACAGATAGACATCTAAAGAAAGAGCGAGAGACAGAGAAGACAGACAGACAGACAGACAGACACAGAAACACAGAGACGCAGATAGCCACACAGAGAGAAATAAGAGAGAAAGAGAAACAGAGACAGAGACAGAGAGACATAATGTCCTTTTTATCCCGAAGTAAATCCCAAGAGAAAGAGAACTTCACTATTGTCTCAAACTAATTCAACTATTTTTGTTAAAAGCCTCTGAAAGTAGAAAAATGCTGCAAATGCATTAAGAAGCAAAACATGCAGGAGAGCATTAAACACAGCCATGTGTAGTAAAAGCATTCTGACTGAAAAGAAAAAGAGTCTGCTCTTTATCACATGTATAGAGAGAGGGTTGGACAACGACGAGTGAAAAAGACAGCAGAACAAATACATTATAAAGAAGCAAAAGAGGTATGTGAAAAAATGCACACAAGAAAATAGAGCTATTAGCGAGCACCGTTATATATTATACTCCAAACAATGCCTCTGCATTTGTCTATTTTGGTTGTCACTTATCTCCTTTTTTAGCATAGTTTTGGCTGGCATATGGTTCCATAATTTCCGATAGTTTGTTCGGGGTTTTTGCTTCTTCATGTACGTCCCATTATTAACATAAGTAGCGCAAAGAACGTCGTGAGGTGTAAACAAAAAAGTCCTTATTGGAAAGGGAATGTTCATTTCAACATAACTGATAATTCGGTAAGATATGAAACGCTAGGAAATACACACCCACATGTCACCTTTATGACCCCTCCCGCTCCCACAACTGCCACTCTCTCTCTTGCCCCCTCCTATTTCTGTCTCTCTCTGTCTCTCTGTATCTCTCTGCTTTAGTGTGTGTGTGTGCGTGCGTGCGTGCGTGTGTGCGTGCGTGTGTGTGTGTGTGTGCACGCGAGCGCGCGCGCGTGTGTGTGTGTGTGTACGTGCGCGCACACACACTTCTGCCAGTGCCCCTTCGCACCTATTCTTGACGTACTTGTGTATTGAATAGGACAACTGTAGAAATTTATATACAAAATTGTACCATGTAGGCATAAATGCAGAAAGCATTTGCTTCCGTTTCCACTCTACAACTCCCATTCTTACACTTCTCTTTCAACCTCTCACCTAGCACTCTGTTCAGCCCCCTCCTCCACAAGTTCTCCTCTGACACTCTCCCCTAACTCACTCTGCCTTGAAAGACCAAAGCCACATTGCAAAGTGCAGGATGTCTACAACAGTGCAGCTTTAAACTGAACTCTCTCTCTTACCTTTTTCCCATCCAAACCATAGCCTTTGAAAATTAAAGAAAACCCTCATGCATGCATGCATGAATGAGCTGTGATGGAAGCTAGCTAGGACAGACGTTTTTACCTCCCTTGCTCACGTGACAAATCATCTGAGACTTTACCTCCTTCTCTGTCTTCCTTCCCAAGCCCTTAATGTCAAGTTGGAAAAGTCGGCAAAGCAAAGTGTTGTAGAGCATTCTGCAGAGAGAGAAGCTTTCGAAGTATCTTCCCTCCATCCACACTCTATCTGCATCCCAACACCATGTTTGAAAGGAACATGTCCGGACATAAAAGAAACACATTCTGCAGCCATTCTCTTTCAAGAGCAGGAACCAGCAAAGCAATACGATCAGCACTTTCAATCAGCACAGCCAGAAAAGAGGATGGGTTTTATATTTTCTTGTCGGAAGAATAGCTTACGTTAACCTAGTCGTGCTAAGAGGTTTTTGGTCAACTTGGACAAGTGTTGGTCAAATAACTTCAATTGATTGCCAATTGTTATGGAGTATTTGTATTATTTTTTCTTATTTTTATATTAATTTTCCTTCATCTCACATTCAGTTAGGCATGCAGTGTGTATAAGATAGTGTACTCAGTGACTCTTTAAAAAGCTACAACTGCAGCAGGTTTTTATATTTATTTCTCCTGTCCTTGTAGGCAACTAGCATAACAAGAAACATCTAGCTGGATTGATTTGGACCTGTGTTAAGTATAGATAGGGTCACCACATAACCCTGATGCATGTATGCGTTTGGGCAACAATTCAATGTAAGCAAGTACTGTTTACATCTTCTCTGCACGTTACAAAGTGTCAGACATTATTCTTTTTTTTATTTTCTGTCTTCTTCTCACGTCCTCCATGCTAAATTACGAAAGTCAGCTAAGCAAAAGGTTATAGAGTATTTTGTAGAAAAGCAACGAAAGTGCATTTCTTCTGCATTTTTTGTAAATCCAAGGGTCATTTTTGACCGGAATATGTCTGAACATAAAACACGGAATAAATGTGTAATAGTGCACAACACATAGCCAACGCAATCAGAACCTTCAATCAGAAAGCCAGACAAGGACAACTTTATTTGACCTTTCTTCTCTGCAGGATGTTCAAAGTTTACCTAACCACCCCAAGAACTCGGGTCAACAACAGAAAGCTGGTTTATCAGATGACTTCAAACAAGTCACACTTGAAACTTTGGTTGACACGCTATTTCGGGATATGGAAACTTCTCTTTTTCCTTACTTTTGTTTTTTCTGCTTCTGTTTACAGTAATTTGTCTGTCATGTCGTGCAAACAAAAGAAATGCCCTCACTGACTCTTTAGAAAACTACAACTGGAACGCGTGTTTATTTGCTCACTATTTATGCATATTGAAATACAAACAACAGCACAGGAGTTTCTAGCTGGCTTGATTAACTACGGCTTGTCTAAAGTACAGACATGGTCCCTGGAAAACCTGATGTATGCGTGGAAGAGCTGCAACTCCAAACACTAAAGTCTTTTTGCCCTTCCCTGTTCACACAGCAAACAAATGCGGGCCTGAAACACTGTTCCTTGTTCTGCCATCTTGACCGGTCCTCAGTGTCAGGCTAGAAAGGTCAACAGCGCTGAGTGGTGTGAGCATCCTCTACCAAAGTTTCAGAAGTGCCTTCTACCTACACTACTTCTGCCTTCAAGCATCGTTCTGACAGGAACATGTCTACACATAAAAGGAGCGAAATCTGTGGCTATTCTCTCTCAAAGTCTCAAGGGTGTGCAACATTCAGGCATTACGATCAGATCTGCCGATCTGGAAACCAGAAAAGACGACTTTGCTGACTTGTCTTCTTGGTAGAATACACAGCGCTGAACTAGCCATGCTAAGAGCTGTCGGTCATCTAGGGCAGGTTAGTTTGCCGGACAACTTCAGACAAATCACGCTTGCTACTTTAGTTGGCATGTTACTTGGGATCTTTTTAATTCTCTTTCGCAAACATTCGTTGCTTTTCCTTCTTCTGACATTCAGTTAATCGTATGGAAGTAGTAGAAGAAGCAGCAGAAGCAGCAGAAGCAGCAGAAGCAGCAGCAGCAACAGCAGCAGCAGCAGCAGCAGCAGCAGTAGTGGTGGTAGTAATAGTAGTAGTAGTAGTAGTAGTAGTAGTAGTAGTAGTAGTAGTAGTAGTAGTAGTAGTAGTAGTAGTAGTAGTAGTAGTAGCAGCAGCAGTAGCAGCAGCAGTAGCAGCAGCAGCAGTAGCAGTAGCAGCAGCATGATTAGTAGTAGTAGTAGTAGTAGCAGCAGCAGCAGCAGCGCAGCAGCAGCAGCAGTAGTAGTAGTAGCAGCAGCAGTAGCAGCAGCAGTAGTAGTAGTAGTAGTCGTAGTAGTCGTGTATAGTAGTAGTAGTAGTAGTAGTAGTAGTAGTAGTAGTAGTAGTAGTAGTAGTAGTAGTAGTAGTAGTAGTAGTTGTAGTAGTAGAGGCAACAGTAGTAGTAGAAGTAGTCCAAATAGAATAATGCACTGTGTGACTCTTTTGAAAAACTAAAACTGGAACAGATTTTATTATTTGTCCTCTACTTGTTCACACTTACCTTACAAGACAGGCAGCCCAGAAACTTAAAAAAATATTGATTAAGACTTGCTTTTATTAAGCTACAGACGGTGCTATAAGCTTGGTCTCCTCAAATTCCGCTACATGCATGTGTGAGCTACAATTCCGGACAGTCTTTTTATGTTTGTAAAATTATTTTTGTATCCAACTTTTCTCCAAATTTATTCTCTGGCTTCTTCTCAAATCCTCGATGTCACCTTTGAAAAGTCAGAAAAGCAAAGTGTTGCCAAGCATTTTGTAGAAAAAGTTCTACAAGTGTCTTTCCTCTACACTACTTCAACATTCAAGGACCAGTTGAAAGGAACTTGTCTCGTCATAAGAAGAACTAGTTCTGTAGTTGTTCTTTCTCAAGGGTGCACAGCATACAATCAGTGCGAACAGCGATTTCACTCAGCAAACTAGAAAATAAGACTTTGTCGACTTCTCTTTTTGTAGAATACACAAAACTTAACTGGCAATGCCAATAGGTTTCGGTCAACAAGTTTGAGTTAGTTTGTGGGACAGCTTCGAGCATGTCAAACCTGCCACTCTGCTTGGCAAGCGTAATGGAACCTTTCATTCCCAGTTCTCTCGGTTGATTTTTTGCTTCTAACAACATTTTAGTTAGACGTGACACGCAGGTAAAAAACGGTGCACTCAGTGACTGATCTTTGGGGAAATACAACTTAAACTTTCGTTTGCGCGGTATTAGTGCCGCACTTTCGTTACAAGTTCCAGTTTGTTAGGAAAGGGATCTATAAATGTAATATTTCATATACACCCTATATATGAGTATGCGTAGCTACTAGAATCAAAGAGAAAATAGATGTTCCTGAAATCCTTGTAGCAGAGGAATAAGCAGTGCACGACTGAATTTAAACACATTGTATTCAAATTGGGGACAAGGTAGCTCAGAGAACTCGCTTTCCCGTGGCTAAGGTTAAGCAGTATCAAGCGTGCTTATCAATTGCATGGGAGACCGTTTTCGAACCTTGGCTTAGATACAGTCGCCCAGTTCACCCAGCTGTAAATGGGTACCTGCCCTCTTAAGGGTCAAGGAAGGTAAAGCAGCGAGGGAGAGAATATGGGCGCCGTCCTCAACATGCTGGCCGTGGATAAGTGAGGTCTCTGATGCCTTGCTCCCCTACGACCACATAGGTTATGGAGCACCTTTACCTTACGAATTCAAATTATTTATTTTATCCATTTATTTTATTTCGAAGATCATGGAATGAGCGCTCATGTGCTTTTTTGAAAAATCTGATCACCGTGTGCATGCAGTTTTGTAAAGGTTGTAATAAATTTGCTCAATGATTCGCACTTTGACAAACGTAGCACGCATCATGGTTATGAACTTGTCCTGAATGAATGAAGGAAGGAAGGGAAAACGGACGAAAAAGAGATTGATACACAAAAAGAGACCCCAAAACTGTAATATGTGTATTAAAAAAAGAGATAGTATGTAAGAGTATAAACGAAAAGAATGAGTAAATAAATGAATGAAAGAAAAAACCCATAAATAAGCAAATGAATATTCTTACAGAGAATAACCTTTTTAGAGTAACACATTTTTGCAAGACAAAAAACCCGCCAAACTTCTTGCTTTCATTTGTCAGTCAGATCAATTGGCTTGCTGCCATGTATTCTTGAGGCAGAACACCTAAAAAGAGCTGTCGTTTTCTTCACTCCACACACGTTCCTTTCCAACACACACTTCAAGGCAGCAGCTCTTTACAGCCGGCAAACCCATTTTCGGAACTTGTCCATGGAATTCTCCACACCTCTTTCCATGCTGACCTGTCCAACACACTGCTGACAGCAAGTTGCAAAGAGGAGGGGAGAGAAAAAAGGTCTCCGACTCTTTTGTGGAGTAGTTTCCCATGTGAACAGGGGAGTTTTGGGGGAAAAAGAAGCCTGTCCAGACTCCATGCCCTCTACACATCCCCCCCTTTCTTTTTTGTCACTGTTTACCCCCCCTTTCTTGTATTCCCTACATCTCTGCACACCCCCTTTCTTTTTTGTCACTGTTCTTTCTGTTTTCCAACATTACTCTTGCATTCATACCCTATGTTCTAAGGCATCCACAGAAAAAACAACATAATATATCTGTTTGTAAAAATCTAGCCTCTTACTCAAAACGCAAGTGATTTTGCTCATATTTGTTAAGTTTGAATCTGTTTCTTTTATATTCAGCTAACACTGTAACCCCGTCAATCCTTTTCCATCTGCTAGCTTCCTAACCACAATATGCCTATGTTGGGTCAACGCTATGGGAACACAAGCAATCTTCATTTGATAACGATTTCCCACTATCTTGTGACTACCTGGTATTGCTCTATGTACCCAATCACCCCCCCCCCCCAAAAAAAAAAAAAAAAAAAAAACAAATAAAAAAACTAAATAAAAACAGGTACATTTTTTCTTCTTTGAAAAATCTGTGAAAATCACAACAATAACAAAAAAAATCCGGCTAGCCCTCTGTACAAAATGCTACATAACTCTCAAGCTAATACAGGAGTGTAACCTGCATGGGTCACTGACCCTGTGTGCAGGGAGCAAAGCATTACCGGCACTTCTCCACAGAATTCTCCTGAACACCTTGCATGCTGACCTGTCTGTCTGACCGCTGACAGCCGGCAGCAAAGAGAAAGGGAGAGAAAACAAAAGGTCACTGACTCTTTTTTTCTGGAGTAGTTTCCCATGCGAAGTGGGGAGTTAAAAGAAAAACTGCCACACTCTCGATGCTCTCTTATGCATGCAGGCATCATGCTTATCTAGGACTGCACTGGAGACAGACAGATGGACAGTGAGAGGAATT
>CM060328.1:15325021-15327521 GCA_030674155.1 Stramonita haemastoma
AAATGTGAGCACATCAGTTTATTAAACGAAGGGCTAACATTAAAAAAAACAAAGATGTAAAAAGAAACCTCTCCCCCAAAAGGGAGGGATGAAAATGTAAGAATACACAGAAAGGGGCGAAGTTAACAACATTTTGCATCCTAATTCTAGATAATAACTATTCTTGCATTTACTATTTCAATTATAACTTTTTTTTTACAAATAGAAAGTAAAGTATCATTTTTTTCCATCAAGAAAGAAAAATTCATCTTTCCTGGTCTTTTAATAAAAAATGTTGATCAAGATCAGTTAGATTCTGTGGGCTAAACAAATCAAACAATCACGGAAGTTGTTCTCTTATTTCCAGACCTGTACCTGTCAAACAGGCATTTCAACACAGAAGTGCTACAGAGACAAGGACACTTCTCACACTTCTGCAAAGAATGCTGACCCACATCCCCTTCCTAGCTGACCTTTCTGACCTGACATGGAGGACCAGAGAAGAGGTCATAGCAGGGTGCCGCTGGTTGGTCACGTCTACTCAAGAAGTAGGAAAGACTGCTCTGTTTAGAGTTACAACTCATGCATGTATGCATCAGCTTTTCCAAGCACCGTGATGTGGACAAATAAACTGATTTAGGGGGTTTCAGTGTGATGGTACTCTTTTTGTAGACACCAAGCCGCTTCATTGTGGGTATCTAGAGTCTTTCTAGAGGTGGAGAAATTGGGGAAGAGTGAGAAAAAGAGAGTGGGAAAATGGCGTATTAGGTTAGAAAGAAGCCATGAAGATGAAAGGAGAAGTAGGGACGGGGTTGCAGGTAGGAGGTAGGGGGTGGGTTGGGGGTGGGAGGTTGTAGGATGAAGATGGGGACAAAAGTTTTTTTTAGACCTTTGCTGACATTGTGGAACTTTTCACAGTGGAAGATGTGACAACATCCCCAGAAGTACACAAAAACAGAGAGAGAGAAAGAGAAGAGAGAGAGAGAGAGAAGAGAGAGAGAGAGAGAGAGAGAAGAGAGAGAGAGAGAGAGAGAGAGAGAGAGAGAGAGAGACAGACAGACAGACAGACAGACAGACAGACAGACAGACAGACAGACAGACAGACAGACAGACAGACAGACAGACAGACAGACAGACAGACAGACAGACAGACAAGATGGGGGGGGGGGGGGTGCTGTTGTAGGTTAGGGGTGGTGATGCGGTTGCCTCACATTATTACAGAATAGATTGTGGTGGTGGTGGTGGTGGTGAAGGTGATGATGGTGCTAGTGGTGGTAGTGGTGGAATGGTGATAGTGTTAA
This sequence comes from Stramonita haemastoma, assembly GCA_030674155.1. Taxonomy (NCBI): domain Eukaryota; kingdom Metazoa; phylum Mollusca; class Gastropoda; order Neogastropoda; family Muricidae; genus Stramonita; species Stramonita haemastoma. Next base: position 15,326,302 of record CM060328.1, read on the forward strand.
TGGTGGGGGGTGGGTGGAGGTGATGGTGCTTGTGGAAGTGGTGATGGTTGAGGTGTATTATTATCATGTATTCCCTGAATGTAAAAAAAAAAGATTTCTCTCTCGTGTTCTGACCCAGATGAACGTTCTAACTTCTTACAGCTTTTTGTTTTTAGTGAACACCTCTAAACATTTTTCGCCCTGTCTTTGCTAATGGACTAAATAACACAGGCTGTGAAAATAAAGAAAACAGCTAGATAAGGGACAAGATAACACCTGGGTAAGAAAAAAGGGAGAGCAGGGTGACTCAGAGCAAGTGAAAATTATGTGGGGTATAAATTGCTGGGATGTTCACTAGGGGTCTTCTTTTGTGGTGTTTGCTTACACATTTCAATGCCTCCTTTTTATTGTGATTTTATGTTGTGATTCTTCTGTCTTTTCTTGTGTACTCATTATCCCTTCTCTGTATTTAGAAAAGATTTTATTGCTTTTTTCCCTTTATACTTTTCCAGGTTTAATCATGCTTACTGACTTTTTTTTACATTTGGAATATGTTGATATGCAATATTTATTCTGTTTTCTATGAGGTCATACTGTTTATTCCCTTTTTCTGTGTCTATTTATTGGTCTCGATTTCTGTCTGTTTTATGTCTACGTTTCTTTTATCTCTATCTTCATATGTGTTTCTCTGTCTTTGTCTAATCGCCTCTCTCTGTGCCATTATCTCTGTCTGTCTGCGAGTTTCTCTTTCTCTGTATTTTTTCTCACTGCAAAAGCAAAATACGCCTACACAAAGAGTTGATAAAAAGAAAACAAACTTAAAAAGAAAACAAATTTCTGAAGAATTTTATCATGTCAATTTTAATGTTTACAAAAAAAAACACCGCATTATATTTGCAGCGAGAAAATGACAAAAATATCATGTCAAGAAGACAGCGGATAATAAGTAGTCTTCTGATATGATGTTAGAAACCAAACGTAATAACAAACTGTGAGCTTTTCAGTAGTGAAGTGATACAAGGAACTTTTAGACAGTGCAGTAGTAAATTGAGCTTTCATGTAGTGCATTTTTTTTAACATTATTACTTTTTTGTGATGTGTACGTGCTAATGTGTAAATACTGTGTATTTTTATGTGATAAAGGTTTTTTCTGCTTGTTGTTTTTATGTATAGCTTATAATTACATGAACATCTCCGTTTGTAAGATGATGAAGAACTTCAATATTTTTTAATTGAATTGA
>CM060328.1:15342521-15347521 GCA_030674155.1 Stramonita haemastoma
CGGAATGCAATTTCAATTACTTTTATTTATCAGGGTTCTATTTTTAACCATTCCTCGGCTAGAGATCAGAAATTCACTGATGGCGATGCTTTTGCATATGATATGCGAACTATTTCCCCACCCCCTACATCTAAGGTAGATTACAATCACAAAAGTCCGCATTTAAGTTCAAAGTTTGGTATGTCCGATTGTGCGATCTCTTTCCCGATGTGTGTGCGTGTGTGTGAGTGTGTGTGGTCTGTGCGTCTGTGTGTCTGTGTGTCTGTGTGTCTGTGTGTCTGTGTGTCTGTGTGTCTGTGTGTCTGTGTGTCTGTGTGTCTCTGTGTGTATGTGTGTGTCTGTGTGTCTGTGTCTGTCTGTGCCTGTGTCTGTGTGTCTGTGAATAAGCATGAATATATATATTTCAGATCCTGTAACATTCACATGTTAATGTGAGCTTGATCTTATGTATTAGCATCATGCACATTTGTATGTGCGTCATAGAAAAGCATTTTCAATTGTCTATGTCATCTAGTAGAAAAAGCTTTTTTTTCTCTTATTTTTTAAAAATTATTTTATTGATTAAAACAAAGTTTATTCATTTCAATTTTTTCTACTTTTGATTGAAAAAATCATTCCATGATGATACAAATTTTCTCCTTATTTGCCTATAGTATGCATACTCTGTTGGATTGAATAAAAACATTTTTTTTTAAAAATTGGCAGTAAAAAAAAAAAAAAAACCCGTTCTGGTCCCTCTTGCGACGGTACTGGAACCATTCGTATCGGTCATTGCCTTTCCAATGGATCATTCCTGTGGTATGGAGAGGGGAGGGGGGGTCTGCTACATGGGTAACAGTTTGCCCTCCATACTGACTTACCCATGCTTTGCGCTCTAAAGACTAGAGCACAACTCCATAGTCTTCCAAGATTCATGGTGTCTATGATTTAATATATATATATATATATATATATATATATATATATATATATATATATATATATATATATATATATATATATAGTGGTGTGTATGTTTTTGTGATTTTATACACATCAGTATGTACGAACATCAGTTAAGAAGCAAGCATCTACACCTGGTTATCTAAATTACTGCAAAGACCTTAACACATTTCTAATCACATCCTTCATCAAGTAGCTTTCCCTCTATGCATCCACCATTATACAGCCTTCAAACTGGATCCTCCTTTCCCCTCTCTCACCATCTCCCTACAGACAAAAACTCGCCTGTCTTCACTCTCCCTCCCTGCTTCACTTCATTCATTCTCCCAAAGATTAAAGTGGTCAAGTGGTGCCACAGAGAACCTCTCTCTCTCTCTCTCTCTTCTCTCTCTCTCTCTCTCTCTCCTCTCTCTCTCTCTCTCTCTCTCTCTCTCTCTCTCTCTCTCCTCTCTCTCTCTCTCTCTCTCTCTCTCTCTCTCTCTCTTTTCTAGACATAAAATCTCTTAATCTTTGTCCTTAACCCGGTGCTTGAAAACGCTAATGCCTTCATGCATGAGATGAGCTAGAGAGTGTGGGCGGATTTTCTGAATTTCTTTCACTAACTTTGACTCCCATTTCTAACAAACTGTCTTTCATGGGGTCTGGCAATTCCTTTTTTGTTCTCTTTGATTCTCATCTTTAGTTGGCAAGTTGAAGCGAGTTAGAAAGACAAAAGTGCTGTGGAGTAGCCTTCTAGAGAAGTTTGAGAAAGTCTTCCTCTGCGCTGTTTTAAAGTTTGAGTCATCTGCGCTAAAGGAACACGAAGAGGGAAGACAGAGCAGTGTCTGTGGCTATTCTCTGAAACACTTTGAAACCAATCATGATGCAACGTTTTCAATGAGAAGGCCAGTTTGTTGAGCTCGTCAGCCATTAGTGTTTTGTGCTCTAAACTCCATGTGAGTCTAAAATTAGCCCTGCTCAAAGATTTTGTTAACTAATGTCCGGGTGAAACACAGGCAAAGGAAAACAATTCTAAACAGCTCGACAAGCGTCAATGAGGAAGTGGAGCTAAGAAATGTAGTTTACTAGCATACTGAAATACTGCTTGTTGTTGTTGTTGTTGTTGTTGTTGTTGTTGTTGTTGTTTTTTCTTTTCTTCTTCTTCTTCTTCTTCTTCTTCTTCTTCTTCTTCTTCTTCTTCTTCTTCTTCTTTCTTCTTCTTCTTCTTCTTTGCAATCTTTTTTTTTTTGCAATTCTTCTTTTTCCTTGCAATTTTCTTCTTTGTTTTCATTTTCTTCTCGGCATTCTTCTGTGCAATTCTTCTTTTTATCATTATATCATTATTTACATTCTTCTTCTTTTCATTCCTTTTCTTTGCACTCTTCTTCTTTGCATTCTTTTCTTTGCAATCTTCTTTCTGCATTCTTTTTCATTACATTCTTTTTTCTGCATTCTTTTTCTTTGCATTCTTCTTTTTTCTTTACATTCTTCTTCTTTGATAATATCTTTTCTTTGCATTGAACATATTTACATTCTTCTTCTTTGTATTCTTCTTTTACTTTGCATTCTTCTTCTCTACATTAATCTTTTTCTTTGCAATGTTCTTGTTTGTATTCCTCTCCTTTGCATCCCTTTTTGTTGCATTTTTCCCCATTCTTGTCTTTCTTGTTCTTCTTCTTCTTCTTCTTGTTCTTGTTCTTGTTCTTCTTCTTGTTCTTCTTCTTGTTCTTGTTCTTCTTCTTCTTCTTCTTCTTCTTCCTTTGCTTTGTTCTTCCCGTCAGTCTCCTTCAATGTGTTATTCTTCTTTGCATTCTTTAATTTGTAGTTTTCTTTGCATTCTTCTTATAGCCATTATTTTTCTTTGTATATTTTGCATTTTGTTTTTGCATGTTTTCTTTTTCTCCAATGATTCATCACAGTATAGTATTTACTTATATTATGTGTGCAGTGACCTGCTTGAACAAAAATTCTGGAACCAGTGTATCTGTTCCTGTACGTGCGCCTATGCAACCAACAAAAAAGACAACTTGGCAAGTTTTAACTGGATTTGTTTGAGACTTGTTTCAAGTACAGACAGACACTTGTGCCTAATCCATAATTGATTTTGTAGACTGATTTAGAGCAACATGTTAAGTTCCATTCATAAAAAGTTTTCGCAGGCTAATGCAGTGCAACAATTTAAAGTTCTATCTTATGAAAAAGTCATGAGGTGGAAGAGGGTCTGGTATGTTTAACTTGTACACAATGAACTGTTTTAACAAATTCAATGCAGTGCCCCACCCACTAACTCCTTCAGAAGTTAAGGGGGAAGTCAGTCAGTCAGTCAGTCAGTCAGTCAGTCAGTCATGTCATGAATAGTCCTAGCTTCCTGTTCCCGGGTTAAATTTTCCCCTTCACTTCTACAAGGGGTACAATGGTTAGTTTAAGTCACGTTGTGAATTTTAGGAGACCAGGTTTGCTTTTTGATAGTATAGGGGATTTGTAGAGGAATCTCTCCATCTATCTCCATCTACCCCGTAGTCTGGCGACCGTGGGGGAACCGTCGAAGACTTGACAGACAGTTCATTTCATTCCTCTCTCTGTTCCGCCTTTCTCAGAGAGAGAGAGAGAGAGAGAGAGAGAGAGAGGAGAGAGAGAGAGAGAGAGGAGAGAGAGAGAGAGAGAGAGAAGAGAGAGAGAGAGAGAAGAGAGAGACAGAGGAGAGACAGAGAGAGAAGAGAGAGAGAGAGAGAGAGAGAGAGAGGAGAGGCAGACAGACAGACAGACAGACAGACAGACAGACAGACAGACAGACAGACATACCATCATGCAGGTAGGCAGGCAGACAATGCAAGACAGCCAGAGAGAAACAAACAGACACACAGACATGGAGATCCCTGCATTGACAAATTGCAAGAAGAGAAATAGGAACCCTGTGATGAAGAGCCAGAGGATCTCATTCCATTCGTCTTGTAGAGTTAATAAGGACTCACTGGCTTCCACTGCTTGTTCTGCTTCAAGAAATATGAGCACTACTGTCCTGATTCTCCTTCCTTGGACTTTGACCACTGTTTTCCTTCCTTCCTTCCTTTCCTTCTTTCCTTCCTTCCTCCTTCCTTCCTTCCTTCCTCTTCCTTCCTTCCTCCTTCCTTCCTTCCTTCCTTCCTTCTCTTCCTTCCTTCCTTCCTCCTTCCTTCCTTCCTTCCTTCCCTCCATCCTTCCTTCCTTCCTTCCTTGCCATCCTTCCTGCCTTCCTTCCTTCCATCTTTCTTCCTTCCTTCCTTACTTCTTTCTTTTCATTCTTTTTTCTTTGTTTGTTTTTCCTTTTCTTTCCTTTCTTCCTCTTCTTTCTTTCTTTCTTTCTTTTCTTTCTTTCTTTTCTTTCTTCTTTCTTTCTTTCTTTCTTTCTTTCTTTCTCTCTGACTTCGAGTTCCTCTCTTTGTTTCTTTCTTTAATTCTTTCTTTCGTTGTTTCTTTCTTCCTTCATTATTTTTCCCCCTTTTTTTCTTGTCTTGTCTCTCTATTTCGTTCTTCAACTTCGTGTAGTAGAAATATAGTGTCTAAATTGATATACAACTCACTCATTAAGAGGTTAGAAACTTTTTGATATTACGGGGTTTGCAATTGAATGTCTAATCTATTTTGCAACAACATTCTCTCTCTCTCATTCTCTCTCTCTCCATCTCTCCCATTCTCTCTCTCTCATTCTCTACCTCTCTATCTCTCTCTCTATTATTCTATCTTTCTCTCTCTGTCTCTCTGTCTCTCTCTGTCTCTCTCTGTGTCTCTCATTCTCTCTCTATTTCTTTCTCTCTCTCTCACTCTCTCTTTCTCTATTTCTTTCTCTCCTCTATCTCTTTGTGTCTGTGTCTGTCTGTCTGTCTCTGTCTCTTTTTTCTGTGACTGATATAGAAACCTACTGTTTTAGAGTTGCCATTTCAAAGGCTAGATTTAATGTTCTTCCTATTAATGCAAATGTACATAGATTTACTAATGCCCCACAAAAGAAATTGTGTCCATTTTGTAAGTCAGCAAAGGAAGATGAAGAGCATTTTCTTTTCATGTGTCGCATATATGCTGATTTAAGGGGGGTTAGCTTC
>CM060328.1:15355021-15360021 GCA_030674155.1 Stramonita haemastoma
ACAACTTTGTGATAAACGTAGAGAGGTGAAAAAACGAAAAATGAAACAAAAGAAAGAGCAGAGCAATATAGGGCAATCAACAAAAGAATCAGGAAGTCCGTGACAGAAGCTAAAGAGAAAAGGATTGGTGAACAGTGCCAGAACATTGAAGAAAACATCAACATAAAAAACATCAAAAAAGTATATCAACTGGTGAAAGACCTGACTGGCACAAAACAGGGAAGAAGCTCAACAATCCAAGACAAAAATGGGAAGTGCCTCACTCATGACCAGGATATTCTGAACAGATGGACAAAATACTGCTCTGACCTGTATAACTATGACACCACAGGAGATCCAGATGTCCTCAATGCCCCCACAAGCACAGATAAGACAGCCACCCTATCCTCCGAGAAGAAGTGGAAACAGTAATAAGATCGCTGAAAAGGGGAAGTCAGCAGGGGCTTACAACATTCCATACATACAGACATAAAAACATACAAACCTACAAACAGACAGACATGCGGGCAGACATATAGAAAGACAGAGACATAGAACAACAGAGAGAGAGAGAGAGAGAGAGAGAGAGAGAGAGAGAGAGAGAGAGAGAGAGAGAGAGAGAGAGAGAGAGAGGAGAGAGGAGAGAGAGAAGAAGAGAGAGAGAGAGAGAGAAGAGAGGAAGAGAGAAGACGAGACAGAGAGAGAGAGAGAGGAGACAGACAGACAGACAGAAGACAGACAGACAGACAGACAGAAGAGACACAGAGAGACACAGAGAGACAGAGAGACAGAGAGTGACAGAGACAGAGAGAGACAGAAAGAAACAGAGACACAGACAGAAACAGAGACACAGACAGAGCTACATAGAGAGAGAGATAGAGATAGAGAAAACAGAGAGAGAGACAGAGAAAGAAAGAGAGACAAAGACACAGAGAGCCAGAGAGAAAGAAGAGAGCCAGAGAGAAATTCAGGAATCATTGACCTCTTCAACAATGGTTTGTCAAGGGAGGGAACAAAAGAGTTGAACAAAAAGAAGTGTCCAAAGCCTGACTGAAGCCTTTGCAAACCTCACTTCACATTTTCATGGACCGTGCTGAAGACAAAGAGAGACGGACAGCCATCTCCCCTGCAGCATCGCTTCACTGTGGATCTGTTTGTCTCTGGAGAGAGGAAGGGGTGGGTGGGCAGGCGGGGGGGGGGGGGGGGGGGTGAGACTACAAGTGAAGAAGTGTAGGGTAGGAGTAGGAGTAGGGGTAGGGGTGGGATGGGGGTGTGTATGTGTGTGTATGTGTGTTTGTGTGTGTGTGTGTGTATGTGTGTATGCACGCGCGTGTTCGTGTGTACGTGTGCGCGTGTGTGTGTGTGTTCGTGTGTGTGGGTGTGGATGTGTGTGTGTGCGCGCGCGCGCGCGCGCACGTGTGGGGTGTGTGTGTGTGTGTGTGTGTGTATGAGGAGGGGGGCACAGTGAGGTGTCAAGACAGACCTGATGGTTGAGGGGGAAGATGAAAGTAAAAATTAATGATTGTGAACTGAATTCAATTTAGCAATTTTGCTTGTTAATATTGTAAATGAGTGGGAATTTCTAGATAGTCTATTTTGTGATCTAAACCTATTAGAAAACTTTATAGGTAAATTGATAGAATTTGTGCATTCTTTTAGGTGGACATGCACGCTTGCACACACATATACATACAAACAACACACGCGCACATACACACACATATACAAAACACACACAGCACACATAAAAACACACACACACGCAAACATACACACGATACACACACTCACACCACACGGAAAACACACACACACACACACTCACACAGACACAAACAAAACACACACACACACACACACACACACACACACACACACACACACACACACACACACACACACACACACACAAACAACATCATACAAAACCAGACACACAACACACACAACGAACACACAACACAACACACCAAACACAAACACACTCACACACACACACACACACACACACACACACACACACACACACACACACACACACATGCATACATACAAAACACACACACACACACACAGTACGCACGCACGCACGCACGCGCGCGCGCGCAACACAACACAACACAACACAACACAACACAACACAACACAACACAACACAACACACATGCTGGCTACACTTATTGCTTGTAATTTTCTGACGGAAGACTTAGTTCTAGGGAAAACAGATCTTCAGTACTGAGTGACGCATTGGACTTCCATAACTGACTGCTACTAATTAATGTAGTTCCTCATAGAATGATAGTCATCGAAGTTTCCTTAACAGGGACCGGATTGCCATGTTGAATTAACCCACGACACACTGTCTAATATAGTGTCCCATAACCTATGTGGTCGTAGGGGAGCAAGGCGTCAGGGACCTCAGGTTCTCTAGAGGCCAGCATATTGAGTGTGGTGCCCATGTCCTCTCCCTCGCTGCTTTACTTTCCCTGACCATAAAGAGGGCAGGTACCCATTGACAGCTGGGTGAACTGGGGGACTGTACTGAAGCCAAAATGTGCAAACGGTCACCCATCCATTTGGTAACCACGCTTGCCGCTGCTTAACCTTGGCTTGGGGGAAAGCGAGGGTTTTGACCACTGAACTATGCTGTCGCTTGACAGTCTAATATAATGCTTTAATATTTCCTTAGGTGGTTATGAAAAATAGAAAGTCAAGTCCACAATGTGCTGGGAGCTGGTAGTTACTTTATAAAGAAATTTGCAAATTTGAGGAAAATTATGTTTTAAACCATTTTAAGGCAATGGCAAGATTGCGTAAAACGAATTGGGTCTGAACGGAATGGAACGAGTTTGAATATTGCCATGGAAATAACTCACAACAGGTGTGCTACAAGATGGGACATAATGGGTTAAATGCAACAACAAAAGTGAACAATGATGAGAGAAAGAGAGAGAGAGACAGAAAACGAGAGAGATAAAAAAGAGATAGTGAAAGAGAAGGAGAGAGAAAGAGAGAGAAAAAGAAAAAAACAGAGAGAGTGGGAGAAAGAGAGAGAGTGGGGAGGGAAAGAGAGGGGGAGAAGGAGGGAGAAAGACAGAGAGAGAGAGAGAGAGAGAGAGAGAGAGAGAGAGAGAGAGAGAGAGAGAGAGAGAGAGAGAGAGAGGAGAGAGAGAGAGAGAGAAAGAGAGAGAGAGAGAGAGAGATACAGACAGACAGACAGACAGACAGAAACAGAGACAGAGAGACAGAGAGACATAGAGACTGAAAGAGAGATTGTAGGAAAAAGATATGAGAGGCAGATAGACAGACAGACAAACAACACACCAAACCAAAAAAACAAACAGCCAAGGAGAAACTGAAATTTCATAATATGTGACGCTCCACCACATAATGAGACGGAGTGCACATGAGGTCAATTTTTAGTTATTGACATGTTATTAATGTGCAATAAAGTGGCTATCAAATACAAAAAACAGATTGAAAATCGGACAAATCTGTGCAACATTATTACAAATTGAAATGATAGACTGCAGGATGTGACAAAATGAGAAACGGGCAAGTTTATTTTAGTAACAGGTTGTCAGAATGAGTGCTTTGGTATTTTCAAAACACATTTAAAAGCAAAAGGAATAAAACTTATACCTTGATATTTCATTATAAGATAAATAAACAGATCTAGTTTAATAATCAATCAAAATCACAAAATTGACAACTTGACTCCCACCTGCCTTTAAAGGCTCCTAGCGCAAAATTGGGTAATGTGCTAAGCGACTCATTTCGTGGTGGAGCGCCACATATAACCCTCTACCAAAGAAAAGGAAAACACTATGAGAACACTGTCACATCAATTTCCTTAAACATACAGACAGGCAAGCAAACAGACAAACAGATAGATAGACATGAAACAGCACAAAATGTCTCCAGGGCCATCAATAAATTAACATTTTAATATCACTGATGACTCACTTTACAGGGCTGGCCCGTCACGCTTGAAGGAAGATTGTCGCTTTATTGCGTTCTGCTTTCTGGGTTTGAGTTCTCTCTCTCTCTCTCTCTCTCTCTCTCTCTCTCTCTCTCCTCTCTTCTCTCTCTCTCTCTCCTCTCCTCTCTCTCTCTCTCTCTCTCTCTCTCTCTCTCTCTCTCTGTCTCTCTCTCTGTCTCTCCCTCCCTCCTTCCCTCTCTCTCTCCTCCCTCCCTCCCTCTCCCCTGTCTCTGTCTCTGCTCTCTCTTCTTGTTTCTCACTCCCTCCCTCCTCTCTCTCCTCCCTCCCTCTCTCTCTCTGTCTCTGTCTGTCTGTCTGTCTGTCTGTCTGTCTGTCTGTCTCTCTCTGTCTCTGTCTGTCTGTCTGTCTGTCTGTCTGTCTGTCTGTCTGTCTGTCTGTCTGTCTGTCTGTCTGTCTCTCTCTCTCTCTCTCTCTCTCTCTCTCTCTCTTCTCTATCTCTATCTCTCTCTCTGGTTTCCACCTTCCTCCACAATGCCTAAGGCGGAGGAGGCTCAGCTCAAGTGACTGATGTAATTTTGAAGGCAAAATGAGAACTCCGATACTGGCACATGGTGGAGTGGATGTCTAGCGGTAACGCGTTTATCTACACACAGAGGTTTCAGGGTTGATTCCCAATTGAGGCCGGACTTTTTTCCACCAGTCTAGTATTGGTGGTCAGAGTACTAGGGGTTTTTTTTTTTTTTTTTTAAAAAGAAGATATGACAATTTGATAATTATGCCGCATGCAACTCACATTTTGCACATGTAAAAAGACCCCAGAAAAAGGGGGAAAATGTAGTACTTCGTTGAAGATGCTGAGATTATTCCAAGAAAGGAAATCTAAATTTGATGTAGCAAAATACTTATGCATTACACGAAATCGTTTCTTTAAAAAGGCGTTTTATTTTGTATGATAAAAGAGTCAGACAATGAGGTGTATCGTCAGAGTATCAGGCTCCTAAGTGTCTGGAAATCTACAGTCGCAGATTCAAATCTTATCAGTGCACAGTAGATTAAGACAGCAAGATTGTTCATGGTG
>CM060328.1:15365021-15370021 GCA_030674155.1 Stramonita haemastoma
TGTGTGTTTGGGGGGTTGGAGGGGGGGTGGTAGGAGGCTGCAGATTGCAGATAGAGAAGCGAAAGTTCCCAGAGACCTTCACGAAGATCATATCTGCTGCCACTTTGCCTGATGGGCATACTGAATTCTGCTGGGGTCAGAGATGTGCAGAATGACACCCAGGGAGGCTTCACCCTCCTCCCCTTCTTCATATTTAGTGCTTTTTCTCTTTCTTGTTATTCAGCCGTTGAAACTAAAATGACGTAAAAACATCTTGTCTCTGGCCTACTATTTATGCTTAGAAGACGCGGAGCAAACACAATCAAATCCTTTTATTCAAATTTATTGATTTGATTAATCATTAATCATAAGCAAAACAAAAGAAAACGAATAAAATAACAAGAAAAAAACAAGAAAAGTTGACTGAAACTCATTTATATCTAGTTTTAGCCCACTGAGTAAAATCTTTACTTGATTTGATCCTTTTCTTCCTGTCACCTCTTGCTCGTCTATTTTCTCCCTTCTAGATCCCTGTTCCCGCTTTTTCCCCACAAATACCTCAAAGATAAAGATTCTCACCCACACCAAAGTCCAGTGTGCTGGGTCTGAATTGTCAGGGGTTTAACAGAAGTGCAACGCTTTTCCGCTCATATGACAAACCACAGTAGTTGCTGTCTGAGTGTTCGACAATATTTTTCTCCTGGAGTTAATATCAGTGCTGACTCCACTCTTCCCCAAAGTCCTTCGGATGAGACTAAAAACCGAGGCCGTGTGTGTGAACGCACGCAGAACATCTTGCGCACATGTTAAATCCTCTTCCGCTTTTCGTAAGAGTAGGCCATCGTGTGCCGGTGGAACAAATGACATTTACAAAACTGCATACACACGGGACTGAACGTAAAAAAGCACGAGTGCTTATCCTATTATGCTCGATATTAATACTACTACTACTACTACTACTACTACTACTACTACTACTACTACTACTACTACTACTACTACTACTACTACTACTACTACTACTACTACTAATGATGGTGATACTACTACTACTACTACTACTACTACTACTACTACTACTACTACTACTACTACTACTACTACTACTACTACTACTACTAAAACAAAGAAGAAAAAAAAATCCTGCTTTTGTGGTTTGCACGCAAGAAATTCTAAGCCTCAGTCCCTGAGATAGTTTTCAGTTAAATGCCTGAAGATAGGAGTAAAAGCTGGCTACACATTATGCCGTACAAAGAGTAGGCCATTGTTACCTGTGAGAACAGATGACAAAATTTGCAAAACCGCATACACACACGGGGATTGGATGTAAGAGAAAAAATCACCCGAGTGCTGATTCCATTATCTTCTATATAAAAAGATAAAGAAATAAATGAATAGATAGATATATAAATCAATAAATGAATAAATAAATAAAAATACAAAACAAGGTGACCTTTACTACATGGCTGACCATGGCAAATTCACCCCTGTATATCCATTTTCATGTGTCAGTCCGGGAGAAGACATTGGTCTACTAGGTTCAAACTGCCCATAGGACACGGCCTGAAAAAGTCGGTGTTGTTTCCCAAAAACTTGGAGAAGCTAGAACAGCCAGTTAGGTCAGGGCAACTTGGTGTGTTAGTGTCTTCTTCATGTGGCAAATGAAGGACAATTGGCCTTTCCAAGCATATCAGAATCAACAGAAGTGGGGTGTAAGCAGAAGCGAGCAGACTTGAAAATAGCTGCAGGCATGGAGTGGAGACTGATAAGACAGAACAAAACCGCTCTCATACAAACCATGAGGCTGAATGGTGACGTTGATAGAGAGAGAGGGGGGAGAGGGGGGGAGGGAGGGAGAGAGGGAGGGAGGGAGAGAGAGAGAGAGAGAGAGAGAGAGAGAGAGAGAGAGAAGAGAGAGAGAGAGAAGAGAGAAGAAGAGAGAAGAGAGACAGAGACAGAAAAGGACAGAGACAGAGAGACAGAGACAGAGACAGAGAGACAAGACAGAGACAGAGAGAAGAGAGAGAGAGAGAGAGAGAGAGAGAGAGAGAGAGAGAGAGAGAGAGAAGAGAGAGAGAGAGAGGAAAAGATGCATGTCCTCTATTTTACACACACATAGACAAACAGACAGAGAGAGAGAGAGAGACAGAAAATCAGTCAGACAGACAAACAGGTGACAACTAGTCTTCACTAGAATAGACAAACAAAGACACACACACATATACACACACGCACACACATACACATACAGACACACATACACAGATATATACAACACCACACACACAACCACACACACACACACACAGATAGATATAGATATATATATATATATATATATATATATATATATAATAATATATATATATAAAACATTTATGCATGCATGCATGCATACACACACACCAACACACACACACCACACACAATATATATATATATATATATATATATATATATATATATATATATATATATAATAATATATATACATATAAAACATTTATGCATGCATGCATGCATACATACAGACATACAGACAAACAGACAGACAGACAGACAGACAGACAGACATACATACATACATACATACATACATACATACATACATACATACATACATAGAACACAACATACACACACAGACACAGACCAGACACCAGACACAGACACACACACACACACACACACACACACAACACACACACACACACACACACACACACACACACACACACACACACACACACTGCGCGCGCGCGCGCATACATTGTCATAGAGCCCCAAACAAGTGCCTGAAGGCCACTCTCTAAATGGACGTTTTAATATCACTTCAGTTATTCTCCCAGGCAGGCTCGTCACGCTCGGGGAGGCCTGTGGTTTTATTGTGTCCTAGTTTATCGTCGGCTGCTCTCCCCCCCCCTCCCTCCTTTCTCCGGCATGGCCATGGCCGTCTGCTTCCCTGCCCAAGCAAAGCAAAGGCCCTGGGCGGCAAGGGAGGGCCAGTTCAACACGCTGTCACTTTGGGAATGAAGACTGTCGCCTTCTGATACCGACACATGGTGGGGGTCAGGGGTGTGGTGGAAAATCTGCCGGGGGAGAAAAAAGAGGGGAATTTTTGCAGGTTTGGTTCTCATAGACTGCAGGTTTGATTCTCATGGACCACAGGTTCGATTGAATTTCATGGATTGCAGGTTTGATTCCCATAGATTGCAGGTTTGATTCCCATACATTGCAGGTTTGATTCCCATACTTTGCAGGTTTGGTTTCTACCTCAACTTGGAAGTTTTCCTTGGGTCTGGTACCAACACGTGATAGCGGACCAGGGTTGTAGAGAACAAATCTGCCCGGCAAAAAGGAGAGGGAGAGGTTGGAGGTTTGATTTTTATCTCAAGCTGGGTTTCTTTCTTCCACTACTACCCTAATAAGTAATGTAGAAATGTGAATGTGTGTGTGTGTTAAAGACCGCATGGCATCAAGAGAACTGTTCCGACAGAACATTTGGTAAAATAGCTAATTTTCAAAGGGAAACTGACACACCTGTAGAGACATACCTGAGAGACACACCTGCTGCACTGATGATGATGTCCATGCTCTTTTGCAGCCAGCTGTGATTTCTCTGCATTTATTTCAGACTTCATTCCCAGGGGAAAAACAGTATGAACTTAATGCAGAGGAATTTAACATGAGTCAAAGTGGTATGCAGGATAATATGCAAAAAAGTCTCTTTAAAACTAGTAGTTTTACCTTTTGACTAATGATGAATGCCTCAGTTAAACAGGTACACGAATGAGACATCTCATCCTGATTTATTCTGAAACTACAAGAGGCGGGTTCAAATTTGTGAGGCACCTAGTAGCTTAGAATAGGGGATTTTTGCTGTGGGGACTTCCATAACCCTCCAAGCTATGGCTTAGCCCACCAATAAAATGTTGTCCTTTTTTTTTAGCATAGACTAAGGCCATAGCTTGCAAGCTCATGGCTTACACAACACTATTCTATTGCCCTCGTGCTAAAAAAAAGAGATCAAAGAAATAACAATCCTGTAGAGAGCTAATCACAACATCCTTTTCCAGTTTAATACTTCGTTAGATGCCAGTTGAAGGAGAAGATTGGTTTCAGTGGCAGGTAAATTAAGAGGGGTAGAGAGTAGGGGTGGAGAGAGAGCTTAAGGGTTTTGCCTCTTAATGAGCTCTAAGATTGTGCAATCACTATTTTAAACCACCCACGGAACTGAGATTGAGATCACACTACCTCTATCCCTGTTCACTCCCCTGACTTCCCATAACAGCGGTGCAGGGGTCAGATGAGGACAGGTGTCTTTCTTATTCAGCCATCCATGTCTGCCCTGACTGTTTGGCTGTGGTGCATGGGTACAGCCTCCTGTGAGTTCTGTCAATGTCTTGAAAAGAAGAGAAGATAGATAGATAGATAGACAGACAGACAGACAGACAGACAGATAGATAGATAGATAGATAGATAGATAGATAGATAGATAGATAGATAGATAGATAGATAGATAGATAGATAGATAGATAGATAGATAGATAGATAGATAGATACATCCATCCATCCATCCATTCCATCCATCCATCCATCCATCCATCCATCCATTCATCCATCCGTCCATCCATCCGTCCATCCATCCATACCATCCCTTACATAACGACCGACCGACCGACCGACCGACCGACCGACCGACCGATCGATCGATCGACAACAGACAACAGACGACAGCAGATAGACAGATACGACGAGAAGATAGATAGATAGATAGATAGATAATAGATAGATAGAAGAAATAAGATGATAGATAGAAGATAGATAGATAGATGATAGATAGACAGAATAGATAGATAGACAGCAGACAGATAGATAGATAGACAGAAGACAGACAGACATAGAAATAGATAATAGATAGATAGATAGATAGATAGATAGATAGATAGATAGATAGATAGATAGATAGATAGATAACAGATAGATAGATAGATAGACAGATAGATAGATAGATAGATGGA
>CM060328.1:15375021-15377521 GCA_030674155.1 Stramonita haemastoma
ACGAAGATGGCATACCAGAATCCAGCAAAGCATTGGTACCTACGAAAATCTTCTATCAATCGTAAGCATGGTAACTTAAATAGTACTGGCATGTTACAAGATCGAAAGGACTTGCAAAAACAATACTGCAAGGCACTGTCCAAGGAGGAAGAAAAAGAGACAGACCAAGGAAAAGATGGGTGGACAACATCAGCGAATGGACAGGCCTAGAACTCAACAAACATTTGAGAAAGGCAGAATAGAAATAGAGGGAACTGGTTGTCAAGTCTTCAGGGGTGCCCCCACTGTACTAGACTAAGGGATAGATGGACAGATAGACATATATAGATAGGATAGATAGATAGATAGACAGACAGACAGACAGACAGACAGATAGATAGATAGATAGATAGATAGATAGATAGATAGATAGATAGATAGATAGATAGATAGATAGATAGATAGATAGATAGATAGATAGATAGATAGATAGATAGATGATAGGAAAACTGTGTAGGACTGAATCTCTAGATACTTTGAACAGTCAGCCGAAGTCGAATTCGCTGGTCCTGACTTTTCAAGCGCTAAACGGTAGCGCAAAGCATTTAGTTCACATGAAAGACACTATATTTGTTTTTTGAGTATTTGTCGTAGAAGTTTGAGGAGTGACTAGCCTAGTAAGAAAAAGTATTGAATACCATTTTGACGGATACTGTAGCCGAGTGATTCCATTCGACCGCAATCCCGTTATGGGTTGAAACTTCGGAGGTGATATTTACTGACTTGAGGATGAAGGTTTTTACAATCTCCCAGGTCAATTAAAAGTGCATACCTGCCAGTGCCTTAATTCCTATCATATACATACGCATGGTTAGGATCTTAATATGCACACTAAAGATCTCGTAGCTCCTGTCAATGTCTGATGGGTAACCGAAACAAAAACAGACCCAGCATGCATCTTGTATAAAATATGAGCTGCTCTGAAGTTGGATGCTAGGGAGCAGAACTCCTACAAATAAGAAGTACTGGAGATGACCAGGCACTACCGATATTGCCTAATAAGGAAATGCACAAAAGAGAGAGAGAGAGGAGAGAGAGAGGAGGAGAGAGAGAGAGAGAGAGAGGAGAGAGAGAGAGAGAGAGAGAGAGAGAGAGAGAGACAGAGACAGAGACAGAGACAGACAGACAGACAGACAGACAGACAGACAGGCAGGCAGGCAGGCAGGCAGGCAGGCAGGCAGACAGACTGACAGACAGACTGACGACAGACAGACAGACAGACAGGCAGGCAGCAGACAAATAGAAAAACAGACAGACAGACATTTTATGCTGCATATCCTACGTCACCGTAGCGCCACAATTAAAGTCTTGACAACCAGCTCTCCTTGGAAAGGCCGAGTCTGAAGACAATTCAACCATAAATCATGTAAGACACAGTCCACCTACTTACCCCAAATCTGCCTACAAATAAACAATTTGTCGTTTTGAAACGACTCACGTCGGACAGCTGTCAAAGAAAACCGTTATAGTGTAGTTTGTAGAACAATATCTTATGAGGAAATCAAACGGTTTCCGGTTTAAGAGCAGCCATGTTCATTTTCCCTCCGTCATTTGCCGATCTTGACCGAAGGTTGCCGATGCACGGCGTTGATAAGACCACACTTCACAGATACCCAGATACTTTAATAGGTCAACTAGAAAAGGTCTTGCAATATTTCTATTTAGCAAAATCTTCTGATTGATTTGAACTAGTTTTAAAATAGGGGAAAATATGTATTTGTTTGTTGAGGGTTGAACAATTAGAGCAATTTCTGATGTCTATATAAATATTTTCAAAAATATATTAATATCTTTCGATTGCTTGTGTTCTTATAATGACCCTGCGCATCAGTATGGTTTGTAAAGAGGCTAGCAAACAGAAAACAGAAGATGCAAAGTTTGACTCTGTAGAGAAAATGATTTAAGGCTAGGACTTTTTATCTATGGATTATCGTAGTTTAGCGAGTCAGAAATTGGTTTTCTGAGGAAAATGTTTGATGAATTCATCGTGTACTGATAGGTTTTGAAGGGGTTTTGAGAGTAGTAGGTCTTTAGATTGTTTTGACTTATATCTGGAGTACCGTAAACTGCCAAACTGTAGACTGTTTCATCTTGGTATGATGCAGTCAGTATAGGTCTTATGCACGTTGTAAGCCAGAAGTCCTGCTGCTTTTATTAAGTTTAAAACGCGAGATCTTTGAAAATACACACACACACACACACACACACACACACACACACACACACACACACACACACACACACACACACACACACACACACACACACACACACAACAGACTCTCTTTCTCTCTATCACACACAGATCTATATATTGATATAGATAGATAGATAGATAGATAGATAGATAGATAGATAGATAGATAGATAGATAGAAGATAGATAGATAGATAGATAGATAGAAAATGTTATTGATATATATGTGTGTGTATTATAATATATAGATAAACAGTTATATAGA
>CM060328.1:15380021-15387521 GCA_030674155.1 Stramonita haemastoma
ATTTGAGCCATCTGTGTGTGTGTGTGTGTGTGTGTGTGTGTGTGTGTGTGTGTGTGTGTGTGTGTGTGTGTGTGTGTGTGTGTGTGTGTGTGTGTGTGTGTGTGCTTGTGTGTGTTCAGTCAAGCAAAAGTCAAACGGACAATAGAACACAAACTGATGTGCCTGTAGCTGTGCAAATCGCTTTATTCATACTTTTTGTATAAGTGGCTATGTGAAAGAAGACTGGGACTCAAGAGAAACTTAATTCTCTTTTGCCTTAATTCCTTAAGAAACACTGCCTTTGATCTTTTGGGCAAGTCGAGTCTGGCGGAAGGTGCCTCTCTGAACTCACACTCCCACTCCCTGGGGAGATCTATCTTCCTGTCTTCCCTACACTTATTCCCTTCTATAGCATCTGCTCTTCCATTCCTAACCCCTCCCCAAAACAACTTAAAACAAAAAAATTGTGACTGGAAGTTTGATTACGCTGGCAACACACTACATTGTTCGATCTTCCTCTTTCAATAGCATAATTATCGGAGTTTGGTTGTTTGCACCTATCTAAATGAAAAGTACGAACATCCCCCTATTTTTTAAATGCAGATGGTGTAGATCGCTGCAGGTTCCAAGGGGTTTAATCCCACACGTACAACTGCATGCGCAATGTGACCACGAGCTTCAAGCTGGGCTTTGATTGGCTGGGGGATGGCAGCTAGCTGTCTGTTTGAGATTGAACGCATCCTATTCTAAAGGGGGCCAGGCCTAGTTGAGCTTAGCACATTAAGCCGCTTGAGAAGGAGGTTCACGCTGAGAGACGACTTTTGGTCTATTCTGCTGTCTTCTGACTACTTTCAGGAGCCAAGTCCGTCATTCCCTTCACAGAGTCTACATGCCTTGCCACATGTGACCTCAGTTCACTGTTTTAGTTAGACTTGTAGGAGCATGGAATCCAGGCCTTTTTTTCTAGAAGAATCTTTTTTTCTGAAACGGACACCTCCAAGGTGGACCGAATTCTCAACTTTAAAATTTTAGTCAGGTTTCAAGTCTACTATTCAAACCATTAATCAATGTCATCCAATATGAAGTAGATCACAATACAGAAAATGTATGTTGTAAAATATTATGGATGAGTTCCCGTTTGCGAACGCACGCAAAACATCTTGCACACACGTTAAAACCTGTTCCACCCTTTTAGAAGAGTTAGGCAGTGTATGCCGGTGAGAACAGATGATAGAATTTACAGAATAGCATGTACACGAGGACTGGTTGTAAAAAGTACCATATAGGAGTGCTTGTTCTATTATCCTTGAAATAAAGATTTTAAGTAGCAGAATCAAAAAGAAATTCAAAATTACGGCGTTGCTATGAATCTTATTCGTGTTTCATATAAAACAGAAAGAATTAAAATACTAAACACGCAAAAGGGTACGGATAATCACTTAAAAAACAGGAAAAAAAGAGAAAAAAAAGTAAAAGTAAACAGAAAAAGTAACAACAACAACAACAACAACAACAACAACAACAACAACAACAACAACAACACCAACAACACTAAGCAACAACAGCTGCAACCACAAAAAATGTTGCCTTCCTTCCTTTGATGCGCTGTCAAGGATCTCTTTGAAGTGCTCAAACAAGCCGTAGCAAAATCTATACGTAAAAAGAGGTTAAAACCTTAGGTCAAATTAGGTTTGTGTGCGTGTGTGGTAATGTGCACCTGTCACCATGTCCAGACAAGTCGAGTGCACATCCACAAGTGCGTGTATGTGTGTGTGTGTGTGTGTGTGTGTGTGTGTGTGTGTGTGTGGTGTGTGTGTGTGCGTGTGGTTTGTGCGTGTGTGTGTGTGTGGTGTGTGTGCGCGCGCGCGGTGTGTGTGTGTGTGTGCGTGTGTGGTGTGTGTGCTGCGCGCGCGCGTGGCGTGTGTGTGTTTGTACGTGTATGAACAGAAAATGAATCCCAAAGGGAAAAAGAAAAACAGGCAGATTTCAAGGGATAAGTATCTGCCTTCTGGGCAATATTCACGAGGTCAGTGACCTCTACTCCTGTCACCTGACTGCTGCAATTTATCAGACTTGAGTGTCTGCTAATCACCAGCGTCACTGAGCTGATGGACTGTGCGACTGACCTAGGATCTTCCCTGTCTACCTTTTTAGTCCGTTTGGTAGAAGAGAGAGAGGGGAGCAGAGAGAGAGAGAGAGAGAGAGAGAGAGAGAAGAGAGAGAGAGAGAGAGAGAGAGAGAGAGAGGAGAGAGAGAGAGAGAGGGGGGGGGGAGGGGAGGGAGAGAGAGAGAGAGAGGGAGGGGGAGGGAGGGAGGAGAGGAGAGAGAGAGAGAGAGAGGAGAGAGAGGGGAGGAGAGAGAGAGAGAGGCAGAGAGAGAGAGAGAGAGAGAGAGAGAGAGAGAGAGAGAGAGAGAGAGAGAGGAAGAGAGGAGCAGACAGACAGACAGACAGACAGACAGACAGACAGACAGACAGACAGACAGACAGACAGACAGACAGAAAGAGACACAGAGAGAGAATGAATGAATAAATGAATGAGTGAATCTTTATTTTTCAAGGGTGACAGATAAGCATTCAGGTACTTTTTTTCATCCGGCCTTAGCCCTGATTAGAGAGAGAGAGAGAGAGAGAGAGAGAGAGAGAGAGAGAGAGAAGAGAGAGAGAGAGAGAGAGAGAGAGAGAGAGAGAGAGAGAGAGAGGAGACAGAGACAGAGACAGAGACAGAGACGAGAGACAGAGAGAGAGAGAGAGAGAGAGAGAGAGAGAGAGAGAGAGAGAGAGAGAGAGAGAAGAGAGACAGAGAGACAGAGAGAGAGAGAGACAGACAGACAGACAGACAGACAGACAGACAGACAGAAGACACAGACACAGAGACAGAACAGAGACACAGACACAGAGAGAGACATAGAGAGACAGAGAGAGAAGGCCCAAAGAGATATAGAAGCAAACAGACAAGAAGCAAGAGACGGAGGGTAGGGGACAGGAGAATGTGAAAGGCAGAGTGAAATGATGGGACTGAAAAGCGGAAGAGAGAGGGAGAGAGAGAGAGTTTCATTTTCTTTATTTCGAGAATTAGGAAATAAGCCTGTATGTGCTTATTTTATCCAATTCCCGTGCGCATGCGGTTTGTAATTTTCTCATTATTCGCACTGACACAGTAAGACATGCTCTTCCGAAACTCGGAGCTGATTTTAACGTTTGCCCAAGACGCTCTGCCTGCGTTTGCACACGGGTCATCGGTTTATACTCTGATATGAAAGACTTTTGGGGGAATGTAATAGGTATTGCTAAGTTCGGGGTAAAACTCGCCGTCATTTTGTCGTCATCAAAAGCAGCAGCAGCAGCAGCAGCAGCAGCAGCAGCAGCAGCAGCAGCAGCAGCAACACAGCGGCGGCAGTAGCAATATCAATCATCATCATCATCATCATCATCATCATCATCATCATCATCATCATCATCATCATCATCATCGTCGTCGTCGTCGTCGTCGTCGTCGGGTCTCGTCGTCGTCGTTGTCGTCGTCATTCGTCGTCCTTCGTCGTATCATCATTCCGTCTCCTTCATCATCATCATCATCACATCGTCATCATCATCGTCATCACGTCGCGTCGTCATCATCATCTATCTCATCATCATCACCCACACCACCATCATCATCACCCATCATCATCATTCATCTCATCATCATCATCATCTCATCATCATTCATCATCATCATCATCATCATCATCATCATCACCAATCACTATGCATTTTACTTTCAAACAAATTCTCTGCAGACCTGTATCTTATCTGCGGTGAGTTTTAAAACAGAGCCGTTAAGTGTTTGTGACAATGTTATTCTGCTTATCTGAATATTCTTATGCATATAAAAAAATGGCTGAATTTTACAGCAATGATGCCGTCACGACGACACAGACTGTACTCAAACATTGAACGGGATTTTAGGTGAAAAGCTTTTAGGGGTCTTTTTTCAGAAATATTTAGGCTGTCATAAGCTGTCCCCAGAGTGTGATGGTCTTTCATCAGCTGAGGTAAAATGTGTAGGCCTGTTTACTTGGCAACATAAAAACCGAAATCGATTTCCGCGACAAAATGACAGTCTGCAAAACTGCGAAAGAAGGAGCTGGAAGGGGAGGGATCAGTGCAGTGGCTAGGGGAGGGTTTGGGTAGACTAGAAGGACATTCTGAGAGCAGGTTCAAATGGTCACTGACATGTACGTTTTAAATAAAGGAGTTTTAGTTTAGGGGGCCGATCTTGGGTGGAGTGATCTGCTATTGAGAGCGGAGGACCATTGGAAGTGGAGGAAGCTGGCTACAAAATCTTAAGGGGTGCCACCACGGTCAGTGAGACTACGGGACAGGTGAAGGTGAAGGCCCAGAGTTAACATAGGTGACTCCACCCTCGTTAAGTAGGCAACCATCAGTCTCAGAAGACTATGGAGTTGAGCTCTAGTCTTTAGAGTACAAAGCCTGGGTAAGTAAGTATGGAGGGCAAGCTGTTACCCATGCAGCAGCCACCCACCCCCCACCCCCCCTCTCCAAGATTTTTCCTCTGGAACGAGATTCGAACCCGTGTCAGCATATCAATGGTATATGTCTATTAGTCTCCACTGCCCAGCATTTTCTTTCAACAAGCTGACCTGTCATGTGATCCGGTGGGATATTTTTTTCATCATCAGCAGCAGAGCCACACATCTAGGGTTTTATTTGTATCTGCCACGCTGCATCCAACACCCATTGATCCATGCCACCACACACTTCTCTGCTAAACTGCTATCCACTAATTGCAAGGTAAACAGCTTAGAGTAGCGGTAACCGTACACAACACAAAACAGGGTTTCATTATTGATAAAGCGAGTGGTTATAAGAATGAAAACATACTGATGTCTTTAGAGATACGGTGTGATGTGATATGTGATGACAGAGAAGGATAGGGTATTACTGGCAATATTTTCAAAAACGGGTTTTATGGCATATTTGTTTGTTTTTCGTGTACAAACATGCATGTGCAAGCACAGTGCGAGCGCGCGCGCAGACACGCGCGCGCACACACACAACAACAACAACAACAACAACAAGCTAGGTAAGGTGTGTGCGTTTGCATGCATGCATGCTAAAGCAAATACATTGGTGTACTCAAGAAAGACAGTTTGATAAGCAGACAGCTACACATATAAACAAACATACAGACAGGCAAAATATACAATGAGTGTCAATAAGCATGTGTTGTGTACATGTATGCGTGCGTGCGTGCGTGTTATTGTGTGTATGTGTGTGAGTGTGCGCGCATATGTGTATTTGTGTGTCGCTCCTGTAGTTGGTCTGTGGTATGATCTGGCTTGGTGGTGTTGTGTGTGTGTGTGTTGTGTGATGTGTTGGTGTGTGGTGTGTGTGTGTGTGTGTGTGTGGGGTGGTGTGTGTGTGTGTGGTGTGTGTGTGTGTGTGTGTGTACATGGGTACGCACGCGTGCTCACACACATTTTCAAATAGAATTTTGTAGAAAATGGATCCTCAGATCATAAGATTTGAAGATGCCCTTTCTTGAAATCTATGAATGATCTCTACAACTAGGTAAACTAATCACATGGATCATTTTCCTAAGCTTCCCTGCATTAGCATGCAAGAGGAAAAATATACAAGCAAAAAGAATCCACAAGAAGTAGGTCAAAATTGATATTCATCGATAAATATTAAGAGGTTTTTTTAATTTGCTTGAGAATTCAGTTGACACTGGGAGACACACAAAGAGAGATGTAGAAACGAAGAGACATTAAAGAAGCAGGGAGGGAAGGGGGAGGAAAGGATTGAGAGATGGAGAATGGAGAAAAAGATTTGATTTGATTTATTCTTTTATATCGAGGATAATGGAATAAGCACTCTTGTGCTTTTTTACATCCAGTCCCCGTGTGTATGCAGTTTTATAAATGTCATCTGTTCCCACCGACACACGATGGCCTACTCTTACGAAAAGCGGAACAGGATTTAACGTGTGCGCAAGATGTTCTGCGTGCATTCGCACACGGGGCCTCGGTTTAAAGTCTCACCCGAAGGGCTTTTGGGGAGAGTGGAATCAGCACTGATGTTAACTCCAGGAGAAAAATTTCCTCGACCGGACTCGAACCCGGATCGTCAAATTGCCAGCGCAGTGTTCTGACCACTAGGCCATCCGTCCCCCCGAGAGAGAGAGAGAGAGAAGAGAGAGAGAGAGAGAGAGAGAGAGAGAGAGAGAGAGAGAGAGAGAGAGAGAGAGAGAGAGAGAGAGAGAGAGAGAGAGAGAGAGGAGAGAGAGAGAGAGAGAGTTTCTTCAGTCTAACGTCTTTTCAATGAAATTAATATGATATAAACAAAAACGTATAAATTCATGTGTGCGTAGATGCATATGTGTATGTGTGTGCGCACATGTGTGTGCACGAGAGCGTGCATTTATTCATTTTATTTGTTCTTTTTATCTTTTATTCGACGGTCTCGTATGTTTTTTACAGTCCCCGAGTGTACACAGTTTCGTAATGTTGCCATCCGCTTTTAAGTGTGCGCAAGATGTTCTGCGTGCGTTCCTACACGGGATCTCGATCTATAGTTTCATCCGAAGGACTTGTGCATTATGTGTGTGTGTGTGTGTGTGTGTGTGTGTGTGTGTGTGTGTGTGTGTGTGTGTGTGTGTGTGTGTGTGTGTGTGCGTGCGTGCGTGCGTGCGTGCGTGCACGTGTGCGCAGACGTTCAAATTCCTTTAACGTCTTTTCACAAATTGTGATATTAGACGCACATTTATTTATTTATTTATTTATCTATTTATTTATTTATTTATTTTTTATTTATTCATTTTATTACATCCAGTCCCCGTGTGTATGCAGTTTTGTAAATGTCATCTGTTCCCACCGGCACACGATGGCCTACTCTTACGAATAGCGGAACAGGCTTTAACGTGTGCGCAAGATGTTCTGCGTGCATTCGCACACGGGGCCTCGGTTTAAAGTCTCACCCGAAGGGCTTTTGGGGAGAGTGGAGTCAGCACTGATGTTAACTCCAGGAGAAAAATTTCCTCGACCGGACTCGAACCCGGGTCGTCAATTGCCAGCGCAATGTTCTGACCACTAGGCCATCCGTCCCCCCACACGTGTGTGTATGTGTGTTTGTTGTGTGTGTGTATGCGTGTGTATGAATGTGTATATATGTGTGCATGCGCGTATGCACGCGCACGCGTACCACTTTTCTTTAATATTTTTGGCAGACAGTACTGCGAAACATAGGTGTGTGTGTCTCTCTCCTGTCTCCGGCACACTTTGGCTTTTCTATGACTCTGCAATAATGAGAAAAGTTTCGTCTGCTGGGGTTCCTTGTCACGGGCAGACACTACGTGTGTGTGTGTGTGTGTGTGTGTGGTGTGTGTGTGTGTGTGTGTGTGTGTGTGTGTGTGTGTGTGTGTGTGTGTGTGTGTGTGTGTGTGAGAGGATGAGAGGAGAGAGAGAGAGAGAGAGAGAGAGAGAGAGAGGAGAGAGAGAGAGAGAGAGAGAGAAGAG
>CM060328.1:15392521-15400021 GCA_030674155.1 Stramonita haemastoma
TAGAAAAGAAGCATTGATCTAGAATTACCGAGCTTTGTTGGAAGACAAACGACAGCAGCAGCCGCTAAACGCAGCGAATAAAAGACCCGAATGATCAGTTTGCACAAGGAGAAAGCCCCAACACACACACATAAACAAAGATAGCAGGAGAACAAACATATGGAGAGCAGTCACATTAGACGATTGTTTATGTGCAAACAGGCGCACGCTCGCGCACACACACTTACACAGACGCACACACACTTACTTACATACTCACATACGCACGCACACACAGATAAATACACACACACCACACACACACACACACACACACACACACACACACACACACACACACACACACACACACACACACACTCATATTTGCATCAACACACACTACACGCGTGCTTGCACGCACACAGACAAACAGACACACACACATACACACGCACATACCTACGCACGAACACACGGGCACATGCGTGCGTGCACGTATACAGACAGACAGACATGAATGCACACAGACAAGCAGGCACACACACACAAGTGTTGTGTGTGTGTGTGTGTGTGTGTGTGTGTGTGTGTGTGTGTGTGTGTGTGTGTGTGTGTGTTTGTGTGTGTGTGTGTGTGTGCAAGTAAGTTAATAACTTTGTAAGTAAGTAGATAAGTGTGAAAGTAAGTAAGTATGAAAGGAAGTAAGTAAGAAAGTAAGTAACAGTATACTAGCTAGTTGGCTAACAATTGTAAGTAACTAACCAGCTCAGTATAGTAAACGAAGAAAATAAAAACAAATGAATAGATGATTACATAGTTATTCAGTGCAACCAAAAAGAAATCAAACACCTACCCACCCACCAACCCAACCACACCGACAACCACCAACCAACAACCACCAACCAATCAACCAACCAACCAACCAACCAACCAACACCAACCAACCAACCAAGCAAGGAAACAGCTATGTAAAACACGCAGCAAAGAAACTTGAGCAGTCCAAACAAACAGGTAGAGACAGACCATAGAGGCTGTCATACATTATTGACAGGGCCTCTGCAGTAACACCCGAAAGTGACACCTTGTCAATACAGCTGACTGACATACTTTCTTCATAGGCAGATAAGAAAGCTAGAGGTAACAAATAGAATCAGAGACAAGGACCAAAAAAAACAAAAACCAAGTGGCAAGCCATAACTATACACCTATACACTTCTTATTGTTATTCTTGATCTGGATGAAGCAGGGGGAAAACTGCTTAAGAATGCTCATAGTTTGTGTGTAAACATACTTTCATCACAGGCAGACAAGAAAGCGTGAGACAAAAAAATATAGTAGAATGAGAGACAAGGACCGAAAAAACAAAACTAAGTCGCAAGCCATAACCATACTTATCTTATTATTCTTGTTCTGGCTTGAAACGAAAAAAAAACAACTGCTCAAGAGTATAGTTTATTCTGAATAGTTATATTAGCATAACTATAAAAGAAAGAGGGACTTGCATAATACAGAAAAGACAGGATGTAGACAGGATATTTTTTAAAACAATGTGAAAACTGCGCGAGCGCGCGCTCGCATTCTGAGAAAGAGGTCTTGCAGAATACATCGTAATATAGCCACACTGACAAGTCTTCTTGTTTTTCTTGTTGTTGTTGTTGTTGTTGTTGTTGTTGTTGTTCTTCTTCTCTTCTTCTTCTTCTTCTTCTTCTTTTCTTCTTCTTCTTCTTCTTCTTCTTCTTCTTCTTCTTCTTTCTTCTTCTTCGAACTCCCATACAGCAACTATTGATGCTTATGAAATTAGCGAAAATACGTGATTATCTTCATTCTACCCAAACCCCATGTCAGAGACGTCATTCTTTCCTGCGTTGTTTGCTTTGGGTTCCGGTTTCAAAAATGGCGTCTGGAAGCAAGCTTCTGTCATGTGCTTCAGGCGACAGGATAGCTGAATGGTACTCTCTTTCCCAAAGATTAGATTAAGCAGCATCGAGCGTGATAACAATTGGATTGGTGACCATTTGTGCGCCTTGGCTTCAGCACAGTCCCCCAGTTAACACAGCTGTAAATGGGTACCTGCCCTCGTTAGGGTCAGGGAGGGTAAAGCAGCGTGGAAGAGGAGATGGGCGCCGCCCTCAATATGCTGGCCCCTAGAGAACTGAGGTCTCTGATGCCTCGCTCCCTTACGACCACATAGGTTATGGGACATCTTTTCCTACCTTTACCACCGTCTTTCAATCAGTAAGTTAGCGCATTTCAACTTGAAATGATGTCTAAATACCACCACACACACACACACTCACACACCCACACACCCATATATATATATATATATATATTTATATATATATTATATATATATATATATTATTATATATATATTATATATATATATATATATATTATATATATATTTATAATATAATATATATATATATATATGCGCGCGAGCGCGCGATGAGCGCATTTTTCACATTAAAAAAAAAATCCTGTCTACAATTTTTTAACGTTTCACTTTAATAGTTCATTTTAATTTGGTATTTGTTTGTTGTGCATATTTCAGTATTTGCACTTTTTCTTGCCTGAAGACTGTCTGGAAAAACATCTTGTTATATTGCCACATCATGCTCTAAATCTTCGCACTCTGTGTCTCTCTGTGTCACTCTGTCTGTTTGTCTATCTGTTTGTCTGTCTGTCTGTCTCTCTCTTGTCCTCTGTCTCTCCTCTCTTTCTCTGTTTCATTTTCCTCTTTTTTTTCTCTTCTTCCCTTTTGAATTGTATTGTGGCCAAAGGCCAAAGACCAGTTTAGGTACATGCCAAGGTGTATAATTATGGCAATGTATTACCGAAGACGTGCACGTGAAGTTATATTTCATTTTCGTATTTTTTTTCTCCTTCCCTTTGAATTGTATTGAGGCCAAAGGCCGTAGTACAATAAATCCTTTCAGTATTCAGTGTTCAGTGTTCTCTCTCTCTTTTCTCTCTCTGTGTCTCTCTCTCTGTCTTGTCTGTCTGTCTGTCTGTCTGTCTGTCTGTCTGTCTGTCTGTCTGTCTGTCTGTCTGTCTGTCTGTCTCTCTCTCTCTCTCTCTCTCTCTCTCTCTCTCTCTCTCTCTCTCTCTCTCTCTCTCTCTCTCTCTCTCTCTCTCTCTCTCTCTTAGGGGGAAGTGGGTATTTTCTTGGGGAGGAGGGGGAAAGGGTTGCGAGGGCAGGGAGGACTAAGGAATGTGACTTCTTTCTCTGGGTGTATAATTACATAATGTCACTTTCTGCATGCCGTGTTTTTGTTGTACACCTTGTATGTTGTCCAGAGTGTAGCTTCGGGCGTCTGGTCTTCCTCTCTCCTATGCTAGCATTTCTCTTTCTCCCTTAAGCTCCCCCTAATCCCCTGCCCTTCCATTTCTCTTTCTCCCTTAAACTCCCCCTAATCCCCTGCCCTTCCATTTCTCTTTCTCCCTTAAACTCCCCTAATCCCCTGCCCTTCCATTTCTCTTTCTCCCTTAAACTCCCCCTAATCCCTGCCTTCCATTTTTTTCTCCCTTAAACTCCCCCTAATCCCCTGCCCTTCCATTTCTCTTTCTCCCTTAAACTCCCCCTAATCCCCTGCCCTTCCATTTCTTGCTCTCTCTGCACTATCGTTAATGATATATTCATCCCTACTAATTCATGTTCATTATCACTCTGCTTCCACCTCTTCTCTTCTAGCCATACCAGGAATCTAGGTTTTTATGTCGTTTTACTTGCTATTCGTTTCTTTTCCATTTCTCTGTTTCCCCGAGTCTGCACGTCACTCTCTCTGATTTCAGTCATCTTGCGTCTGTCTCTCTCTGTCTCTCTCTGTTCTCTCTCTGTCTATGTCTATGTCTATGTCTGTCTGTCTGTCTGTCTGTCTCTCCCTCCCTTTCTCTCTCTCTCTCTCTCTCTCTCTCTCTCTGTATTTCTCTCTCTATTTATCTATCATTTTATCTACATATCTATTACCTATCAATTGCCCTTTCTATCTATCTATGTATCATGATCCTTAACTATAGACTACGTGTTGCTTAAGACACAACTGACCAGACATATCTACGCCTATTCTAAGTCTGTCTGTCTGCCTGCATAGACTAAACGATATAATGAATGAAACCACTCAGGGTCAGACTCTCTCTCTCTCTCTCTCTCTCTCTCTCTCTCTCTCTCTCTCTCTCTCTCTCTCTCTCTCTCTCTCTCTCTCTCTCTCTCTCTCTCTCTCTCTCTCTCTCTCTCTCTCTCTCTTTAGCAGCATCCAGTGTCGCTGTGTCTTTGATCCTGGTCCTCCAGTATAGATGATGGTGTAGACTACATCATGCTACTCGCTTCTTTTATTTGTACAAACCTTAAGCTTAGACAAAAAAAGCATCATCAGCTTTTTACGATTGTGTTGCGTTACGTTGCGTTGTCTTGTGTTGTGTGTGTGTGTGTGTGTGGGGGGGGGGGGGGGTAGGGATAGTGTTGTATGTGGGTGTTTGTGATGTGAGGAACAGGTAGGTGTGTGTGTGTGTGTGTGTGTGTGTGTGTGTGTGTGTGTGTGTGTGTGTTAATTATGTGTGTGTGTTGTATGAGGATCTAGGAACAGGTTGTGTGTGTGGTGTGTGTGTGTGTGTGGTTGTGTGTGTGTGTGTGTGTGTGTGTGTGTGTGTGTGTTGTGTGTGTGTGTGTGTGGTGTGCGTGTGTCTATGTGTGTGTGAGTGTGTGTGTGTGTATGTCAAATTAATCAAATCTTTTTTTTCCAGATGGTACATTGTGTGTGTGTGTGTGTGTGTGTGTGTGTGTGTGTGTGTGTGTGTGTGTGTGTGTGTGTGTGTGTGTGTGTGTGTGTGTTGGTGTGTGTGTGACCGATTCTAATTACATCTATTTTTTTCTCACTCCACAAAGGATCAGGGTTTACACGCAGAAGGCCCAAAGATCCCAAAGCTAGCTGAAGGAGAGCCTGACACCCGAGGACTTCTTGACAGCATGCTATCCATTGCGGAGGACGGATTCCAGAGCCCAGTTGTGAAAACCCATGGGTCAGTGATGTCGTGGGTTCCAATATCAGGTGGCGTCTTGTGAATTAAGGTTGGGGATTTTTACGACCTTACAGATCAGCTTTAAGTGCAGACCTTCCAGTGCTTTAAATTCCTTCAAGTGATCTTCATACGCTTTAAAATTCCCACAATTCATGTCAGTGTTCGGTGGGTTAGGAAATGACGACCATACCCAGCATATATCCCCGAAGGCGGAATGAGACTACCTTCATGATGAACAATACAGTTGCTACGCAATAGGTTACATTTGGAGAACCTCTGAACTCAGCTGAGGAACGAAATCATCCATACAGGAGATCATCAGGTTCACTTAGACACTTGGTTGATTGACAGCATGTCTGTAGAAAGTGACATGGATGCTGACTTTTAAAGGGGTGCAGCAAAGTCTGTCCAAGCTAACCTCCAATGAGCACCATGTCACACAGAGCTGGAAGACATCCCTGTACAATGATCGTCCTGGCAAACCAGCAGGCATCAGACCTCGGCCATTGTGGAAGATGCCCAGTGCCAACGAATTCATCATCACACAACAGCAAACCCCTCTGACAATGGTCACCATAGATTTCCACTGCCCCCAGTACCCCAAACCTGTACCTCCAAATTGCTGTTTCACAGCCACCTCCCGAGGAAACTGATGAATGTGTGGGTGATGAGATAATTATGTTTGTGGACCCAGAGGACAGCCATCACAAAGCATGCAGTTATTCACGGTATGGAAAGCTTGGCAGAAACGTTTCCTGTGTTTAGTGTTTTGATCTGTGGGCAACAAAGAGTGTAGATTGAAGTTCGCACTTGGTGTCTTTTCAAGAGAATGTTCCCTCAGTAACTGACAGTGTCACTGACCCCACTTCCCTAAAAAGCCTTCAGGTGAGCCTGTGAACCGAACCCTTATTGAAAATGCACACATGCCGTCCTGCAAAGGCAAAGTCCAAATTAAAATTCAAACTCAAATACTTAACTGTCTCAAACAGAGAAACTCATTCCACTTAAGTTACGAGCAAAAGATGAAACATGTAAGAAAATACTGTGTTCCTTTGACAAATGAACAAGCCAGTGACTGTGGGTGGGATAATGGATGACACATATACATTCACAATGTACCTTACCACCCTGAGAGGAGCGACCCTCTTAAAGCTGCGCGTTCTCATTTATTTTTTCTTATCTATTTATCAAAAAAAAGTTCTGTTTGAGAATAATGGAATAACCACTCATGTACTTTTTAACATTCAGTCCCCGTGTGTATATACTTTTGTCTATTTTGTCATCCGTTCCCACCGGCACACAATGACCTTCTCTTCCATAGAGCGGAACGGGTTTTAACGTGTGCGCTAGGTGTTCTGCGTGCGTTCGCAAACATGACCTCGGTTTATAGTCTCATTCGAAGGACTTTTGGGGGGAGTGGAGACGGCATTAATGTTAACTCTTCTTGAACGAGATTCGAACTGGGGTCAGCAGATCACGTGTACATCACTCTAACCACCAGGCTATCCTGCCCCCCACAACACTGCCTGAGAAGCTCAAGGCCTGGCAAAGCGTGTCTAGAGGAGTTATTTGTTTAAAGGTGGACGTCTGTCCCATCATGTCAGGTGATTTTAAAAAAAGGGCTATTTCCAGATTCTCTGGTATAATTTTTGCTCTATATACTTTTCTTGCCTGTTTACTGTCTATGAGACCTAATGGGAGTCATTCACATTTAAAAAAGAAGGGATTCAGATTTGGGTATTTTGCTTATAGACGTTTTTGCTGTTATGCATGAGACTAATGGGAGTCATACAGTTAAGAGAGGAGAGAGAGAGGAGAGAGAGGGGAGAGAGAGAGAGAGAGAGAGAGGAGAGAGAGAGAGAGAGAGAGAGAGAGAGAGAGAGAGGAAGAGAGAGAGAGAGAGAGAGAGAGAGCTTAAATTTCAATGCTTCCCATTACCCCCCCCCTCCCTCTCTCTCTCTCTCGGGGGCGATAGCTATGTCAACATTGGCTGCATTGAACCGGTTGAGTCCCGTCAGGAATTCTCCTGGAGTTAACACGTGCTGACTCCTCTCCCAAATCTTCGATACTTTAACGGCCGTGTGAAGACGCAGAACATTGGCACACGTTAAATCCTTTACGCTTTTCGTAAGAGTAGCATCGTGTGCGGTGGGAACAGATGACAATATTACAAAACTGCATACACGGGGCCGATGAAAAAAAGCACATGATTGTAGTACCTCGATATAAAGAATAAATAAATAAAAAAAAAAAATCCCTGTCGTCATTACAACTACACTATTATTACGGACTAGAAGTACTTGAGCCAGAATGATGATCAGACATTTGTCACGATCTCCTGTCTGCACTGACCTAACTGTTCTGAATGAGGCCACTCAGGCCAGGACCCTGTGTTTTCTCGTTCAGTCCTATCTGGTTCCACACTCTCTTTGATCTTCCCCGCCTGCTTCTTTGATGTGTTCTCCGTTTAGGGGGTCTACTGTTAACCTGCAACCTACC
>CM060328.1:15405021-15427521 GCA_030674155.1 Stramonita haemastoma
CTTTCAGCTTAAACTTGTAGTTTTATGTATGAACGTTATAGTTTAGTTACATGGTTACATGGTTTGGGGGACGGGATAGCTCAGTGATCAGGGCACTCGCTTTCCCCCAGCCAAGGTTAAGCAGTATCAAGCGTGGTTACCATGTATATGGGTGACCTTCTACGCGCCTTAGCTTCAGTCAGTCCTCATACCCCACTGTGATGGGTACTGCCCCCTTTTCGGGGTAAGCCAAGGTGGAAGAGAGATGGGCGCCGCTCATATATGGGTCCTTCTAGGAACTAGGTCTCTGATGTCTGTCCCTCAAACCACACAGGCTTGAGACACCTTAACCTTTGAACCTTTTAGTGGTCAGTGAATTGAAAAAATTCTAAATATCTTGAGTCTCCCAGGCTGTTCATTTATCTTTTGCATCTCGGAAAGAAAAAATACGAGGTACATCTCATGCTAAAATTTAGAATAAGCAGGGTCAACATCACTGAAACACTGTTACAAGTACGCAGCTTTGTCTTCCGACGAAGTTTCTTGCTATCGCAGAACATCATTTTCGTTGTCTGCTCTTCTGAACAGTTTTGTCTTCTGCTACTGAATGGTCTGATGCTAGTGAATTTTTTGTTGCTTTAAGTTTTCTGCTCTCTCTGTCTTTCTCTGTCTGTTCTGTCTGTCTGTCTGTCTGTCTGTCTGTCTGTCTGTCTGTCTGTCTCTCTCTCTCTCTCTCTCTCTCTCTCTCTCTCTCTCTCTCTCTCTCTCTCTCTCTCTCTCTCTCTCTCTCTCTCTCTCTCTCTCTCTCTCTCTCTCTCTCTCTCCCTCTCTCTCTCTGCTACTAATATTTCTACTTCTTCCCCCCCCCATCTTTCCCCACGTCTGCTTCTGAACTCTCTCTCTCTGTCTCTCTCTGTGTGTCTCTCTCTCTGTCTCTCTCTCTCTCTGTCTTTCTCTCTCTCTGTCTCTCTCTCTGTCTCTCTCTGTCTCTGTCTCTCTCTCTCTTCGACTAAAAGATTTTGCCTTGCCTTGCCTTGCCTTGACTACTCAACTTTCTGCTCTCTCTCTCTCAGCTGCCTGCCTTCACTTTCTGTTTTTTTTTTTTTTTAATTTTCTGCTCTCTCCCTCATCTGCTGGTACTAAACTTTCATCTGATCCTAAACATTCTGCTCTTCCTTCTGCTACTGGAATCTTTGTACTAAAACTGAATGTTCTGCTACTAGCGAACCCTTTTGCTACAAGCCGTGACGTAAATCATATACCGTGTTGTTGTGTTGTTGCACCTTTGACGTTATTCTATCCCGATTCTGTCATCATTCTTCATCGACACTTTCATCACCATAGCTGCCGTCTGACTTGGCAGGTAAGTCATTTTTAGTAAGCCCCATATCGACATCTTGATCATGGAAAGGTATAGGAAAGTCTGTTATGATCCACTCTTTTTTACCACCACTGCCTATTTTTGACTTGCATGAAGGACTGTTTTTCGTATGGCTACTTATTGACTGCTTCATATACTGGCAAAAAACCCCGAAGAAACAAACAGTATAACTGTAGGCGCATCGATCAGTTTAGAAAAAAAAAAGGAACATACTGGGTAAATCTCACTGTAAAACAAAAAGAACAAGGATATGTCAGAGCTTTGGAAACGATTTTTTGTGTGTTTGTGCTAGCGTTAGGTTTCATAAACAGGACAATGACAAGAAGAAAGAAGAGAGAACAGTCATGTAGAGTGTACACGAGCAGTAGTGCTGATGTAGCGGAGCATTGACTGGCTTAAAGCTGAACTGAAAAAACAAAGTAAAGAAAAATAGGAAGTAGGTTTGTGTGTGTGTGGTGTGTGTGTGTGTGTGTGTGTGTGTGTGTGTGTGTGTGTGTGGTGTGGGTGGTGTGTGGGTGGGTGTGTTGCATGTGTGTGTATGTGTTTGTGTGTGTATGTGTGTGTGTGTAAATGTGTGCGTGTGTTTGTGTGTGTGAATATGTTTGTGTGTGAATGTGTGTGTGTTAGTGTGATGTGTGTGTGTGTGTGTGTGTGTGTATGTGTGTGTGAATGTGTGTGAATGTGTTGTGTGTGAATGTGTATGTGTGTGAATGTGTGAATGTGTTATGTAAATGTGTGTGTATGTGAATACGTATATGTGCGTGCGTGCGCACGCGCACACACACGCACACACACACGTATATATATATATATATATATATATATATATATATATATATATATATATATATATATATATATATATATATATATATATAATGTATTGAGTCTTTAATAGTGTTTCCTTATCATTTTGTGACGATCTCTTGCTTTTCAGTACCTGTTAGCATCGACACTATTTTGGGGTGCATTTCTGTTAGGTTTATTCTCCAGTTGAATTCGTTTGTATTCCTCCATAACGAAAAAAAGGGTAAAAGAAATTGAATCTTGAAGCTGGCGTGCGTGCGTGCGTGCGTGCGAGTGTGTGTGTGTGTGCGTGCGTGCGTGCGTGCGTGCGTGCGTGGTGTGTGTGTGTGTGTGTGTGTGTGTGTGTGTGTGTGTGTTCCTGTGCCCGCGTACTTACTCTCATTGACCGAAAAGAGAGATACTTATTTACACTTCCTACCTACCTGTTTCGCACTGTTATAATTTGTCTCAGTACAGCTTTTGTTATTTGAAGTACTTTTCAATGTGGAAGAGAATGTCCACAATGTTAAAGCATCTCTCTACATGTGTGTTTAAAAGCTTAACGATTTTTTCTTCGGAGTCTCATTCCCTGTACAGTAGTACCTCAAACCCAAACGAGGGGACTCACCATTCCATTTACTTTGGTCTGTAGAGCAAAACAGATCGAAACAAACTAAACCTCCGTCTGTCCTGTCTGTCTCTCTGTCTTTCTGCCCTGTCTGGGGTGGATGGCTGTCTGTCTGTCCGTCTGTTTATCTGTCTATCTGTTCACCCGTCTTTCTGTTTGGTTGTCGGTTTGTCTGTCTGTCTGTGCATGTGTATTAAAACCTCCTGCTATGAACCACTTTTCATTATCTTAAAGTTTGTGTATCCACTCAGTATTCAGATCATTTGGTCCCTTAGGCAGATACATAAACACGATATTTATTATTAGATTTTGTCCTAGATTTACTCGTGCTGCACATGAATGTATATCTACGGCCTGGTTTGGCACTGGTGAAGGAAATCTGCAGTAATCCACCACTTGTTGAATGTGTATGGCAGCACTGACTTTAGTCACAGCATCAACTTGCTGATGGACAGGTGGATAGTAATCGCCAGGTAGCCTGGGCAGTTTGTTTCTATTTACTTTGAGTGATTGTAGCATCACAACTTGATAACAATTTTCAGCAAGGTGCTGGATTAAATAGGACAGACTAGTGGAAATAGATCTAGCATTCCACTGCATGATGGAAAACGCGCTTTGTTGTTTGGAAGGCATAATAAAGTACACTGGTATTAACTAACTGATTAAAAACTAAACAAACCCAACCCAGAAAAAGATTTTACCTTCTAAAGAATCGTTTACAGCTTAAGACAAACTACTCATTCAAAGAAAGTTCACACTGGATTAAGAAAGACAGCTACTATGTGAGCAAAACTTGAATACTACTACAATTAGTGCACCGCAAGTAAATGTAGGCCTACATAAGTTACCAGTCCGTGTTTCTAAATACATTAAAATAATAATCATGCTCTTTCTGCCTTCTCCACCATGGGGACTGGATATGATGCAACGTGAAAGGCCACTGGTTAGATCTGTACCCTGGCTGCTGAAGGTAGTCTTCACAGGCAGATCTGTAGGTTGGTGCCTGGCGTGAAGTGTCGTAAAACCAGCGTCTGCGTTTCCTCTTCTGCTTTTCCCAGAACAAGGCATGCACGTGTCGGCCGATGTTTCTGGCGAGGACACGTGATCCCTGGGTGTTGGGGTGCAGGGGGTCTCTGAAATTACTTTTGTGAGTGTTCAGGTTTTCATGGGAGATGAAGGCAACATTTTTTTCTCCAAACAATTCAGAACATGTTATAGCGTTAAACACGTCTCTTTTCCTCTGCAGATCTGCATTCTTGGTAGGAGCAATTTTGCTAATTACAATTGTGGTGTTGGGAATGAGGCTGTAACATTTTTGATATTCCTAACCATGGATAAATTGATATTTCGCAGTCTCTATTTTTAAACCACAACCAGGAGTTTATACAAGCAAAAAGGATGAATTGGTATTTCGAAATCTCTATTTTCTTAAACCACAACCAGGAGCTTATACAAGCAAAAGGGACGAATTGGTATTTTGAAATCTGTTTTCTAAACTATAGTCATCAGCCAATGGAAACGACAGTGATAAAGTCCCGTGGCAATGCTAGGGCCCTATCAGTGTCAACACTACCCCCACTTTCTGGAAACTCTGTTCTAAAATTCCTCTTTTCTATCCCCCCCTTGGTTTCTGCCTTGCTTCTTTTCTCCCCGTTACCTCTTTCTTGTCTGTTTTCTGCCTTATTAGTCCCTTTTCCTGCCTTTTTTTTCCAAAAAGACCTTAAAAGAGAAGTTTTCTCGTGTACCGAAGTTGGATGCGCTGGGCCTGACTTGTCAGGCACTTAACGGCAGTGCAACACTTTTCCGCTCATAGGACAGACAGTAGTTGCTGTCTGAGCGTGTGACAATGAAGAAAAAAACGAACAAAGACAGAAGCATACTTAACAGCAATATCAGCAGTAGGAACAATAACAAAACAATATCAGAAAACAATAAAGAAGAAGAAGAAGAAGAAGAAGAAGAAGAAGAAGAAGAAGAAGAGAAAAAAGAAGAAGAAATTCTGGATGACGCATTTCCAAAGATTGTCACACCCCCAAAAAGCAACAAACAAACAAAACAACAACAAAAAAACAAAAATGAAAAATAGACCAACACAAAAAATGATGATGATGATAACGAAGAAGAAGAGCAAGAACAAAGAAATAAAAACGAAAAAGGTTATCAATAACAACGTCAACAAAAGCAGCATCAGCAGCAGCACTGATAACAACAGCAAAAACAACAAAAGAACAAGATATAGAACAAGAATGATCCCCAGTAAACCATTTTCTCCACAAAATAATAAAAAAAAGGAAAAAGAAAGGTCGCAGGGAAAGAAAGCAATGACTGCAGTACAGTCATCTCTCTCCAGCGGAGAAAGGAGACCCATTGTGTCCGTGATGTCCACTGTAATTGAAAGACTGGGGGACATTTCGTCACGGAGATCAATGGGGGAGAATCCATAGTCCCACATACTGCCAGGCCGCTTACTGATACCTGTAGGGGGGGGGTGGGGGGCAGGGGGGAGAGAGAGAGAGAGAGAGAGAGAGAGAGAGAGAGAGAGGAGAGAGAGAGAGAGAGAGAGAGAGAGAGAGAGAGAGAGAGACAGACAGACAGACAGACAGACAGACAGACAGACAGACAGACAGACCGAGAGAGAGAGAGAATGAAAGAGAGACAGGCAGGCAGACTGACATATGAGAGAATGGGAGACAGGCATACAGACTGATACACAAACATTCAGGCAGCAAACAGACAGACAGACACAAAGAGAGAGAGAGAGAGAGAGAGATGGAGAGAGAGAGAGAGAGAGAGAGAGAGAGAGAGAGAGAGAGAGATTATGAAAGAGAGATAGGCAGGCAGACTGACATACGGGAGACAGACAGACTGATAAACAAACATTCAGGCAGCAAACAGACAGACAGACAGGCACAAAAAGAGAGAAAGACAGACAGACAGACAGAGCCTGAGAGATAGAGAAGAATAGACAGAATGAGAGAGAAAGTGACAGACAGGCCAACAGTTGTCAGATATTCAAGCAGACAAACAGACAGACAAACAAGGAGGCAGAGAAAGATAGATGGAAATAGTTTCAGAGAAAACACACACACACACACACACACACACACACACACACACACACACACACACACACACACACACACACACACACACACAAACAAACACACACAAACGCATGTCCGCGCGCGCATATATATATTATATATATATTATATATATATATATATATATATATATATATATATATATATATATATACAAATTCAACACTCATACACACATACTCAACACACACACATATACACAAACATACACACACTCACAACGCAAATCAAACAACAGTTTGCCAGACGTAAAAGCATTCTTGCAACATTTTTTGACATACGAAAAGCATATGAGCAAGTATGGCATAATCAACTTTTAATCAAGTTACAAACTGTTGGAATTTCGGGTTGTATGTTTAATTTCATCAAGCATTTTCTGGCAGATAGATCTATTCAGACAAGAATAGGAGGGACATATTCAAACGCAAGATCTCTGGAAATGGGTTTACCCCAAGGATCAGTAATTGCTCCTATTTTATTTAATATTTTAATTGCTGATTTACCAAAACAATTGTCGAATAAAATAGTTTTAGTTCAGTATGCTGATGACATTTGCTTATGGATGAAGGTAACATTAAAAAGAAAAACTCCACTCCGAACTCTTAACTATATCAAAAAACTTTACCAGTGTGAACTGAATAAAATCAGCTCATTTATGACAGAAAATGGGCTTAGTTTTGTCGCTTGAAAAAACAAACATGATGCTTTTCAATTCAGGTTATGACCCTGAGAATCTCCCTCTATTTACTATCGATGACATTCAAATACAATACACCCAACACGTTAAATTTCTGGGCATTATTCTAACCACTAAATTGTCCTGGTACAATCATATCAACTATATACTAGATAAAGCAAGAAAGAGTTTAAATTTTCTAAAAATTGTATGTAAACAACACTGGGGGCAAGACACAAGAACTCTTATATCTTTAGCCACCTCTTTAGTGCGCTCAAGACTAACGTATGGACAAGAGGTGTTTTTTAGCGCTCCACAATACTTGCTAAATAAACTGCAAAGCATAGACAGTAAAGCACTTAAGTTATCTCTGGGAGTTCCTTTTCATGCCTGTACTTTAGGCTCTTACAAGGAAGCAGGAGTGCTACCTCTTAATGATTACAGGGAACTTTGTGCTGCAAAGTATGTTTTGAGATGTTATTCATACGAAAATTTTTCACGAAAAGAAGTTAGTTTAAGATCAGACATAGACTTTGCAAAGCGAGCTAGGTCAATTGTATCACTGACATCAATAAAGACTTTTGCTTCGGCTATGTTTAAAGATTCTAAAATTAGTGAAAACAGTCTTGCTGTTACACCTTCTTTTTCAGATACCCCTGAATGGGAAATGAAAAAGCCAGTATTTGACATATGCCATACAAATCTATCAAAAAGCGATTCACCTAACATCCTTGCCAGCGTAGGTGAATTCGCACATTGATAATCATTATTCAGACCACTTAAGAGTATACACAGACGGATCAAAACTTGATAACGGACATGTAGGAGCAGCTTTTGTTATACCAGCCCTTCACGTTGAGGAAAAATACCATATTACTAGTAGGGTTTTCTATCTTTACCGCAGAGCTCTTTGCCATACTAAAGGCCCTGAATTATCTTGTTTCATTACCTCAGAATTATTTAAAAATTGTACTATGTGTTGATTCTAAATCTGTGTTGTATGCCTTAAATTCCCTAAATCAAAATACTCGACTAAAAATGATTACTGAAGTCAGACATGTTCTTCATCTCTTGTCCCTGAAAGGCATTAGAGTTACGTTTTGTTGGGTGCCTTCTCATTGTGGTATTTTTGCTAATGAATGGGTCGATAGAGCTGCGCGAAGAGGAGCATGCAATGTTGAAGGATCACTTTTAGCTAATATACCTTTAGACCTTCGAGAGGGTTATGAACTTTTTAAAACATATATCCTACGATAAGGCAATTAAAAGACTGAAAAATTCGAATAGTTATTACTCTCAAAATTGCCTCAATGCAAAATACACCAAACCCCTTTATGCAAATTCATCTATGTCTGTTTCCAGACAAATCTCAAGCTTAGTCTGTAGATTTCGTCTAAATGCCCTTCGCACAAAATATTGTAAGAACATACTATGCATGTGTGGAAAACAAATTAGTGTTAAACATCTGCTTACTTGTTGTCCTCAAATTAAAGAGTTTATTTCTATTACATTGAAAGATCCGTTCTTTTTAGAATCATCTGAAACGCTTAAAAGCATCCTCAACAATGATATACTTCTTTGCAGAATCTCTGAATGTCTGTTACACAGCTCAGTTGGTATCTTCCTGTGATTGATCGTTTTGTTTTAATGGAAATTCTTTGACCTCTTCTGTATACCTCTTCAATAGCTCTAGTCTCCCCCCCCCCCCTCCACCCCCACCCCCACCTCACCCCAACTTTGGGCACATTATATACATTAGTGTGTGTAAATGTATCCCAAATACAAAATTTGTCTGCATGTTATAGTTCCTATTGTTAGTTAATAGTTAAGTTCTTGTTTACTTTCATTTTTTAGCTTGAAGGGTTAGTGGGTTTTCTGTTGCTGTTTTTGTTCCCTTAAAGTCCAAAACCATAGGCCTACTTACAGTTTTTTTTGTTTTTTTTGTTGTTGTTTTTTTTCCCCCTTGGTTTCTCTTTAATACTTTGTAATATAGACTGTCAAAGCATAATCACACACGCACACGCGCGCGCACACACTCACACACACACATACACTCACACTCACGCACGCATTCACGCACGCACACACAGACACAGACACACGCACGCACACACACACACACACACACACTCACACACTTGCCTGTCTGATATCACTATTTAGTGGAAGGACGTTAAACTGAAAGAACAACATACACACACATACACACATACCTACTTACACACACATACACACACACACACGCACTCACTCACACACACACACACACACACACACACACACACACACACACACCACACACACACACACACATACATACACACACACACACACACACACACACACACACACACACACACACACACACACCACACACACACACACACACACATGCGCACGCAAGCAAGTGTCTTTGACAACTCTATGAGGAAAACAAAGAACAAAACAAAACAACAATATTCTAGTAGCGATTTCGTAATGTATTAAAAATGGTCCTCTCGAACACAAAAGCAAAGATGCTGGCCTACAGCCTATAGCGTCACGTTAGTGTCAAAAGGCTGCCAAGCAAATTCTACAGTAAAAGAAATATAACAGTGATTATAACGAGAGGTTTAATAATCAATCTTGCCAGTATTTTCTGTTTGTCTTGGAATATACGGTTGCAGAGCTAGCTGGCGGGTTGGCTGGGTGGTTTTCTGGTTGGTTGGTTGGCTGGTTGGTTCGTTCGTTTTCTGGTTGGTTGGTTGATTGGTCGACTAACTGGTTGGTTGGTTTTCTGGTTAGTTGGCTTGGCTGGTTTGTTGCTTAATTCGTTTGTTGGCTGATTGGTTGGTTGGCTGGTGGGTTGGCTGGTTGGCTTGCTGGCTGATTGGTTGGTTGGTTGGTTGGCTGACTGGTTGGTTTGTATATATATATATATATATATATATATATATATATATATATATATATATATATATATATATATATATCTATATATACAGTGGTCAGAACATTACGCTCGCAATTTGACGACCCGGGTTCGATTCCCGTTCGAGGGGATTTTTCCTCTCAAGTTAACATCAGTGCTGACTCCACTCCCCCTCAAAAGTCCTTCGGATAAGACTATAAACCGAGGCCCCATGTGCGAACGTACGCAGAACATCTTGCGCACACATTAAAACCCCGTTCCGCCTTTCAAAAGAGCAGGCCATCGTGTGCCGGTAGGAACGGATGACAAAATTAGTTTAAAAAAAAAAACAGCATGCACACAGGTGTTATGTTTAGACACCATCCCTGAGGGGAAAAAATATAATAATAATGGGTAGGCGCTGCACTTGTGGCGTCGCGCTCTCCCCGGGAGAGCAGCCCGAATTTTACGCAGAGTAATCTGCTGTGACATAAAGTGGTATAAAATAAAATAATATAAAATAAAATAACATAAATAGAAAAATAAAATGAAAATAAGATAAAATAGAAAAATAAATGAAAATAAAATATACATACAATCATATATATATATATATATATATATACATATATATATATATATATATATATATTATATATAATATATATATATATATATATTTATATATATATATACTCACGCACAAAACCGTTGGCACAGATGATCTCCTATAGAAACGCTCTCGCGAGGCCATGAAATTGCATCAGACATAGTAAAGGCAGTGTACAAACAGAGAGGTGAATTGAACCACTGGGTCTGGCTCCCATGAAGCAATGTCATTTGTAAATCTATTGCCCTCAAATGAAGCTT
Source organism: Stramonita haemastoma (assembly GCA_030674155.1). Lineage (NCBI taxonomy): Eukaryota > Metazoa > Mollusca > Gastropoda > Neogastropoda > Muricidae > Stramonita > Stramonita haemastoma. The sequence goes on from CM060328.1 coordinate 15,415,336, forward strand.
ATCAAGACAAGTGTGTGTGTGTATGTGTGTGTGTGTGTGTGTGTGTGTGTGTGTGTGTGTGTGTGTGTGTGTGTGTGTGTTTGTTGTTACGTATAAGCACGCGCGCGCGTGCGTGTGTATGTCTTCCTTTTAACGTCTATCCACTAAAAAGAGATTTTAGACAAATAACTGGGGGGGGGGGGGGGGGATGCGCGTGCGTGCGTGCGTGCGTGGTGCGTGGGGTGTGTGTGTGTGTGTGTGTGTGTGTGTGTGTGTGTGTGCGCGTGCGTGTGTGTGTGTGTGTGTGTGGATGTGTGTTTCAGAGTCTCATGGTTTTGTATCTGTGTCTATGTACATGAATTTGCAGCCATGTTATCGATAAGCAAAATAAAGAGAAAACAATGAAAACAGAGAAAGTATGGAGAGAGAAGAGAGAGAGAGAGAGAGAGAGAGAGAGAGGAGAGAGAGAGAGAGAGAGAGAGAGAGAGAGAGAGAGAGAGAGAGAGAGAGAGATTCTTTTATATTGAGGATAATGGAACAAGCAATCGTATGCTTTTTGACAGCCAGTCCCCGTGTGTATGCCGTTTTGTAAATGTCATCTGTTCCCACCAGCACGCGATGGCCTACTCTTACGAAAAGCGGAACAGGATTTAAGTGTGCGCAAGATGTTCTGCGTGCGTTCGCACACGGGGCCTCGGTTTAAAGTCTCATCCGAAGGACTTTTGGGGGTAGTGGGGTCAGCACTGATGTTAACTCCAGAGGAAAAATCCCCTCGACCGGGAATCGAACACGGGTCGTCAAATTGCCAGCGCAATGTTCTGACCACTAGGCTATGTCCCGCCCCAGAGAGAGAGAGGACAGAGAGGAGGAGGAGAGAGAGAGAGAGGGACAGACAGACAGACAAACAGAGACGGACTGTCAGACAGACAGACAGACAGACAGAGATGCGGGAACACGTAAACGGTGATGGTGCAGGCAAAAGAGAGACAGACAGCTAGAGAAAGACGATTACAGAGAGAAAGGAAAGAAGAGACTGACAACAAATAGTTACGTCAAATGAATAACAGCCTGCTGTTGAACAAATGCGCAGACAGAAATATCGACAAATTCTCTCTGTCTCTCTCTGTCTCTCTCTGTCACTCTCTGTCACTCTCTGTCTCTGTCTGTCTGTCTGTCTGTCTGTCTCTCTCTTCTCCGTCTCTGTCTCTCTCTCTGTCTGTCTTGTCTGTCTGTCTGTCTCTCAACTCTCTTCTCTCAATTCTCTCTCTCTCTCTCTCTCTCTCTCTCTATCTCTCTCTTCTCTCTCTTTCTCTCTTACTCTCTCTCTCTCTCTCTCTCTCTCTCTCTCTCTCTCTCTCTCTCTCTCTCTCTCTCTCTCTCTCTCTCTCTCTCTCTCTCTCTCTCTCTCTCAAACACAACACACACATCACACACACACACACACACACACACACACACACACACACACACACACACACACACACCCCACACACTCCCCCACACCACCCCCACTACCACCCCCACCACCACCCACCCACCCACCACCCACCCACACACACCAACCCCCCCCCCCCACCACCCCCCCTCCACCCCCACCCACCCCCCCCACACCCACACACACAGACTTCACTGACCTCTCAATGCACACCGCCACCAGCGTGAGGACCGAAGCGTAGAGCGCGGCCACCAGCACTGACCTGTTGACCTTGCAGGCGGGCAGGCCCAGCAGCCAGCCCCTGTCCAGCATGAACTGCACGATCTCCGGCACGCCCAGCACCATCAGCACCGAGTCCGCCACCGCCAGGTTGAGGATCAGCAGGTTGGTGACGGATTTCCGCATCTTGCGGTCCTTCAGCACGATGTAGACCACCAGCACGTTGCCCGTCAGCCCCACCAGCCCCACCAGGCAGAACAGCGAGGAGAACAGCGCGATGTAGCCCACAGACACCATCCCGCCGCTGCCGCTGCCTCCGCCGCGTTGTTGTTGTGGTTGTTGTTGTTGTTGTTGCTGCTGAGGATGCCCAGGCCGCCAGGTAAGGAGTCCCCGCTGTTCTGGATGTAGCCGGTGTCAGCGTTGTTGCCGTTGGTCAGATCAATGGTGTCGGTGAGGGAGAAGGGGGTGGTGGAGGTGTTGCCCGTAGTAGCGTTGTAGGACAGGTGTGGCGCCAGTGCCACCACCATCACCTCCAACGTCACGGGGAGGGGCTGTCGGGACTGGGCCATGTTTCTGTGTGTGTGTGTGTGTGTCTTGTCACTGCTCTTTCTTCCTCTCTTGCTGCCAGTTTTCGATCTGCTGTCGCCCTGCCACAGCCTAGCTTAGCTCGCTACAGATACAGCTACAGCTACCCGCGTCTGCTCGACGACGGTGGCATTGTCCCGGATTCCTCTGGCTCAAACCTGCAGGTCTTCTTTCTTGAGTGTCATCCGTCCTTCCTTCCTTTCATCCTTCTTCTTTTTCCACACCGCTGTCCTCTGTTACTGCTACTGCTGCTGAAGGCTTCAGCTGTGCCTGAATACCCCTTGTCCCCTCTCTCTCTCTCTCTCTCTCTCTCTCTCTCTCTCTCTCTCTCTCTCTCTCTCTCTCTCTCTCTCTCTCTCTCTCTCTCTCTCTCTCTCTCTCTCTCCTCTCTCTCTCTCCTCTCTCTCTCTCTGTATCACTGCCGCTCAATTGGACACCGACGCAATCATTCCCCTCGGAGATCAATATTGGAAATGGCTGACAGGTCTATGATTCCCATCTGAACATGTCCTCCACCCTTGTAAGATTTCTTTAGATAACCATGCGGGCTGACAGGAGAGACACTTGAGTGCAGAATCCATAGGGTGGGAAGAAATGGCAAGGGGTGGGGTGGGGTGGGGTATGGCACAGGCCTTCACACGTTGTTTGCCGATGTTGTGTGAACCCTCCTTCACAGCCTGATGCTGTCTAGGGGAAAACCTCTCCAGGCCTGGCCGCTAGCAGAGACGTCCAGCGCGTGTAGCCCTCGTGCCGCAATAAAGGCTGTCAAGGGGAGGAGGGCCATGTCTAAACACACCACCAGCATCCCGGCACGAACACCATGATTCCACAATCAGGACCAATCAATGCCCTTCACTACCGGGGCTGTTTTTACTGCAGCACTGGCTGGTTGTCGTATGGTAGAAGAAAGCTGGAGGGAAAATAAAAACACACAACTTTTCTGAGATAATTCTACATCGGATTTGCTTCATTCATCGACGAGACAGGCGCGGGTTGTCGGGTGTAGAAGAGATTGTCTGGAAAATAACTGTCATTGATGACCTGTCTGTGCCGACATGAGCAAAGCGAGCTTCATCGGCGGCTGGTATTTTAGTCTGGAGCAAAGTAGGTCAGGCAGAAGAGATGGGAACTTGAGACAGCGGCAAAGCAGCTGCCTGTCTTTTACCCTCACACCCACTGCGCTGTAACCTGGCTGCAACAGAACCAAAATATTTATCGTTGTGAAGCCATGTACCGACCAAGGATGATATTCTTACTACGTTTACAAGTTTTGTAGTAGGATAAGACAATGTGTGTCAATAGTGAAGGGGGACAGACATATCATACATCAACGTCTTTGCCATACTACTACATTGGTTCATGAAATCCCTGACGATGTTATCAGTGTGTTGAATCCTGCTCCACTTTTCGAAAGAGTAGACCATCGTGTACCGGTGGGAACAGATGACAAAACTGCATACACACAGGGACCGGATGCAAAAAAGCACACTAGAGCTTATTCCATTATCCTTGATATAAACATAAAATAAAAATAATAAACATAATAGCAGTGACAATAATTAAAAAACGAAATAGAATCAAGTAATCAAGATCAAACACAAAACTCAACAACAAAAAAAGATACATTCATAAAATGAAAACCACACTGACATAAACGCAAAAAATGAAAAACAGTAAGTCCAAATGAATACATGAATAAAACAAATAGACAAAGAAACAAACAAACAAAATAGTGCATACAAAACCAAAAACACCCTGAATTAAGACGCAAAATATATTTTTATAAATGAATTGTAAAGAGTACACAAAAAAACCAATAAAACATATAACCCGAGAAACAGCACGCAAACGAAGAGACAAACAAGCGAACAAAACCAGCACTGCTGGCCATACTGCTGTTGTCTCTCTGCATTCTGAAAGGTCCTGGGCCACTCCTCTGCCAAAGATGGGGGAAGAATAACAGCGCAGGCAATGATTATGGCAGTGATTGTATCGTGCAGCACTCTCAAGCATGGCAGATTGCTCAGCGTGAAATTCAGGCTACTCCTCTCCCGGTTCCCAGTCAGAGGGCATTGCCACAAGAGCAGCACCACCCATTTCAAAACATCTTCATGTCTGCTGGTTCATTTGCTTCTCCCAGAGAGTGGCTTTTTATACAGATATTTTGCTGGAGAAATGATGTTTCTCTTTTTGCCGTGTTTTCGTTTTTTTCTTATTGTCGGTGTTGTTGTTTTAAGTAGTTAATGGTGTGATACACGTGGGATCTCAAAGGTCAGGGTGTTGGTCATACCCACGGCGTACAGCAACGGTTCCAATGGCTCGACATACCAAAGGACAGTTAAATATGGTGATGATAGGGTAATGAATGCTGTTGCTGATGATTATAGTGGTGGTAATGGGATTTTTTCCAAGGTATAAGAGAAAATAAGTATGCTGAAGAAGAAGCAGACGAAGAAAAAGACGAAGAGCAAGAACAAGAAGAGCAAGAACAAAATGAACAAGAAGAGAGAGAGAGAGAGAGAGAGAGAGAGAGAGAGGAGAGAGAGAGAGAGAGACAGAGACAGAGACAGAGACAGAGACAGACAGAGACAGACAGATAGAGACAGAGAGAGAGAGGGAATGCGAATATTTATTCAGGAAGGCCACTGGAGAGAGAGACAGACAGACACAGACACATAGACAGACAAAATACAGATAGAGAGACAGAGACAAACAGAAAGAAAGACAGACGGAATCACACACACAGACACACTGACAGCACAACCATGCACCCACTCGCCCAGCCATACAACCAGCAATACGTCCAGAGAGAGACTCGAACAAAGAAAATCGGCACACAGAAAGGCCGATTTCTTTACTCTTCTCAAAGTCACAGGTAACTCGCTTAGCCACCCAAAGGGCTTATCAATGTAAGCCCTAAACGCAAGTTTTACGGCACACATGGCGCATCTTAAGCCTCTGTATCTCTCTGAAGTGTTGCACTAATCATGTCGTTTGTCTTGCTGGCCACTGCAACCACCGTGTATTGTGTAGTTTGCAGAATACACAACCCCCATTAAAAGCTCATTTGTTTGCACCCAGAAGTTAGTATGTTCTCTGTGCACAGGGTCGTTGGTGCAATGGTCTCTGTATACTCGTTTGTTTCCAGGTTTTTTTTGTCTGTGCCCCTGTGTGTGTCTGTTTGTTTGTCTGACTGTCTGTCTGCCATTATCTATGAAGGTCTATCTGGTTTTATTTCCCCCCTCTCTCTCTGTCTCTGTCTCTCTGTCTCTGTCTCTCTGTCTTTGTCTCTTTCTCGCCCCCCCCCCCTCCCTCTGTCTCTGTCTCTCTGTCTCTGTCTCTGTCTCTGTCTCTCTCTCTCTCTCTCCCCTCTCTCTCTCTCTCTCTCTCTCTCTCTTCTCTCCTCTCTCTCTCTCTCTCTCTCTCTCTCTCTCATTGCGCTGGCAATTTGAAGACCCGGGTTCGAGTCCGGTCGAGGAAGAGTACTTCTTCTCTCCCCTCTGCGAGATTTAAACGATTCGGGGTCGTGGGACTCCTTCTCTCCCCTCAAAAAGTGTGACTCCCTCTCCCAAGCCTTCGGATGAGACTTTAAACCGAGGCCCCGTGTGCGAACGCACGCAGAACATCTTGCGCACACGTTAAATCCTGTTCCGCTTTTCGTAAGAGTAGGCCATCGTGTGCCGGTGGAACAGATGACAATATTTACAAAACTGCATGCACACGGGGACCGGATGAAAAAAAGCACATGATTGCTTATTCTGTTATCCTCGATATAAAAGAATAAATAAATAAATAAAGAAGGTATTTTCCTTTGAAGTGTATAATGTTCAAACAAATATGAAATGTAGCTAGCTTGTGTCTTTAGATTATGATTTGTATCAATATGCCTGTCAGTATTGTAATTGCCCTTCACGGATGATTAAAGTGCTTTTGACTTGATTTGACTTGACTTCTCTCTCTCTCTCTCTCTCTCTCTCTCTCTCTCTCTCTCTCTCTCTCTCTCTCTCTCTCTCTCTCTCTCTCTCTCTCTCTCTCTTCTCTCTCTCTCTCTCTATAATATTATATATGATGACATAAGATAGTAGAGAAAAAAGTACAGGTAGCCAATTTAGTACAGCCGCCAAAGATTAAATTCTGACATGAAGAGTGACAACATGTCGGTTTTCATACACATACTATCATAGTGAACAATATTAGCGCGGGAAACAATGAATCTGTGCCCCATGGGAGACATGGTAAACACTGAAGTTTTGCAACATTTCTGGAACTGGGCAATTTGGACACTTAAGGTTTACCGTAGATGTTCAGTACCTGTTGTGCTGCCCCCATCCACCCAGGTTCATCCCTTCTTTCCTTCCCTCTCCCCTACTTCTCTTTCATTCTGTGCTAAAAATTTCCTCTTTTCTATCCCTTTCTTTGTTTCTGCCTTGTTCCTTTCATTCGAGTCACCTCCTTCCGGTCTATTCTCTGCCTCTTTGGGCCATTCTCCTGCCTTTTTTCCCTTGAAACGTAAAAATTAACTAGTCCCTCCCACACCAAATATTTAATATGGATGCACTGGGCCTGACTCGTCAGGTGCTTAAAGGCACCGCAACGCATTTTCGCTCATAGGATAGACAATAGTTGCTGTCTGAGCGTTAGACGAAGAGGAAAATGCCTTGTGGTCAGTGGGGCTATGCACCACATGAAATGAAATAAAATGAAATGAGCGTGCCACCACATAGGCAGAGCGATGAAACTGTTCATCTTATTTTATTTTCATTTATTCAGTTTACCCCTGCCTGTGTAACTGTTTCATGTAAGAGAAGGAGGAGGTTACGGGGGAGGGAGGATGATAGATTAGGAAGGGGTTGAAGGGTGGGGGAAGGGGCTAGTTGAGGGTTATAGAATGAGAGAGGGGAGAGATTGAGGAGAGGGGAACATATTAGGGAGGATAAGGAAAATATATAGCGCATAGGCAAAAGATAATGATATAGAGAGAGAACTCGAACTCGAACTGGAAGGATTTATTAACAAAAAGGCCATTGGCCCATATATAAAGGGGGTTGCCGAAGTGGGATAAAAGACAACAGCAATAACAACAAAATATAGCAACAAAATCAGCAACAAAAATATGACTTACATTGATAAAATAGAGAGAGAGAGAGAGAGAGAGAGAGAGAGAGAGAGAGAGAGAGAGAGAGAGAGAGAGAGAGAGAGAGAGGAGAGAGAGAGAGAGAGAGAGAGAGAGAGAGAGAGAGATGTATTCTTTTATATCGAGGATAACAGAATAAGCAATCATGTGCTATTTTTCGTCCGGTCCCCGTGTGTATGCAGTTTTGTAAATATTGTCATCTGTTTCCACCGGCACACGATGGCCTACTCTTACGAAAAGCGGAACAGGATTTAACGTGTGCGCAAGATGTTCTGCGTGCGTTCGCACACGGGGCCTCGGTTTAAAGTCTCATCCGAAGGACTTTTGGGGAGAGTGGAGTCAGCACTGATGTTAACTCAGAGAGAGAGAGAGAGAGAGAGAGAGAGAGAGAGAGAGAGAGAGAGAGAGAGAGAGAGAGAGAGAGAGAGAGAGAGAGAGAGAGAGAGGAGGTGCACACCGAATATCGACTCTGGCAAGTCAAATTCAACTACTCTGCCTGTCTTTTCAAAACCGTCATAGGCAACAAGAAGTTACGATGGAAAAAAAAATGAAACTGTGGTTTTCACTTTGACATGTCAGTACTTAAAGAATAATTCAACTGATAGAGATCACCCAATATTTTCCTTAGTTATTTTGGTATATTTATGTTTACAAGGCAGGACATTTGTAAGGCTTGGCTTGGCTTAGAATTTGTCTTCTTGTGTATTAAAGATCATCCCTTCCTTCCTTCCTTCCTTCTTTCCTTCCTTCCTTTCTTCCTTTCGTCCTTCCTTCATTCATTTATTCATACCTTCATTTTTTCCTCTCTGTCTCTCTGTCTCTGTCTTATTACACACACACACACACACACACACACAACACACACACACACACACACACACACACACACACACACACACACACACACACACACACACAGAGATCACATTTAGAAAATTTACAAAGATTTACAAAACTGTATACACACGAGGACTGGATGTAAAAAAGCACCTGAGTGTTTATTCCATTATCTTCTATATAAAAGAATGAATAAAATAAATAAATAAATTAACATGAATAAACACATAAACACACACACACACACCACACACACACACCACACACACACACACACACACACACACACACAACACACACTGTTCCACAATGCCAAACGATCAGAAAAAAATATGTATATAAGGAATAAGAATGAAGAAAAGGAGACAATATTTACATTTTGCCCTACCGAATGAACAACCGACGACTAGTCACATAAAAACAAAGTTTAATACAGAGTTCACAGATCTTGGCTTTTCCGTTCATTTACGAAAATCTACGAAAACGTGGTTATTACCGGAAACACAACCAGAAATAAAATGAGATAAAAATAAATAAACATGTGAAAAACAATATTTTTGGATCATTATGGTAGAATAGAACACAATACAACACAATATGAATCGTCTATAATCTACATACTTCTCAGCCTGATTTCAGATATATATATTTTCCGTTTCGGGTTAGCTAAGAGACAGGTACCGTGGCCTGTTGGATAAGACGACGGACTTGTGGTCTGCATGTTCTTGGTGTCATGGGTTCGAATTTCAGTGGGAGTCTTCGTAATAGTTGTCAAAATTATGTACTTAAAAAAAAAATCTTACATGGAGGGTTGGGGGAGGGTTAGAGGAAGTTACCAGCCGCCATGGCGCAGTGGTTAGTGCCTTGAATTTCGGTCTTGGGTTCAAATCCCATAAGAGGGATAGGGATTTTTCGGACTCTGGCTGGCTCCTTCCCAGAGTGAGTGTGCTATGGAGAGACTTGGGACCACACAGTCAAGCTTCTTCCACTTTACGGATGCGAATGTGAGAGTGTTGCTCAAATTACCTGACCAACACTGCAGAGCCCGGTTGACGCCGCGACATATTATGATAGTAAGCGTAGAGTACAGCCCTGTTAAATAGTCTCAAAGCAGATGCACTTCCATAGCAGCATCAATGCACCATTCTCATTGATTATCATGTTAGAATAAAAAAAAATTCTCAAATTCGGTGGCCCCCATTGCTCCGGTCTTATGGGGTGACTCAGATTCGGTTTTCTCATACACATCTGTGCCTGTGGTGAGTTTGTGCCAAAGCCTTTGGGGTTGGAGGTTCGTTGTGCTCGTTTAGGGGGGGAGTAGGGGGTAGGAGGAGGTTAGGGGAGTATGATAGGGGTAGGTATGGGGAATGGCGGAGTATGGTTGGGGTAGGTTAGGGAAGCAGGAGGTTTGGGGGAGAAGGGTGACGGGGGTAGGTTAGGGAGGAGATGGAGAAGTATGATAGGATAGGTGTAGAGAAGAAGGGGTGGGGGGAGCATGGTAGGGGTAGGTGTAGGAAAAGAGTAAGTTTAGAGGGAGGAGTGTGGTGGGCTGTGTAGGGAGGGAGGTGAAAGTTTAAGGGGGCCAGGTGTAGGGAAGAAGGAGGGTTAGGGGGAATATGAAGGGGTAGGGAAGGAGGAGTGTAGGGGGGAATATGATGGGGGTAGTTGTGGGGAAGAAGAAGGGTTAGAGGGAGTATGATGGGGTAGGGAAGGAGGATGTTTATGGGGAGTATGAAGGGGGTATGTGTAGGGATAGAGAAGGTTTCAGGGGAGGAGTATGAAGGGGAAAGAAGGAGGTTTAGGGGAGTATCATGGGGGTAGGTGTACAGAAGAAGGAGGTTTAGGGGGAGTATGAAAGAGTAGGGGAGGAGGTTTAGGGGGGAGTATGGGGGTAGGTGTAGGGAAGGAGGAGGTTTAGGGGAGGTATGATGGGGGTAGGTGTAGGGAAGGAGGAGGTTTAGGGGAGGTATGATGGGGGTAGGTGTAGGGAAGGAGGAGGTTTAGGGGAGGTATGATGGGGGTAGGTGTAGGGAGAAGGGTAGGTGTAAAGCAAGAGTAGGTATTCAGGGAAGAACATGACGGGAATAAGTGTAGGGAGGGAGATGAAAGTTCAAGGTATTGTGGTATGGTGGAGGTAAGTGTAGTGAAGGAGGGGTATGATGGGAGTACGTGCGATGGAAGAAGTTTAGAGGGACACATACGATGGATGTAGGTGTAGGGAAGGAGGAGGCTTAAGGGTATGGTGGGAGTTGGTGTAAGGAGGGAAAAGGTTTAGGCGGGAGTATGATGGAGAAGTTTAAGCAGGAGTATGATGGGGAGAAAGTTTTAGGGTGGGAAATATGATGGGGGGAGAGGTTTAGGTAGGTGTATGATGGAGAGGGGAGAGGTTTAGGCAGAGGTTTAGGCGGGAGTATGATGGGGGGGGGAGAGGTTTAGGGTGGGAAATTTGATGGATATAGGTGTAGGGAGGGGGATAGGTGTAGGGAAGGAGGAGGTTTTGGGGAGAGTATGATGGGGGTGTTGTAGGGAAAGAGTAGGTTTCTGGGGAGGAACATGAAAGGAAAGGCTTTGGGGGGTATGATAGGTGTAGGGGAGAGGAGTATGATGGGTGTAGGTGTAGGGGGAGGAGTATGATGGGGGTAGGTGTAGGGGGAGGAGTATGATGGGGGTAGGTGTAGGGGGAGGAGTATGATGGGGGTAGGTGTAGGGGAGAGGAGTATGATGGGGGTAGGTGTAGGGGGAGGAGTATGATGGGGGTAGGTGTAGGGGGCAGCATGATGGGGAAAGGTGTAGGGAAAGGCTTAGGGGGGGAGTATGATGGGGGTAGGAGTAGCGGGAGGAGTATGATTGGGTATAGGTGTAGGGAGGGAAAAGGTTTAGGGGGAGGAGTATGGTGGGGGTAAGTGTAGGGAAGGAGGAGGAGGTTTAGGTCGAGAGTATGAAGGGGGTTTGGGTGTGGGGGGTTTAGGCTGAAAGCCGACAAGTGGATTGACACCGGTTAGGGGGTGGTTACGCTCGTCATTTGGGTCATAGATCTTTAAGCATCAAATGGAAAGGAAACAGATGACCAGTATGCTGTTTCCCATGCCAGGATTGTACAGGATGCTCAAAAGCATGTGTAAGCCAAAAAACATGCTGTCACCCCTATTTGCAGGTGTTGCCTTATATTCTTGCATTAACCATTAGACTTATTATAACTTTATCATATAAATCATGTTTTGTTTAAAGATTTGGAAATCAAACCTCCACTACAGGATCAAAGTTATTAGGGCAGCAATTAAGAAATGAGCGCGTAAGAATTGTGTCTTTGACCTGACCCGATTGTAGTGTTGGCTCCTAACTGAGCCCTCTTCAGAGGTCCTGCAGTGATGCCAGCCTGGCGGTCTGTGGCGCCCTACAGCAACACTCTTTTGTCATCATTCACAGTGTCCATTGCAACCCAAAGAATAGATAGATAATCTTGTGTCTTACCATTGCTGCCATAAAAAAGAAGAAAATAAAGTGAGAAGGAAAGAAATGCTTAAACGGATTGTAAAACTGCAGACACAGAAGGAAAACAGCAGCTAGTAAATGTTATTGTGTCCTGCCACCGTTGCCATCAAAAGATGAAAATAAATAGAGAAGGAAAAACAGATGCTTAAAATAATTGTTGTAAAGTGCATATACAGAAGAAAAACAACAGATGGTAAAGGTTTGTTTCTTCATTTTATTGCAAAGGATGCGAGGGAGATCATAAAGCCAGTACTTAACCAATGGGCCTGTCTTAGCTGGATACAAATGAACACACACATATTTCCAGATACCGTAAGTGCTGACAACAGGCTGTAGAAGTTGAAGAAAAAATAGCGTTTACTTGGATCTCAGAAGAGATGATCTTCCTCATATAACCAGTTATATAATTGAGAAAATGTCGTGGAGAGAAACATGTGCAGATAACTTGTCACAACCTCATTGTCATAGAAATGATTTTTGTCAAAGACTTTGAAAAAGAAATTCC
>CM060328.1:15435021-15445021 GCA_030674155.1 Stramonita haemastoma
CTCTCTCTCTCTCTCTCTCTCTCTCTCTCTCTCTCTCTCTCTCTCTCTCTTCCTCTCTCTCTCTCTCTCTCTCTCTCTCTCTCTCTCTCTCTCTCTCTCTCTCTCTCTCTCTCTCTCTCTCTCTCTTTCTTTCACTCTCTCTCTCTCTCTCTCTCTCTCTTCTCTCTCTCTCTCTCTCTCTCTCTCTCTCTCTCTCTCTCTCTCTCTCTCTCTCTCTCTCTCTCTCTTATATATATAATATATATATATATATGCACGCGTGTGGGCACGCAAACACAGACACAGATATACATACACACAAACGCGCGCGCGCGCACACGCACACACACACACACAACAAACACACACACACACACAAACGCACGCACACACACACACACACACACACACACACACACACACACACACACACACACACACACACACACACACACACAACTTTAAAAGAAATAGAGACAAAGAGCAATTGAAAAAACTCAAAAGACAAAATCCAAAGTCACTTCACATAAACAATAAACAAATCAAAGCAGTCTGTAAGGTATAACTCAAACACACTTAAAAAAAAAAGCACTAAAAGGCAAGCTGAATACACCCTAACCTGAAAATTCGACGGAGACCCAGAAATATCTGGAAAAAAAAAACCCACTATCCAATAGGCAGAGGCATCCGTTTCCCAGGATGCTTCATTAACGGAACAGGAAGTGTCTGTTCAATGACCGCCTTGCAGGCATCTTCTTCCAAAGGCGTTCTCTTTCTTTTTTCTACCTTTGACCCTATATCCAGCATGACTGAATGGCTTTTGTGTGATGGAAACGTTTGTATTGAGGGCTGCATCTGTGATATAATGTAAGTTAAAATCTGTCAATTGGTTTCTTTTGTATACAAGCTAACATGCAAACGAATTGAAACGATCCAATACAAAAAACAATGAATGATAGCAATGTCTACCCAAATGAAACTGTACATGAAAGCACTACCGTATTTTCAAAGTTAATCGTAATTGTAAAGGTTTGAATAAAAGATAAAGGCGTCCAAAAGCATATGCTGTCGTTGGGGAGCGAAGTGTCTGAGGCCTCAGCTTTTCTAGGTGCCTGCATTTTGTGGGCGGCACCCATCTCCTCTTCCTGTTTTATCCTCCATGATTCTAAAGAGAGCAGGTACCCATTTACAGTCGGCTGAACTAGGGGACTGTACTGAAGCCAAGGTACAAGGAGAGTCAACCATAAGGAGGTATCCACGCTCGATGCTGCTTAACCTTGGCTGGGGGAAAGTGAGTGCTCTGACTACTGAGCTATCACATTCCCTAAATTGAAATGATCCGATTCAAAAAGACAATGGATGATAACCATGTCTTCCGAAACGAAACTGATTATGTAAACACTACAGTTTTTTCAAAGTAACTCATATTTTCAATGGTTAAAAAGAAAAACGTCCCAAAACCTATGCGGTCGTTGGCGAGCATGTTGTGGGCAGCACCCATCTACTCTTCCTCTTTTACCTTTCTTTTACCTTCCCTGTCCTTAAAGAGGGCAGGTACCCATTTGCAGCTTGGCAAACATGGGGACTATACTGAAGCCAAGGCGCCCAGACGATCACCCATACAGGAGGTACCCACGCTCAACTTTGGTTAATCCTAGCTTGGGGAGAAAGAGGGTTATGCATGTGGCCACTGAACTATCCTGTCCCCAACGGATATGTAGATCAACTACCAAATGAAATTGTGTTGCGTTTTGTCAATGATGCAGACTGGTGTTGTTGTTCCTAGTGTTTCTGTGCATAATAGCACATATTCTGTTAGAACAAATCCTTTAAACCAAACATTGAAAATTCGAACTAACATTATGTGTAGTGGTAACATGATAGTGACGTTCTTAAACAAAATATCAAATAATTACTGAAATAATCCGTGAACTATCAAACATAAGATAAGCAAGTGCAGAGAGTTTGAATACATCGGGCACATTTCACACTTATTACACAATGCATGTATATCCCATAATCGATGTAATTCCATAACACACACCACACACACACACACACACACACACACACACACACACACACACACACACACACACACACACACACACACTCTCCACACATACACACACGCGCGCGCGCGGCGCGCGGACTGTCCCTCACTCATAAAATCAATGAAACGCACACACACATACACACACACACACACACACACACACACACACACACACACACACACACACACACACACACAACACACACACACACACACACACCACACACACACACACACACACGCCACACACAACACACGTTAAATCATGTTCCGCTTTTAAGTAAGAGTAGGAATCGTATGCCGGTGGAATAGATAACATTTAAAAAACTGTATACACACGGGGACTGGATGTAAAAAGCACGTAGTTATCCCATTATCCTTGATATAAAAGAATAAAATAAAACACACACACTCGCACGCACGCACGCACACGCACACACCACACGCACACACACACACAACACAACACACACACACACACACACACACACACACACACACCACACACACACACACACACACACACACACACACACACACACACACACACACACACACACCACACACACACACACACACTACACCAAATCTCCAGAAACATCGGAGGAAGTCTGCAAACACACAGAAAAAGAAAACTGCCCCCGAACGGCAGTAAACAGCCATTTCCCAGAATGCATCGTCCTTGGAACAGGAAGCTTCTGTAAAATGACCACCTTGCTGCCATCTTGTTCTTAAGGCTTTCTCTTTCTTTCCCTCTCTCTTTAACCCATATATTATATGGCTGGGGGGTTGCATGATGGAGACGTTTGCGTTGACATTTATTTCTTAATTTTGTAGTGTGTGGACAGTGTAGCCTAGTGGTTAGAACATTGCGTCGTAATCTGACGATCCGGGTTCGAATCCCGTTCAAGGGGATTTTCCTCCCGGAGTTTACATCAGTGCAGACTCCACTCTCCCCAAAAGTCCTTTAGATGAGGCTATAAACTGCAAACCGAGGCCTTGTGTGTAAACGAAAGCAGAACATCTTGCGCACACGTTAAATCATGTTACGCGTTTCGAAAAAAAAGACTATTCTGTGCCGGTAGCGACAGATGACAAAATTCACTAGACAGCTTACATACAGGGACTGGATGTGAAAAAGCGTAAGCCTGCTTATTCCATTATCCTCGATATCAAAGAATAAACAATGAATAGATAAAATAAAAAGCTACTTTGGAAGTTCCAGTATACATTCAATGTTTTGGGGAACTTCTAAAAGGATTGAGCTTTTTATGTAGCCCAAGTTCCCGATATAAAATGGAAAAATGACAATATCCATCAATAATGAATCATGCCTTTGACAAAGTAGAACTGTTAACATAGCCCAGCACCGGATCGGAATGTGATTACCGAATATTAGACATTAATATAAAGTAGATGGGGCATGCACATACGCTTGTGCACATGCACGTGGTACCTAACACATGCACACAGGAATAAATAGATTCATTAAAAAAACATACACACACATGCAAACACATGTACATAGACACTCCACCATACACATTCGCTCAATTAGAACACACACACGTGTGCACACATGTACATAGACATTCCACCATAAACTTTCGCTCAATTAGAACATGCACACACACACACACACACAACACACACACACACACACACACACACACACACCACACACACACACACACACACCACACACACACACACACACACACACACACACACACACACACACCACCCCACACACACACACACACACACACACACACAACACACAACACAACCAGCACTAACACTACTACTAACAAAACACAAGCCACCCAAACAAAGAAATGTTCTCTTCACCCCCAACACCACCATCCCCACACCAATCCCTCCCCCAACAGAAAATGCATGAAAGCAAAATTCAAAAGAACAAGAACAAGCCCAAGAAACTCAAGCAAAAAAAAAACCAACACCGAAAAACACCCCACTCTACAGCATTCCAGAAAGAAGCACTTGCCACAAAACGGATCAAGACAGTGTCTTTTCAATTGGCCATCTTGCGGACATTTCCTCAGTGTTTTCCCTCCTTCTCTCCCTTTTAGCCATTTTCTGGGCCTGCAGTTTTGGCCTTAATGGAGGCTGTTGGCATTGATGGTATATAGGGTCAGCGGCATGACAGTTCTTTCTTCTTTCCTTTTCATTCTTTTATTTCGAGGATAATGGAATAAGCGTCCATGTGCTTTTTAACATCCAGACCCTGTGTGTATGCAGTATTGATAATTTTGTCATCCCTTCCCATCGACATAAAATGGCCTACTCTTCCGAAAAGCGGAATGGATTTTAACGTGTGCGCTAGATGCATCGATGTTCTGCGTGCGTTCGCATACTGCACCTCGGTGTACAGTCTCTTTCGAAGGACTTTTGGGAGGAGTGGAGTCAGCACTGATGTTAACTCCAGAGAAAAAGTTCCTCTTGAATGAGATTCGAATCCAGGTGAGCAGATCACGAGAGCATTACTCTAATCACCAGGCTATTCCATCCCCAGTATTTCAGTTCATGTCTTGCAGAGGACACCAAGCATATCTAAAAACAATTCAAGTTGATAATATACGAGTGAAACGTGACTGTGGTAAATCGTTGATATGAATAAGGAAACAATGGGTGTGCGAGCAATTTCAATGTTTGCATAGTCACTTGCGTACATATTTCACTTTTGTTCCTTTGCTAGAGCTCCCAGGTAACACCAATGGTGAGATTTTGCGTATGCTACTGTTAGCCAATCATAAAGGTAGCTGCATTCTGACGATGTAATATCTAAGCACAACACTAGCGAATATGCAGTGTTTTATTTTGGTTTTACTGTTGTCAGCCGTTTCTTCTGGCACATAATGTCCGACTTACTCTTCCGAAATGATAAACTGGTTTTAATGTGTGTGTGTGTGTGTGTGTGTGTGTGTGTGTGTGTGTGTGTGTGTGTGTGTGTGTGTGTGTGCGTGGTGTGTGTGTGTGTGTGTGTGTGTGTGTGTGTGTGTGTGTGTGTGTGTGTGTGTGAAACGTTGTAAATGCGTAAGTACGCGGAATGATTATCAGTTTAAGGTCTCATCCGATGGACTTTCGAGGGACCTGGACTAAGTGCTGAGGTTAGCTTCCGGGGAAAATAGTAGGTAAAGGTAAAGGTGTCCCAAAACCTATGTGGTCGTAGGTGATAAGGCGTCAGAGACCTCAGCTTCTCTAGGGGCCAGTATATCAAGGCCTGCGCCCGTATCCTCTCCTTTGCTGCTTTACCTTCCATGACCCTAAAGAGGGAAGGTACCCATTTATAGCTGGGTGAACTGGGGGACTGTAGTGAAGCCAGGGCATGCAAACGGTCACCCATCCACTTGGTAACCACGCTCGAAAAATAGATGAACCGATAAATTGATAAGCTTTCAACTCGGTCCAGGAATACGGAAACATCCATAGCGTATTGTTTTGCATTGCTCTATTCATCACATTCAGGGATGGCACATTACCTACATAAAAATCTGGACAGCCTTTGAGAGAGCGGGTCACTATCAGTACGCATGCACTCTCACCCTTTTTCACCTATGTATTCGGTTCTAGGATTATGAGAATGACATTTTTTCGATATAAAAAAAAGTCAGAGACAATTCTCTTGTTGCCATGGGTTCTGTCGCTGTTGTTGTTGTCTTCAATGTTAACGTCTGTTAATGTCTATTCACCCTGAGTGATATGAGACGAGGACAGTGGAAAGTATAGAAGAAGGGAGTGGAAGGAGTTGGAGGAGAAAAGACTGAAGAGATAACATGTATGTTCGTGTTTATATGCATGAAATGGTAATAATACTATTTAAAAAAAAGAAAGAAAAAAGAAAAAAAAGTAAAATGATGTATGTTGCACGCGGGATTTCCGTTTATCATCTTTGTAGAAATACTAGCAACAGACAACCGATCATAGGGGGCGAGGTGCGGGTTTCAAACAGGTGATGAACACACAATCCTCCATCTTGTTGTCGGCTGAGTTTCCGCTATGCCAACCGATCCGTCTTTCTGATGGATGGTCCTGCTTTTTTCCGGTCCTTGCTACACGTTTTTTTTATGACTGACTATCTCCAGAAACTTTTGCAGTACATTACACAACCTTTGTCTGTACAGGTTTGGGGAGACTTTGTTTTTTTTTTGGGGGGGGGAGTTTTCTGATCCGCGCTCTCGTCTTTTGACATTTGGGATCAAACTGAATATCGATTGCTTCTCCTTCTTCATGCAGTTAACTCTGCCTCCATACTATCAGACGGTCCATTTCTCCGCTGCAAGTGCTTGCTTCTCTTAGTCTCTCTTTTCCATTCTTTTTTCTTCTGTTGTCTGTCTTTGTCTGTCTCTCTGTCTGTTTGTCTGTCTTCTTTCTTTTAATTCTTTTTTCTTTTATGTCGAGGGTAATGGAGTAAGCACGCATGTGCTTATCTTTTTACATCCAGTCCCCGTGTCTCTGTTTATTTGCCAGTCTGTCTGGGGTGTTTTCTTCTGTCTTGCTGGCTGATTTATTGGCAGTGGAGCACTTCTGCGACTCTCAAATGTTGTTGTTTTTTTTGTCGTTTTTAAAAATAATATTTTGGGGGGAGGGTGGTCTTTTTGGCTTTGTGTAGCCAAATCTTCTTCTTTGATTCAGTCTCTATCTCTCTCATTCTCTCTGTCTGTCTCTCGAAGTCTCTCTGTCTTTTATTTTATGTCTCTCTGTCTATGTCTGTTTCTCTCTTTTTTCTTTCTGACTCACTGGACACTTTTTGTATGTCGCTTTTTCTAACTGTCTGTATAATTATATCTCTTCATCTTTGTCGCTGTCTCTGTCTTTGTCTGTCTCGTAACATCTTCCAGTCACTCTGTCCCTTACTATCGGTCTGTCCCTCTATATATGTCTCTCTGTGTCTGTCTATCTCTGTCTGTATGGTATGTCTCTGGGTCTCTCTGTCTCTCTATCTCTGTTTCTCCCTGTCTCTGTCTCTCTCTCAATCTGTCTGTTCTGCCTGTCTCTGTCTCTGTCTCTGTCTCTGTCTCTGTTTCTCTCTCTCTCTCTCTCTCTCTTCTCTCTCTCTCTCTCTCTCTCTCTCTCTCTCTCTCTCTCTCTCTCTCTCTCTCTCTCTCTCTCTCTCAAACCCTGATTGACCATGTTTATGCTACGTCATTAAACAATATATTAGAGGTTTGTTCTCCAACCTATGGGTGTAGTGATCATTTCCCTGTTTGCTTTACCTGGTCCAGAAAGGGAGTTAAAATTCCAAAGAACAGCCATAAGTGGCTAAAATACAGAAATCTTAGGCATTTTGACATAAACAGTTTCCTTTGGGATTTAAATAATTCTCATTTTCCATTAGTTTACCAGTTTACTGATCCTGATAATGCATTTGAAATTTGGTATCATAACTTTTTGAATATTTATGACAAACATGCACCTTTAAAAACAAAACGAGTTAAAACTGACCCTAAGCCACCATGGTTGACCAAACATGTTGAAGATGCAATAAAATTACGAGATTCTTTACTGATCAATGGAACAAGGGATGAATTTAAGAAACAAAGAAATCTTGTCACATACTTAAAACGACAGGCTAAAAAGGAGTATTTTCAAAAGCTTGTTTCTGACAAAACTAATAATAAATCTATGTGGAATGCCATAAACCGCTTAACTAAAAAGGATTTCAGACCTAAATCTTCACTTCCTTTAGATTTACTGCCAGATAAACTCAATGAACATTTTTGTAATATAGCTCAATCAACTATCAAAACTAACACCTCTCACTTAAATAATTTTGAAGTATTAGATGAGTTCTGTGCTTCTAAAAACATCTCATCAAAACTTAATATTCCGTTCATGTCTGTGAATGAAGTTTATAATGCTCTGACCCATTTAAAACAAACAGGCACATGTGGGCTAGATGGTATCAATGGTAAGATTTTAAAACTAGCAGCTCCAGCTATCTCAGAAACATTGACCTATGTATTCAATCTGTTTATAGCAAAAAAATGTTTTCCAAAAGCTTTCAAAGTTGCCAAAGTTTTACCTCTCTACAAAGCTGGTGATCGTACTAATCCTGCAAACTATCGACCTATTTCTATATTATCTAACTTATCTAAACCTTTAGAAAATCACATTAGGCAGCACATTCTTAACCACTTCAATAAGCATGACCTATTTCATCCCAATCAATCTGGATTTCGAAAAAAACATTCGTGTCACACTGCTCTAACGAACTTAGTTGACAAATGGCTAACCAACATGAATAACAATTTAATTACTGGTGTCCTGTTTGTTGATTTTTCAAAAGCATTTGATTTGATTGATCACAAGCTTCTTCTGAGAAAACTGAAACTGTATGGCCTTTCAGATGATACAATAGAACTCATGTCATCATTTTTAGACAACCGTAAACAACTTGTGTTAATTGAGGAATCCAAATCTTCTATTTTGCCCATTTTGTTTGGTGTTCCTCAAGGTTCCATCCTGGGACCCATACTCTTCTCAGTATATATTAACGATTTACCCCTCTGTTTAAAGGCTAATTGTGAAATGTTTGCAGATGACACAACATTACATACAAGCCACTCTAAATTGGATGATGTAATTACTACCTTACAGACTAATATAGTACAACTGATGAAATGGTCTGATTCAAATCATATGAGCATCCACCCTCATAAGAGTAAACATATGATTATAACTACCAGACAAAAACGGCAGAACCTTTCTAAAATACGTAGTTCATTAGACATCAGTGGTAATGTAGTTCAAGAAGTTGATTTTCATAAAGTTCTAGGATTAGTAATTGATAACAATCTGTCATGGTCTGAACATGTAAGAATGGTGTGTAAAATCATATCAAAAAAGATTTATCAGCTGATGAAGATAAAACATTTCCTAAATTCTCACTCTCGTAAACTGTTTTATCATGCTTTTATTGAGCCACACATAAATTATGTATCAACAGTTTGGGATTCAGCGAGTGAAAACACTTTAAAACCATTGGCAAGTATGTACAGGCGTGCTCTTAAAGTACTTCTACTAAAATCATCATCATTGTCATGTAATGATTACATCTCGCTTGATATTCTCCCTCTGAAATGGAAGTTAAGATACAATAAGGCAGTTTTTATGTTCAAAATTATGTCTGGCTGTGCTCCACCTTCATTGATAAACAAGTTTAAGATAAACGAGTGTCGCTATTTTCACAAAATAATGTTACCACTGCCCAGAATTGATCTGTTCAAATCTAGCCTTGCTTACTCTGGTGGTTTATTATGGAATGATGTTTCATCTTCAGTTAAGGTCAATACCAGTCTATATACATTTAAACATAATTATCATTTAATTTTAATGAATGAATATACAGGAATATTCACATAATATCTTCTCTTGTCTGGCATTGCATCCACAACCTATCTTAGCTGCCTGCCTACCTGTCTGCCTCCCCCACCTCCACTCCCCTGCTTTTCTCTCTCCCTCTATTTTTCTTTCATCCTTTTCTATTTATAATAATAATAATAATAATAATAATAATAATAATAATAATAATAATAATAATAATAATAATAATAATAATTATTATTATTATTATTATTATTATTATTATTATTATTATTATCATTATTATTATTTAAATTATTCCTTCTCTTTCCCCATACCCGATACAAATTATCCTTCAATTTTTCTGTCTGAATTTTTTTTTCTATGTGCTCTTTTCCTTAATTTTTCTTTTCTTTTTTTATTTTTATTTATTTATTTTTTTAAATTTTTTGTTATCTTTTTTTTTATTATTATTTTTTATTTATTTATTTATTATTATTTTTTTTTAAATCTCCATTTTTGACATAAATTTCTATAATGTTACAACGATTGTTTATTTATTTTTCTGGGGGGGGGGTGTTGTGTTTACTTAAATTTGCTGTTAATTTGTTTTCATTGTTATCATTTTCTTTGATTGAG
>CM060328.1:15455021-15462521 GCA_030674155.1 Stramonita haemastoma
ATAGATAGATAGATAGATAGATAGATAGATAGATAGAGAAGAGAGAGATAGATAGCTAGATAGATAGACAGACAGACAGACAGACAGGCAGACAGGCAGGCAAACAGACAGACAGACAGGACAGACAGACAGACAGACAGACAGACAGACAGACAGACACAGAGAGAGAGAGAGAGAGAGAGAGGAGAGAGAGAGAGAGAGAGAGAGAGAGAGAGAGAGAGAGAGAGAGAGGAGAGAGAGAGAGAGAGAGAGAGAGAGAGAGAGAGAGAGACGGACGGACGGACGGACGGACGGACACACACACGGACGGACGGACGGACGGACAGACAGACAGACAGACAGACAGACAGACAGACAGAGAGATAGATAAATGGATGGATGGATGGATGGATAGATAGATAGATAGATAGATAGATAGATAGATAGATAGATAGATAGATAATAGATAGATAGATAGATAAATAAATAGATAGATAGATAGATAGATAGATAGATAGATAGATAGATAGATAGATAGATAGATAGATAGATATAGATAGATCGATCGATCGATTGATCGATAGACTGATAGACCGATAGATAGATTGATCGATAGACAAAGAGATAGATCAGGAAGCAAACAGAAGAAAACAACAACAACAACAGAGTATCTCTCCCACCAAACTATCAGAAAGAGACTATCTCTCCCACACAACTATCAGAAAGGGCAGACGTTAAAGGCAGATTATCTGACCTTAAGACATTCACTGAGGTTTGATACTAGCCAGCTACACAGCGGCCTGACTACACTGTGCCAGCCAGTTCTCAACTATCAGCCATACAGCGGCCTGACTACACTGTGCCAGCCAGTTCTCAACTATCAGCTATACAGCGGCCTGACTGCACTGTGCCAGCCAGTTCTCAACTATCAGCTATACAGCGGCCTGACTACACTGTGCCAGCCAGTTCTCAACTATCAGCTATACAGCGGCCTGACTGCACTGTGCCAGCCAGTTCTCAACTATCGATTCCTGGCTTTGATGTTCTCTTGGTTTGGGTCGCCGTTTTCATGACCAGTTTGGTTTGGAAAATAAGCAGATAATTGGATTAACATTTGGTATTTGTCCATCTTGAGCTACAAAAAGCATAACGTTTTCACCTTCGCCTATCTCGTAGTCTTTGTAGACCGTTGGGCCATTATTGAAAATTCTTGCAACATCTAAGGAGATGCATGGGGTATTGACAGACGCTACAAAGTTCATAACACAGTTAATAGCCCGTGGGCAGAATTGAGCTGTGCAAACAATTGAAAGGATCAAAGACGTCATTGTATGAAAAAGCATTAACATATGACCAGAAAGAGAAAGGGAAGAGGGAGAGAGTGGGAGTGAGAGAGAGAGAGAGAGAGAGAGAGAGAGAGAGAGAGAGAGAGAGAGAGAGAGAGAGAGAAGAGAGATGATGAGATAGAGATAGAGAGAGAGAGAGAGAGAGAGAGAGAGAGAGAGAGAAGAGAGAGAGAGAGAGAGAGAGAGAGAGAGAGAAGAGAGAGAGAGAGAGAGAGACAGAGACAGAGACAGAGACAGAGACAGAGAGACAGAGACAGAGAGAGAGAGAGAGACAGACAGAGAGATTGAGAGGTAGACACAGACAGACAGAGACAAAGAAACACGCAGATGGACAGACACACACAGGCAAATCTTACAACCTATCAATGTGAGTAGGATAAACTGTAACGCAAAATTCATTTATGAATAGAATGATGCAAAACTTAGTAGCAAAAAAAAAAAAATTCGTGATCGCAACGATATGCTGAAACCTACATATACAAACATTTTCTCTGACCTATTCATGAGATGATTCAAGTGTTTTTGATTGACTTGACTTGACTTATTCAAACATACCAATGGAACCAGCATGATCTCCAGCCTACAAGGACAACTCAAACACCGTACAAAGGTAAAAAGTAAAGGTGTCCCATAAACTATGTGGTCGTAGGGGAGCGAGCTGTCAGAGATCTCAGCTTCTCTAGGTACCAGCATATTGAGGGCGGTGCCCATCTCTCTCTCGCTGCTTTACCTTTCCTGACCCTAAAGAAAGCATGGACCTATTTACAGCTGGGTGAATTGGGGGACTGTACTTAAGCCAAGGCGCACAAACTGTCATCCATCCACTTGGTAATCACGCTCGATGCTGCTGACTTTGGGGAATGCGAGTGGTCTGACCTCTCCTCTCTGATCACTGAGCGATCCTATCCCCTACCTGATATAAAAAATAAACCCTTCGCCTTCAACTGTCCCGTAGTACCGTGGACCGTGGAAGCACCACTGAGGATTTTGCAACCATCTTCCTCCACTCCCCACGATCCTCCTCCTCAGTAGCAGATCGCTCCACCCAAGGCCTGCACACTCTCTGATGTTGTCTTCCCATCGTTTCCTCTGTCTGCCTCTGTCTCTCTCTACTCAAGTATTTCAGCCACCGAAACACTGCTGAAAGGCCGAGCAGAGAACTCATCTATGAACCAGAGAAAATAACGGATACCAGAAACCAAAACTGTTTGATTACTATGACTTTTATTTTTCTCCTTTGGCAAACGCCAAAAAGACAGCAACTATTATTATCTGTCACGTGAGCCAAAATGCGTTGTGCTGCGATTAAGTGCCTTACATGTCAAGTCCAGCACATCCGACTTCTGCGTGGGAACGAATAGTTATAGTTTAGGTCTTTGTTGTAAAAAGGGCACAAAAATAGACCCAGAAAGGCAGAAAATTGACAAAGAGATGACAAGAAGAAAAAGATCAATGCATAATCATCAAGGATAGAAAATAGGGAATTCCTAGGACAGAATATCCAGAAGTTGGGGATGCTGTCTATACTGACGGGGGGACGGCATAGCCTGGTGGTTAGATGATGTGCTCGTGATTTGCTGACCCGGGTTCGAATCTCGTCCACGATGATTTTTCCTCTGGAAAAATCCGACTCTACACCCTCCCAAAATCCTTCAGATGAGACTATAAACCGAGGTCCTGTGTGCAAATGCACGCAGAACATTTTGCGCACACATTAAAACCCGTTCCGCAAGAGTAGGCCATTGTGTGCCAGTTGGAACGGAGGACAAAATTGACAAAACTTCATACCTACGGGGGTTGGGTGTAAAAAAGCAGGTGAATGCCTATTCCATTACTCTCGAAATGAAAGAAAGAAAGAAAGGTACCCGGCATGCTTAACTGGGACTTGAACTTTAATGACACGTTGAATCAAGTACATCCTGTGAGTACATAATCAATATATCCTGAGTACATCATTATCAATGCACCTTAATTTTAGCAGCGGTGATGCCAGACGACTAGGGAAATTCCTTTTCCTGTTCTTTGATTTCTCTGCTCCTACTTCTCTCTTTTACGATCTGCTTTTTTCAATGGTGATGATTCTGAAGAGCTTCATAGAAAAGTGAGGAGAGGGCGCAAGTTTCTGTCTTTCAGTGATATGAAAAGTATGTATGTATGTATGTATGTATGTATGTATGTATGTATGTATGTATGTATGTATGTATGTATGTATGTATGTTGTGTGTGTGTGTGTGTGTGTGTGTGTGTGTGTGTGTGTGTGTGTGTGTGTGTGTGTGTGTGTATGTATGTATGTATGTATGTATGTATGTATGTATGTATGTATGTATGTGTGTATGATTGTGTGTGTGTGTGTGTGTGTGTGCGTGCGTGCGTGCGTGCGTGTATGTATGTATGTATGTATGTATGTATGTATGTATGTATGTATGTATGTATGTATGTATGTATGTATGTATGTATGTATGTAAATATATATGTATGTATATATAGTCAAAGTCAAAGTCAAATTTTTATTTACAGATGGTACATTGAGTAAGCAAAAAAAAAACACTTGCTTTTTTATCAAGCCATCTACTAAAGAAAATTATGTTAGAAAATGAAAAAGAAAAACAATAATGACATCAACAACTATTACAGCAAAAAAGAGAACTGAAATGATGATAATCTCAAAAAACTAGCACACTAACCAACTACACACACCTTAACCAAAATTTTAGCATATCAATATGTAAACATTGCAATATTCAAAATACATACATACAAATAAACATTTGTTATCGACCAATCACTCACCCATGCCTGCTATTACATTTTAGATACCAATGTGAAACATACACACATACACAAATTCACACACACACACACACACACACACACACACACACACACACACACACACACACACACACACACACACACACACACACACACACACACACACACATACACACACACGCACAAACACGCGCGCGCGCACGCGCACGCACACACACACACACACACGCACACTGCACAAATAACATAAACAAACACCATATATACATGCAAACATATACACATGCGCGCGTAAGTGCACCGGTGCATTATTCTGTGTGATGTCATATAATCATTACAACAAACTTGCATTGAAAATCATAACAGTAAAAAAATCTGAGTGATTAGCACAAAAATACCCAGTGGTGAAAAAGTAAAATTTACAAGTTATTTTCAACACTGTTATTCATGAATATATATTTTCAAGTGTCTTTTATATTGGGTTTTGCTTGTAGTACTTTTTAGATCATTTGGGAGATTATTCCATAAATGACCACCCGAATACAAAAAAACTTGACTTGTAGAGATCATTTCTGGGTCTTGAAAACGTTAGCAAATAAGTATGCCTGTGCTGATTTATTTTGAAGGATTGTTTAATCTTATATATTATATGTGTGTGCGTATGCTTGTGTGTGCGTGTGTTTATTATTTTATTTTTTCATTTATTACTATTTCATATCGAGGATAATAGAATAAGCAGTCATGTGATTTTATTCATCCAGTCTCCGTGTGTATACAGTTGTGCAAATATTGTTATCTGTTCCCACCGGCACTCAATGGCCTACTCCTACGAACAGCAGAAAAGGATTTAACGTGTGCGCAAGATGTTCTGCGTGCGTTCACACACGGGGCCTCGGTTTACAGTCTGTGTTTACAGAGTGTGTGTATGGCTACAGGCTTATAGATTTATGTAAGTCATGTTCATTGTGTATTCTAAATGGTCGATGTGGGAAGGATACTGGTGTTGGTCTTTGTACACGTAATGGTTGCATACAGTTGATTATTTTATTAGTTCACATTGTATTTTATCTCAAATTTCAGATTTTGCTGTTCAGCCCTTTGATGCAGTGTTGTCAGATGTTCATTGCCCTTTGTTAATGATATTGAAAGTTGATGATGTTAATTGTGGTTTTACTGCGAAGATACCTAAATATCAAAATGATAATCCCGTCTGTAAAGAGTACACTCTTATAAAAGAATGGGATAACGATAAGTCTGAACAGTTTAAAGAAAACGTGTGGGCTAATATTGTATCACAGTTGAATGGCTCGCCACTAGTTGATGACCTTGACGTCATTAATAAATACGTAAAGGACACGCTACTTTGTTCTGCCAAGGAAATGTTTGTAATGTTAACTCACAATTCTTTTCCGTCAAATAAGAAAAGGCAACATCAGTCATGGTTTAATGAAGCATGCAACAAGAAACGTGCAGAGTACTTTAGATCTAAACACAAACTTAAAACAAATGACTCAGCGATCAATCGTCTAGAGTTCATGATTAAAAGCAAAGCATATAAATACACACTACGAAGAGCAAAAGAGTTTCATGCAAGAAATGGCACGTTGAGTTACGTAGATTAAAACATTACGAATCTAAAAAAAAATTGGAAAAAGATCAAAAGAAGAAAGAAAGTAGCTACTCCAGTTTGCATGAAAGACTTTTTTGATCACTTTAGTTCTCTTAGTGCTGGGTCAGAAATGCCGGAAGAAATAAACTGTACTGTGCCTATTAATGCGCAGTTAGATTATGATTTATCTGCATTGAATGCTTCTATTTCTGAAGAAGAAGTTATCAAGGCCGTTAATCATCTTAAGACAGGCAAAGCAGCAGGAATAGATATGATACGTAATGAATATATCATCAATAGTATTCCAATGTTAACTTCAGTCTATTGTGCTTTATTTAATAAAGTTCTGGATGAAAGTGCTGTGCCAGAAGAATGGGCAGTGGGTTTGATAACACCATTGTATAAAGGAAAGGGAGACCAGTCTGATTGTAACAATTATAGGGGAATAACATTACTAAGTTGTCTGGGGAAATTATTTACCAGTATTATTAATAACAGGTTAAACAGTTTTATAGAAACAAATAAATTATTGTTAGAAAATCAAGCAGGCATTACACAAGGCCATTCGACTTTAGATCACGCTTTTGTATTGAAAACATTAGTTGATATTTATCGCAAAAAGAAAAGAAAACTTTTTTGTGCCTTTATTGACTTTACAAAGGCTTTTGATTCCATTTGGCGAGAAGGGTTATGGTACAAATTATTGTTGCATGGAATTCAAGGTAAAGTTTTTCGAGTCATTGTCAACATGTACGATAAAATTAAGTCTTGTGTTTTTCTTAATGGTGAAACGTCTGATTACTTTCGCTGTTGTATGGGTGTCAGACAAGGAGAAAATTTATCTCCTGTTCTCTTTTCATTATATCTAAACGATTTAGAAAGTTATCTCATTAAAAATAATTGTAATTATTTAAATATTGAAATAGCTGATGTCGAACTATGCAAATACCTGAAGTTGTTAGTTCTTTTGTACGCAGATGACACGCTTTTACTAGCAGACTCTGCAGACAATCTCCAGAAAGCTCTTAACACTTTTTGTAGATACTGCCAGGAGTGGAAATTGGATGTTAACATTGATAAAACAAAAATAATTATATTCAATGCTAAGAAAAGCCAGAAAATGCGATTTAGATTTGGAAGCAAATATATAAGTATTGTTGATTCTTATAAATACCTAGGCATAATTTTTAGTCAAAACGGTAAATTTTGCAAAGGTAAGAAAACAATATATGAGCAAGCACAAAAAGCAATATTTTCTTTGATGCAGATGAGCAGATATCAAAATATTCCAGTTGATGTTGTCCTCGATCTTTATCAAACAATGGTTGTTCCAGTATTGTTATAACGGCTGTGAAATTTGGGGTTATGAAAATATTGCTATTTTGGAAAAATTGCAACTGAAGTTTTTGAAACACCTCTTCAGACTTAAAAGGAGCACAATGACTAATCTGATATATGGTGAAACTGGAATATACCCCCTGTATGTTCTGATTGGTGCAAGGCTAATTAAATTTTGGTCTAATATTATTACTGACAATTCTGACAAATCTTCTTCAAAATTATATCATATATTGTATGATTTATATACAAAGAGTGTGTATTGCTCAGAATGGATAAAAAAAGTTCATAAAATTTTAATAGAAACGGGGTTTGACTGTGTATGGGAAACACAGACTTTTGTAAACAAAGATAGTTTATGCCGTAACGTCATTAAGGCTTTAAAAGATAATTTTGTAAAGTCATGGTTAGAAGAACTGCAAAGAAGTAATAAATGTATATTTTATCGTAATTACA
>CM060328.1:15467521-15472521 GCA_030674155.1 Stramonita haemastoma
AAAGAACAGAGACTGGACGTGAACAGAGAACATAGACTGGCCATGTCCCCCATGGGATACCGGGGGGCTTTCAGTATAACTAGTATCCCCACCTTCTGGAGGTTCTGTGCTACGAATCCACTCTATTCTGTCCCTCTCTGTGCCTCTGCCTTGTTACTTTGCTACCTGTCAGACCTCTTCATCTGTTTTCTGCCTTCTTGGTTTATTCTCATGTCTTTTTTTCCAGAAACTCTTGGTCATGGAATTTCTCGTTACATCTTCATCGTCATGTATTCCCCATCCCCATTCTCACCCACCCTTTTTCTGTGAACTGTCTTCTTCTGTCAATGGGATCTTTAATTCTATCATCAGGTCCCCATCAAGCCTTCTTTGCCCAGCTCTTCATTTCTTTGCTGCCGAGTGGTTGCTGCAAGCAAGCCGTAATCTCATGCTGGAGCGACGTGACCAGGAGATAGATGGCTGTACATTACTCTAGCCGTGAACGAGCTCCGTATGGAATCGTGCGGGGCGTTTTCCATACGGGTAAGATTAGCCTCTTCCTCGGTAAGGCAGCTCTGCTGAGGTGACCGGGTATTTCTGCCATCGTTGAGCGTTCGCTCCATGTGACAAAAAGTATAAAACGGAAAAGAAACTCGAAGAAATCTGACTCTGATGAAGATGTGTCAAGCGAGTCGGAGATGGAAGTGAGAGAGAAAGGAGGGGCTTTTGGCCGACCTGGTTGGTGGTTGAGGGGGTGGAGGAGGAGCGTCCTCTGACCAATTTGAGCCCACTTGCGGTGGCCAAGGGCCTGAAAGGTGTTACAGGGGACTTAAAGACTGTCAAAAAGTTAAGAAATGGCACACTGCTGTTAGAATGTAGGTCCAGGAAGCAGTCACAAATGCTCCTGAAGAGTACCAAGCTGGTGACCTGCCCTGTGTGGATATCTACTCACAAGGCCCTGAACAACAGCAAAGGGTCATCAGGTGCAGGGACCTGCAGGGGGTGTCAGAGGCAGAAACAAAGACGGAGCTGGCCTCTCAGGGAGTTGTTGATGTATATCGAGTGCAGATCAGGAAAGGGGGGGGGGGCAAGGTCCCCACGAACACCTTCTTTCTGACTTTTTGCACGACCGTGCTGCATCAAGGTGGGATACCTCAGCGTGAAGGTCACACCTTATGTTCCCTCTCCGCTGAGGTGTTTTAAATATCATAAGTTTGGCCATGTAAGAGATAGGTGCCCTGGACAGGAGTGTGTGGCGTCTGTGCAAAGGCGGTACACGACGGGGAATGTCAGGACCCCGCTCTGTGTGTGAACTGCGGAGGCACCCACGCCTCCTCGTCCAGGCAGTGTCCCACTTGGATGTTTGAAACGGAGATCCAGTAGACTAAGGTGGAGAAGAGAGTGTCCTCCTTTGAGGCCAGGAGAATGGTACAAGGAAGCAACAGTAGCAGTAGTCAATCATATGCAGCAGTGGCAAAAAAGTCCTCCGTTTCAGTGAGCTGTCAAGACTGAGTTTGGCTCTGGGATGGCTGTGGCCAGCCGAACAAGCACCACAGACAGTATAAACGCTTTACTGTTTAGAATTAAAGTACATAACATAGATTTAGATAAAATGCAAATGTACTCCTCCAAGGACACAATCTTAATAGCAAAGAAATTAAAGATCAGTTTTCAAAGACATTTTGATCTCAGAGTATAGAAAAGAAAGCCAAAAGGATTTAGATACAATATAGACGTACTCTTCCAAGAGCGCACCCTGAACTGCAATGTAATGGAAGGTCAATTTTCAAAGACATTTTAATCAGATTTCAGTAATGGCCGGAAAATCCCAGACCATCAACAGGCAAAACAGATGTTGCCAGTACTGTATGGAAGGTATAAGTCATTCAGTGAGCCATCAAAGGCTGTTGAAGAGTGAAGCAGAAAAATTCCATACTTGTCTGAGAGGTAAAGTGAATATTATTCCAAAAAAGAGTTACCACTACAGTTTTGGCCATTTACTAAAATCTACATCCTCTGTGAATACATATAATCAATTTCTTTGGGACGTCTTCAAAGCACCGTAATTTTACCAGTTGTGATAAAAGATTACCAGAGAAATTCCTTTTCCTGTTCTTTCTTTCTTCCTTCCACCCCCTGTCTCTCTCTGTCTCTCTCTGTCTCTCCTCTCTGTTATATTCTATATTCTGATTGACAATGTTTCTTGAGTAGATGTATTGAACATATCGTGGGGGGGGGGGGGGGATCACTACTCTTTTTCTGTACAGATTAAAAAATGTGTGAGTATATTTCTTTCTTTTTTTTAAATCTGTAAGGTCTGTAATGAGAGAAAAACTGAGGAAAAGAGGAATTCCTGTTATTCAAGACGCTGGTAATGCAGTCAATCAGACAGGTAACCAGATTTCTTTGTATGAAAACTAGCATATAGTTATTAGAACTGCTCTGTGTGTGTATACACACACAGATATAGATATATATATATATATATATACATATATATATATATATATATATATATATATATATAAAGAGAGAGAGAGAGAGAGAGAGAGAGGGAGAGAGAGAGAGAGAGAGAGAGAGAGAGAGAGAGAGAGAGAGAGGGTCACGAGAAGTGAAGCGGGTTACTGGACTTCTAGCGGCTGTGGGGAGGACCTTAGGCACCCTGCTGACTGACATTGCAGTTTCCAGGCTGCAAAACACACATATCAGCACAGTCACTACAATCAGACATACAGGGAGGTTCTAAATCAACCGATGATGGCAACTTAACTGATGTTTTTGTGTTGATGTCCTGTGTGTGTGTTGTTGGTAGGTCTATTCCATGTGTATCTACACATGCTGTATTCCCCTGTTCTACTCCACTGTCAGGCAGACTGGGGGCACTGAGGACACAGTCACTTTCACACACAACACTTGCCTGCTTCTCTTTATGCTTTCGAGAGCGCTCCACATCTCGTCGTCTTTGAGAAAACGATTTTTTCCTGTAGTACTGTGCTTGTGTGCTGCAATTCACTGTTGGATCCGCCATGTTGGTTGACACTGCTGTGTCCACTGGTTTCAGTCGCAAAACAAAAACCACGCTGTTCCCTTCTCCTGCCACTTTCCAGCTGGAAAACTGCATTGTCAGTCAGCAGGGTGCCTAAGGTCCTCCCCACAGCCGCTAGAAGTCCAGTAACTGGCATTTTTGACTGAATTTCTAGTTTTACTGCTGCTCACAGAAAATGTACGCCCTGTCCGCTTCACTTCTCGTGACCCTCTCTCTCTCTCTCTCTCTCTCTCTCTCTCTCTCTCTCTCCTCTCTCTCTCTCTCTCTCTCTCTCTCTCTCTCTCTCTCATCTCTCTCTCTCTCTCTCTCTATATATATATATATATATAATATATATGTGTGTGTGTATACACATACAGAGCAACTCTAATAACTATGCCAGTTTTCGTACAAAGAAATCTGGTTTCCTGTCCGATCCTGTCTGAAATATGCTTTCTGCTAAAACAATGCACAGTGCAGCTTCAGAGATTCTGTCCTATCTTTTATGCTCCAATCTCTGGTGCCATTGTTGTAGCACTACCATGTACAGTGTATTTCGGCAGGTCAAAACAAGGTATAGCCCATCACTATTAATTCTGCAGATTGCATGCTGGGTATCTTTGTATCATCGGCCATGGCTAGCCTACTCTTTCTTGGAAGGTAAAGAAGTTGGCTGTGCATGATGTGCATGTTTTTTGCAAACAGGATTTTAGTTTATATATTTTCTGTCAGACCGGCAAAGGAATTTGAATTTTAACCTTAAAGGACAAATCCCTTCACACAGAAATTCAGCGATGATTCCACCCATCAACCTCAACCACTACCAGTTCCTAAGCTTGCCACTCTCTCCACCATCTTACCCCCCCCCCCCTTTCTCCACTCCTTCTGAAACTATCTGACAGGAATGCAAACTAGGAGAAGTGTACTGCTACTTTGACAAGAATACAGGATATTTGCCTCGGAGAAAGTAAGGAAAGAAACACAGCAGTCATTAGTGTAACTACGGGGACAGCAAAGTGCTACAGACCCTCAACCATCTCTCAAAGCCGTTACAGGGATGCTGGGCAGCAGCAATTACCGCAGAGAGCCAACACTGCGGAGTTTATGAAGCAGCTGCAGCATCAGAAGATGCAGAGATGGAACGCTGGCGGTTTTTTTTAACCTGGATAGCAACATCTTATTAACAACTAAAGTGGTTGGGTCAAATACTCTTTTGGTTGTCTGATATCCAGATTTTGTGGATGTGATGCAAATACCTGACTGAAGATGATAGCAGTAAAGCACTTTGGAAAAGGGAGATTATTGGGATGACTGCAAAATTGATAACGTTACTGAATCTAATCCAAGGAGGGTTTTTTAAATATTCTTTTTGGTACCTTGCATTGTATGTTTTATTCTCTATAAAGCTTGCACATCTTCATCAATACAAACATTCGTTAATCGTCCAATATCACTTACAGTGGAAGGACATTAAAAAGAAAAAGCAACACAAGGTTCAATTCCAATACAGTATGTAACATGCTGACATTGTGGTTGTAGTACACAAAATTAATATGTCAATTATGTTGCAAGTTTTTGTTGTTGTTTTTTTTTTAGCAAAACATAATTATGTAGAAATACAGTTATCTCGAATTTCTTGACTAATACTAGAACAAAGGCAACGTGGTAACAGCAGGTTTTATTAACATTATGGGGATTATCGATCGTAAAACTAGATGATGTACACATTTGTAACAATGTCTAATGATAGCGAGATTAATACAATAAATTATTAGGGGAAAGAGGGCAGAAATAAAAAAGTACGACATATAAAACCGTAATGCCTTTTTTAAAGGTAAAAATGTCTGTTTGTAACTGCCAAATGGGTGAAAGGATCCAAAATTCTTTTAAAGCAGTTTTTGTTCGGTTTTGGTAGGTTAAAGGTTGGCTTATTTGCAACTTGGGGTTTTCTTTTTGAGAACGTAACGACTTATACTTTTAAAAAAGTACAAAGCAG
>CM060328.1:15485021-15502521 GCA_030674155.1 Stramonita haemastoma
TATATATAAATATATATATATATATATATATATATATATATATATATATATATATATATATATTCTTCTGTTTTAGATGTAGGATAATGATCGATGTCAATAACCTGTCATCTCTGTTTCTGTTAGTGTGTATCTTCATCTCTCTGTCTCTGTTTATCTCTGAGTGTCCTTTGCTGTTTCTATTTCACTTCCCTTGTATCTCTGTCTCTCTGTTTCTGTCTCTGTGTCTGTGCGTTTGTCTGGCGCTCTCTCTCTCTCATCTGGGAACAGATGACATTTACAAAACTGCATACACACGGGGACTGGATGAAAAAAAGCACAAGAGTGCTTATTCCATTACCCTCGATATAAAAGAGTAAATCAATTAAATGAAATTAAATTTTTCTCTGTCTGTCTGTCTGTCTGTCTGTCTGTCTGTCTGTCTGTCTGTCTGTCTGTCTGTCTGTCTGTCTGTCTGTCTGTCTGTCTGTCTGTCTGTCTCTCTTCTCTCTTCTTCTCTCTCTCTCTCTCCTCTCTCTCTCTCTCTCTCTCTCTCTCTCTCTCTCTCTCTTCTCCTTTCTGTGTCTATGCCTGTTTGTCTGTCTACTTCTGTCCGTCTATCTGTCTGTCTGTCTGTCTTTCTCTCTGACCCCCCCCCCCCCCTCCTCTCTCTCTCTCTCTCTCTCTCTCTCTCTCTCTCTCTCTCTCTCTCTCTCTGATATGCTGTCATTTTCATTGCTATATGTAGGAGATGTATCCATGCTCTGATTTTTCATTGTATAGTAGGTGTGTAATTTATCGCTTTCGTGTTTTTTTTTCGTTTTTTTATTGCCATAGTAAGTGGTAAATCTATCATGCGTTCATTTTGCATTACACTCACACCCCTTCCCCCTACCTGGTGTATTGGGTCCAAGGCCAAGGTACCATTAAACCATTTCAGTGTTCAGGTCAGTGTTCTCTCTCTCTCTCAATTCTGTAGAAATTTATGTTTGCTTGTCTGTCTGTCGTCTGTCTGTTTTCTTCTTCTCTCTTCTGTCCTGTCTCTCTCTCTCTCTCTCTCTCTCTCTCTCTCTCTCTCTCTCTCTCTCTCTCTCTCTCGCTCGCTCGCTCTCTCTCTCTCTTTCTTTGTTCCTCGGCTAGGCTCACCAATGGTGAGATTTTGCGTATGCGACCGTTTTCCTCTGCTATGAAGGTTATGGGTCAATTCGTTTCCAATATTTGTTAAAGTTATCAACTCTGAGTCCCCATAACTTACCATGGAAAACTTTCAAAACGCTGTTTGGTTGAGATGCAAATGTTAAAAGAAACCGTGATTCACGCTGTATATGCCAATGGTACCAGTTTAGTTTAAAACTTTATTTTGAGTCAATAAAGGGACAAAAGACCTCAAGTGAACTCAGAATAGACAATCTGCATGTATGTAGATGGTAAGGGTGGGATTTTACCATCAAAACATCCTATGAAATATAAAGGATGTGATTTGTGATCTCTGTGATAGATATCGTTTGTATCAAACAGTTTTGTTTACCAAACATAAAGATAAAAACAGAATTTATTCAACATGGATTTAGATCAGCAGTTTACGTTTCTTTTCACAAGAAATAGTTAGCTTTGGCTTTTTTTCAAATCACACATTTGTGGGTTGTTGGTTTTGTTTTTTTGAGAGATTCCAAACTAGTCTTAATTGTCTTTTTGCGCTATAATGAGAGTGAAGTTGAGTTGCGCTTCTGTTGTGTACTGTTCTTCCTTGAACACCTCAAGCGGTAACTTGTCTCCAGCTGCGGAATGCGGCTACCTTCGTAGTGGGTAAAAAACGGTCGCATACATTAAATCTCCCCACTGCTAAACAGCAGAGCTCTAGCCAAGGAATAAAGGAGAGGTAAACATAATCCAGTTAATAGCTACAGAGAACCCAGTTCCGATAAAAGTAGGTTTCTAGCTTCATAAAGGAAAACTATTACGAGAGCATTATCAATATGTTTATGAAATATAAAGGATGTAATTTGTGATCAATTATAATCCTGCAAGTCCTTTAATCAAGATCTAGTATATGGTGTGCTCCTTATGTCACGTTGTTGTGCTGCAGTGAACCCCGTCGCCAGGGACAATCACCTTCATATGAGTAAGCCATCATCCACATCCCCAATCAATACTCTCTCTCTCTCTCTCTCTCTCTCTCTCTCCTCTCTCTCTCTCTCTCTCTCTCTCTCTCTCTCTCTCTCTCTCTCTCTCTCTCTCTCTCTCCTCTCTCTGTGTCTTCTGTCTTCTGTCTGTCTGTCTTTCTGTCTGTCTGTCTGTCTGTCTGTCTGCTCTCTCAACCTCTCTCTCTCTCCTTGTAAAATTAAGCACAACAGCATCATACAGACAAAATAATATACTACAAGAAATAACATCCTTCTATAGCAGGAACACGTCATAGCCATAAGACAACAACAAACCCTTCCCAACACAAGACAATGAAACCCAAACCTTTGGTTATACTATGACGCAGGCTTGGGCCCATTGTGTCCACTTTCGTCACAGAACTTAACCCCTCCAAACAGCCACAGGCACAACAATATCACAGGAGAACAAAGACTATTGAAATATCCTGATATGTGCATTGTTTCATTTCATTAAAGCTTTTCCTCACTTGAGATTCTAAGGATGAATCCTTGAGGAGTATGATGAAGACGAGATATTTCTTTGGATGATTTGTATTTAAAAGAACAGAATTTAGAATGTATAAACTGTAGATAAATACATTTTGTATTTGTTTGTTATTGGCTTGTTTTATTAGCATGTGCATGGGAAAGGAGGGGACAGAATAGTATTGTGGTCAGAGCACTGGTTTTCCCCAAGCTACATTACCTCGTAGCATGGTTACCAAGTAGATGGGTGACCCTCTGCATGCCTTGGCTTCAGTACAGTTCCCACTTCACCCAGCTATAAATGGGTACCTGCCTTCTTTAGGGACAAGGAAAGTAAAGCAGCAATTGACAGGAGATGGGCACCACCCTCAGTATGCTGGCCCCTAGAGAATGTGAGGTCTCTGATACCTCGCTAACCTATGACCACATAGGTTATGAGTCACCTTCACCATTTTTACCCATGGAAAAGGATTTTTTCCCTTCTTCCTAGACTATAGCTCCATGATCCAAGGTTCACCAACAGTATGCATACATGCAGGGACTTGATGTAAAAAAGTACAGAGGAGTGCTTATTCCATTATCCTTGAAATGAAAGAATAAAAAATACAATGATAATTACCTGTGCCACCAGTTTTATCCACCATGTGAAAGGGATAATATTATTTGTTTTCTAATATGTTTGTGAAACAGTAGTGTTTGAATTTTCGTGCTTTTGATTCGTATACTGGTTTTCTATCACGTGACATAGCATACTTTGATACAAAGCAGTCAATCGCAAAACACCATGGAACACAGAATAGCAGAATACAACCCTTCAAACCACATCCTTGGTTTTCTATTTAATTAGTTAGTTAACAACTTTAACATTTTTTCATTTATTCAGTTAGTCAGTTAGTTAGTTAGTTGGATAGTTGGTCAGTTAGTTAGTTGGTTAGTTTGTTAGTTGGTTGGTTAGTTGCTTGATTTTAGTTAGTTACTAAGTTAGTAACTTACTTAGTAAGTTTGTTAGCTTATAAGTTACTTAGCTAGTTTATCAAGGAATTAGCTAGTTAGCTAGTTAACTCATTAGTTTGTTGGTCAGTTATTTAGTTAGCTCTCTTTTCAGTTATTAATAATTGTTTTTCTCATAATTTTCGCACCTTTGTTATTTTGCATTTTTCTATTTTCACTTGCAACACAGACACCAAGATGCAGATACCCATCCCCTAACCCAGACAGAGCAATTTCTCGTGAGAATGTGTGCACAATACACTGATCCTAAAGAGACACACCTTGCCCTGAAGGTTTCAGAAATCAGGCACACGACAGACAGAAACACTGCCTGTAAAGCAATAGTCACGATACAAATAGTTATCCTTTGATAGTTCTGGTCTTTGTTACGTCATTCTGCTGTTATTTTTATTGCCAGTGATTCACTATCTTTTACCTAGAATGTGATTCCTATAGAGAGGAAAATCATGTTCTGGTTTTATCGCTTGATGCAGTGTGTTGATTGTGGATGCAATAGCCTCATGGATAAAGCGAGGTTTTTTAACCGTAATGTTCTGAAGCGATCAGCTACAGTATGGAATCTCATCCATCCACCGCATCCCCCCTCCCTTATGTTAGGGATGCCATGGGCCTGTCAGAATAAGTCGCATCCCCCACCTTCTGCAAATTCTCTGCTTGGAGTTTCCTCTTTTCTATCCCTCTCTTTGTTTCTCCCTTGTTCCATTTTCTGTCACCTTCTTTTCTGTTTTCTACCTACATGGTGCATTCTTCTGCCTTTCTTCCTCCCAAAAGACTAACAAGATCCTTTTCTTCCTCCCAAAAGACTAACAAGATCCTTTTCTCCCAAAGACTAACAAGATCCTTTTCTTCCTCCCAAAAGACTAACAAGATCTTTCTTCCTCCCAAGACTAACAATCCTTTTCTTCCTCCCAAAGACTAACAAGATCCTTTTCTTCCTCCCAAAGACTAACAAGATCCTTTTCTTCCTCCCAAAAGACTAACAAGATCCTTTTCTTCCTCCCCAAAAGACTAACAAGATCCTTTTCTTCCTCCCAAAGACTAACAAGATCCTTTTCTTCCTCCCAAAAGACTAACAAGATCCTTTTTCTTCCTCCCAAAAGACTAACAAGATCCTTTTCTTCCTCCAAAAGACTACAAGATCCTTTTCTTCCTCCCCAAAGACTAACAAGATCCTTTTCTTCCTCCCAAAAGACTAACAAGATCCTTTTCTTCCTCCCCAAAGATAACAAGATCTTTCTTCCTCCCAAAGACTAACAAGATCCTTTTCTTCCTCCCAAAAGACTAACAAGATCCTTTTCTCCTCCAAGATACAAGTCTTTTCTCTCCCCAAAGACTAACAAGACTTGTCTCTTTTCTTCCTCCCAAAGACTAACAAATCCTTTTCTTCCTCCCAAAGACTAACAAGATCCTTTTCTTCCTCCCCAAAGACTAACAAGATCCTTTTCTTCCTCCCCAAAGACTAACAAGATCCTTTTCTTCCTCCCAAAAGACTAACAAGATCCTTTTCTTCCTCCCCAAAGACTAACAAGATCCTTTTCTTCCTCCCCAAAGACTAACAAGATCCTTTTCTTCCTCCCCAAAGACTAACAAGATCCTTTTTCTCCCAAGATACAAGATCTTTTCTTTCCTCCCAAAAGACTAACAAGATCCTTTTCTTCCTCCCAAAGACTAACAAGATCCTTTTCTTCCTCCCAAAAGACTAACAAGATCCTTTTCTTCCTCCCCAAAGACTAACAAGATCCTTTTCTTCCTCCCAAAGACTAACAAGATCCTTTTCTTCCTCCCAAAGACTAACAAGATCCTTTTCTTCCTCCCAAAAGACTAACAAGATCCTTTTCTTCCTCCCAAAGACTAACAAGATCCTTTTCTTCCTCCCAAAAGACTAACAAGATCCTTTTCTTCCTCCCAAAAGACTAACAAGATCCTTTTCTTCCTCCCCAAAGACTAACAAGATCCTTTTCTTCTTCCTTCTTCTTCCCCAAAGACTAACAAGATCCTTTTCTTCCTCCCAAAGACTAACAAGATCCTTTTCTTCCTCCCAAAAGACTAACAAGATCCTTTTCTTCCTCCCCAAAGACTAACAAGATCCTTTTCTTCCTCCCAAAGACTAACAAGATCCTTTTCTTCCTCCCAAAAGACTAACAAGATCCTTTTCTTCCTCCCAAAAGACTAACAAGATCCTTTTCTTCCTCCCCAAAAGACTAACAAGATCCTTTTCTTCCTCCCCAAAGACTAACAAGATCCTTTTCTTCCTCCCAAAAGACTAACAAGATCCTTTTCTTCCTCCCAAAGACTAACAAGATCCTTTCTTCCTCCCAAAGACTAACAAGATCCTTTTCTTCCTCCCCAAAAGACTAACAAGATCCTTTTCTTCCTCCCAAAAGACTAACAAGATCCTTTTCTTCCTCCCAAAGACTAACAAGATCCTTTTCTTCCTCCCCAAAGACTAACAAGATCCTTTTCTTCCTCCCCAAAGACTAACAAGATCCTTTTCTTCCTCCCAAAGACTAACAAGATCCTTTTCTTCCTCCCAAAGACTAACAAGATCCTTTTCTTCCTCCCCAAAGACTAACAAGATCCTTTCTTCCTCCCAAAAGACTAACAAGATCCTTTTCTTCCTCCCAAAAGACTAACAAAGATCCTTTTCTTCCTCCCCAAAGACTAACAAGATCCTTTTCTTCCTCCCAAAAGACTAACAAGATCCTTTTCTTCCTCCCAAAAGACTAACAAGATCCTTCTCTTCCTCCCCAAAGACTAACAAGATCCTTTTCTTCCTCCCAAAAGACTAACAAGATCCTTTTCTTCCACACTGAAGTCGGATTTGCTGGGCCTGACTTCTCAGGTGCTTAACGGCAGCGCAACGTTTTTTGATCATATTTCAGACCACAAAAGCCTTGGTGGCGCTGTTCCTGTGGCGACAAGCTTTCTACAAGAAGAGCATCCTGAATTTTACACAGATAAATCTGCCATGAATGAAAGTGGTATATGTTGCAATGCACTTCAAGACGATACCATACGATACAATGTAATACAAAACAACACAATACAATTAGATACGATACGAGATAATAGGATAAATAAAATACAATGCAGCTTACTGCCATGCAGTACATGCAATTTAATACCAATAAAATGCAAAACAACATAATACGGTACAATACAATACAATAAAATAAAAAGTGATACAATGCAATGTCAAACAATACGATACCAAAGAATAAAACTACAACACAATACAACACAACACAATAAATGCAATACAGTAAAATACCTTGGCCCATAGTTGATGTGATGTAAGGTTTCATGAGGATTCTGGACATTAAGATTAGCGTGTAAGATTCTACATCAAATAGGTTCATTGTTGCACTTGCACTTTTTTGTGCCTGTAGACAAACAAAGTGACAAATATTTTAACACATTATGCACTTCCTGTCATGAAGTTTCCCATCTGTTTCTGTGCACATTATTGCTCCTAAATTAAAAAAAAACAACAACAACAACACCATAACTGAATAGTGTCATGTTTTGAAAAGAACACAGACTTTTGCTTTGACAAATCTTTTATCACGCAGGAAATAGACTGACTATAACAGTCTTTTATGTCAAAACAGGGTAACAACATTCTAAGAAGTTGTAAAATGGGCTTTGATGCACTTTTTTTCTTCCTGCCTGAAAAAAATCACATTCGTCGGCACGTTTATGGAGTTACTAAACCCCTAACGACGCTTTCGCAGAAGACACTAAAGGCCAATAACTCTATTGACCAGATTTATTTTGTGTAAGTCATCACTTATGCGCGTCTGATTGGTCAGTTACAATAAGGGGACTGTACTGCAGTGTCTTTACTTTCTATGTACATGTTATCGCTGCAGACAAAAGAATAGATCTGCTACATTTTGTCAGTGAGTAATGATGTTGTCTTTATTATTCTGCATTGGTGTGCATTAGTGGTTGATTAACCATTGTGGCCATAAAGAAAGAGAGTAAGCACTGTCAATGGTTCTTAAGGAAGTAGTCTTACAAAACAGCAGGTTATTGCTGCTAGTGTCTGTGGCTGAATGATGTGGACGTAATGCGTTTTGCAAGATTTCCATTGACAGAATAATATTTGGTTCTGACGTCTTTTAACCTCAGCTGCTGGTAAATGTGTACTTTTCAAAGCTAAAAATGG
This sequence comes from Stramonita haemastoma, assembly GCA_030674155.1. NCBI lineage: Eukaryota > Metazoa > Mollusca > Gastropoda > Neogastropoda > Muricidae > Stramonita > Stramonita haemastoma. The sequence goes on from CM060328.1 coordinate 15,492,813, forward strand.
TACGTGTGTGTTCATAGATTACATATCTCTGCTTGTTGTTTTGTCATTTTGGGGGGGGTTGTTATTTTATTTTGTTGTCAGTGGGTTACTGTGCTATGTCAAATGGCAGCATTATGATGATATTTTCTTCCAAATGGGATTCCTTAATCTTCTTATTTGCATTTTACTTAGAGTTGAAAGCATAGTCAGCATCAGGTAGAAGTGAATGCTTTAGTCTAAGAGCATTCTCTTATTTCATATACTGATAGGAGCAAAGTCCCATTTTCAGAAAATACTGATTTAGTCAAATATCTTTGAAGTTAATAAATCCTTACCATTAATAGAGGTGGGGAAAATGGTACACAAGGATCTCTGCCTTGTTTTGTTACTAGACATTTGAGTAAATATTAAGTCAGTGTTTATCAGTGGGATCCTGAAGGAATAGATTCAAACATTCACTTGTAAAATAAAAGTTAAACACTGAGTTCAAATGCTCGGCTATACATTTGTAGAATGCAAACAAAGTCGCTCATCTGAAACCCTAACCGCGATATTGTGCTTTCTAAAACGGTCAACCTGTTTATCACTGAGTCTTCTGTGCAAGCTTAGACCATAGCTAGTTTTGAACCATCAGCCCCCCCCCCCCCCCCCCCCCACACGCACATACACCCTAAGGATGTCGTGTGCATATCAGTATGAATATCATCCCCACACCCTAATAATTCTCTGCTAAGAATTCCTTCGTTCTATTCCTCTTTGTTTTGGCCCTGCTCCAATTCTCCTGTCACCTCCATCTCATCTTTCTTTTACCCAATTGGTCCATTCTCCTGCCTTTTTTGATAAATGCCTAAAAAATAAGTTCTCCCACAAGCTGAAGTCGGGTGCGCTGGGCCTGACTTGTCAGGTGCTTAGTGGCAGCGCTACCTAGTTACTATCTGAGCGTTCGAACGAGCAGAAGAACCATCAGGCATATACTACCATAGAACCCCCTAACTCCAAACCATTGGCAACGACTTCCTTTCACTGTACTCTCGGTCTCCGCATCACAGGGTCAGTCTGTGACAGCAGGGAGCTAATTAAGCAAGCCGTGTTGGTGACTGACCAGTATTGACCATGAATGGATCAGGGAGGTCGTCTAGACTGACCAATTGGCGCTGGGTCAATCCGTCATTTAACCCCCCCCCCTCCCCACAACTGACCACCGGCCACCCTGACAGACGGGCGAGTTTAGAGGCCATAGGATCCTGTCCAGCGTGAAATCAAAGTTTTCCTGGTCACTTACCCCCTTTGTTAGCTTGTCTACGATTTATGTCTATTCTTCCTTTGTGTTTGCTTTATGTGGTATTTGTTTTGGTTAAGCAAAAGAGGGCTATATCTGCTGTCAGTTTTGTTATTTATTTAGGTAGAGACTGTCATTGCAACGTGCCGTGCTGCTAGTGTTTTGTTGAGGGGATAAGTGCTGTTATGTGTGGCAGTTATTCTGCTTAGCTGAAAGTGCTGCCTGTAGTAGCAATCATTCTGTTTTAGGGAGAAAGAGAGATGCTGTTTCCTATGTGCCAGCATTTTGCGAGGCAGGAAAAGTGCTCTTATAATATATGGGTCAGTTGTTTTATATGACAGGAGAATAGTGCCTAGTGTGGGGAGATTTTGATTTACTGCAAAGTGCATGCTACCGTAGCTGTTATTTTGTTTGATGATAAAGTTCCGTTGACCCTAACGGTCACTGTGTTTGATAATAAGCCTTTGTCTACCGTGGGACGTACTTTGTTTGATGATAAAAGTGTTGTTTACTGTGGCTGTTACTTTGATGATAAAATGCTGTCTACCGTGACATTATTGGTTTATGTAAAGTGCTGTATTTGTAGAAGTACCTTTGCTGATGATAAAGTGTTGTCTACTGTGCTGTTATTTTTTTATGATAAATTGCTATATTTTGTAGAATTACATTATTTATGATAAAGTGTTGTCTATTGTGGCAGTTATTGTGTTTATGATAAAGTGCTGTATTTGTAGAAGTACCTTTTTATGATAAAGTGTTGTCTATTGTGGCAGTTATTGTGTTATGATAAAGTGCTGTAGTTTGTAGAGTACCTTATTTTATGATAAAGTGTTGTCTATTGTGGCAGTTATTGTGTTTATGATAAAGTGCTGTAGTTTGTAGAAGTACCTTATTTTATGATAAAGTGTTGTCTGCTGTAGCAGTTCTTTTGTTGATAAAGTGCTGCCTACCGTAGCAGTTACTATACTCTATCAAAAAGTGGTCTGTATTGTAAGTGTTATTTCGTTTATGATAAAGTGCCGTCCTCCGTAGAGGCTCATTTTTTCGATAAATTGCTACCCCAATTTTTTCTTTTCAAATCTGTTTGTTCCTTTTTTTTCTGACAAACATAATCAAGGAAAACGTATTTTTTAAAGTGGAATGAAGATAGAAAGCATCTATAATCATTCAATGTTTCACTTCGTAAAAAAGAAGCAAATATCCGTTCACTTATTATCATTCATAATGATGGATAATGTTCTGGTAGCTCATTAAAACGTGTAATGATCTGTACAGAAGAATCAGGACAAGAGGAGAGGTTAAAACACAAAGCTAACACTCTTCACCCAGAGCATTGTGAAGTTTTCCTAATAGCTTATTTCACTCTTCATTAACCAACCAAGTAAACAGCCACTCGTCGTTTTTTTTAATATCGTCCTGAAAAAGGTTATAAAAGCTACTTTTTTTTCTGAAATAGAACTTTTTTTAGTTGCTCCGTATCATACTTAAGCATAACAATCGTTTACCGAAAGCAACGAAATCAATGAGAAATATTGTCACGTAAGATTTGCAATGTTTTATGAGATTAACAATCAAATGATAAGCTAAAAACACAGGATTACTTTTTCTAACAAACACTGACACTCTAAATGAAATTCTGTTTTTTTTAATTTGTTGTACTTTGTCTGTCTAAGTTAACCTGATAATTCAACTGAGTCTAAGAGATCAGGACAGAAAAGTGATTCCATTAGAAATGTTGAACACCTAGACTTGATCTTTGCATTGCAAAGGATGTAAAAAAAAAGAACAAAAGTGATCATTCCATTATCCTCGGTATAAAAGGAATAAAATAAGATTTTTAAAAATTGTATTCTTCTATTTTGTGTCTGTATTTCAGACTACACATAAAAGACAACATATTACAATTGCTCTTATCTAGTTTACATTATACATCTGTGCGCACAATAAAATGAGTGAGGTTACTTTGACAGTTTTAATACTAGAATCTTTCCCAAACATTATACTTTCGTCTAATTTGAGTTTGACAACTGTCTGACAACTTCTGTTTACCAAATTCTGAAGGCCTTGACAAAAGTCTTCTACAATTGTACATTTCAATAGAAACGGGTCAATTGTATCTCCTTGCTCCTGGCAGAAACGTTGGCCTTATCTTCTTGGTATACCAGTTCATTTTCCAAGACGTTCACTTCGATCTAACTCCTACAGCAATACTCGTTCTGTCGTGTATAAAACTCAGAATTTGACAGAAAAATATCAATGTTAGGCTGCCATGAAACTACCTACAAGAGGACAACCTGCATTGCCTCACAGTCTCTTTGATGGTGTTCAGTCACACATGCTTGCTCTAATTCAAAGCATGCAGATCAAGGCCTGTTAAAACTAAGCCCTCTACTGACAGCAATGGTTGCTTCATTCAGCTGCATACGGAGATCACCTGTCTCAAGATAAAGACTGTTATCTTCTTCTTCCAACGCTTATTAGTCTTGAAGTTTCGGACTGCAATTTTAGCTCAGAGTGGCCACAGGCATGAACAGAACGTGGAAGACAAAAACGTACCCAGACTTTAGGTCACAACCACACCGAGGCGGCAGAAAACTCTACACCATAGACAGTTATCTGTAGCTGCAAGATAATAAAAAAAGGATGAGGATAATAACGATGGCGTTATGGAAATTGCACTTTGTTTCAGACTATCAGACATGACTCTGCTGGAGACAGAATAGTCTAGTGGCCAAATGGTCGGACTGGTGACCAAACGGTTAACTAAGGGACGGGTTTGAGTTGCCGCTGAAGATGACCTATTAGAGGATTTCTTGCCCCTAGAAACATTGGCGCCGGCTCCATTTTCCAGCTGACATTTCGGATGAGTTTAAGAACTGGGATCGTGTATGCAAATGACAGCATAATTTCTTGGGTGCACGTTAGAAAGCCATTCAATGGTCGTAGAAAAAAATATACCAATTATAAAAAAATTGCATGAATGACACGAATATACCCAGCACGCAATTTGCGATCGGAAGACGAATGGGCTCCACCAGTTGTGAACCTGGCGTGGCACACTGTCTGAACCTTTGGGGCAGTATTGTATTGAACATCACTGTCATCCACAGCTGATTCCTCTGCCTGAAAGTCAGGTTACTGTCCCTGGGGAGAGTGCATTGCCATTAGAGCACAGTCATCCATTATTTTATTTTTAATTCTGTTTTTTATCTTTTATTTCGAGGTAGTGAATAATTGCTCATGTGCTTCTTTACATCCAGTCCCTGCATGCATGAAGTTTTGTACGTTTGGTCATCTGTTCCCAGTTCCGAAAGGCGGAACAGTTTATTTCTAGGTGTGCGCAAGGTGTTCTGCGAGCACTTATACACGAGAACTCGCTTTATCGTCTCATTCCAAGGACTTTAAGGGGAGTAGAGCCGGAACTGCAGTTAACTCCAGGGGAAAAATCCCCTTGACTGAGCGTCCTTTCTGTCTGTAGGTGTATTTGTACCTTAGGTTAATCAATGATTCGATGAAAACGTTTAGGAGTCAAAACAGAGCTGAATTTGTTGCTCCCTTTCATAAAAAGACTACGTTAAGCAGGTGTTGATGATACAGGCACTTGCAGAGCTGATCAAATAATGAATGATGCACTCCTGAACAGTGTCTTAAATCATGTGAAACACAACTGTAGGAGTTTTGATTTTGTTGTAAACATAGGTAACGGGATATAGATAGCTCTGTGGTAAGGGCGCTCGCTTTTCCCAACCTTAGGTTAAGCAGTACTAAACGTGGTTACCAAGTGGATGGGTGATCGTTTGCGCACCTTGGCTTCAGTACAGTCCCCCATTTCACCCAGCTGTAAATGGGTACCTACCTCTTTGGGTGTCAGGGAAAGGTAAAGCAGCGAGGGAGAGGAGATGGGCGCCGCCCTCAATATGCTGGCCCCTTGAGAAGCTAAAGGTCTCTGATGCCTCACTCCCCTACGACCACATAGGTTATGGGACACCTTTACTTTAAGCTAGAACAAACTGACGGTGCGTAGGAACCGACCTAAACCCCGAACATTCTATTTTAGATGGGATTGAACTCAAGACTGGATGGCAAAAAAGAACCATCGCGCTTACCACTGCACCGTGTCGAGAGGTTTTTAAAAATTTTTGTTGCCTCTTGATTTGCTTGCCTCCCTTTTTTAATGGCTGTGATGGTGATTTGGTTGTTGTTGTTGTGTTTATTTTTGGGGGGCGGATAGGGAGGAGCGTTTTTTGTTTGTTTTTTTTGGGGGGTGGAGTTCCTTTACTTTGTTTTGTAGGTTCTTTCACTTTGTTAGACAGCACATCATTTCTATTTCAGGGATTTCTAAGCTGACCACAATAAACTTGTCTGCCTTAACATCGCTCTTTTAGAAAGATAAAAACCGCTTACTGGCTTTTGATTCAACCTTAAAAAGTCATAAAGACACTGCTATTGTCAATCATAATGGAAGAGGGAAAAAAAATAAAATCCAGGCTTTCATAAAGTAATGTACCCTCCTTTTCACCACAGCAGAAGTCTGGAAAACTGTCTGGCTTCAAGTTATGACCATAGTGCTTAGCAGTCAGACTTTCACTGCTTTGTGCTGTAGAAAGGGTTTGAAAATTGGGATGATGGCCGAATCCTTGTGGATCTGAAAGATGTGGGTGTATGTTTGTGTTGCGATGTCTTGAACCAACGAATCATATGCTGTGGTCATGTTTCTTCTTGTTGTTGCTGCTGTTGTTGGTCTTCTTGTTCTTGTTCTTGTTCTTGTTGTTGTTCTTGTTCTTCTTGTTCTTCTTGTTCTTGTTCTCTTGTTCTTGTTCTTCTTCTTCTTCTTCTTCTTCTTCTTCTTCTTCTTCTTCTTCTTCTTCTTCTTCTTCTTCTTCTTCTTCCACAACACACACACACACACACACACACACACACACACACACACACACACACACACACACACACACACACACACACACCACACACACCAACCACACACACACATATTGTGGACTACTGGTTTGCTTCAACTGGTCAAAACGTTTGGGTGTTGGTCATGTCAGCATCGTTGTATCTATTTCTCTTTTCCTCTACCTTTCTCTTATGCCCTGGTATCAGAATTTGTGATTTTAATTATCTCTCTTTCACTGCTAACAATATATCACTATCTCTGCGTTTAGGGTTGTGCAAAAGCAAATACTGTGAGAAAAGAGAGAGAGAGAGAGAGAGAGAGAGAGAGAGAGAGAGAGAGAGAGAGAGAGAGAGAGAGAGAGTGAGAGAGAGAGGAGAGAGAGAGAGAGAGAGACAGACAGACAGACAGACAGACAGACAGACAGACAGACAGACAGACAGACAGACAGACAGACAGAAGACAGGCAGACAGACAGACAGACAGACAGACAGACAGACAGACAGACAGACAGCGACAGACAGACAGACGGGCGGACAGAAGTGAGACAGACAGACAGACATAGACATAGAGAGGAAAAAAGAGAGATATAGAGAGAGACATGCAAACACAAAGAAACCTAGGGAGACCTAGATACATACATACAGGTGGTCAGACAGACTGACAGATAGCTACACAAACAGACAGTCAATTGATGATAAATCAACATGAAAAATGCCTGCAGGGGAAGGGCCAGTGAAAGATGACTACAGCTTTGTACTGTCAACACAGGGCTATTGAGACATGTCAGCTAACAGACAGAATCTGTCTTTGAGTGGCAGGCGAATGCTGGGCCCCTGATAGTGACTGTTAACACAGAGCTCTACACAATGCTTCTCCACTGTCACACAAGAATTACAGAGTTTGAACAGATTTAGACGCTGAAAGAAATTTCATATGCGTCCACGGTAGAATTTTTGTTGACAAAAAGTTATATGTTACGCTTCTCCTTCGTAAAACAAGAACGATGTAATGGTAGATCGGTGGTCTAAAGGTAACGCACCTGCCTAGAAAGCGAAAAGTCCGGGACGGACATGTGTGGTGGTTTGATCCTTGTTTGGGCCAGAAACTGTTCCCCAATCCTTTAAGAACATGAGTAGTGGTCTGGGTGCTAGACTTTCGGATGAGACAATAAACCGAGGTCCCGTGTGTTAAACAAAATTGTTCAGCAAACATAAAAGAGCCCACGGCAACAAGAGAGTTGATTCTGGCAAAAAATTGTACAAAAAGTCACTCTGATAGGAAAATAAAACACAGTTGCAGACAGAAAAAAATGGGCGGTGCTGCTCTTGTGGCGATGCACTCTTCTCGGGGAAAGCAACCCTAATTTCATGCAGGGAAATCTGCCGTGACTTAAAGTGATATGCAATTAAATGAAATGGAACAGATTTAGACCGCCGAGGAATGTTTATTTGTAGCCTGGGTAGAATTATCTCATCGTCTGAATCCTTTGAAATGAAATGGAGTCTTGCTCTAATCAGACTGTCGATGAGCTTTGTAGGACAGGTCTTCAGGCAGCTGGTATTTGCAGAAATGATGGTTTATATTTGCAACTGAGTAAGGTTGAAAAAGCTATAAATGTGCATTTTATTTTTATGGTTTGGTTGAAGCAAAATTGTGATTAATGAAAACAACACGGCTACAAATTAAGTATTTGGATTATGTCAACATACTTAAAGAGCTATAAGGGTAAAGGTAAAGGTGTCCCATAGCCTGTGTGGTCGTAGGGGAGCGAGGCATCAGAGACCTCAGCTTTTCTTGGGGCCAGCATATTGAGGATGGTGTCCATCTCCTCTTCCTCGCTGCATTACCTTCCCTGTCCCTAAAAAGGACAAACGCACATTTACAGCTGGGTGAACTTGGGAACTGGTACTTAAAGCCAAATCGTGCAAACAGTCACCCATCCAATTGGTAACCACTCTCGATGCTGCTCAACATTAGCTTAGGGAAAGTGGGTGCTCTGACCACTGAGCTATCCTGTCCCATATATATATAATATATATAATATATATAATATAATAGATAGATAGATAGATAGATAGATAGATAGATAGATAGATAGATAGATAGATAGATAGATAGATATAGATAGATAGATAGATAGAATAGATAGATAGATAGATAGATATAAATGACAGTGCATATTTTACGTAACGTCATGTATTGCATTCGAGAGACTTTTTTTCTCTATGTAATTGTACAATAAAGGTTATATTGTGTATCATGTATCTAGTATAATTACAACAACCACAAGCTTATAAAGAACAACTGATTGCGGGTTTTCAATTGTTTTATTGATTGTCTTTTGTGAATAAGTGCAAACTTTGTTAGTTTATATAGAGTGTGTCTGTGTGTGTGCGTGCGTGCGTGCGTATGTGTGTGTGCCGCGCACACGCACGTGTCTGTGTGTATATGTGTATGTGTGTATGTGTGTATCTGTGCTCTCTGTGTCTATGTCTCTGCGCTGTTTGGACCGCAAAGAGGGATTATGAACATACACAAATACAGACTACACACGGAATTCCAGTCTGCTTAGATAATCTATGTGTCATTGTTACCATACCTCATACGCTTTTTGCACTGTAAAATCAATATTTCTGGTGTCTAGAGAACAAACGTAGGGATTTTTGCCTTCTCAGACAGTTATATCCGTGACCAGCAGTTTTCAACTCTGCACAAATAAATTTTCAAGGATCAAACCCTACTGGAATAAAAAAAAAAAACCAACTCAACCGCATGTACGTGTCTGTGAATAAATTGTTAGTAGAACTATGATTTATTTCAAAGATAAAGTCCTGACCAGTTAGTGATCTTGAATGTTTTGTCTTACAGACTGAATAAAATGTGAATAAGCAAATGTGTGGGTGTTATGGTAATGGTATCAGTCGCCAACAGACTAGGGGCGCTGAATAATTGTTTTTATATTGCCAGTAACTGAATGAACATTACTATTTTCTGCTGACTTTGCTTTCTTGCCCAAATCTTTTGATAGGTGGGTGTTACCTTACTTCGTCACTACAAGCACTAGTCTGGATTTTTTTTCAGCCTGCTTGAATAAGGAAGTGATGTCAATGAATATGTTATTCTAGCTGATCTATCTATCTATCTATCTATCTATCTATCTATCTATCTATCTATCTATCTATCTATCTATCTATCTATCTATCTATCTATCGATCTATCATATCATTATCTATCATCTATCTTATCTATATCTATCTATCTATCTATCTATTACATCTCTTCTTATATATCTATCTATATATCATATCATTATTATCTATCTATCTTCTTCTATACATATACATTATTTTATATTATATTATATTAATATATATTTTATTATTATTATCATATATATACTTTATATATATATATATATATATATTTGTGTGTCTCTTCTTGTCGTCTGTCTGTCTCTGTGTTCGTCTCGTGTGTGTTTGTGTTATGTTATGTATTATTGTGTGTGTTGTGTGTGTGTGTGTGTGTGCGCGCGCGTGTGGCGCGTTTGTGTG
>CM060328.1:15507521-15510021 GCA_030674155.1 Stramonita haemastoma
TAAGAATATAAAATGAATTTCATTCTCCCTTTCAGACTTACATAATGGACATATCAACTGGCTTGTATCTGTTTTAGTCAAGTCAAGTCAAATTTTACTGAATCTTGCTAAATGTATCAACATGGGTGAAAATCCAAGCTAAATTTAGTTAAAGCATTTATTACAAATGTATTCATATGAAGGGAGAGATGTGCTTGTGTTTGTGTGTGTATATGTGTGTAGTGAAGTGTGTGTGGGTGTGTGTGTGGTGTGTGTGTGTGTGTGTGTGTGTGTGTGTGTGTGTGTGTGTGTGTGTGTGTGTGTGTGTGTGTGTGTGTGTGTTTGCATGTTTGTGTCTGTATACGTGCGCGTGCACGCACACGCAAATTCATGAATATGTGTCCTTCCTTTCTTCTATTCCTGCAATGTTTTGCATGTAGTTTAATCAGTCTCTAAAATCCTGACACATAAAAAACCGCTACATTTTTCAACGGATCAGAAAATTAATTCCGCAGCAATTTTTTCCCTAATTCATCAACTCAGCTGGTGTCAATGATGGCCAATTATTTTCTTCTTGGCTACAAAAACATTGTAACACAAGCGTGGCTCTGGGAAGAAATTGGCTCTAAGATATAATTTTTGTTCAGAAAAAAAAGATTCGACAAGATAGCAATTTGATGGTCTGGTTGGTTGTGCGGGCTGACATGGATGAAAAAGAGTAGCTGTGGACATGGTGGTGGTGATGGTGATGGTGGTGGTGATGGTGATGGTGTGGTGGTATGGTGATGGTGGTGGTGATGGTGGTGGTGATGGTGATGGTGGTGGTGATGGTGATGGTGATGGTGATGGTAATGGTGGTGGTGATGGTGATGGTGATGGTAATGGTAATAGTGATGGTGATGGTGATGGTAGGTGGTGATGGTGATGGTGGTGGTGATGGATGATGGTGATGGTAATGGTGAGTGGTGATGGTGATGGGATGGTGGTGGTGATGGTGAGGGATGGTGAATGGTGATGGTGATGGTAATGTGATGGTGATTTAAGGTGATGGTTGATGTTGGTAATGGTAATGGTGATGGTGATGGTGATGGTAATGAGAATGGTGATGGTGATAATGGTGATGTGATGGTGATGGTAATGGTATGGTGATGGTGATGGTGATAATGGTGATGGTGATGGTGATGGTGATAGTAATGAGAATGGTGATGGTGATGGTAATAGTAATATTAAAGGTGATGGTGATGATAATGGTAATGGTAATGGTGATGGTAATGGAACGAGAGCTTGCTTTACTGACAGCTATCACTGACAGGCAACTTCAGGTTTTAGGCTGTGGTTTGTTTTACCTAGGGAACGGGATATCTCAGAGGTCAGAGTACTTGGCTTCCCTAAGCTAAGGTTAAGCAGCATTGAGCGTGGTTACCAGTTGGATGGGTGACCGTTTTCCGCGCCTTGGTTTCAGTACAATTCCCCCAGTTCACCTAGCTGTGAATGGGTACCTGACCTCTTGATGGTCAGGGAAGGCAAAGCAGCGAGGAAAGGGGATGGGTACCGCCCTCAATTTGCTGGCCCCTAGAGAATTCGAATGAGACTATAGACCGAGGCCCCGTGTGTGAACGCACACAGAGCATCTTGCGCACACGTTAAAACCCCGCCCAGCCTTTCGGAAGAGCAGGCCATTGTGTGCCGGTAGGAGCGGATGACAAAATTATATTAAAAAAACAGCATGCACACAGGTGTCGTGCTTAGACACCATCCCTGAGGAAAAATCGGTAAGTTGGAGTCCTCAGAACGGTTCGGGGATATTATATATATATATATATATATATATATATTATATATTATATATATATATATATATATATATAATATATATATATATATATATACCGTAAAATCCTAGCATAAGCCCACCATCTAGCAAACGCCCACCCCCCACTTTGGGCCAAAAGTTGGCACAGGGGTAACTACCTAGCAAACGCCCACCCTGCTTTTTTCAAAGAGACTATGCTCACTTTCACTAGATTTGTGCAGACTGTTCTGAAAGTCATCTTTTCCCCCTTCTTTACCTGTTCGTGTTTCTTTCCTTTTTTCTTATTCTTTGTCCCCTCTCCTCACGCCCACCCATCCCCAACAAAGTGACTTAAAATTACGTCATGCTTTTTCCACTGACGTCTTTTGTCAGTCAGGGACATACAGATACTTAGACGAGGCTTCCTGATGGCCGGAAGTTGGTTCTTGAATCTCTATGTGCCATTTTTGCAAAATGCCGAAGCGACAGTCTGACACTGTATCTTTCAAATTGGAAGCCCTCCAGTATCTGGATAACGAAGCAGGTGAGAATGTTTCGGAGTGTGCCCGTTAATTTTCTGTGGATAGGAAGAGGATCAGGGAATGAGTGATAAAATAGATAGACTTGAATAGCATTTCGGAAAAGACAAACAAAAACGGAAACTGTCAAAAGGACCAGCAGTTAGATCTGAACATGTCGACCAAGGTGTGCTGCATTATCTGGAAGACG
>CM060328.1:15512521-15517521 GCA_030674155.1 Stramonita haemastoma
GCGCCTGTGCGTTCATCATTTGTGGTTTTGATACCTACCCTTCTTTTGCCTCGTGTTCTGTCATTACCCAAACATCCTAATAAAACAGATTCTGTCCTGCCATCAGACAGTAATTGTACAGTCATTCTACACCCATACTGTAAAATGAGGCTCTTTTCTGTTGTCGGAAACTTCCTTTGGATATAAAGCCAGTACAAAATTATTACGTCTTGGAAGGTAATCATTTGGAAAAGAAAAAAAAGTATTTTTGGAACCTAATGACCTGACAAGATAGCTACTTTACAGGGTGAGCCATCTAAGAGACTGACAGGAATGGAAAACAGCAGGCCTGTTGTTGCTGTGAAAATCGAACACTCCTGTGGGGGACGATGTAGGGCTGTGGTCAGAGCACTCGCTTTTCTACAGGCTAAGGCTAAGCAGCATTGAGCGTGGTTACCGAATGGATGGTGACCGTTTGCGAGCGTTGTCTTCAGTACAGTCCCCTTTTCACCCAGCTGTAAGAAGTTACCTGCCCTCTTTAGGGTCAGGGAAGGTAAAGCAGCGATGGAGAGATGGCCGCCAACCTCAATATGCTGACCCCTGGAGATGACATCTCGTTCCTCTTAAACTGCACAGGTAATAATTGTTTATTACATTGTATCATAATTTACTGAGTTGTGTTGTATTGTGGTGTGTTGTAAGTGTTGTATTCTTGTATAATGCAGTGTAGTGAAGTGCATGCTATTGAACAATCTATTGTGTTGTATGCTACTGTCAGTCACAGCCTATTCTCTGAGTCAATTTGGGACTGCTCTCTCCAAACACAGCGTGTCAGCACAAGAGCAGCGCCATCAACATTGTAGTTTCACTTTTCTGTTTACAAACGTCTTTGTTTTCTGGTAAAAAATGACTTTTTTCTAACAGTTTAGCTTAGGACAATTCTTTTGTTGTCGTGGGTTCTTTCATAAGCGCCCAGTGTGTCTTAACGCGGGACCTAGATTTATTGTTTCATAAGAAATACTAGTGCTAAGATCATCATTCAAGTTTCAATAGATAGGGAGAAATTTCGGATTCAAAGGGAGATTGAACCAGTGACTTCCCAATTTTTTTTAGACAGGGCATGTCCATATCTGTTGTACGTATGTAAAACATATACCATAACAGCAGACATTGAAAGAAGGATACAGGCAATGGAAATAAGATGCTCTCGCAAACAACTTGGTATCTCATACTCATATCTCACATCACTAATGAAAAAGTGAAAACCGGAATAAAGATATCATCAAACCATATGAAGAGCGCCGGACTTTCGTGAAAAAAACGCAAGCTAAAGTGGTACGGGCACGTCGCACGATCATCTAGGTTGGCCAAGACTGTCCTACAGGGAACAGTAAGGGGAGGGAGACAAAGAGGCAGACAGAGGAAACGATGGGAAGACAACATCAGAGAGTGGACAGGCCTTCGGTGGAGCGATCTGCTACGGAGGGCGGAGGACCATGAGCAGTGGAGGAAGCTGGTTGCAAAATTTTTTGTGGTGCCCCCACGGTCCGCGGAACCACGAGACAGGTAAAGGTGAAGGCATTACATCTAAACCACATAGCATGCGAACGCAGTGTGTTGTTTGAAGTTTTTTCGATAAATACAGCCAAATATGTTGTATTCTGATTGTGTAAAAACCCATTTTTTGTAACCATTGTTTTGCTGGTTTCTTTAAAAAAAAAGATTTGCATTTCCATAATGATTATGAAGATTGGGTGGGGGTGAATACAGTTGTAAAAAAGACTGATATCAACATAAGGGAGAGTTGTAAAAACAGTGCGTGTTTCTTGTGTTCTATCGTGTTGTGTTCTATTGTGTGCTGCGTGTGTGCGTGCGTGTGTGTGTGTCTGTGTGTGTGTGCTTGCGCGCGCGTGTGTGTGTGTGTGTGAGAGAGAGAGAGAGAGAGAGAGAGAGAGAGAGAGAGAGAGAGAGAGAGAGAGAGAGAGAGAGAGAGAGAGAAGAGAGAGAGAGAGAGAGAGAGAGAGAGAGAGAAAAACACTGAAACACTGAAACACTGAAATGATTTAATGTACATTGGCCTTGGACCACAATACATTGGCTGGGCTTGGGGTGTACCAATACGTTCTTCCATATCATTTATGAAGCAAATGCACAAATAAGACATGATTTATCACTACTGAAAAAAGAAAAGAAAAGAAAAACACACATTTACTCTTTTTCCTGATTACAAATCTCAAATCAACCATAACCTAATCACATAAAGACTATTGTGTTTGGGAAAATTCATGTATATTGAATACATATAAAAAATAACAGTAATTCAATAAACTGCCTGAGACAACATTGTTTTCCTTTTGTTAATAGAATGAAAGATATATCTGGACAAACCATGCATGTACTCATCATTTGCTACTCTGAGCAGATCTGGTAATGGTACATTTATACAATTGCTTAAAAACTTTTCCCTCAAGTTTGTGTACATGCAACATTCTAGTAGAAAGTGGGCTTCATTTTCAATTTTCGTTTTACAAAATGGACACTATCTGTCTTGAATATTATCACTGTATCTATACACACTATCTGTCTTGAATATTATCACTGTATTAAGAGGTAAAACGTTAAACCTTGCTTGCGTAATTGCTACACGGAAACAATAGACATCTATGGAGTTCAAATACTGCTCTTTTGCAAAAATAGTTTTAAACGATCTATAAATATCATATCTTTCTTTATCTCTTATAGTCCCACCCCATTCTTGAATGAAAATATCCACTAATCTTTGTTTAAACATACCTACAAAAGCTTTTACATCCCCGACACTCTGTTGCATCCAAACAATGTTAAAACCTGTTTCACACAAAATTTCCCTTATTTTTGAAATCCAACAAGACTTACCATTCCTATCTAACTCTAACTGCATGCAGTAAGCATGATATGATATTCTATTTTGATTCAATTGCAATAGTTTTAACCAGTACCTTATGGTATTTGTACATGAGTTGACATAGAGTGGATATCTACCTAAATCGCCGTAAACTATCTTGTTGGTGTTTTTACGGGTACACCTAAAAATCTTTTACATGCCATCAAATGAATTTTCTCAATATGTTCTAATCTTTTTATGCCCCATATTTCGAAGAATACAATAAAGTTGGCTGAATCTTAATATCAAAAATTTTGAAAAATGTACGAGTATTCATTTCTTTATATCTATGAAAAACTTTGTTTAACTGAATCACTGCCTGAGAGAGAGAGAGAGAGAGGAGAGAGGAGAGAGAGAGAGAGAGAGAGAGAGAGAGAGAGAGAGAGAGAGAGAGAGAGAGAGAGAGAGAGAGAGAGAGAGAGAGAGAGAGAGAGAGAGAAGTTGCGTGCGTGCGTGCGTGCGTGCGGTGTGTGGGTGGGTGGGTGTGGGTGCGTGCGTGGATGTGGGTGTCGGTGTGAGTGTTGGTGTGGGTTGGTGGGTAAGTGCATCTGTGTGTGCGTGCTCACTCGTGCATGTTAGTTTTAAGCATTTCATTTCATTTTTCCACCAGAATGTTGCTCAAACACTGCACGGCATCACGCCATAGGAATGATAGCACATCCATTTTCAGGTATTTCAATCCACACCAACTCCATCCCACCCCTCCACCCCCACCCCAAACAAACCCATTAACTGCAGCTGTTTTCTATTTTCAGACATTTTCTCTGGAATTTTAAACCAAGACAGCACACGCACGTCTCTGTGAATAAATCATGACCAGGATGCCACTGTTCTAGGAGGAACAATCTGGCTGGATAGCAATTTCACAAGGACGATTCACCTCATGGGGTGAGGGAAAGTTGGGTGAGCAGGCGTGGATATTTAAAAATAAAAACAAAAACTAGAACTCTTATTTCAAGGAATTATTACTTGTCAATCAGACGTGGACATAAAGGTTTTGTATGAGTAATAATAACAGTCAGTTGTTTTTGTTATGCGTTCCCCAGCTTTACACTCTGGGGGGTAGCCTAGAATGTGTACTCTGACTCACTCATCCCACCTGGAACCACTGTGAGATTGAAGCTGCACACTGAATGAGAGATTTGCTTATATTACTGTTTTTAAGTACTTTTCCATATAGGCAGCCAAAACTGTTTTCAGAGGATGATAGTTAGTCATGTTTGATATTATTCAATGGATTGTTCATGTATCTACTGGCGTGTAGGTGAAATATGGTTTTATTGAAGTAAGAAAAAGAAAAAGTGTCACAATGAAAGAGAAACTACTTGCAGATATTTTGTGATGGAGATGTTCTGGTTTCTTTGTCTAAACTGGAGTCCCGTTTGCCGTGTGCAGTTATGTGATGTGTAAGTGTGTGAGTATGTGTGTGTGTGTTGGTGTGTGTGTGTGTGTGTGGTGTGTGTGTGTGTGTGTGTGTGTGTGTGTGTGTGGTGTGTGGTGTGTTGTGTGTGTGTGTGTGTGTGTGTGTGTGTGTGTGTGTGTGTGTGTGTGGTGCGCGCACGCGCGCGCGTGTGTGTGTGTGTGTTGTGTGTGTGTGTGTGTGTGTGTGTGTGTGTGTGTGCCTGTGTGTGCCTGTGTGTGTGTGTGTGTGTTCTGTCTGTCTGTCTGTGTGTTTGTGCACTCGTGTGCACACTCACGCGTGCGCATTAGATCGACATCCCATTTCTTTCTATCACAAGAATGGCATCCAAACAGACTACACCATAACGCCACAGGAATAAAAACCCTTTCTTTATCAAACAGTTTATTGATAAAGTAAGAAATACTAGTACCAATGTACGTTATAAAAATAGAATTATTAAATCATCAAGTTTCAGTTTGTCTGATTAACATGTGCCCTAAAGTGATTACTATCTACACATTTGTTGTTTAGCAAAATCGTGGAAGAGACGTCATGATGGTGGCGGAAGCAGACGTGATATGGCAGATCTGGGGATGTGCATCTTTCCCATGTCCTGCAGTTTCGGGAAACTAGGAGGCGTGGAATTGCCCAGGAACTCTATTTCCATTCCATCAACTGCAGCTCTTTTGTGTTTTA
>CM060328.1:15535021-15545021 GCA_030674155.1 Stramonita haemastoma
ATGTGAAAGAAGAAATCAAAAAGCGTGTGGGCCCCCAAGAGCCTTTGCTCTCCACCATAAAGAGGAGAAAGCTGATGTGGTTTGGTCACACCACAAGACACAACACCCTAGCAAAAACCATCCTGCAAGGAACAGTCGAGGGCAAGAGAAGAAGAGGCCGCCAAAAGAAATTATGGGTTGACAACATCAAAGACTGGACCGCCCAACCCCTGCAACACCTCCTACTAGCCACACAGGATCGTGAAGCATGGAAAAAGATCTCTGTTGCGTCTTCTCTCATGCCCCCCCTACGTCCTTTGGGACATGGGACTGAGTGAGTGAGTGAGTGATGTGTGTGTGTGCTTGTGTGTGTGTGCGTGCGTGTGCGTGTACGTGTGTTGTGTGTGTGTGTGTGTTTGTGTGTGTGCGTGTGTGTGTGATTTTCCCCGCGCCTTTGTCAAAGTGTGCACTTTTGCATGAGTTGGGGGCGCAAGTAGGCCTTTGTGTGGGTGCACGTGTACCCTCCAGCGGTCACACCTCCTGGTCTGTCCACTGTCACACTTGTGCACGAACAGTGCCAGATGTATGAATGGAGCCATTGTCCAGTTGTTCTTCTTTGGACTTTTTACTCCTTCTGTCCAGTTTTGCAATCCGTGGCAATTTCGCTATTGAAACAAAATCTTACAGATCAACAACCTTTTTCAACACTCCAGTGATTGTTCAAGTCATGTCCTCTTAAACGTATATTTTTAACTAAGAAGAAAAGAGAAACTCACTCGAGTTTCAAAATCAGATCAAACCAACAAAATAAAAATGTTTGTAATGGTGCACAGAGAAACGACATGATGCGCTCACACAGTTCAATTCTCAAAAAGAATTTGTGTGTTGTTGTAGAAGACAATGGCGCAACACTGGCATTGCAACTCAATGTTCGTGTTTCACCACGCTGCACGCTCCCTGGAGGAATGTCATTGTTGCCCTGAGCATGTCTTTTTGAAGGAGGAATCTGATTCTGCCTGAGCTAACAAATACAACTATTGCAGAAGCGGTTTTGTTCTTGCTGGTGATGGTTTAGGGTTTGGGGGTTTTGAGTTTCGGGAGATTCTTTTTTGGGGATCAGGTCGATTAGTGCCCGTGTGCAGAAACGTTCCAGCTTTGGAGATGTCGGTGGTTGTTTTGTCAGTTGAAAAAAATTTGTTTGGTGCTTTTGTAGTAAAACAATTGTAGTTATTGTAGTGTTTCTGTTGTTGGTGGTGGTGTTAGTGTTTTTACTGCTGTTGCTGATGCTGCTGTTCTGTTATTGATGCTGCAGGTAATATCATTTTTTTTGTTTTCATCTTGTTGCTGTTTGGATTTCTGTTTTTTTTTCTTGATGAACCTGCGAATATTGTCAAAATAAGATCATTATTTTCTGATCATTGTTGTCGTTCCTGCATGTCTAGCTGCTGATGTTGCTGCTGCTCCAGCTTTTGATGTCGCTAATATTCTTCATTATCATCTTCTTCTTTTTCTTTGTGCTCTTGCTCTTCTTCTTTATTCTTCTTTTCTCCTTCTTTTCCTTCTCCTCCTCCTCCTCCTCCTCCTCCTCCTCCTCCTCCTCCTCTCCTCCTCCTCCTTTCTTCTTCTTCTTCTTCTTCTTCTTCTTCTTCTTCTTCTTCTTCTTCTTCTTCTTCTTCTTCTTCTTCTCCTTTTTGGTAAAGGTAGTAGTAGTAGGAGTAGTAGCAGTAGTAGTAGTAGCAGCAGCAGCAGCAGCAGCAGCAGCAGCAGCAGCAGCAGTAGTAATAGTGGTTTTAGTAGTAGTAGTAGTAGTAGTAGTAGTAGTAGTAGTAGTAGTAGTAGTAGTAGTAGTAGTGGTTGTAGTAGTAGTAGTAGTAGTAGTAGTAGTAGTAGTAGTAGTAGTAGTAGTGGTTTTAGTAGTAGTAGTAGTAGTAGTAGTAGTAGTAGTAGTAGTAGTAGTAGTAGTAGTAGTAGTAGTAGTGGTTTTAGTAGTAGTAGTAGTAGTAGTAGTAGTAGTAGTAGTAGTAGTAGTAGTAGTAGTAGTAGTAGTCGTAGTAGTCGTAGTAGTCGTAGTCGTAGTCGTAGTCGTAGTCGTAGTAGTAGTAGTAGTAGTAGTAGTAGTAGTAGTAGTAGTAGTTGTTGTTGTTGTTGTTGTTGTTGTTTGTTGTTGTTGTTGTTGTTGTTGTCGTCGTCGTCGTCGTTGTTGTTGTTAATGAATTTATCATTAAAGTCATTCATGCCATTGTTATAATAAGTCAGTCAAGTCAAAGTTTTATTTCCAGATGGTACATCGAATAAGCATTAATTTGCTTTTTTTCATCAAGCCATCTATCTAGGGGGAAAATATCAACACATATTGAGCAGTAATCACCTAGCAGCTTATAGCCTATCTGACATATGCATTCATTACAATCATATCCACACACCTCCGATCTAGCATGCGAGAATATGAATATTATTTCATCCCTCCAACCCGGAACCCACACCCACCAGTCCCACCCAACTCCCACCCCAAACAAATCTCTACCTTACCCCATGTCTCCAATCATAACTAACGTCTGGAGATGTTGATGTATCTTGCCTGAAGAGCTACCAGGCCAGTGAGTGACTATTCCCCCCCTGAAGGGCTGTTGGACTGAAAATGTCCGGAGAGACATTGTTTCGGTTCCTGAAGAGCTGTCCAGTGTGCCTGACTGGTTCACAGACATCTTTTCACGCCTGAAGACTCTGGTCAGTGGGAGTCACAACAGACTTCTTTCTGTTCTTCTTCACCCATGTGGTGTGTGGAGTACTGCCTGGTTTTCTGGTAGAGAGGAGCATTGTCAGTCTGTGAAGTCACTGCGTTGACTGTCCAGGGGACATTTGGAGTGGGGGGAGGGGGTGCGCTGTTTTTCTGGTGCCTTTTGCAAATCTAAGGGATGGGGGGAGCGAGGTTGCTTAGTTACTTTTTCTTGTGTTTGTTTTTTGTTCATGGCTTTTCGTGAATTAATTGTTGCTATTGTTGTTGTAGTTGATTCTCTTTTATTTCTTGGTCTTCTACTTCTTGCTCTTGTTCTTCTTGTTCTTGTTCTTCCTCTTCCTTCTTCTTTTTCTCCTCCTCCTCCTCCTTCTTGTTCTTGCTCTTGTTCTCCTCCTCCTCCTCCTCCTTCTCCTCTTCCTCCTCCTTCATCATCATCTTCTTCTTCTTCTTCTTCTTCTTCTTCTTCTTCTTCTTCTTCTTCTTCTTCTTCTTCTTCTTCTTTCTTCTTCTTCTTCTTCTTCTTCTTCCTCTTCTTCTTCTCCTCCTCCTTTTTCTCCTCCTTCTCCTTTTTCTTGTTGTTGTTGTTGTTGTTGTTGTTGTTGTTGTTGTTGTTGTTGTTCTTCTTCTTCTTCTTCTTCTTTTCTTCTTCTTCTTCTTCTTCTTCTTCTTCTTCTTCTTCTTCGTCTTCTTCTTCTTCTTCTTCTTCTTCTTCTTCTTCTTCTTCTTCTTCTTCTTCTTCTTCTTCTTCTTCTTCTTCTTCTCCTCCTCCTTCTCCTCCTCCTCCTCCTTCTTTGTATTCTTCTTCTATGCCATTGTCACTCGTAATTGCAATCGTTACTGGGGTCATCACCACTATTGTTGCCACTTTAACTACGCCACTATGATTATTATATCAGAACCTCTGCTGCCGTTATTGCCATCATCATCAGAAGCAGCATCAGCAGCATTATTTTTTCTTACAGTCATCACTGTCAACGTTATTATTATTATTATTATTTTTTTTTTTTGCTGCCTCGTCTTCTGTGACGTTCCCGTACTGCTGTTCCCACGCCGCTCATTTCAATCTCCCCGCCACAGCCATACCCAGATTCGTTGTGTCTCACCCCGGGGTCGGGAGTCCACAGGGAGCTCATCAATATTAGGCCCCGCGGGGCCACCAGCCAGAGGGGCCCTGCACTTCTGCTGGGTCACTTTGGTGGTGTTCAGTGGTGCCTGTTCTGAGCTAACATACGCAGGACACCACCTACTAAGCCCCCTACTAACGACAGTATTAGCTCAGTCGCGGAGCCAGACTGAGCGAGTCACCCACCCAAGGTGGCGACCACCACAACGTCCCTCCAACGACCGCCTCCCCACGAACCCCCAACCCCAAAGGCTTTGACACAAATTCACCACAGGCACAGAAGCGTATGGGGAAACCGAATCTGAGGTCACCATGAGACCAGAGCAACGGAGGCCACCGAATCAGAGGCAATTTTTATTATTGCATGATGATCAATGATGATGAGGATGATGTAATGATGCTGCTGTGGAGGTGCATCCGCTTTGAGACTACTTGACAGGGTTGTTCTCTACGCTTACTGTCATAATATATCCCGGCGTCAACCAGGCCCGAGAGATACAGACACCTGCAGTGTTGGTCAGGTAATTTGAGCAACACTCTCAAATTCGCATCCGTAAAGTGGATAAAGCTCGACTGTGTGGTCCCAGTCTCCCCACTGAGCCCACAGCACACTCACTCTGGGTAGGAGCCAGCCGGAGCCCGAAAAAATCCCTATGACTTATGGGATTCGAACCCGCGACCTTCCAGTCCGGAATCCACGGCGTTAACCACTGCGCCATGGCGGCTGGTGTCAACGTTATTATTACTATTATCTTAATTATCTTCATTATCATTACATCATTATCATTTTCATCATCATTGTAATTTTCATGAACATCATCATCATTATCATAATCGATATTGTCGTCAGCGTTATCGACAATATACATCATCATCATCATCATCATCATCATCATCATCATCATCATCATCATCATCATCATCATCATCATCATCATCATCATCATTTTCATGACCGTCATCATCATGATCGTTTTCATCACTACAATGATCATCATCATTGATGTCGCCATTTTTTTTTCCGAAGAGGATCTTGCAGAACAACAGAAATTGGACAGAAAAGGAATTGGCAAAAGAAGAAAACTTGGTTTGAGAAATAAGATTCACTTAAGTATAGCAAAGTTAGTACGACAATCACAAAGAAAACACACTAAAAAAACCCAACCTATACAAGTCTAATATTTTGCTACCAGGATTCAGTGCTTTTCATTTTGGTGGTTTTTTCCGAGTTTGACCTACATGTACAGAAATTAAGTGGAATTTTATGCTCCATAAGCACAAAACAAAGACTGTATAACATATTGAAATATGCGCCACATTGACAATAAGTAAAAGCAGTGAAGCATTCAAAAATGACACAAAGTTTCATCCCCGTGAAACTTTCCTCATAGCAGGAATTACCTGCCCTTCCCCTCCAATCCATAAGCAGGAAGAGTGGACAGGCTGAAAACAGCAATGATGCAGGAGCAGCCTGGATGATCTTCATCATCCCACTTACAGGTCAGACACTTGAAAAATGGGACACCTGATGCACTGGGGAGTGCCGACACTGACACTGACACTGACAACATCTCCTCTCTCTCTCTCTCTCTCTCCTCTCTCCTCTCTCTCTCTCTCTCTCTCTCTCTCTCTCTCTCTCTCTCTCTCTCTCTCTCCTCTCTCTCTCTTCTCTCTCTCTCTCTCTCTCTCTCTCTCTGATCAGTGAACCGGTAAACGAAAATAAAACATTTTCAACTGCTGGTCTAGAGTCTTAAAAAAAATCCTTTGCTTCAGTCTTCTAATCGTTACCTGCTGGTTTACAAATGGGGATTTCTCTCCTTCAGCTCCTATGTGACACGTACCAATGGCAGTCATCACCTATTAAAAATATTTTGTGTCTAAATATATAATGCAAAATAGAAAATTATAGATATATATAATATATATTATATATTATATATAATAAGTGCATAGTGCATTCAATGACAGTGAATCACTAAAACATGGGAAAGACCTAATCCATGCGGATGACATTAGGCTCTGCTATATAACTAACTTTCTAATAGGAATATTAGAGAAAGTAAAGCTATGTATAAGGAGCACTGCACTGTCAGCTACATGTTCTCAAAAAACTGAAAAGTAAAAGGTGTGTTTGCCAAAACACTCTCCAGAATCGCCTTTTACACAGACACACAGGCACACACAGACACACAGGCACACACAGACACACAGACACACAGACACAGACACAGACACAGACACACACACACATAAATATATATATATATATATATATATATACATATATATATATATATATATATATATATGTATGTATGTATGTATGCATATGTATATGTACATAGAGAGATATACAAATATTAGATATATATATATAATATATATAATTTAAAATTATAGATATATACTTATATATACTTATATATATATACTTTATATATATATAATATATATATATATATATATATATATATATATATATATATATATATATATATATATATATATATATATATATATATAATATTCGTTGGTTAGTTGGTTGATTGGTCGGTTGGGTGGGTGGGTGGGTGGAGTAGTTGGTTGGCGGCTTAGTAGCTTGACTTGTTGGTTGGTTATTCAGTTGGTTGCTATGTTGGCTGGTCACCGATCAATTGGTTGGGTACTTGCTTGCTCTTAGCTGATTGATTGGCTGGTGTGTTGCTTGATTTGGTTCATGTGTTGTAAATGTCTTGAATGGATGCGGTTTTTCCGTGGATTTAAAAGGGGTGATTTTATTGCTTTCTGTTTACCATCTCTCCCCCCCCCCCTTTGTCTATAAGTTAAACAATTGTTTGCAAAAAAAGAGATAGATTCTGTGTCTATAATCTCTGGTACACGACAGAGTGAATCTTTTAAAAAACTAACTATCCTGGAAAGATCAGATTCTTGTCAGACCAATACTTCTCTACTCCTCCCAAACTCCTGCCCCATCCCTCCAACGTAAAAACAGGCGTGTTTTGCTTTTGGCTTCAAATCCTAAGGGGACGATACCTAAACCATAACAGTTGGAGTGCACTTTGGAAAACAAGCTGGGAGAGAGAGAGAGAGAGAGAGAGAGAGAGAGAGAGAGAGAGAGAAGCAGTGAAACATGAACATGAGAATGGTTAAGGAACGATGGAGCTTGAGACACAAAAGACATGGAAGGGGGAGAGGGGGAGAGGAGGAAGGCAGAAAGGACAGCAAGAATAAATTTAATACAGCAGCAGAGCGAAAAAATCGAAAGCATGAAAAATTTCACACATATTATACAATGAAAAATCAAAGCATGGGAGCACTTCATACATACTATAGCAAAGAAAAGTGAAAGCGTTGTTAAATTTCACATAGACTACCCATGCCCTGGCAGTGAGGGGGAAAAAAAAAAAAAAAAATCCTGACTGTTGTAGCAATGAAAAACGAAATCGGGATACATTTCACGCATGCTATAGCAATGCAAAATGAAATCACTGATAAATTTTTAATCTACAATAGCAATGAAGACTCAAAGCATGGATACATTCCACACGCTATAACAACGGAAAATGGAAGCATTGATAAATTTCACACACACTATGTCAGTGGAAAAATGAAAGCCTGGATAACTTTCATGCCTGCCATGGCAGTGAAAAAGAAACCATTGATACACTTCACACACACTGCAGCAACGCAAAATGAAATCATTGATAAATTTTCACCCAATGTAGCAATGAAAACTGAAGCATGGATATATTCCACATAGACTATAGCAATGAAAAAACAAACGCAAGCCTGTAAAAATTTCACACATGCTATAGCAATGAAAAATCAAAGCATGGATAAATTTGACACCTACTATAGCAATGCAAATGATGGTATTGATAAATTTCATACATACTGTAACAATGCAAAATGAAAGTATTGATAAGTTTTACACATACTATACCAATGCAAAACGAAAGCATGGTTACCCATGCCCCCATCTTGCACCGCAACAGCACGTGCAAAAGTTTGACACATTCTGTAGCAATTCAAAACGAAAGCATGTATAAATTTCACATATACTATAGCAAGGAATAGGCTTACTGAAAGTGTATAGGGTGAACTGCATCATGAATACCCAAACTTACTTCATTTCCAAAGAACATTGCAGGTATGTAATTTCAAACCAATAACAAGAAAGCACACTCACACACATCCACATATACACACATGCACGTACACGCGCACGCATGCACTCACGCACACCCACACCTACACACACGCACACACGCGCACACACACACACACACGCCCACGCACGCACGTACGCACGCACGTACGCACCGCACACAGACACACACACACGAGAGCAAAAACCAAGCAAATGTGTTGTGATACAATATACCGAATAGCTACAAATTTCAAGTTTTTAACAGTTGACATGATTTACCGAGAGAGAGAGAGAGAGAGAGAGAGAGAGAGAGAGAGAGAGGAGAGAGAGAGAGAGAGAGAGAGAGAGAAGAGAGAGAGAGACGGACGGACGGACGGACGGACGGACGGACGGACGGACGGACGGACGGACGGACGGACGGACGGACAGACAGAGACATAAAGAGAAAGCGAGGCAGAGAGACAAAAAGACGCAGAGAGAGAAAGAGAGAGATAGAGACAGAGAGAGAGAGAGAGAGAGAGAGAGAGAGAGGAGAGAGAGAGAGAGAGAGAGAGAGAGAGAGAGAGAGAGAGAGAGAGAGAGAGAAGAGAGACTGACACTGACACTGACACTGACACAGTTTTATTGTCCATACAGCATTACAGCCCTGTAGACAAGGGGGAATAACAAGTTCAGATGAATTTGTGTAACATAATAACATTTTTTCAATTTTTTCTCTCACTTCGCACTTACATTATGCTACTGCACATTCTAATTGCCACGCAGGTGACACACAACCACACACACACACACACACACACACACACACACACACACACACACACCACACACACACACACACACACACCACACACACACACACCACACTCCCTCCTCTCCTCCTCCCTCCCCCCCCCCCCCACACACACACACTAACAGAATCAATAAAGGACCATCTGAAGGACTATTACTCAGTTCCGTTATCTTTTTCCTAATATTCATTGCTTCTCCAATGAATTTAGCTAGACTTTCTATTTTCTCTTCACTGCTGACAGATAGAAATTTGAAACAGAATTCATATCAGCAATGCCTTTAAACACACTTAGCGCCTCACAGTTTCTGCGTTTATCAGAATAGGCCATACAATCGAAAAGAAAGTGAAATTCGTCTTCTGTGGCATTTCGGCATGAAGGGCATATATTATCGTTAGAGTTATCTTCACTTGCAAACCAATACTTACAATTCTTAAGGCCACTGACTCTTAGCCGAAATCTACTGAGACTGATCTTGTACCATTTGTTGGTTATAAAAGACAGATATCTTTCTGCTTTGAAAGACACTTTTGAAGGAACTATACCACACATATTTGTCATTATTTTCTAAATCTGAATGCCAGTTCTGTTTGTAGCATGAAATAAGTCTATCTTTAAATTCATTAATGAAACTATATTCACATCCTACGTCTCTACTCAGCCACACAATACCAAATCCATTCACACATAAAGTATTCTGTACATTTGACACCCAATTAAGTCGACCAGATTCATGTTGTAAGATTAGCATTTCATAAGCCTGTCTACATATTCTAGAAGCTGGATGTTTAAGAAGTTTTAACCAGTATTTAATGCTTTTTATATATGCCCTTATGTATAACGGATATCTACCACTTTCCCCGTAAACTAGATGGTTTGATGCATGTAAAGGAACAGATAGAAATCTCTTTATAGCAAATGTGTGAACTTTTTCAATTCGCTTGCCTTCTTCATACAATCCCCAAACCTCAGATGCATACGTTAATATTGGTTATATTTGAGTATCAAACATCTTCCAAAACAGTTTTAGATCTGTGGTATTCAGTTTTTTCATAGATTTCTGTATTTCCATAACTCCTCTTTTTCCTCTGTTACAAACATCTACCAAGGCACTATTAATGCTCAGCTTTGTTGTGAAACCTATCCCCAAATATTTATATGAATTGGTAACCTTAATTTCTTCATTCCCATACATCCACTTTTCCCTAGAACCTAAGTAC
>CM060328.1:15547521-15552521 GCA_030674155.1 Stramonita haemastoma
TGGCTCTCCTTCTTTGTCTTTGTTTGTCTGTCCGCCTGTTTATGGTTCTCATAGTAGACTCTCCACGTCTATCTAGGGGACGGGATAGCCCAATGGTCAGAACATTGCACTGGCAGCTTGATGAACCGAGTTCGATTCCCGGTCGAGAGGATTTTTCTCCTGAGTTAACATCAGTGCTGACTCCACTCTCCCCAAAAGTCTTTCGGATGAGACTGTAAACCGAAGCCCCGTGTGCGACCACACGCAGAACATCTTACGCACACGTTAAATCTTGCTCCACTTTTCATAAGAGTAGGCCATTGTGTGCCGGTGGGAACATATGACAATATTTACACAATTGCATACACACGGGGACTGGATAGAAAAAGCAAATGAGTGCTTATACCATTATCCTCGATATAAAAGAATAAAATAAATAAAATATTTGTATGTCTGTGTATGTATGTGATGTCTTTTTGTCTATCAGTTGATCTGTTTGTCTGTCTCTGTCTGTCTCTATGTCTCTCTGTCTGTCTCACGTTATCTGTCTCTCTGTCCCTCTGTCTCTGTCTCTCTCATATGCAATCAGTCTGTTTCTGTCTATCTATCTATCTATCTATCTATCTATCTATCTATCTATCTATCTATCATCTATCTATCTATCTATCTATCTATCTATTATCTATCTATTATCTATTTATCTATTTATCTATCTATCTATCTGTCTGTCTGTCTGTCTGTCTGTCTGTCTGTCTGTCTGTCTGTCTGTCTCTCTCTCTTCCTTCTCGTCTCTCTCTGTCTTCTCTCGTCTCTCTCTCTCTCTCTCTCTCTCTCTCTCTCTCTCTCTCTCTCTCTCTCTCTCTCTCCTCTCCCTCTCTCTTCTCTTCCTCCCTCTCTATCTCTTGCAATTGTTCTCTCTGTCTGTGTGTCTGTGTCTGCCTCTCTCTCTATGTTTATGTCTCTGTATCTCCCTCTCTGTGTCTCTCTATCTCTCGTCTCTCGTCTCTCTGTCTCTGTTGTCTCTGTCTTGTCTCTGTCTCTCTGTCTCTCTGTCTGTCTCTCTATCTCTGTATCTGTCTCTGTATATCTCTCTCTGTCTCTCTGTCTCTCTCCCACACACACAAACAAACACACACACACACACAAAGATACACACACATACATACACACATACACACACACACACACACACACACACACACACACACACACACACACACACACACCTCACCCCCTCTCTCTCTCTCTCTCTCTCTCTCTCTCTCTCTCTCTCTCTCTCTCTCTCTCTCTCTCTCTCTCTCTCTCTCTCTCTTCTTCTCTCTCTTTCTATCCTCCTTAATTCATCTAATGCACGGCATTGTTGGTGTGCCTCAACCTCATTTTGGAAACCCTCTGAAATATCAATCGAGTTCATCTAACCCTGTCCATAATGGGCCTAGTTACACATCAATCCCATTGTCTATCGTTCTCATTTCATCTACACTGTTCTGGCTATTTCTGGTCGATAGTATTCTACTGAAAATGTTGTGACGTACACATCTGTAATCTGTTTCTCTGTTTTTTTTTCATACTGCTTGAAAAATGTGCTTGTTTCATTATGTTCTACTGAACTGAATGAAAAACGTACGTATTGATCCTACAATAGAAGGAGAAAGAGAATGTCAACAACAACAAAACTGGAAAGACGAAAAATCTAAAGAAGGATGCAAGGAAGAATGCAAAGAATAAGTCAAAAAGAATGAAAAAAAAAAAGCAAAAAGAAAGACGAAGGGAGAAAAGAGAAGAACGAAGGGAAGAAAAAGAAGAAGAAAAGAAAGAAGAAAAGAAGAAGAAGAAGAAGAAGAGAAAAGAAGAAGAAGAAAGAGAAGAGAAGAAAGAAAAAAGAAGAAAGAAGAAAAGAAGAAGAAGAAAGAAGAAGAAAGAGAAGGAAGAAGGAAGAAGAAGAAAGAAGAAGAGAGAAGAGAAGAAGAGAAGAAAAGAAGAAAGAAGAAGAAGAAGAAGAAGAAGAAGGAAGGAGAAGGAGAAGAAGGAGAAGAGAGATAAACAATAAGACAAGAAGAACAAGAACAAAAGAAGAACAAGAACAAGAGGACCAAGAAGAACAAGAAAACAAGAGAACAAGAACAAGAAGAATCAAGGATAAAGAATGCAGAAGATAAAGAAAATATAAAGAAGAAGAGAACGTAAAGAAGAAGAGAAAAGAAAGAAAGAAGAATGAAAGAAAGAAAAAAATAATGAATAAAAGGAAGAAGAATGAAAAGAAGAAAAGAAAGAAAGAAGAAAGAAAAGAAAGAAAGAAAGAAAGAAGAAAGAAAGAAAGAAAGAAAGAAAGAAAGAAAAAAGGAAAAAGAAAAGAAAAAAACAACAACAAAAGAAGACGAACAGCTACAGCAGAACAGCTAAAACTACAAACAGCTCAAACAACAAGAAAGTAAGAAAAACATGAACAAGGCGAATTTTAAGGATGTCAATTAAGTCCTTGGGGAATTGCATTGAACTTTTGAAATAAGTGTGTAACGGGCAATTTGAACCTGACAGTATCTGGGTCTTTTATCTGAAGGACTTTCACCATAGCGATGTCAGCACCACATCAAGTTCAGGAGCATCCTCCTTCCCGATCCTTCCGAAAGGACAGCAACTGACCTGTGGCTATGTGCCCTCTATCACCATCACATAACGAAATTGACACTCTAAACCACTAGGCTGTCCTGCCCTCTAATAAAGAAAAATGTTAAAAAATGAGAAAAACGCAAAGGATAGACGAAGTGAAAAAAACAACAAAAAAGTAATGGGTGGCACTGTTCTTGTGGCGACGCGCACTCCCCAGGAAGACCAGCAGAATTTCACGCAGAGAAATCTGCTGTGATTTAAAGGGGTGTAAACTGTAAACTGTAAAAAAAAAAGTGTCAAAGAGAAGAGGAAGTAGAACTAGGTGAATAGTGGACAAAAATACAAATGATAAATTAGATGAAGAGGTGAAGGTGATGAGGAAGAGAGGTGGAAATGAGAGGAAAAAGAATAAGAGGCGGTAGAGAAAAAGAATGAAAACTCAAAAGAAGATAGCAGGAAGAGAGAAAAAGTATGTAGAAATGGGTTCAGATTGAAGAGAAAAATAAGTAAATTAAATTGTACAAAGATGAAGAAAATAGGTTTGAAAAAAAGGAGGAGGAGGAGGGATGCAAAGAAGAAGAAGAAGAAGAAGAAGAAGAAGAAGAAGAAGAAGAAGAAGAAGAAGAAGAAGAAGAAGAAGAAGAAGAAGAAGAAGAAAAAGAAGAAGAAAAGAAGAAAAGAACAAGAACAACAACAACAACAACAACAACGACAACAACGACAACAACGAGAACGAGAATGAGAACGAAAAGAACAAGAATAAGAACACGAAGAACAGGAATAAGAAAAACTGGAAGATGCAAGAGAAAGTGACATCAGCAACAATAACAACAACAAAACTAAGAACTCTTAAGACAGTAAGACTTTAGTTTTGTATGTTAAGCCCATGTCCTGGCCATGATTTTCTAAACTGCCTCCAAGAGCACACAAGCACACACACACACACACACAACACACACACACACACACACACACACACACACACACACACACACACACACACACACACACACACAACACACACACACACACACATACACACACACACACGCACAGCACACACACACACACACACACACACACACACACACACACACACACACACACACACACACACGCACATCAATATTATCGTCTAATATCCCTTTAGTGTACAGACGTAAAACAAACACACATACACACACACACACACACACACCACACAATAACGTCTAAACACAATACAACACACAACACACACACACACTCACACACTCACACACACAACACACACACACACACACACACACACACACACACACACACACACACACACACACACACACACACACACACACACACACACACACACACACACACACACACACACACTCACAAACACTGACACACACACACATCACATCACGACAATCGTCATCGACAGCGGTTCCTTACCTAACATCTTGGGGGTCGGTGTTGACAGCTCTCTCAGAACAGCATCATTACACCCCTTTTATGTGGACCACGATCTGAGACTGCTTCCCTGTGGCTGCTCTGAGGTCAGTGCACTGACAAGCAGGGAGAGGCTTGCTCCAGCTGAACAATAGCGTCATCAATGTGACAGACACACCAACTTTTCTAAGGTCAGCAGACGATCAGCCAGACGTTTGGAACTATGTCCGGTTGAGGAGCAGTCATGTCAGTTAGACAGACCGACCGACAAACCTACCAACAGACAGACAGACAGACACGACAGATATAATGACCTCAGCGGGTTGTTGTGTCTGCGTCAGACAGGTTGAGATCCGTTGTTGGGAAAAGTCTGTAATTGTTTCTCCTGAACGTCTTGTTTCTGTCTGTCTGAGTGTCTGTCCGTCCGGTCTCCGTGTGTGTCTGTGTGTGTGTCTTGTCTGTCTGTCTGTCTGTCTGTTGTTTGTCTGTTGTTGTTGTTGTCTGTCTGTCTGTCTGTCTGTCTGTCTTCTTCTGTCTTCTCTCTCTCTCTCTCTCTCTCTCTCTCTCTCTCTCTCTCTCTCTCTCTCTCTCTCTCTCTCTCTCTCTCTCTCTCTCTCTCTCTCTCTCTCTCTCTCTCTTCTTCTTCTCTTCTCTTTCTTTCTTTCTTTCTTTCTTTCTTTCTTTCTTTCTTTCTTTCTTCTTCTGTCTGTCCTCTCTATTCAATGCTGACAAAGGATATAGCTTAGCTTTACTGTGCGTAGAAATATTAGGCACCTAAAACGTGGATTTTGAGATATGTCATTGTCTACTACTTTGAGCTTTTGGTTTAGTTACCAGCCCTACTGTTATGGTATCTAAGCAAAATCATACTTGCATTTACTCAACACACATGATTCGAAACGTTTTATAGTAAAAGGAAAAACAATATGTCAGTGAGAAATCTACTGAACACAAATAATTTTAGTCATGACTGCTGCAAA
>CM060328.1:15557521-15562521 GCA_030674155.1 Stramonita haemastoma
AGCAAAACCTGTTGACTGTCATGCGACCAAAACTTGAGTTGCACTGCCGTTAAACGCGTGTTAAGACAAACCCGGCGCATCCGACTTTAGCGTGAGAGTGAATTGTTATATTTAGTCTTTCTGGAAAAGGGTTGGAGAATGGACCAATAAGGCAGAAAATAGGCAAACAGAAAGTAGAGGAAGAAAAGGAACAAGGCAGAAACAAAGAGGGATACAGAAAACAGGAAAATCATAATACAAAATATTCCAGTTGTTGTTGAGATCGTATTCAAGTCCCAGCTGAAGTACTCCGATTTAGGGACTGTGACAGCTGGTCATCCCACTTCGGCGCCTCGGGCCACCCCCAAATAGTACAGTTCTATAAAGCAACGGGGCCAGGCCCGCGCAAGCGCAAGAGTACTGCACGAGCCCGAGGTCTATGATAATTATAGAATTTTCAGAAAGTGGGGATGGTATTTGATTTAATTTGATTTATTCTTTTATATCGAGATAATGGAATAAGCACTTTTGTGCTTTTTTACATCCAGTTCCCGTGTGTATGCAGGATTGTAAATGTCATCTGTTTCCATCGGCACACGATGGCCTACTCTTACGAAAAGCGGAACAGGATTTAACATGCGCGCAAGATGTTCTGCGTGCGTTTGCATTCGGGGCCTCAGTTTAAAGTGTCATCCGAAGGAGAGAGAGAGAGAGAGAGAGAGAGAGAGAGAGAGAGAGAGAGAGAGAGAGAGAGAGAGAGAGAGAGAGAGAGAGAAGAGAGAGAGAGAGAGAGAGAGAGAGAGAGCATTTCTTTTATTTATCCTTTAAAGAAGATTTGTTTCATTTTTACAAAAGTATCTACCACGAAGTTCTGCTTCTGTTCTTCGCTTTGTTTTCTTTAAAAACTCATTACCTGAGTTTCTATCCAGTAGTTTTGTTTTTACAAATCTACAGAAATATCACATCATTTGTCCATTTTCGTTTGAGGTTTTGCAAAAACAAAACAAACCAAAAATTGTTTTTGTTAATTGTAAAAGTTTCAGGCGTCCACGTGATAAATGTTAGAGTAAGGAAAACGTGCCTTTGGGATTAGTGTAAGCGGTTTTGGAGTTTGGTAGAGAACATTCCCTTTATTTTAAAAAAAAGTGGAACAATCGGAGAATATAGCAGTTTTTTGTTATCATCGCCGCTAAAGAATAAGCGCTTTTACAAACTTGAATGTGTATGTCTCATCTGTCTGAGTGATGTCTGGGTATATGTCTATATTTCTGTATGAGTCTCTCTGTCCCTGTCTCTGTCTTTGTCTGTCTGTCTGTCTGTCTGTCTGTCTGTCTGTCTGTCCTGTCTGTCTGTCTGTCGTCTGTCCGTCGTCCGTCTGTCTGTGTGTCTGTCTGTGTTTCTGTCTGTCTGTGTTTCTGTCTGTCTGTCTGTCTGTCTGTCTCTGTCTCTGTCTCTGTCTCTCTGTCTCTCTGTCTTCTGTCTCTGTCTCTGTCTCTCTGTCTTTTCTCTGTCTCTCTCTGTCTCTCTGTCCTCTGTCTCTCTGTCTCTCTCTTTTCTCTCTCTCTCTCTCTCTCTCTCTCTCTCTCTCTCTCTCTCTCTCTCTCTCCTCTCTCTCTCTCTCTCTCTCTCTCTCTCTCTCTCTCTCCCCCTCTCTCAGAGAAATGAAATCGAAAAATATATTAAAAAATCTAAACAAAAAGAAAGAGCACATATATTGACCAATCCGCACGGCTTGCAATTTAGGGATATGTATGCCTACTTCTTGAAGGGCCAAAAATGTAAAAAAAAAAAAAGAAAGCAACGAAACAATTATCAGTTGAACACCTGCTTTTCTATAAAGTCTAGATTGTCTCAATCCAAAGAAAAAGACCAGAAAACATTGTGCTCGAAATAATTAAATAAAACGGAAGACAGACAGACAGACAGTCAACGGAGACAGAGTCAGACAGAGAAGACAGACAGAGACGACAGACGCTGACTGATATAGAAAGACGACAGATAGAGACTGATTACGAACTGACAGACAGTGATAAAGAGAGTGAGAGATAGACAGAAAAACAGACAAGATTTGTTTGTGTGATGCTGGTCTTGTGACGATGCACCTTTCATGGGGGAGAGCAGCCCGAATTACATGCAAAAAATCTTCCAGAATTAGAAGTGAGATACAGTGAAATATAATCAATACAAGCTTTCCCTTCCATATATCCCGGAAAAGAAGACTGAACTTTCACAACAGTTCTTGTTGCATTGTATATCATTTAAATCACTGCAGATTTCTCTGTGTGATATTCGGGCTACTGTCCCCTGGGAGAGCGCGTCACCACAAGAGCAGTGCCACCCTGTTTTTGTTCCTGTCTGCAGCTGTATTTGTTTGGCCATCAGAGTCTTTTTTCTTACAGAATTGGCCAGGGACAATATCATTGTCGCCATGGGTTCTAACTGTACTGATTGCATGTTGCATACAGGACCTCAGTTTATCGTCTCATCCGAAATACTAGTATCCAGACAACGCTCACGGTCTAGTAGATGCGAGAAAGGATGTGAGCCAAACGGGAATTAATCCACCACACACTTCGAACCCGGACTTTTCGCTTTCTAGGCAGGTGCCTTACCTCTTAGACCACCGATGAACTTGCAGGCTAGTGGATGGGGTAAAAGTTAAGAAACAGACAGGAATCAAACCACAAACACTCCATTTTTTAAACTGACCACCAGTCCACCTTTTCGAAATTACTGAGGTTTTTTTATTGTTTCGAAACTTTTTTGTTTGGAATTCAAATTTACACCAGCGGCACCTAAGTCCTGTTTATGCGCATTTTTATTGTATTACAGGTTACAGGGGCAGAGAAGTGAGAATGTTTTAGAAGTTCAATTCGACATGCATGGTACTAAAGTTCTGGAAACTCTGTGGCCACGTCTGGACACAGGGGTAATTTTTATTTAACAACAAGTTTTGTGTTGTGTCGCTTGTCAGGACTTGAAATGTATGGAACTATAAATCTCATCCGGAAGAGTCTTTTTGCATAGCATACATTTCAACAGCAAAAAAAGAACTGAAAAGTTTTCACCTTTTTTACTAAAAGGAAAAAGAGATTGTGTGTGTTTTATTTTTTTCTTTTATATCGATGATAATGGAATAAGCACTCTTGTGCGGTACATCCAGTCCCCGTGTGCATGCAGTTTTGTAAATCTTGTCACCTGTTCCCACCGGTACACGATGGCCTACTCTTTGGAAAATCAAACCCGGGTTGCGAGCGAGCGCATCATTCTGACCACTAGGCTATCCTGTCCCCCTGTGTATGTGTATTTCTATGTGTGTGTGTGTGTGTGTGTGTGTGTGTGTGTGGTGTGTGTGTGTGTGTGTGTGTGTGTGTGTGTGTGTGTGTGTGTGTGTGTGTGTGTGTGTGTGTTGTGTGTTGTGTGAATTTATTATATATAATATATATATATATTATATATATATATATATATATATATATATATAATATATATATATATATATTGCTGTTGGAGTCGTTGATAGCATGCCACAAGAAAAACAGTCACCCTATTTGCAGAAATAGATGGCCCACTTCCATTCTTTATCCTTCTGGTTTTTTTCCACGAAAACACCCATTAAGCCTTACTGCTTAAGCATGTTAATTTTTGTTTGAAAAAATCACCTTTAGTATCGAATCAACCTCTTTTGATGTTGTTAATTATTTTTCTGATGATAACATTGGAGTCAGTTTTTTCTATATAGTTTTTGCAGAGGACATTTTGATCTCATAATATCCTGAGAGAGGAACATCAAAAGTCTGAAACTTCAGGAGAGATTTTCCGCTGCCGTGTTATTTGTGGATAAGGGAAGGCGCCATGATGCCTTAGCACTGCCAAACCGCAATAGATAAGAACGTAAGAACTGTAAATTCACGCTGCCCCTCGCAAGTTTCTTTCTTATCGGCATATTCTATAACTAGTTTCCATGGTAGTTCTCAGGTTCTCAGGCTAATACAGGTTGAAACCATGCATGAGATTCTCAGGTTTGCACAATTTGCAAACATTCATCAGGTTGAAGTACATCGCTAAAACAACCACTTATTTTAAAGCAATCAACTAGACACAACTTCAGTTTGTGGTCAATACGTTATTCTTTAATTTGAATGCAACATTATTCACAAACTACGTGATTTATAACAGCACCTTGTCAAAAAATTACAAAGTGTGTTGCTTTAGCAAAAAGAGAAAAAAAATCTTTTTGTGATGGTTTAAGTGTCCCTGTACCTTGTATGAAATCATTTCTCTGATGCCCTTCAATAATATTTTCACTGAAGGAATGACTGACTTTACTATTGTACATATCAGCTATTCTTTATCCTAGACCTGACCTCAACCTACTTCATATTTTAGACTTGTCAACAACTAAACCTTGTCCAAGTGGATCGGTGTTCTAGTGGTAAAGCGCCTGTCTAGAAAGCAAAAAAGTCTGGGTCGGAGTGTGTGGTAGCTCAAATCGCGTTTGGGCCCCATTTTTTTCCCCATTCAATAGACCATGAGTGGTGGTATAGGCGCTAGTCTTTTTGGATGAGACTATAAACCGACATCCTGTATGGTTACACACAATCTTTTAGCGCAAGTAAAAGAACCCGCGGTAACAAGGGGGTTGTCCCTGACAAAATTCTGTAGAAAAAAGCCACTCTTATAGGGAAACATATACAGTTGCAGATATGGAAAAAAGGGAAAAAAGAAAGAAATATAATGGGTAGCACTGCTCTTGTAATGACACGCTCTCTCCGGGAAGAGCAGCCCGAATTTCCGCTGAGAAATCTGCCGTGTCTTTATGTGGTGTAGAATGTAAACAAAATGTCAAACTTCTACACCAGCCAGACTTCACTTACACTGCCCCAATGTGTCCTGACCCAGCCATTCAGCAGTACCTCCCAGACTGACCATACGCTTCCAATGCATCCTGACTCTGCCGTTTGTACCATCAAGACTGACCAGCACTGCCCAGTATCTCCTGGATTGGCTGTTCATAGTCA
>CM060328.1:15570021-15575021 GCA_030674155.1 Stramonita haemastoma
TGCCTCTCTCCTCTATCACAACGTAGGTCATGGGACACCTTTACCTTACCTTTTACTCACAGCAGTGGAAGGATCATGATCATCCTCTTCGTCGTCGTTGTCGTCACCATAGCCACCTTCGTTGCTAGTGCCATCATCACCATAGTCCCTGACATCGTGGTCGTCTTCATTATCACCATAGTCGTTGCTGTCAACGACATCATCAGTGTAGTCGATATCATTAATTTCATCATGCTTATTGCCTTCGTCATCATTATAGTCGTCATTGTCTTCACCATTATCATTATCACCATAAGCATCACTATCGTCGTCGTCAGTATAATCAGCGGCATTTTTTTGAGGTTTTTTTGTTTTACATTTTTACATTTTACACCAGTCTAAGTCACGTCAGATTTCCTTCCGTAAAATCCAGGCTGCTCTGCCCGGGGAGAACGCGTCGCCAAAAGAGCAGCGACACCCATTACTTTTTTTCTTTTCCGGTCTTTAACTGTATTTGTTTCCCTATCAGACTGGCTTTTTCTACAGAATTTTGCCACGGACACCTCTCTTGTTGCCATGGGTTCTTAAACGTGCGCTAAATATTAATGTGTAACACACAGGACCTCAGTTTATCGTCTCATCCGAAAGACTTACACCCATACCACCACTCATGGTCTAATGGATGGGGGAAATGTTTTGGGCCCAAACGGGATACGAACCACAGCACACTTCGACCAAGACTTTTCGCTTTCTAGACAGGCACGTTACTTCTAGACCGCCGATCCACCATCCATGATCACCATTTTTATAAGACGGGTGCTAAAGTCAAGCGATTTCATATTTATGGGTCAATAAGTTTTGAACCTTGGCACCGTCTGGTGAAATAAGGGTTGGGATCTTTATGATCTCTCAGGTCAGCTGCAAGTACAGACCTGGCGCTACCTTAAATCCATTTGCGTATATACACATAGAGAAAATAACATGTTCGTATCACATATCCCTCATTTCATGTCAGCGTTTTGATGGTTTACAGGAACACGAGCAGACCTAGCATACATCTCCAATGTCGAAATGCGGTTATCTTCATGATGGTGGCCAAAAACGGTCGCATTTGCAAACATCTCTACGTTGATGAACCTCAGAGCTGTAGATGAGGAGCAAAAAGAAAAAACCATCATCATCATCGTCGTAGTCGTCATCATCGTCGTCGTCATCATCGTTTTCGTCATCATGAACATCATCGTCGTCGTCGTCATCATCATAGATGTT
The DNA here is from genome assembly GCA_030674155.1 of Stramonita haemastoma. NCBI lineage: Eukaryota > Metazoa > Mollusca > Gastropoda > Neogastropoda > Muricidae > Stramonita > Stramonita haemastoma. The sequence goes on from CM060328.1 coordinate 15,571,270, forward strand.
GTCGTCATCATCGTCATCACCACCACCACCACCACCACCACCACCACCACCACCACCACCACCACCACACCATTATCATCATCATCATCATCATCATCATCATCATCATCATCATCACCATCATCATCATCATCATCACCATCATCACCATCACCATCATCATCATCACCATCATCACCATCATCATCACATCATCATCATCATCATCATCATCATCATCATCATCATCATCATCATCACCATCATCACCATCACCCACCCCCCCCACCACCACCACCACCACCACCACCACCACCACCACCATCATCATCATCATCATCATCATCATCATCATCATCATCATCATCATCATCAATCATCATCATCACTATCACCACCATCATCATGAGCACTAACGGAACAAAGGCGTTAGCTGGTTTTTGGCCCTATCCGCCACCAGCATGAGCTAGGTGAAGCAGGCAGTAAAGTGGCAATGATGGTGATCAGCATGAATCATTCAGCAACATGCACTGCAACTTTTGCCATCCAAACCTCATTGCATTCGCCTGTGCCCACACCTTTGATTCCAACACATTTGAACTCAGTCACTAACGCATGAACAATTCTCCTTCCGAGCTCGCACGCGTACACACACGAGTGTGCACATTCACCACATAAGTGCACATACACACTCAAGCATATACGCATTCATGAACACACACACACACACACACACACACACACACACACACACACACACACACACACACACCACAAACACAAAACACACACAACACACACATAATTATGCACACGCATACACAAAACTGTATGCATGTCTGAACACACACACACAGACATACACACAAACATGCACACACACACTTACACACACACTTACACACATATATGCAAAGATGTTTGCATGCATGCACACACACAAACACACAAACACACACATACACAGACATACACATAAAACACGCATACACACACAGACACACACACAGACACACACACACACACACAACACACACACACACACACACGCACACACACACACACACACACACACACAACACACACAACAAGACACCCACAGACATACACACACGCAAACATACACACACACACACTACACACACACACACACACACACACACACACACACACACACACACACACACACACAACACACACAAGATTCAAGATTGAATTCCTTTCACCCTCTATAGGGCATGGAAGACAACTTATTCACACACACTTACACACACACACACACACACACACACACACACACACACACACACACACACACACACACACACACACACACATACACACACAAATTACATAAAAAGTAAGGTACATACAGATAAGTCACATAAAAAAGGTAAATTTGAAAAAAAAAACCTTTTGTGTCCTTGTTCCTTTCCTGAACTGTCTTAAAAATGCAAAAGAGAAAAAAATCATCTGCATTAAAAAGCTTCAGGATGACAATACCCAAGAATAAAAAGGACATAAAAACAATAAACAATACCAAGTAGCAGCAACAGAAATATCTAAGCTAAGCTCAACAAGAAAAGCAGCTGTTTCCCTAAGAAATAGGGTCTGAGAACATCTGCAAAGCAAGCAATGAAATGCCTGACTTGTATTACGTTGTAACGTGTGAGGCGTTTTGTGGTATTGCTTCGTGTCGTTTTGTGTTATACCTTGTACTATTTAACATTCCGTATGACTGAAATGGATTGTATCGTGTTGTATCATGTACTGCTGCTATGTTGTTTTGATCAAATAAAATGCTGTTGAAACCATTCTCTTTTGGTTCAGTGAATCTGATGCAAACCTCCTTCTTCATTTGGTCCGGTCTGTGCTGGCCCTACTGACTTCATGGATTTTCATGCTACATGATTCAGTGATTAAAGTCAGTGAAAGAAGCTGGTGGTCAGCTTCTTTTCTTTTCTTTTGGCTTCAGTCTTGCCTTGAAAAACCGCCTTCATTGGGTCAGTACCCTGATCTAGTAATGCATGGCCTCTATAGCTTTAATAATAGAAGTTTTCTTGTTGTTCCCAGTTCATGTGTTATGTTTCCATTGTTTCTTCGATCTGTCCCTCTGACACTGAGCAGCCTTCTAAAACACACACACACACACACACACACACACACACACACACACACACACACACACACACACACACACACATACACACACACACACACACACACTCAGCTGCTTCAATTCTTTTTCCAACATCTTTCCTTTGTGTCCAGAATTCAGAACCTTACAACATGACGGGTAATACAAAACCTTTCGATATTTTCATTTTCGGACGATAGGAAATGCTGTAATCTTTCCATATGTTGTTTATTTGAACCATTCTACTTTTAGACATGCCTTCAAGCTACTGTAAACATGCGTCTTTCTCTAGCCATCACCTGTATATTGCCAGCGTCTGCTACAGGTGCTATCGCTGCCTTAGGGATGTCTTTGACTAAAAGCATAAATATTGATGGTTTGGAAGTGTTTTGCATTTTTCTACCTTGTGTACTGATAATGTTTACATCAGAAAAAAAGCCTTTTTCATCTGCTTCCAAAACCCAGATAGAGAGCACTAAATCTTGATCATCGAAAGCTGCCGAGATAGGTGTAGTATTTTGATGTTGCAAATCTTTTTCTATGTTTGTTTTTTTTTCCTTTCTTATCGCCTCTTCTTGACCAAATAAACGGTGTGTATCTTGCTCTTTTCCTAGCAGCAGAAAACGGTATTAACTGATTAACTGTATTAACTGAGTAACCGTATTAACTGATTAACTGTATTAACTGATTAACAAATTAACGGTGTGTATCTTGCTCTGCCCCTAGCAGCAGAAAACTGTATTAACTGATTAACAAATTAACGGTGTGTATCCTGCTCTGTCTCTAGCAGCAGAAAACTGCGAGAACTGTCACTCCTGCACCGACAGGTCACTGCAGCATGGTCAGCTGCATGGAAGCTTTCCTTCCCTCAGTGCCTAAGGCAACATCCTACAACATTCTACCGGGGTCTGAAACATGATATGGATTTTCCCGTACACAATCGTCTGTGTACGACCCTCAGGCCACACTCTGCAGACTGAGTTTAACCACTAAGCATAGGTTCTGTAACACAAGCCCACTGTGTGTGTGTTTGTGTGTGTGTGTGTGTGTGTGTGTGTGTGTGTGTGTGTGTGCGTGCGTGCGTGCGTGCGTGCGTGTGTGTGTGTGTGTGCGTGTGTGTGTGTGTGTGTGTTCTTTGAAAGACACTGTGAATACCATAGGTTTGAATGGTACATAGATCGATCGTCGGAATCATACTTCGCACAAATTTCTGCAGATGGAAATATGTCATCATCAATACAATGGGTTTTTCAAAAAGATGGATAGATTTTTTTTAAAAGCCTGCAATAATTAAAAGCTCTACAAAGATATTTTCTTGTTTGCAAATTGCTGTATAATTTCCAGATTATCTGGTTTAAGTGGCTGTTAAGCATGAGACGGAAAATTGCAAAGATGTTATTTCCCAACGTTAAAACTATTAAGCTTCCTTTATGGCAAACGGATTCTGGTTCGAATTAGAAAAAAAAATCATTATCACTGGTGATTAGAACAAGTATTCCTAACAGGAGCAAAAATAACAATAGCAAAAAAATGAATGTTTATTTCAAATCGTTTTTAAACCAGCCAACCACAACAACCTTAAGAAGCCAGTCACCACAATGAGTCCATGACATTTGCTAACAGCCAGCTGACGTCA
>CM060328.1:15580021-15590021 GCA_030674155.1 Stramonita haemastoma
TGTCTGTCTGTCTGTCTGTCTGTCTGTCTGTCTGTCTGTCTGTCTGTCTGTCTGTCTTCTCTCTCTCTCTCTCTCTCTCTCTCTCTCTCTCTCTCTCTCTCTCTCTCTCTCTCTCTCTCTCTCTCTCTCTCTCTCTCTCTCTCTCTCTCTCTCTGTGTTATACACATGGCAGCAAATGTCCTATGTTCTCTCTGGCTTGCCTACTCTTTACACTACAACGAAGAAAAAGAAAAAAAGAAACTAGAACGTGTTCCCCAGAATCGATGATCCTGACAAGTCAGCTAATCTTCCACCTCCACACGTGATGGGAACGATGCACAATGGCTAACGGGGCACGGTGAAAGGCCTCTTGGCCTAATGGTTGTGAGCTCGCACGTCGAGGCTTTGAATACTGCTGGTGCCTGCTTGGTTTATGGGTGGGCAAGTTTTACGATTTCCCAGGGCACTGTTATGCAGATCTGCCAGTTTCTCACCCGTTTTGGGTATATATGCTGCCTGAGGTCGAAAAATTGACGTGAAAGATCTGGTAGTTTATGCCAGTTTGTTGTGTTGAAGTATGAATGTTAATGATTCTGTGATTTATTTATTTATTTTTTTATTTTTATTTTTTTTTGCTGCCTCGTCTTCTGTGACGCTCCCGTACTGCTGTTCCCACGCCGCTCATTTCAATCTCCCCGCCACAGCCCTACCCAGATTCGTTGTGTCTCACCCCCGGGGTCGGGAGTCCACAGGGAGCTCATCAATATTAGGCCGCCGCTGGGCCACCAGCCAGAGGGGCCCTGCACTTCTGCTGGGTCACTTTGGTGGTGTTCAGTGGTGCCTGTTCTGAGCTAACATACGCTTGACACCACCTACTAAGCCCCCTACTAACGACAGTATTAGCTCAGTCGCGGAGCCAGACTGAGTGAGTCACCCACCCAAGGTGGCGACCACCACAACGTCCCTCCAACGACCGCCTCCCCACGAACCCCCAACCCCAAAGGCTTTGACACAAATTCACCACAGGCACAGAAGCGTATGGGGAAACCGAATCTGAGGTCACCATGAGACCAGAGCAACGGAGGCCACCGAATCAGAGGCAATTTTTATTATTGCATGATGATCAATGATGATGAGGATGATGTAATGATGCTGCTGTGGAGGTGCATCCGCTTTGAGACTACTTGACAGGGTTGTTCTCTACGCTTACTGTCATAATATATCCCGGCGTCAACCAGGCCCGAGAGATACAGACACCTGCAGTGTTGGTCAGGTAATTTGAGCAACACTCTCAAATTCGCATCCGTAAAGTGGATGAAGCTCGACTGTGTGGTCCCAGTCTCCCCACTGAGCCCACAGCACACTCACTCTGGGTAGGAGCCGGCCGGAGCCCGAAAAATCCCTATGACTTATGGGATTCAAACCCGCGACCTTCCAGTCCGGAATTGCTGGTCGATTCTGTGATTTATGTTAGTGGCTGATGATTAGATTTGGGTGCTGAAGATTTTGTAGTTGAAGTCAAAACTCATAACTCTGGATGAGGTCTAAATGTGGAAGTTAAAGATTTTGTAGTTTATGTCAGTAGCTGAGATTTAGATATGGATGTTAAAGATCCCATACTTTATGTCAGAAGCTATGTAAACATGAATGTATAGGCTTACAGACTGCGTGGTTTAAGCTAGAGTTTTTAGGATGTGTATACAAAACACGATGCAACCACTGACTAAACTGGGACAATAAATGGTCAACAATCTCTAGACATGGGGTAACGTTTTCTGAAATCTACTACACGTGCCAACACCTCTATAAACCAGCTGCACAATATACCCTAAGGTGACTTTATCTTCTATGCAAGAGGCTAAGCTGTGTGTGACTGGGGTGGATAACGCGCGCATACTGGTGTGCGCATGAGTGCATGAAATTCAACACTGGTGCGTTTACGATTGGCTTAGGTGCTGCTGATGTTGGGTGCTTCCTTTTACCTTGTGATGTTGTTCTTCAGTTTAACGTCTATTCACATAAGTGATATTAGACAAAAAAGTTACTTGTAGAATGTTAAACCAATCGTACAAACAAAAAGTAAATAAAAACATAAAAAGTTAACACTAAACCCTGAGCAATCAATCAGAAATTTTACAAAATTAAGAAAGAGCACGAGATTAAAGTCTCTGTCTCGTAAACAAGCTACTAACATGTTCATAAGCACTATGGTATATTGTCAATAGAACTCTTCTTCAGCGATAAGGCGAGTTCACACAGCAATACACAGTTGCTTAAAATCTTGTCCAAAGAGTTCTCACGTGTGATGGGAAGACACTGTTTTAAAATGGGACAGTCAAAAAGAATATGACTGACTGAAATCGTCCCATCACATATGCAACGCACATTTTTAGCATACTTCGTTTGGAAGGCATTTAGTTTAAGTCTATTTATAAGACAAATGACCGATCTTTTGATCTTGTGATGTGTGCGTGCTGATGTACTGATACAATGTTGTGGTGTTTCTGTGTATTGTTTTCCTGTTTTCTAGCCCAGATGAGATTCTTAATTTATGTTATTATGAAGTGTTTGAATCGTGAAATGTAAGCTTCCAATATCTATTTGCTTTTCTGTAAGTCATGTGCGGTTCTTGTTAGCACTGGTAGGTTACTTTCTGAAATTAGGCATACTGCATTTCCAGTATTATCTCACAAATTTCAGGGAAGAATTACGCAGATATGCTACTCTTGTTTGTTGTTGTTTTCATTCACACCACTTTTTACGTGAGAGCTTGTAAATGCCCATTGAATAGACACCTTTCATACAACCCAAAAAGTGCATGTGTATAAACTTACACACAAACGTATATACACATTCATGCATGCATACACAGACGCACGCACGCACACACGTGCGCACACAGACACACACACACACTTTACATAAATCCGATTTGAATAACTAGACTCTAATGCGAGCTAAGAACCCAGTCAAAAGTCACAAAAATGTGTGTTAATTTCTGACTTTACATCTTCAATGTTTATGTGCACGTGCTGATGTAGGGATATTATAATTATTGTAGGGGTTTTTCTGAAATATTTTCCTGTTTACTGTTTTTGTGTAGGGCTTGTAGCGCAAGAGCGTACCTCTCTGGGTAGGATAATGAAGTATTTAAATTATGATTTCTAAAATGCCAACATCTATTTGCGTTTCTACAATTCAAGAAGGGTTCTTGTTACCACTAGTATGTTACTTTCTAAAATTAGGCATAATATATTTCCAATACTATCTTACAAAATTCAAAGAAGAATTTCGTAATGTTACACTTTTACTTTCTTGTTGTTGTCTTTTTATTTTTCATTCACCACTTTTTACTTGAGAGCTTGTAATGAATAGAAACCTTTCATACAACCCAACACGTGCATGCGCACACACTTACACACAAATGAACATACTCATTCATGCATGCACACTCACACACATACACACACACATACACACACACACACACACGCACACACACACGCACACACACACGCACACACACACACACACACACACACACACACACACACACACACACACACACACACACACACACACACACACTTTTCATAATTTTATTTTGGAAACCACACTTTCCTATGGGCTAGGAACCCAGTCAAACGTTGCTAGAAATTGTTTTATTTTCTGAATTAACAACCCCAATGTTTAAATTGTTTCATTTTTCCTCCTACATTACTGTCTACTGATAAACCTTCAGTTAAATTGTGCTTTTCTGTTAGAGTGGATTGTGTAAGAAACACAAATCTTGTGCACTGGACGTCAAAAGGTGACCGACACATGCTCATTGTCAATGCCCGGTCATCACCTCAGGCTTGTCTCCTACAACAAGAGCTAGCTCCGCCAGCCTCTGAAACCTGGAATGGATTTCCCCACTACACCATGGCCTGTATACCACCCCCGGGCCACACTCTGTACAGACTGAGCACTGCCAGCCAGCACGAAATTCTGAAACAAGTGCACTGCGTTTGTCTGCGATGAAAGAGATTGTGAATGGGGCTGGCTAAAGTGGCTTACGGATCAATCAGCAGGTTCGTATTTCACCTTTGCTGCCATAGAAAGTAACTCAGCGTCTTGAAAATTCAATCTGATGTGTGTATGTGTATGATGAATAAGACTAAAAAATACAGTAATTAAAAATTCTATAAAATATTTTTACTTCAGCACTGCTTTTCAATCTTCTGAGATCAGTTGTGTAAAATAGTTTTTTTGTGTTACTTTGTTATTTGCTTTCTTTAAACAGTAATGCAATTAAAAATCCTGTACAGTGGAATATTCTCCTTGGAAGAAGAAAGAAAAGAAAAGGAAATTAGGAAAGGAAGAAAAGAGTAAATGTAGGAAAATGAAGGAAGGGGACTGGAAGTACACAAAGAAAAGAAAGGAAAAAGAAACAAGCAAAGAAAGAACAATTCTGATAATTGCAAATACGTAATACATCTCACTACATTTGGATCAACTTGCTTTGTGCTCGCTAAAAAATATCAGCAGAAGCAAATGAAGATCAACAATAGCAGCAGTAGCAAAAATCCGAATGGATTGAATCTGAAATCTTGTGTCAAAGAATATAGGAATGGTATAGACAAATTTTCCTAACTGATAATCATCAAGCTGAAATAATTCATTATGTTTGTGCCTGTTTTGAGAAAAAGAGAACAATTGAAATAAGACAGAATGCAACATGGTTTTGCTTTGTGGTGGTTTTATGTGGTTTTTGCCTGCACATTATTTCAGTCCTGCTGACCAGTGAATAGTATGTTTTATTGATGAATTATGTTGAGTTTATTTTGTTGTGTCAATAAGTCCATGTGACTTTTATGGCAATAAATAATTTCTGATTCTGATTCTGATTCTGTTTCACACACATACACACACACGGGAACGCCTAGTGCTCAGAACATTGCGCTCGCAATTTGACGACCCGGGTTTCCTTTCCCGGTCCAGGGGATTTTTCCTCTGGAGTTAACATCAGTGCTGACTCTACTCCCCCCACAAGTCTTTCGGATGAGACTAAAAACCGAGGCCCCGTAAGTGAACGCACGCAGAACATCTTGCGCACACGTTAAATCCTGTTGCGCTTTTCGTAATTGTCATATGTTCCCACCGGCACACGATGGCCTTCATCGTGAGCCGTTGGGAACAGATGACAATTACAAAACTGCATACACACGGGGACTGGATGTAAAAAAAGCAAATAATTGCTTATCCCATTATCCTCGATATAAAAGAATAAATAAATAAGCAAAAAATAAATAAAAATTCACACAACACACACACACACACACACACACACACACACACACACACACCACACACACACACACACATTTTCTGAGCTGCTATAAACCGGGTCAACTGTCCACCCATAAGACTGTAGGCCTATGCGGGGATGGTATTTTCCTAACTGATCGAACGTTCACGTGTGTAGCGGAGCTTTCCCTCCCCACTCCTCCCTCCCTACCTGGCCAGTTGAGTGTGCGCCTACATCATCAATAACCTGGCTGGATTTCTCCATGACGGGTGGGGTGGGCATGCCTGTTGACGTGTAGTGCCAGGACTTAGGCCATAGGCTCTGTCAGTTATTGATGTACAAGCTAAGTGTCAAGGTCTATAGTAATACTATGATGTCGGTATGCTTTGAAAATGTTGTTTTTTGTGGAGATTGGGTCCTTTCCTGTAACAGTTTATGTAACAGGGTTCCTATGAAGATGATTTACTTCAAAATGAAGCGAAAAGGCTGCAGTATGAGGAAAACTTTCAAAGGCAGATCAATATCATTGCATGGCTAATATTGATTGATTGATTTATCAATTTAATTAATCATTTATACCACTTTAAGTCATAGGAAATTTCTTAACGTGAAATTCCGGCTGCTCTCCTCGGGAAGAGAGCGTTGCACGAGAGTGGCGCCACCATTTTTTTTCTTTTCATGTCTGCAACTGTATTTGTATCCCTATCAGAGTGGCTCTTTTCTACATACTTTTGCCAGAGACAACTGTCTTGTTGCCGTGGGTTCTTTTACGTGCACTAAATGATGATGTGTAACACACGGGATCTTGGTGTATCGTCTGATCCAAAAGACTAGTACCCAGACAACTACTCATGGTCTAATGGATGTGGGAAAACTTTTGACTCAAACGGGATTGGGACCACCGCATACTTCGACCCGGACTGTTCGCTTTCTAGACAGGCACGTTACATCTAGAGCACCGATCCACCAAGATTAACTCCCTTGTTGTTCTCTACTGCAGCAAAAGCATGTTTACCTTGAAAAAGAGTACAAGGAAGATGACGCATGATCTAAATTAACGTAAAATCTACAGAGGAGTGGACGTGAAACTTTGCAGACTGCCATGTGCACTACTCATGCTTCGAACACAAAACTCTCACAACATGGTCGTCATTCAGGTGGTGTTTTGCTTTTGATAAGAAAATCACTGTGTAATTTTGTTTCAAGGATTAATGTGGATTGTGACATTGTGTTTGCAGTCAGAGTTAGTAAATATGTCTTTAATTGTGAGAAAGTTGTCCTTTTGATTGTGTGTTACCAGAACATGGGCCTTTATATGATCAGTTGAACAACAAAGATGGCGTTCTAAACTTAGAATAATGTATTCACACATAGTACAGAATCAAGATTAGCATAACATTATTCTGTGAGATCTTAATGCTAGAACTGCAAATAATCAGCCCCAAACTGAACAAACGATAACCTATTCTCCGTACTCTGAGGATGAGGATGAGGATGATAATGATGATGATGTTGTGTGTGATGTTCATGATACTGCTACCAATGACACTAGCATACCAAGAAAATCAAAAGATAGATACACTAACAGCTTTGGAAGATCTTTATTGAACCTGTGTTTCTTGTCAAACTGTATCATTGTTAATGGATTCAGTGATTCTCAGCGTGAGTATACATGTCTCCCCACATGGCTGTAGTGTCCTTTATTATGTAATCCTATCAGAATTGTTTTCAAGGAAGTGTTGTGTTTGTTTGTTAGTGATAGAATTGATTCCCTGGCATTTACCAGTAGAATTTAAATGGATAAATGTTTGTAAAATTAATGCTAGAAATGAACCTCATGATGATAAAACTACTGAAGAATGGATCATATGGTCTGAAGATTATTCAAGTATAAAGAAGAGCAGCAATCACAAGATTTTAAAGAAGGTATAGGAGATTCTCTGATAACAATGAACTCTGATGTCATTGATTCTATCAACATATTCACACAATCAGTGTGTAGTTCAGCAGCATGCATGGTTAGGACAGTAGGGAAGAAGAAAAATAGAAATGACTGGTTTGATGGAGAATGTGACAGACAGAGAAAAAAGTAAGAAAACTATTGAGACTATTCAAGCAATCAAAACAAGCAGGCCAAGAGAGAAAAAGATGCATATGTCAAAGAATGAAATAATATAAACATTTCTGAAAAGTTAGAAAAATGACTTTGATGCTGTAAGACTAGCAAAACTAAAATAGTTAATAATCCAAATTGTTTTGGCAGACAATAAGTCAGTAAATAGAAAGTCATTTATATACAATAGTATAATACAAAACAGTGGAATGAGCATTTTTTCAACGTATTTAATGAAACTAGTTTAGCTATTCAACTTGATGACATTGATGTAACTGAAGAAATGGAAGAGGAAAACCATGATGTTTTTTTAATGAGCTTGTTTCCAGGCAAGAGATTCTTACCAGTATGGGTAGTTTTCAAAGCTGGAAGAGCTCAGAACCTGACAGATTTAGTCAGTGAAATGCTCAGACATGCAGACTTTACTTGATTTTCTGGTTGCATATTTCAACAGATTGTTTGATTTAGGTGTTTTCCCAATTGAGTGGTCCAAATATATCATTGTGCCACTTCAAAAGAAGGGAGATGTAAACCAGCCTAATAACTATCAGTGGTATAGCCCTAACAAGTATTGTCAGCAAGGTGTATACAGCACATTTTGAACAAAAGACTCACAAAATGGTCAGAGCAAAAGAAAAAAATACTGGAAGAACAAGCTGGTTTCAGAGCAGAGTATAGCAAAGTGGACCATATTTTTACCTTGAATGCAGTTTTTCAGAGGTTTTTGCTTAAAAATGCCAAACTCTGTTTAGCCTGTGTAGATTTAAAAAAAGCCTTTGATTCAGTTAACAGAAGTATATTGTGGTTATTTTGAGGTAAACTGGTGTTAAAGGTAAACTGTATTATGCTTTAAGAAGTATCTATGATAATGTTTTTGCATGTGTACGTGATAAATGTTGCTATTTTGATTATTTTGACTGCCCAAGAGGTGTGAAACAAGGTTGCTTGCTAAGCCCTACATTGTTTTCCTTTTTCATTAACGAATTAGCCACTGAGGTGTCCAGAACAGGGAAGCATGGCATTCTGTTAGTCTGTGATATGGAAAAAAAGATATCTCTGTTATTATTTGCTGTTGATGTTATTCTGTTGTCAAACACAATTGTTGGACTCCAAAATCAACTTAATAGGTTGAATAAGGAAGCTGACCATTTGCATCTAACGGCTGATCTAAAAAAGACAAATATAATTGTATTTAGAATGGGACGACATATATCTTAAAAAGAAAAATGGTTTATTGAAATGAAAAGTTGAGGTGATTAATTCATGTAAATACCTAGGAATGCTTTTCACAACTAAAATTAGTCTTAACAGTGCTTTGGCAGAGGGTTTTAGAAAGGGGAGGAAGGGGTAATAGAAATAGTGAGATCATAAAAAGGTTAACATCATCAGACCCATATCTATCTTGGAAATTATTTGATTAAAAAAAAAACGATCTTTATTTTTATTTATTTTTTTATTCTTTTATATGGAGGATAAAAGAATAAGCACCCGTGTTTTTTTTTTTTTATCCAATCCCTATGTGTAAGCAGTTTTGTAAATTTTGTCATCTGTTCCCACCGGCACACAATGGCCTACTCTTACGAAAAGCGGAACATGGTTTAACGTGTGCGCAAGATGTTCTGCGTGCGTTCGCACACGGGCCTCGATTTACAGTCTCATCCGAAAGACTTTTAGGGAGAGTGGAGTCAGCACTGATGTTAACTCCAGGTGAAAAATCCCCTGGACTGGGAATTGAACTCAGGTCGTCAAATTGCCAGCGGAATGTTCTAACCATTGGGCTGTCCGATCGCAGGGACGTATGCAAGTGAAGTCTGGGGCTTAGAGACTGAATGTAAGCAAATTGAAGCAGCCCATACTTTTGCTGTTAAAAGATTCTTGAATGTCCCCCTTCATGCCTCCAACAAACAAGTATATGCAGAGACTGGCAGATATCCACTTCAAATTAGAACAGTAGTTAAATGTATTAAATATTGGCTAAAACTAGTTAAGCTGGCTATGTCAAGAATATGCCGTCAAGCTTGTGAAATGCTTGTCTTGCAACATGATTCTGGTCATTTCAATTGGGTATCAAATGTACAAAAATAACTTACAGAGAACGGATTTGGCATTGTAAGTCAGGGTGTAGGGTATGAGTCCAGTTTTACTTTATGAATTTAAAGATAGGCTTATTTCTTGTGTCAAACAAAATTGGCTTTCAGATATGGAGGTTAAATATTAATATAGATGGTTCCACTCATTTAAAACAATTTTTCAAGCTGAGAAATGTTTATCATGTGTAACAAAGAAATGGCACAGAGATTGCCTGGCAACATTTTGACTCAGGGTATGTGGTTTAAATAATTGTAAACAGTGGTTCTTAAACGATTATGCTGATATAAATTGTCCGTCTTGTGAAGAAAGCGCTGAAAATTAAGTCCATTTTTTGTATTGATTGTACTGCCTATAGCCATATACGTGAAAACTGTACCATACTGAAGTCGTTGTCTGGTGTTCTTGATGAAAACAAAATCGCAATTATTCTTTCACATGATGAAAACAAAATTCGATTAGTAGCGAAATTTATAGCGCAAGCATTGAATATCAGGAAAAGAAAATTAGAGACATTGGGAAGTTTATAG
>CM060328.1:15595021-15597521 GCA_030674155.1 Stramonita haemastoma
AGGAAAAAAAAAGGAAGGAAAAAAAAAAAAGAAAGAAGAAAGAAGAAAGAAAGAAGAAAGAAAGAAAGAAAGAAAAAAAAAAGAAAAGAAAGAAGAGAAAGAAAGAAGAAAAAGAAAAGAGAAGAAAAGAAAGAAGTAGAAAAAGAAGAAAGAAAGAAAAAAAGAAAGAAAAATAAAAAGAAAAGGAAAGAAAAAAAAAGAAGAAAGAAAAGAAAAAAAAAAAAAAGAAAGAAAGACAGAAAGAAGGAAAGAAAGAAGAGAAAGAAAAGAGAAAAAGAAACGACATAAAGAAAACAAACAGCAATGCAAAGAAACAACCATAGGAAAGCGCAACAATATTTCAGACAAATCATTAAAAAGGAAAACACAGAAGAAGGAAAGATAAATAGACAATAAACACATAGAAAGAGATAGAGAATGGAACTCTGAACGCTGAAATCTGAAATGGTTTAAATTGACATCAGTCGTGGGCCTCAACACAATATAGCGAGAAAAGAGGAAAATTTCTTATATTGCGGTACCTGTCTGTATTCTGCAATCGCTGAATAACTTTATCTCATAAAACATCTGATATGCATTGTAATTCAAATCTCTTAGATAGTTCTCTAACCACTGTTTACTTTTCCCTTCTGTTATGACCAGAATCCGATATCTTAGTAAAACAGAGGTAAATAATGAAAATGACAATTTTTATATTCCACAAAATGAACAATGACACGTGATAAAAGTACAAATACACAGGACTTAACAGAGGGACGTCACAGGATTACCTCATTGTATTCACGTGTTGTTTTTTTCTTCCGCCTATTGCACGAAGAGAGAATAATACTTAGATAAACTATACATGTGGATAGGATCGGTGTCACCGAGTAACATGTGCAGTGGAATTCCTTTCGATTCTATGTGCAATTTGACAATACACACAGAGAGAGAGAGAGAGGAGAGAGAGAGGGGAGAGAGAGAGAGAGAGAGAGGAGAGAGAGAGAGAGAGAGAGAGACAGACAGACAGACAGACAGACAGACAGACAGACAGACAGACAGACAGACAGACAGACAGACAGAGAACCAGAGAGAGAGACAGAGAGAGAGACAGAGAGAGACAGAGACAGAGAGAGACAGAGGCAGAGAGAGACACAGAGAGACACAGAGACAGAGAGAGACACAGAGAGACACAGAGACAGAGAGCCAGAGAGACAGACAGACAGAACTCTATGGAACAAAAACGTAAAAGTAAATAAAGCAAATAAAAAGAATGAACAAAAGAACAGATAGTATAAAGATATAAGACAGACAGGCAGACAGAGAGAGATAAAAAGCGAGAAAGAAATGAAGAAATTTTACAGAAATCTTTCAATATGGAACCATAGATGATGAAGTCTAAAAAATGACATACGAGCAAACAAAAAGGCAAGAGAGAAACAAACAAACAGAGAAACATAGAAAGAAAAAAAAGCATAACAGGTTACAAAAGAAAAACAGCACACAGACGAACGAAAGAATGACAGAATGAAAGAAAGAAAGAAACACATCACCAAAGTGGGAAATGAAACAACAGACCAGTGCAGAAAACAAAAGAACATATAAACAAACCATCAAACGAAAAGAAAAGAAAGAAGACAGAAAAAAACACAACAATCCATGAATAAATGAATGAATTGACACAGAGAAAAAAAATCTTACATACAAATACAAAAATTCTCTCACCTCTTATTCCAAAAACAATAAAAATCAACAGCTCTGTTTCAGAAGTCAGACCCCGATCGTCTAAAAGATACCAAGAGACAGAGATTGTAGGTGACTAACTCCACATCTTTTTTTTTTTCTTTTTTTTTTTACAAAACAAACTCCATAGCAAAGATCAAAACCACGGGACGACAAAAGCGACTTCAACACCGTAGCCAGTCTTTGGGGCTTCTGGCACCATTTCTGTGGACACCCCTCTCTTTCCCTGTCTCTGTGTCTGTCAGTCTGTCTCTCTCTTACTCTCTTTCTCTCTCTCTCTGTCCTGAGTGAGGTTGAGATAGAAGGGATGGAAGGAAGAAGAGAGAGCGGGAGAGAGGCAGGACAGGCTGTTTGCGACTAGGACGGAGACTTGCCGAGGGAGAGAGAGGGGGAAGAGAGAGGGGGGGGAGAGAGAGACTGCGCGCGGTTTCTGTCTGTCTGTCTCTGCTACTGTGTGTGACTTGTCGCTAGTGGGGAGGAGGATCTGGGGTGAGGGTGGGGAGGGATTCTGAAGAAGTGGGGTGGGGATAGAAAGGTGGAGAAGAGGGGGGCTGGAAGGGAGGATGGTGAGGAGCAAGATGAAAGAAAGCGAGGTGGGGGTGGCTGTGTATTAGTCTCGAGTGTTTTCTTTGTTGTGACTGTGATTATGGGTTGTGAGGTTTTTTTTTTCTTATATTACTTCCGTATCGGTCGGTTTATCTGTGTGTCTATTGTCTGTTGGTTCCAGTTTCTCTCTGTATGTCTGTCTGTCTGTCTGTCTGTCTGTCTCTCTCTCTCT
>CM060328.1:15602521-15612521 GCA_030674155.1 Stramonita haemastoma
TATCGATAAGTCTTCCCTGAAAGAAAATAACGTTAACCATTCATGTTCAACGTTGCTCAACTTTTTAACAAGTGTTTCAAATAACACTCGCACTCTTTACGATTTTTTCTTTTTATAAATCAATTTAAATATCATGCTAGGGGAAACATCTTTTTATGTGGTTTTGCCTGTTTATGTCTTATACGCTTGAAATCATAATGTTAGTCCGCTCTTGCATACACAGAGCTTTTGAAAAATATTTCTTCTGTTTTTTTGATTGATGTATATAGTTCTAGCTCCAAATTCAGTTATTTCTGTAAGGCATGATAAAGAATGAGACATCACATACTCGCTAATACACTCACTCACTCTCACTCAGTCCCATGTCCCAAAGGACGTAGGGGGGACATGAGAGAAGACGCAACAGAGATCTTTTTCCATGCTTCACGATCCTGTGTGGCTAGTAGGAGGTGTTGCAGGGGTTGGGCGGTCCAGTCTTTGATGTTGTCAACCCATGATTTCTTTTGGCGGCCTCTTCTTCTCTTGCCCTCGACTGTTCCTTGTAAGATGGTTTTTGCTAGGGTGTTGTGTCTTGTGGTGTGACCAAACCACATCAGCT
This sequence comes from Stramonita haemastoma, assembly GCA_030674155.1. Classification (NCBI taxonomy): domain Eukaryota; kingdom Metazoa; phylum Mollusca; class Gastropoda; order Neogastropoda; family Muricidae; genus Stramonita; species Stramonita haemastoma. Next base: position 15,603,120 of record CM060328.1, read on the forward strand.
TTCTCCTCTTTATGGTGGAGAGCAAAGGCTCTTGGGGGCCCACACGCTTTTTGATTTCTTCTTTCACATAGTTATTGGTCTTGTGTTCTTTGTATGATATTTTGAGGAGTCTTCTGTAGCACTTGTTCTCAAATGCTTGGATTCTCCTCTCTAACTCTGCTGTCAGAGTCCATGATTCACAGCCATATAGGAGGATAGATATCACGAGGGATTTGTAAAGGTGGTATTTGGTGCAGAAGCTGATGTTGTTGCTTCTGATGATCTTCTCGAGTCTGACTAGAGCAGATGTTGCTGTTGCAATGCGAGCTTTCACTTCATTGTTTGATGTGCCATCTTTTGTTAGGATGGAGCCTAAGTATTTGAATTGGCTCACCTCTTCTAGTGTTTCTCCATTCATCTTTATTTCCGTGATGTCATTACTCGCGCTGTTGACCATGATCTTTCGATTTCTCTGTACTGACCTCCATGCCGTATGCGCTCGCTCGATCTGTTAAATTGTCTGTGAGGATTTGCAGTTCTTGTTTGCTGCTGCCCATGAGGTCAATGTCATCTGCAAATCTGAGGTTGCAAAGGGGTCTTCCACCAATGGGATGGAAGTGTGGTGGTTTTGCAGTGTCTCTGTCATGATGTTTTCGAGGAAGAGGTTGAAGAGTACAGGTGAGAGAAGGCAGCCCTGGCGAACCCCAACCGTGGTCTTGAAGAACTCGCCCACGTGATTGTTCATGAAAACTGCACTTTTTGCGTTCTTGTACAGAGCCTTGATGACTTCAATTAGCAGCTGTCAATGTTGAAGTGCCTGAGTACTTGCCAGAGGCCGTCATGCCATACCCTGTCAAAGGCCTTTTTGAAGTCTATGAAATTGTGGTACAAGTCTTTTTGGTGTTGGAGATGCTTCTCTATCAGAATTCTCAGATTGAAAATACACTACATGAACTTATTCAACAGATTCTTTACCACGCATATAAATGTATGCTTTCGCAAACCCTGGGATATATGAAATGTCCATTTCCGTCTTATACAGGCAGCAGTCATGTCTGTCCCCTTCTATTTCCATGTTATCCACACAGGGGCAATATTTTGCCCCCACTCTCCTATTATCTCCACTCTCCTGTTATCCAGACAGCAGTCATGTCTGTCCCCTTCAAGTTCCATGTTATCCACACAGCAGCGATGTTTGGCCCCACTCTCTTGTCTACTTCCGTGTTATCCACACAGCAGCGATGTTTGGCCCACTCTCCTACAAAAAGACAGATCAGAGTTCGGGAGTCAGGCAAGATGCTGGTGTCTGCACAGGGAAGCAGGGTGCACAGTCTTAGGCAAAAGGCTGGCGATGTAATGGAGTCAAGACAGGGTTAAATCCAGGGCTAAAAACGCCCTGAGCTGTTGAATACAGCCTAGGATCAAACCTAAGCCCCTCCCATTACCTGTGTGACGTTCTGCCCTGTGAAGTTTTATTCCACCTTTTTTTTTGCAAATGGCTGAAACTTTGTGCGCATCAATAAGAAAAAAACAACTTTCCTGTTTATTTCTTTGAATTCTCACAAACCTGCACTTCTTCTGTTTTAATGTTTTTTTGTTTTGCTTGTCCTTCTTTTTGTTGTTGTTTGGGGTTTGGAGTTTTTTGCTTATTTGTTTATATGAAGGGTGTGTGTGTTTGTGTGTGTGTGTGTGTGTGTGTGTGTGTGTGTAAGAACAGCCTGTGCCCTCTCTCCCTCTTCTTCTTCTTCTTCTGTCCGATTAGTCAAACTGCTGACACAGAGCACGTAGCCTTGCATAGAGAAACAGTGTAGGTTCACGATGCTTGCTGATGTTAGTTCACCAAGGCATACAAGAGATAAGGTTTTTGGACACAAGCTCCAGTCAGCGTTATGAATTCTTGGCACAGATTTTCCTCTGTGTTGGCCAAAACTTTCGAAAAGGGGCGTATAGGTTTAACCATTTCAAGTGGAGGTTTCTCTTGTACACCTATTGTGTCTCTTTTTGTTTGGTCGACTGACTTCCCTCTTCCTTCTCTATAGACGCGTTTGGGTAATTAAACTTGCATGCTCATGTCTTAGGGAAATTTGAACCTCATAAAATCCTCTCTCTCTCTCTCTCTCTCTCTCTCTCTCTCTCTCTCTCTCTCTCTCTCTCTCTCTCTCTCTCTCTCTCTCTCTCTCTCTCTCTCTCTCTCTCTCTCTCTCTCTCGTGTGAGCCACAGGCAGGGACAGGTAGAGGACGTGCAAATCAGCTCGTGTTGTCTTTAAGGATGTACGTCTGTCTAAACACGTTCACCTTTATCTATACCGCGTGTTATCAAGAATGTATCATGACTATGTTTTTCCTTATTTCCCACTTCTATACTAATGTCTGTAATTAAAATCATTACAGTGAAATTGAAATGTAAATTGTGGTTACACAACTGTCCTGAAGATTTGAACCGTAATAGGTATGAAATGTATATAAGCTTAAGATAACCATTGACTATGGAATAAAGAAGATATGTGCTGTTATGTCAAATATTTTTCCTATTTTCTTTTCTTTTCCATATCGTATTGTGGCCCAAGGCCGATGTGCAATTAAATCATTTCAGTGTTCTCTCTCTCCTCTCTCTCTCTCTCTCTCTCTCTCTCTCTCTCTCTCTCTCTCTCTCTCTCTCTCCTCTGTCTCTCTGTCTCTGTCTCTCTCTCTCTCTCTTCTCTCTGTCTCTGTCTCTTCTCTCTCTCTTCTCTTCTCTGTCTCTCGTCTCTTCTCTTTTCTCTGTCTCTCTGTCTCTCTCCTGTCTCTGTCTCTCTCTCTCTTCTCTCTCTGTCTTTCTGTCTCTGTCTCTCTGTCTCTGTTCTCTCTCTTCTCTTCTCTCGTCTCTGTCTTCTCCTCTCTCTTCTCTGTCTCTGTCTCTCTGTCTCTGTCTCTCTCTCTCTGTCTCTCTCTTCTCTCTGTCTCTGTCTCTGTCTCCTGTCTCTGTCTCTTCTCTCTGTCTCTGTCTGTCTCTCTCTGTCTCTCTCTCTCTGTCTCTGTCTCTCTCTTCTCTCTTCTCTCTTCTCTCTTCTCTTCTGTCTCTCTCTCTCTCTTCTCTCTCTCTCTCTCTCTCTCTCTCTCTCTCTCTCTCTCTCTCTCTTCTCTCTCTCTCTCAGGCTAGTATTGGAAGACCAAGTATGTTCCTTTGTGTCATTGACGTCACTGACCATGGTTGACATACTTTTTTTTTTTTTTTTTTTTTACAAAAGAAGAAAGGATTTTGAACAAGTGTGAGCAGTGTGGTGTGAAAACGGCACCATGGCTTATAGTTTCAGCTACAGGAGTGGCAGCGGGAAAGAAGAAGAGCCCATGATAACTACATGGGAAATAGCCCCTCAAGCGGCTGCTTAAGTGGAGACCCAATGCAAGAAAAGGCAATGCATGTCCAGGCAAAGCAAGCCAAGGGAAGGCAAGGCAAGGCATTGCCTTACATGGCATGGTAAGGCATGACATGGCAAGTCAATGGAAGGGGGGCGGAGAGCCTAGTGGTCAGAACATTGCGCTGGCAATTTGAAGACCCGGGTTCGAGTCCGGTCGAGGAAATTTTCTTCTTGGAGTTAACATCAGTGCTGACTCCACTCTCCCCAAAAGTCCTTCGGATGAGACTTTAAACCGAGGCCCCGTGTGCGAACGCACGCAGAGCATCTTGCGCACACGTTAAATCCTGTTCCGCTTTTCGTAAGAGTAGGCCATCGTGTACCGGTGGGAACAGATGACAATATTTACAAACTGCATACACACGGGGACCGGATGAAAAAAAGCACATGATTGCTTATTCTGTTATCCTCGATATAAAAGAATAAATAAATAAATAAAATAAATAAAAGGCAAGGCAATGGAAGGCAAGGCAGTGTAAGGCAAAGAGAACCAGGGCAAAACAAAGCAAGGCAAGGCGAGGCAAAGCATGGCAAGGCAATGTGAAGCATGGACAAGTAAGGCAAATCAAAGCAAGGCAAAGCGATCCAAGGCAAAACAAATGAAATCAAATCACACGAAAGTAAGGCAAGGCAAGACAAGACAAGGCGAATCAGTGCAAGCAAGGCAAAGCGAAACAAGGCAATGCAATACAAGGCAAGGCAAGGCAAGGCAAGGCAAGACAAGACAAGTACAAACTTAAAGTGTTACATATCACGTATCACTAGCTCCAAACAGCAAAACACAGCCTTATCTTTGAAAACAAGAACCCTCAAAAGAGCAACAATTATGGCTAGGCCTAACCCTACACCAACAACATGTAGCTCACATTTCAGAAAAAACAACAACAACAAACAAACGCCAGAATAATAATACTAATAATAAGACAATAACAGTAAGACTTTTCAAACACGCACTCCACAAAACATTGCGAACGATGACGAGTCCGGCCTAATCCTGTAACCACTATAGTAGTTGAATTCTGTCCTCACAAAAATGGAAGCAGAAAGAAAACAGAAAAAGACCCTTATTTCACTTCTGTACGAATTTGTCGTCTAAGTGTCACCTTCCCTTCACACACAAACAGGAGAGAATGAGTTAAACGTGGCTGTAGCATCACGGTGGTGATGTGGGAGGCTGGCGGGGTCTCTGTGCAAAGAAACCGACTGAGGTTAAAAGGTGAAGGTTAAAAGTGTGTGTTTTGTGTGTGTGTTTATTTATTTATTTATTTATTTATTTATTTATTTATTTATTTATTTATTTATTTATTTATTTATTCATTCATTCTTTTATATCGAGGATAATGGAATAAGCACACATGTGCTTTTACATCCAGTCCCCGTGTGTATGCAGTTTGCAAACCTTGTCATCTGTTCCAACCGGTACACGATGGCCCACTCTTACGAAAAGCAGAACAGAATTTAATGTGTGCCCAAGATGTTCTGTGTGTGTTCGCACACGGAGCCTCGGTTAATAGTCTGAACCGAAGGACTCGTGTGTGTGTGTGTGTGTGTGTGTGTGTGTGTGTGTGTGTGTGTGTGTGTGTGTGTGTGTGTGTGTGTGTGTGTGTGTGTGTGTGTGTGGTGTGGTGTGTGTGTGTGTGTGTGTGTGTGTGTGTGTGTGTGTGTGTGCGTGCGTGTGCGCGCGCGTGCGCGCGTGTGTGTGTGTGCGTGTGTGCGTGTTTAGTTTTGTATTTATTCTTTTATATCGAGGATAATGGAATAAGCACTCTTTGTGTTTTTTTTTTAATCCAGTCACCGTATGTGCAGTTTTTGTAAATCTTGTCATCTATTCCCACCGGCACACGATGGCCTACACTTACGAAAAGCGGAACTGGTGTGTGTGTGTGTGTGTGTGTGTGTGTATGTGTGTGTGTGTGTGTGTGTGTGTGTGTGTGTGTGTGTGTGTGTGTGTGTGTGTGTGTGTATTTCCGTATGCGTGTGTGTGTGTTAAAAGTTGATATGTGTCAGGATTTTGCTGAAGCGTAGCTTTTCGAACAATCATGGCCACTTGACACATGAAAAGATCTGTCCCTGGTGTACTGCATATCTGCTTGTTCCTAGTTCACAAGGCTGCGCGTGTTGACACAGAGCTTTAGCTTCTTTGCTTATACCTTGCTTCAACTGTATGTTAGCATATCGTTAATTTTTTTAACGTGTGTATGTGTGTGAGTGTTTGAGAGGCGTATGTGTGTGTTGTGTGTGTATGTGTGCACGTGCGCGCGTGCGTGCGTGCGTATGAGTACATGCGAATTCTGTTAAAATATCAATTAGTATTGATTGCGTGTGTGTTGTATAGGTCGAAGGCAAGCGTTTTGATTTGTCATTGCAAGATATAGCGCTATATAAATTCCATGTATTATCAAGCCATTGACGCTGGGGGCGACAACAAAGTGAGACTGCATAATCAGTGGAATTCCACTTTACAGCTTAGTCTGTAGTGATCGACTATGACTCTCTGACCAGGAGGCTTGACTTGCACAGTCCTTATGTACTGCAGCCCTGGGGGGCTAGTTGGCTTTTGGAGAACATCTCCAACGCTGACTGTCCTTATGCCCTCTTGGCCTAGAGAGTTGGGATGTACTGTGGGCAATCAGATATCTGCCCGGTTTCCGAAACAGCAGCTGCCTCCTCTGCTGTTTTGGAGGTCATCGTCGACTACGATGGACAGACAAACAAACAAACAAAATACTCTTAAACGGGTGGCTCAAACCTGGGCTGTGTGTCTGTGTGTATTTGTGTGTCTATGTCTCTGTGTGTTTGTTTGGAGGGTGTGTGTGTGTGTGTGTGTGTGTGTGTGTGTGTGTGTGTGTTGTGTGTGTGTGTGTGTGTGAGGAGAGAGAGTATGCGTGTGTATGTGTGCGTGTGCTGTGTGTGCGTGTGTGTGTGTGTGTGTGTGTGTGTGTGTGTGTGTGTGTGGTTGGTGTGTATGTGTGGTGTGTGTGGTATGCGTGTGTTGTGTGGTGTGCTGTGCGTGGTGTTTCTGTGTGCGTATGTGTGTGTAAGTGTGCATGTGTCAGTGTGTGTGTTGTGTGTACGCACGCGTGTGTTTGTGCGCGCTGTGTGTGCTCGTGTATGACCACTCATACGCATGTGTATTACATGCTAAATCAAAACCTTCTCGTTGTCAAAGACAAAACACGAATACTTTGTTATTTACAAAATAAGATAAATTCATGTCCACCACCTCTCTCTCCTCTTAACGTGTTAATCTCCTTTTGTTAAAACTCGCTCGAACAAAAAAACCACTAGCTGACAGAAATATTAGACCGAAAAACAGCACGAAGAATGACGGTAGCCACACAATAGCAGGAGAAAAGCCATGACGGAACAGCAAATAAACACCGTAATTGACCTGAAATTCCTGACACAAGTAGAGAGCATTTGTGGCGGGAAAAATTCCATCTATCCGGGGGGGGGGGGGGGGGGAGGGGGGATGAAACACAACAGGTAGTCATTACTGTAATGTACACCCTAAGACGAATATCTTATTCTTGGAATGAAAGGGGAAAATGTAAAAAAAAGCCCCCCCCACACACACACACACATGTAAATGTTGATGTTGGACACTTTGATAATCACAATGGATCCACTAATGGTTAGCTTGGGGAAAAAAAGGATTCTGTGAAATTTGGAGCCATTTGTTTCCTCTGTCTTGTATGACCCATCATTAGCATGTGTCTTTGTCTCTTGTTTTTGCTGTCGTTTTGTTGACGTTGATGTTGTTGCTGTTGCCGTTGCTGCCAGGTTGTCATTGGTTTCTGTGCTGAAAATGGAGTCTGTGCACGAACTGTCTGGGTTTTTGCTTTAGGCGCGCGCGGCTTGTGTGTGTGTGTGTATGTGTGTGTGTGTGTGTGTGTGTGTGTGTGTGTGTGTGTGTGTGTGTGTGTGTGTGTGATTGTGTATGTGTGTGTATGTGTGTATTGTTGTGTGTAACAAAGGCGACATTTGATTCATTCATTTTTGAACCAAGAATGTTTAATTAGTGAATGCTAACAAACAACAATTGTTTATCTAGAACATTTTTTCATGACTTTGCTAAAGTGCGCACGCACACACACACATACACACACACCCCACACACACACACACACCACACACACACACACACACACACAAACACATATACACACATAAACAAAATTTAGGGTACGTAAAAGAACCCACGGCAACAAGGGGGTTGACCCTGGCAAAATTCTGTCGAAAAAAGCCACTCTGATAGGGAAACTAATACAGTTGCATGCAGGAAAAATAAGAAAAAAATGGGTAGGTGCTGCACTTTTGGCGACGCGCTCTCCCCTGGGAGAGCATCCCGAATTTCACGCTTTATGTCACATACAGTGGTACAAAATACAAAATAAAAACACACATACACTACACACACACACACACACACACACACACACACACACACACACACACACACACACACACACACACACACCACACACACATACACACACACAGAGGATTCTCCACATATCTTGTAGTCTTGTAAATGAATGGGGCACCACTGAAGATTTTGCAACAAGCGTCCTCAAATCTTCGCAGTTTTAAGCTTTCACACAGAGGACACAGAGACAGAATAGACATAAACACAGACTGGGAGGTACAGAAATAAGCAGAAAGACAGAAAGATAGATAAATAAGTAAAGAAATATAAGTAGGTAAAGGTGTTTTATCACCTATGTGGTCGTAGGGGAGCGAGGCGTCAGAGACCTAAGCTTCTCTAGGGACCAGCATATTGAGGGCAGCACCCATCTCCTCTCTCTCTCGCTGCTTTACCTTCCCTGACCCTACAGAGGCAGTCACCCATTTACAGTTGGGTGAACTGTGGGACTGTACTGAAACCAAGGCACGCAAACAGCCACCCATCCAATTGGTAACCATACTTGATGATGCTTATTTTGGCTGGGGGAAATGAATGCTCTGACCACTGAGCTATCCCGTTCCCCTTAATAAATTACAGATATTTAGACACAGATATCCTGACGAGGTGACCATCCTCAACCAGGCGGGTCCCCGGGTGCGGATAGGGGGTTAGCTGCGAAAGCAGTCCCGGACCAACTGGCGATGTTCCTATCAGGACGGGGCGGGACAACAGGTGGCTCTGTTGTCTCCATGAAATATCCCATATGACCTATGACGGGAACAACACGCGATCAAGAGCCGTGGAAAAAGCTCTGCCCCCTGGGCTCCCAGGGTAACAGGAGATAAGGGTGGGGTAACCCTGACAGAAACCTTGAGGGCTGAAGTCAGGGGTATCGGGCATAGGCCCCTCTAACTAATCACGATACCATGCAAAAAAACTGCATGAAGACACTGTCAAATATCAGTGAAAGTAATGGTACTCGCCCTGTGAAGACACTCCCGGCAGGTGCAGTGCCGGGCCCCGAGCCTCAACGGGCCCACCCTCAGCTTCTGGAGGACCATCCAGCCTGTCCTGTGGAGTCAGGGGACAGCGGAGGAGAGCAACTGGCTAACATAACAGAAGACGGCAACCCCTCATCATTATGCAGTGGAATGCAGAGGGAGTCTTCAATAAGAAGACTGAACTAGAAAAACACTGCGACAAGAATGTGAGCGTGTGTTGCATACAAGAAACACATCTGAAAAGTAAGTCTTTCGAGATCTGTGGCTACTCCCTCTTCAAACAAAACCGAAAGGACAGAACAAAGAGAGGTACTCTGACACTTGTTAGAAACAATATCAGTCCAAGTGAGACTACCGTCTGCTGGAAGGAGCAGAGTACCAGAAGACAGTGTTCAAGGGTAGCTCAGCAGAACTTAGTATCCTGAACTACTACAATCCCGGCAACAAACCACTCTCACTTCAAACAATATCAACATAGGAATCCCACTTTCTAGTACTAGGAGACTTCAATAGCCACCCCAGAGCTGGGGATATGACCATATGGAAATTCGAGGAGAGGAAATTGAAAACGTGCAAGATGAGAATCACCTTCTGATCAATAGCCCACACGACACACCAA
>CM060328.1:15617521-15627521 GCA_030674155.1 Stramonita haemastoma
GGATAGCTTAGGTTTAAGAGCGTTGTTCCCACGATGCCATGGCCAGGGATGGAGTATAGGTTTAAGCTATCGCTCAGATGCTCATTCCAGGGGAATTTCCCATGTAGTTCACAGCAGTACTGACTCCACTTCTTCAAATGTCTTTCCAATCTTCTTCTTCGTCGAAATCTCAGACAGCAACTACTGTTGTCTATCGTAATATGAGCAAAAAGGATTTGCGCTGCCGCTAAGACCCCGACATGTCAGACCCAGCACACTAGTCTTCAGCGCAACTGATGCTCTGCATGAAAAATCATCAACAATATTTTGTAAAAAGGTAAAAATAAAGGTGTCCCATAACCTATGTGGTCTGAGGGAAGCGAGGCACCAGAGACCTCAGCTTCTCTAAGGACCAGCATATTGAGGGCATTGCCCATCTCTTCTCCCTCGCTGCTTTACCTTTCCCGACCCTAAAGAGGGCAGGTACCCATTTACAGCTGAGTGAACTGGGGGATTATACTGAAACTTAGGCGCGCAAACGGTCGCCCATCCACTTGGTAACCACACCGGTGCTGTTTAACCTTAGCTTGGGGAAAAAGAGCACTCTGACCACTGATGAGCTATCCTGTCCCCAATATCTTGTGCACAAGTTAAACCCGTTCTGCTGTTTTCAATATTAGGCCATTCTTGCCGGAAAGCACAAGTTTGGTGGTGGTAGTGATGGTGCTGCTGCTGCTGCTGCTACAGTTAATGCTGATCATGTTTGTGCTGTCATTATCATTTTCATCGTCGTCGTCATCACAATCGTAGTTGTCGTTATCATCACCAGCATCATAGGTTGGCCATTCAGTGAAAGTCCAGCCCAAGCTGAGCACAGCTGACCATAGTCTGGGAGGTCAAGTGGACAACAACATCACTGTACTTAGTCATGCCGACAGTGAACCTCAGACATCCATCCCACACAGCATACTGAGAGCTACAAAAGCAGGAGAGAGACAGAGAGAGAGACAGAGAGAGAGACAGAGAGAGAGACAGAGAGAGACAGACAGACAGACAGACAGACAGACAGACAGACAGAGAGCGTATCTGTATGTGTGTGCGCGCGCGCGCGCGCGCGCGCGTGTGTGTGTGTGTGTATGACAGGGACAGAGAGACACATGGAGAGAGACAGAGAGAAACAAATAGCCAAAAGAAAAGGGTGCATGATAATCAATGGAAAGAACAAAAAGTAATGGAAGAAAATGGATCGGAATTACAGTAAAGAGTCCGACATAGTGTGTGAGTTTGAAAAGAGGGAGACAGACAGAGACAGAGAGAGACAGAGAGACAGGGAGACAGAGAGACAGAGCGAAAACTCAAGAATTTAATTGTAAGGCCACCGGCATGTATACAAGAGGGTAGGCATTTTTACAATAGAAACTGCAAAGAAAACAGCACCATAGACGTAAAATTAATAATGTTGGCATTTTCAAGACAATGGGAGAGAGAGAGAAAGATACAGAGATACAAAGAGAGAGAGAGAGAGAGAGAGAGAGAGAGAGAGAGAGAGAGAGAGAGAGAGAGAGAGAGAGAGGAGAGAGAGAGAGAGAGAGAAGAGAGAGGAGAGAGAGGAGAGAGAGGAAGAGAGAGAGAGAGAGAGAGAGAGAGAGAGAGAAGAGAGGAGCAAGAGGAGAGGAGAGAGAGAGGAGGGAGAGAAGAAGAAGAGGAGAGACGCAGGCAAAAAGACGAGAGAAAGTCAGTATATAACTACAGGCTATGACAGTAGTCCTGACGCTGTCTCGATCAGTCTGTTGTCTTCTGTTTGTCTTCCCTTCTCTTGTCTCTGTCTTCTTCTTCTCTCTGTGTCTCTCTCGTCTCTGTCTATCTTATGTGTCATCTGTTCTGTATATATGATATATATATATATATATATATATATATATATATATATATATATATAACACTAGATAGATCTATAGATAGATCTATAGATAGATCGATAGATAGATCGATAGATAGATAGATAGATAGATAGATAGATAGATAGATAGATAGATAGATAGATAGATAGATAGATAGATAGATAGATAGATAGATAGATAGATTAGATAGATAGATAGATGATAGATAGATAGATAGATAATAGATAGACATGTATTTATCAGCAAAAATAAAAGCAACCAAAAATGACCTCCAGATAAGCAGACGGGCAGGCAGCCAAAGAAAAAACACAATCACACACGCTACACGCGAAACAAAGGCAGGTGCAAACGACAAGAAGGAAAGAACACCCCGAAGGAAAGAAGAAAGACACACACAGAGGTACAACAGATGGACAGGAACAACACACGACAACAGCAGAGCAAGGTCCTGAGGCAAAGATACAATACGATGACTGGAATCCAAGATCACGGAATCTCTCCTCTTTCTGCAGCCAGACTCCTGGTGGCCGAATGGGTAAACACACAGGCAGCTTTGGGGTTACCGTTGTCTTGGATGGACGGACAGGTCGTGTAGTCAAGACTAACTGACATCATTCCCAGGGGTCCGTGACGTTGTGAGTTTGAATCTGGGTGGTGTGTGGTGAATTAACGGTGGATTATGTTTATGATCTCACAGATCAACATCTTTCCTGCCCAGACTTGTCAGTGCCATAGCTCCTTCCTTGTATGTGCACATGCAGAAGATCAATCACATTCAAGACCTCGTGGTTTATGTCAGCATACGGTGTGTTACGACGACAAAAACATACCCATCATACATCCTTTAAAAATAATTATGAGCTATTTTGGGGTCGGATTGTGTCAGCTGTGGTCAGCACGCAGACCTCTCGCAGGGCTACAAACGCAGGAAAAGATCAGACACTTTACTTTTCACCCAGTAATGGAGCGTGATGAGAAAGAAAGAATTGTTTAGCAGTGAGAGATCAGTGGTTTGAATCTTAAGAGTCGCTGGTGAAACAAGTACAGGATGGTTTTCATTGATGCCAGGCGTACCCCCAGCTTGACGCCCTAGCGGTCTCCCACAACATGCCTCGGTGTCACTCATGGCACATGGGAAACACTTTGGTACTGAAAATAAACACTGGGTTAGAAGGTTATGGGTGCAGTAGGAATGTTTTCAAGTACTCTGCCATACTGTGACTTCTTGTAGGCCTCCATCATTCTCGGAAGACTTTGGAGTTGTGCTCTAGGTTCTAGAGCGCACAGACTGGAGGATGCAGCAGACCCACCCTCCCCCCTCCCCCTCTTCTCCACCTTGTTGAAATGGTCCATTGGAAAGGCAATTGCAGATACGAATGGTTCCAGTAACGTTGCAGAAGCCGCCAGAACGTTGCTGCAGCCCCGAACCGCCCTGGGCACTCCAACTCCCCGATTTTTTTTCTCAGGGATGGTGTCTATTTTTTCTCAGGGATGGTGTCAAATCAGGACACCTGTGTGCATGCTGCCTGGATGGTAAAAGATGTTTTCATCGTTCCTCGGCTAAATCTCCGAGGGTCAGCAGTGGCGAGATTGAGTGTATGCAACTGTGTTATTCTGCACCATCTACGTAGCCAATTTACGACTTCAGAATCGTCCGATTATAAGTTTCACACGTTGCAACTGTCTTCTGTTTGATTTTAGAATTTTTAGGTCACGACTTTAGTTTGAAAAAGACCTAACTATGGCTATCCTTAGTTAAAAAGTCATTCGGATGAGAGTATAAACCGAGGCCCCGTGCGCAAACCCACATAGAACATCTAGCGCACACGTTAAAACCCCGTTCTGCCTTTCGGAAGAGCAGGCCATCATGTGCTGGTAGGAGTGGATATCAAAATAATATAAAAACCCAACATGCACACAGGTGTGTTTAGACACCATCCCTGAGGAAAAATCGGGGAGTTGGAGTCCCAGTGCGGCTCGGTGCTGTATATGGCAACGTGTTGGTGGCTTCTGCGACGGTACTGGAACCATCTTAACAGCTTGCCCTCCATACTTACTTACCCAGGCGTTGCGCTCTAAAGACTAGAGCGCAACTCCATAGTCTTTCGAGACTGATGGGTGCCTACTACTACTACTAGTTAAAAGATTGGCCCAGGCCAAAAGCGGCGTCACTTATTGATGTCAGCTGATTGCCAAAGCCTACACTAAAATGCTGTTGATAAGTTTGTAAAATGTTGTGTTGAGATTGCATTCAGCCAGTGACAAGCTCTTAACATAGCCACCTTCACGCTTCTTTAAAGGGGAAACATCCTCTGAAGTCAGAGTATGGCTGCCTATATGGCGAGGTGTTTGAAAACAGTCATATACACACACTTCTCATTCAGTGAGAAATTCCATCTCATGGTTATTCCCAGGTGGGATGAGTGAGTTAGATCGAGTGCACGTTCAGGATGATCCCCCAGAGTATTAAGCTGGGGCAACACACAACAACAACAACAACAACAACGACAACAACAATAACAGCAACAACAACAACACAAACATTTGAAAGATTTTGTTTTCAAATCAGAGCAATCATGCTATTTATCGAAAGATCTCGGTTGATACGGTGTAGTGTATGCAGATTGTTTATACAGTGCCACTTTCCTTAGAAAAACTCCAAACTGAAAACTGAAAAACAAATCCTGAAAAGCCCTTCAGTATGAATTCAGCACGGAGCAATGGATCAGAACTGTATGAGAGTTTAGATTGCCCTCCAAAAGAAAGGAGAAACACTGGCACGGAAGAATTGATAAGAAAAAATAACCAAGAAATATATAAGAATATCCAAAAAAATAAAGAAACAAAACATGGAGAAAATCAACAGAAATATACCGATGATGGACGCTTGTGATGCAACTAGAGAGAAAGAGAGAATAGGAGAAGAAAAAGAAGAGAAAGAAGTAAGGAGATAAATAATAAGAAAACGAAATGTCTAAATGTTTGCAGAAAATTGAGCTGAATATTGTTGAGATGTGCTTTTGTGCTGTAAGATTTGAGAGACAAAGACTGATGGGGCCAGAGATGTTGAGGTCAGAAGAGAGAGGAGAAAACGGTCGAAATGGGGAGGGGGGGGGGGGGGGGGGGGCTGAAGCAGAAAAACAGACAGACAGGAAAGCAGACAAACAGACAGAGACATCGATAATGAGAGAGGGAGACCAACTGGGGACGAGAGAGTTATAAAAATACAGAGAAGAACACAAATATAATGCACATTCATTGAGTCGGAGATTTAAAAAAAGAACAGGAAGAGAAGAAGAAAGGATTCAAAAAGAGAATCCAGACAGACAGACAGACAGGCAGGCAGACAGACAGACAGACAGACATACAGACATACAGACAGGTAGACAGCCAGATAGGCAGACAGGTAGACAGACAGGTAGACAGGTAGACATACAGACAGGTAGACATACAGACAGACACACAAGCATATGGTCAGAAAGGCACAGAAAAAGAAAAATGTATCAAATTGGGACAGACGTGATAAAGCCTTTATTCCTTTTTCTGTATATCATAATTATGCTTAGGATTATCTGTCTGTCGCATGATTTCTTCTTTGTTTGCGATGTTCTTCCTTTCTGCATCTTAGAGACTAAGATCACAGGTCGGTGGTCAGTGTCCAGGTGTGCATCCAGAATAGCTCTTGCGTCTGTGACCCTGCTTCGTTCTTCTGTTCGTGTTAGAAGGAAATCTCTCAGAGATGACACATGCAGATCGTTCCTCCTGTACCAAGTTTGTCTCTGGCGGTCTGGTTCCGTGGCCCCGGCTGCTCTGGTCGCAGGGTGACCTCAGGTTTGATTTCCCCATACGCTTCTGTGCCTGTGGCAAGTTTGTGCCAAAGCCTTTGGGGTTGGAGGTTGGGGGGATCGGTCGTTGCAGGGATGTTGTGGTGGTCGCCACCACGGGCGGGCATCTCACTCAGTCTGGCTCCGCGACTGAGCTAATATTGTCGTTAGTAGGGGACCTAGTAGGTGGTGTCCTGCGTATGGTAGCTCAGAACAGGCACCACTGAACACCACTAAAGTGACCCAGCAGCATTGCAGGGCCCCTCTGGCTTGTGGCCCCACGGCGGCCTAATATTGATGAGCTCTCGGTTGACCTCCAATCCAGAGGATGAGAAATAGCGAAGCTGGGGTATGGCTGTGGGTGGGAGATTAAATCGAGCGGCGTTGGAACAGCAGGGATAGGAACGTCAGAGAATATGAGGCAGCACAAAACAGTTTGTCTCAGCGGTGTCTGTGGTCTAGGTACCCAGAAACAGAAACGAAAATTACTCTCAGCTGACCTTATACAAGTAAAAGAGGTAGAAATAGGCAGTAACTGTAAACAAGCTTCCCCCCATGGGAATGTTAGTTTGGGAAACTATGTGCTGGGTATTCCTTCTTTTCTATCACTCTCTTTGTTTCTGCATTGTTCACATCTTTCCCTTCAGCTCCTTCTTGTCTGTTATCTGCCTTCTTAGCACATTATCCAGCTTCTTTTCTGGAAAGACTGAAAGAGATTTTTTCCCCCACGCTGAAATTGGATGCGCTGGGCATGACTTGTCAGGCGCTTAACGGCAGAGCAACACATGTTCGCTCGTAGGACAGGCAACGGTAGGCTGTACAACGAAAAAGTAAACAAAGCTTAAGTTTGGAAGTTTGTCTTTATTCTGTTCTCAATTTCATTCTTTTATTTCGAGGATAATGGGACAAGCACTTGTGTACTTTTTATACCCAGTCCTCGTATGTATGTGATTTAGTTAGTTTTGTCATCTGTTCCCACTGGCAGACAATGGCCTACTTTTTCGAAAAGTGGAGCAGGTTTTAACGTCTTTGCAAGATATTGTATGTGTGCTTGTACACAGACCTCGGTTTATAGCCCCATCCGTAGGACTTTAATAATTGGAAGAATGCCAGTGACATTATTTTAATGATGAATGACGATGTCACTACTTCAGAGCACAAGATTATGATCAGACTTTTGTAACAATGGAAATGATCATGTCCTTCCTTTGAACGAAGATTATCAGGTATGATTGCATTCGGGAGTCACTGCATTCTATTGTAGTAAGGAAGAGAAAGACGTCAGGTCATTACACAATGCAGTCAGAGCGTGGAAAATATACCGATGAATCATCGAGGACCCAGACATTGGGTCCGAAGAAGGGAGGTAAGAAATCTGTGTCATCAATCTTTGCTACAGGGGTCAGGGCTTCTATTTTCATTCTTATACCCCTTTTGTCAGTGGCATTGTCAGCTTTTTTCCTTTGATCTTTATTTTCCTTGGAGCTTTGACTCTGCATGTCTTTGTCTCCTCTCTCCGTTTCTTCTCTCCTGTTCGTTTTGTCCGAAGTCGCTATCAAGTTTTCCTCTGGGACTCGGTTCTCTTGTCGTCTTTCACTCAGTTTTGGTCAGATTGTATGCTTATATTATTAATTTGTCTGTTTTGTTTTCAAATTTCATTTTACTTTTTTTTTAAATTCTTAAAGTGGGGACGGGATAGCTCAGTGGTCAGAGCACTCGTTTTCCCCAGGGTAGGGTTAAGCAGCATCGAGCGTGGTTACCAGTTGGATGGGTGACCGTTTGCGCGCCTTGGCTTCAGAACAGTTCCCCATTCCACCTAGCTGTAAATGGGTACCTGCCCTCTCTAGGGTCAGGGAAAGTAAAGCAGCGACGGAGAGGAGATGGGTACCTCCATTAATATTCTGGCCATTAGGGAAGCTCAGGTCTCTGACGCCGTGTTGCCCAACGACCACATGCATAGGTGATGGGAAACCTTTACCGTTAACTTTTTATTTTTAAAGTCTGTGTCTCTGCTCTTTTCTCTGTTGACTCACTTCACTTATTGCCTGTGAATTCCCGTGGGGATAAAGGGGCGCAACAGCACTCCTCCAACGGACTCGGTTCTGTGAGATCCTCTTCAGCTCCGCCCACGTCATTCCGGCTGCCTTCGTCCTGCTTCAATGCTTCTGCGCCAGGTCTGTTTAGGCAGGTTAACAGATTAACTGTTTTACCACCTTTCTTATCCAGGAATTGAAAAAAAGGATACTATGAAAGAGAGACAGAATTCAGGCCTTAATCAGAAAATTACATTAAAAAATCAAGCTATAAATCAAGTCCTCGAGAAAATATCGATAATAATTTTTGACAGAGTGGTACACATGAGAAGTAAGACCTGACGACAAAGAGGGACTGTGATAAAGTCATGCAAACAGAACATCAAGCAAAACTAGGAAATACTGCTCATAAAAACACAAGCTGAGAATGTGTTCTGTAGAACATTATCAGTGACGGTGATAGATGAATATGATATGAAAAAAACAAAGACAGAGAGTCAGAAATTAGGTCAAGAATAAAATAGAGAAGCTGTTAACCAGCGGCATGATATGAATCAAACAAAAAGCGGAATCCTGTAGAAAATATCGATAACATTCTTCAATGGAGAGGGATAGACAAAAAGCAAGGAATGGTGGAAAAAGAGGGATTGTGATAATATGAAGATGAAGCAAAAACAAAGTCACTGATAAAGCGTTAGATTAAAATCAGACTGGAAACTGAGT
This sequence comes from Stramonita haemastoma, assembly GCA_030674155.1. NCBI lineage: Eukaryota > Metazoa > Mollusca > Gastropoda > Neogastropoda > Muricidae > Stramonita > Stramonita haemastoma. The sequence continues at coordinate 15,625,982 of CM060328.1, forward strand.
CCTGTAGAAAATATCAACGATGAAGAGAAAAGGGAAAAAAGCAAAGAACAAGAAAGAAGGGCATGGGAACCAAACAAAAACTCTAGTTTTGTATACACCAATGGTGGTTTTTCGTGAAGAGGGTATCAAATAAGCAACGAACGGAGAAAGAGAAATGTAACAGACACTCAGAAATTGAGGGCAAACACTTATACAGAAAAGCTGCCAGCGAAAGAAATCATATGAATCAAACAATAAAATGTCTCCGAAATCAATATGTGGTTCGTCTATTGTTGGCAAAAACGGTCAATGCGCTAAACCTCGCCTTTGGTTAACCTCTGAGCTCTTGCCGAGGAACACACACAAGTAATAGCCGACTCCTTCATAACGTGTAGATGAGATTCTGGATGCAGAGAACCAGATTTTGTTTAGGATTGTATCAAAGTCCCAGCGGACTAATCCGATTTAAAGACTGTGTGTGGCAGCAAATCATCCCACTTCGCCGCCTCGGGCCACTCCAAAAATAGCACAGTTATCTAAAGCAACGGGGCCAGGCCTGAGCAAGCACGAGAGTACTACGCGAGCCTGAGCTCACTAATGAAAAGAACCCCAAAAAGCAAAGCAAAAATATGGAGAAAACAGAGAGATTGTGACAGAGACGAGGAGATGTAGGTCAAGCAAACTTAAAACAAAAGAAAGCTGCTGATAAGAAAAAAGCGTGAGAACCAGACTACAAGCTGATTCCTGTACAAAACGTCCATGACGAGTTTTGATGGAGATGCTACATACAAAGCAGCGAGTGGAAGAAAAGAGGGACAGAGACAAAGAGACCCAGAAATAAAGGGCTGAGGAACAGAGAGACAAAAAGCGCAGACATCAGACAACAGACAGGGCAAGAACCCAAACTGCCAGCACTGACCTCTGTAGGAAGATTGATGAGCATTTCTTACCGTCTTTCTTCAGCACTGACCTCTGTAGGAAAGATTGATGAGCATTTCTTACCGTCTTTCTTTGGCAGCTGTCTGAGGCGTGGATTCGCAATGATTCCCTACTGTGCTGTTTTCATTCTTTTATTTCTTTTATTCCTTCATTTCTAGGATAATGGAATAAGTGCTCATGTACATTTGGCACACAACACCGGTGTGCATGCAGTTTTGAAAAGGTTGTCATCCATTCCCACTGGAACACAACGGCCAACACTTCCAAAAAGCGGAACAGGATGGAACATGTGAGCAATATGTTTTGTGTGTTCGCACACCAGGCTTTGATTTAAGGTTCCATCCTAAAGACTTTTGGGGAAGTGTAGTTGGCACGCGCACTGCTTTTAACTCTATGGGGGAAAATCCCCTTGAACGGGATTTGAACCAGGGTTGGCAGATTGCCAGCACAACACGCAACACTCTAAACTGGTGGGTAAACGGGCGTATAGGTAAGATCTATCAATGGTAAACCTTGAAGATCTACCCATGGAACAAATAAAATATTGTTAAAGCGTACTTACCACACTTTTCGACGATAGTGCTACGGGGTTTTAGCCTGATGGCAAAACATGAGACTGTGT
>CM060328.1:15632521-15635021 GCA_030674155.1 Stramonita haemastoma
CACAATTTATCCATTATGTTTATAGAATTGCTCCAATCTAATTGTGAATTGAGAGATCACACACAAGTTTTTCTTTCTTTTTTTTCACGAAGTAGTACTATGTTTCAAAATCATGTGAACGGCATCATATGTCCTTTCATCCCAATTGTTCTGTTCCAACTTTGGGACGTAATCAATCCACTGTACATAATTGCCCTGACATACTCCTTCAAATGAAAACGACAGACCTGATATACAGAGTAAGTCCCCTAAGCACGCCTTGTGCCATTCCCATCTCTTTCATTTACAGTACGTGACGGACTGAGAGAAAATCCGATTTGTGCCCTATGAAGTTTATAGGTAAGCTTTTATTGGAGTGAAAATGTGCGTGTTTATAATTTTTACATTTGTTTTCTATTTTACTAATTTTTCGATGATTATACTAAGCAGAAATAAACTGTAATAAATTGTAACAATCACAACATTTAGACTATTATCTATCTCCTTATACATACTCATACACACGCCCGCACGCACGCCCACACGCACGCACGCATGCACACACACACTCACTCACTCACACACACACACACACACACACACACACACACACACACACACACACACACACACACACACACACACACACACACACACACACACACACACACACACACACACACACACACACACAACTGCACGCAAGTGAACACCTCCAAAACAACTTTGAATATAATGTTAACAGTGTGTAACTATACTATCAGGTAACTTAATGCAATGTCCATGTATTGCAGTGCAGACCAATGTAGGAGGAAACTTCTACAACGCTCTGCCATCAAATATCCCGCCCAGAGTGTAGAGATACAATAACATAGATAGTTCCTGCATGAAAAAACGACAGTATGGCAGCAGGAAACATGACAACAAATAATTCCAGCTACTGCAGCTGATTATATAACCCCCTACACAAACATCGAGGTTTTGCTGTATAAAGAACACACTCTGCTGGACTTTACTTTTCACTTGAGACGATAATACTTTGTTGTTGCTTTTTTCTATATAACTAGGATCAGAAAAGAGAGAGAGAGAGAGAGAGAGAGGAGAGAGAGAGAGAGAGAGAGAGAGAGAGGAGAGAGAGAGAAGAGAGAGAGAGAGAGAGAGAGAGAGAGAGAGAGAGAGAGAGAGAGAATATTATGACGTCTTCAAAACCCGGTTTCATATTTCCAAATTCCATGTTTTGACAAGAAACTGCGTCAATGCTATTATTTTTCATCCTGAGAACAAACACCGTTGAATTTTCTGGCTTAAAAAACACCCCAAAACAACAACACAACTAAAACAAGAAAACAAGCTTGTTTCCTATTGAGTGAACGTGAACCTGCTTATTCAGGCTTCAAGATTTCTGTAATCAATGTTTTTCTCTCAGAGCATGTGCAGAGGAAATCCACAGAAAGTTCAGAACATCTGTCACGGTAAGATTTATGGCAAGGGTGTTTGTCGACTTGTTTAAAAGTTTGTTTGTGAGGCGTATCGTTAAGAATAAAGTTGGTAAACGTGTTGGTTCTGGTGTGGGAAAAATGGATTCATAGCAATCAGAAAGAATGAAGCGTTGTTTTGTTCAAATATTTTCTGGATGAAAGGAGAGAGAGAGAGAGAGAGAGAGAGAGAGAGAGAGAGAGAGAGAGAGAGAGAGAGAGAGAGAGAGAGAGAGAGAGAGAGAGAGAGAGAGAAGAAGAGAAGAAGAGAGACAGACAGACAGACAGACAGACAGACAGACAGACAGAGACAGAGAGAGAGACAGAGAGAGAGAGAGAGAGAGAGAGAGAGAGAGAGAGAGAGAGAGAGAGAGAGAGAGAGAGAGAGAGAGAGAGAGAGAGAGAGAGAGAGAGAGAGAGAGAGAGAATCAAGGAATCAATGAATCAATGAATGAACATTTTTATTGAGGGAAAAGAGAGAGAGATTGATTGATTGATTGATTTGATTGATTGATTTGATTGATTGATTGATTCTTTTATATCGAGGATAATGGAATAAGCACGCTTGTGCTTTTTTACATACTGTCCCCGTGTGTATGCAGTTTTGTAAATGTCATCTGTTCCCACCGGCACACAATGGCCTACTCTTATGAAATGCGGAACAGGATTTAACGTGTGCTCAAGATGTTCTGCGTGCGTTCGCACACAAGTTCTCGGTTTAAAGTCTCGTCGAAGGACTTTTGGGGAGAGTGGAGTCGGTACTGATGTTAACTCCAGGACAAAAATCTCTCGACCGGATTCGAACCCGGGTCGTCAAATTGCCAGTGCAATGTTCTGAGAGAGAGAGAGAGAGAGAGAAGAGAGGAGAGAGAGAGAGAGAGAGAGAGAGAGAGAGAGAGAGAGAGAGAGAGAGAGAGAGAGAGAGAGAGAGAGAAGACAGAGACAGAGACAGAGACACGAGACAGAGAGACAGAGAGACAGAGACACACAAACACACATACAGACACACTGAACTATTTAATGATTAGGCCTATGTCCCATATCAC
>CM060328.1:15640021-15645021 GCA_030674155.1 Stramonita haemastoma
TTGACTTGGAAGATGGTCATATTCCGCTTTTCTCCTCCCTCCCTCACCCCTCTCCTCCCCTCCTAGTTCACCAGGAACTTCCAGATTTGAACCTGCAACGATTTGCAGCGTCTTCTTTCTTATTCTACCGTCTTCAGGAATAACATAAGGCAGAAAAGGAAGATGAACTCACTATTTAAGATTTGTTTCTCTCTCTTCTACTGTGCATCATCTGTCTTTATCTTTTTCTAGTTCTCAGTCACTAGGTCTATTGACTAATCATTGCACTTCTGGTAGTGACTGAACCATCTGAACCATGCGTTGTTTTCTTTTCTGTCCCAAATAGGCCCACACCTCTCCTCTTTCATATTCTCTTACCAGCTGCCTTTCTAGAAAAGAATAAATAAAACTGATATTTTTCATGCTTTGTAATGTTTGAGATTATGTTGATCTATGCACAGCGTGCAAACCCAACATCACAGTCAAGAGTGCTAAATGCAGTGCACCCCGTCCTTTTACCAAGTCCAAGCGTGGAAAGTTTCTGCTGTAATCAGCAGCAGCTGGGCTGGGCTGGGATGGAATGAGTAGCAGCTGAGAGAAGCTGAAAGTGAGGGAAACTGAGAGCTTTTCATCCCAAATGTTTTGTGGGGGAGGGATAGCTGAGTGGTTAGAGCGCTCGCTTTCCCGAAGTCAAAGTTAAGCAGCATCGAGCTTGGGTACCAATAGGATGGGTGACTGCGTGCCTTGGCTTCATTATAGTCCCACAGTTCACCAAGATGTACATGGGTACCTGCCCTTTTTAGGGTCAGGGAAGGTAAATCAGCAAGGGAGAGGAGATGGACACCGCCCTCAACATGCTGGCCCCTAGAGAAGCTAAGGTCTCTTATGCCTTGTTCCCCCTACGACCACGTAGGTTATGGGACACCTTTGATTTACCTTTATGAAATATCAAGGCAGCAGTGCTTAAAAAAATCCCGAATTACAGAGCAACATCAAATTATAGGGGCCTGGGTGTGACTTAGTCCACGGCGTATGGTGAAGGTTGTGTGTTTACAGTCTATACATTACATACACACGGGGACTGGATGTAAAAAAAAAGCACAAGAGTGCTTATCCCATTATCTTCGATATAAAAGAATAGAAAGAAAGAAAGAAAGAAGAAAGAAAGAAAGAAAGAAAAGAAAGAAAGAAAGAAAGAAAGAAGAAAGAAAGAAAGAAAGAAAGAAGAAAGGAGGAAAGAAAGAAAGAAAGAAAGAAGAGTGCACATCCCAGGAGAAACACTGTCATTGTTAACAGATGGCTTATTTTTTTCGGATTAGGACCGCTCTGACTCTGCTCTAAGCTACATTGTTTTGGCTGTGACATCTTTTTCAGACAGAATACACGACCAGAGTAAGAACTCAATAAAGAGTGACTTTAGTCGTGCGTGCGTCTGTGCGTGCGTGCGTGCGATATATTGTGTGTGTGTGTTGTGTGTGTGTGTGGTGTGTGTGTGTGTGTGTGTGTGTGTGTGCGTTTTCGCGTGCGTGCGTGCGTGCGCGCGCGCGCACGCGCGCGTGTGTGTGTGTGTGTGGGTGGGTGTGCGCGTGTGTGATGGAGTATGTATGTGTATGTGTGTGTGTTTTATTTTAAATTTTATTTTATTTTATTCTTTTATATCGCGGATAATGGGATAAGCACTCATGTGCTTTTTTTAACATCCAGTCCCCGTGTATATGCAGTTGTGTAAATATTGTCATCTGTTCCCACCGGCACACAATGGCCTACTCTTACGAAAAGAGTGTGTGTGTGTGTGTGTGTGTGTGGTGTGTGTGTGTGTGTGTGTGTGTGTGTGTGTGTATGTGTGTATGTGTGTGTGTGTGTGTGTGTGTGTGTGTGTGTGTGTGTGTTACATGTGTATATGTGTGTGCGAGTGTGTGTGTGAAAGAGAGAGAGTGGGAGTGTGTGTGTGTGTGCTTGTGTGTGTGCGCATATGTGTGTGTGTGTTGTGCGGGGGGGGGGGGGGGGGGGCGTTCTGTCTGTCTGTCTGTACCTGTGTTTCTGTGTACTGTATCTGTACATGTGTGTGAGCTTGCCTGCATACCTGTATGTCCGACTGCATCAGAGAGTGCCCCAGCTTTGTTTTGTTTTAATCAAAGCGTCCCCAGCTTGCTGTCGTTACGTTAAGTTCTGTAGGTACATCAATAACACATGTCGCCTGCTATCTCTGTGTGAGGTGGATTACCGCCACTGAAAACAGCAGGGGGTCTTTCAGACCAAATAAATGTAAAAACAAAGTCACAGTGTCAGGGCACATCCAAATACCGGTGCAACTTAGTAAGAGCACCCAACACTATTTTATACCCGGATAATACTCCATAGTCGTGTTATATTGTTTGTTTGTTTTGCCTAGAGCTCAGATGTTCAGCAATGATGAGATCGTTAAGTATACGACCGTTTTTGCCCATGATTTAGGTAGCTGCAATTCAATTTCGGGGAGCGTTATCTCTGAATGGATATTCTCAGTTAACACGGAAACAGGCACGTCCACACGAACAATTGTACCGACGCATGCATATGAAAACACACACAGACACACACAGACACACAAACACATACAGACAGACACACACACACACACACGCACACACACACACACACACACACACACACACACACACACACACACACACACACACACACACGCACGCACACACACACACACACGCGTGCACGCGCGCACGCACGCACGCACGCACGCACATGTTAACACGAAGGAGTGTTCCGGCACATGCATGTGAAAACACACAGCACAGCTTTTAGATCTAAATTTTCAAAAACAGCAACATGTATCTGTGGTGAATTCTTTTACAATGTTGAGATCTAAAAACGTTTACCTACCTTCCCAGCCCTTCCCTTAGACCAAATTCTTAAAGATGCCTCTTTGATGAAATATATTGTTTTGTCTAACTCACAGTCCTATTATCAGATGCTTGTAGTACTTTGAAGTTTATTAGTTGTAGAAATTGCAAAGTTAGTGTTTGAATTGTTATTTCTTTCTTTTCAAAGTTTCTTGTTTTTGCTTAATCTGATTTATGTTTGTTTATTGCCGATGTTTAGCTATGTGCACCCCCCCCCCCCCCCCACACACACACACATCCACACATACATTATACACCTTTCCGTCTGATATCACTATTTAGTGGAAGGACGTTAAACTGAAGAACTATTACTACTACACAGCACAGCACAGCACCGCACAGCACAGCACAGCACAGCACAGCACAGATCAGCACAGCACAGCACAGAACAGCACAGTACATTACGGTACTGCACAATAAAACCAGAAGGTAGCATATCAAAGCACGAAAAAACTTAGTCACAAACTGTGTGAACTGGTGACTGTAAACGCTGAATAAATCTTCCCGAACAGAACAGTATCTAAACACATACATGCTACCTATCAAATCACTGTTTTACCTATTTTTCTGTGTTTAGCGAACGTATTAATTTATTTCCTTGTTGTTGCTGTTAACATCAATTTGTATCTAATGCATTTTCTTTTCGAATGAATACATATTCAAACATTCCACCCATAAATCGTTAGCACACTGACATGTAACAAGATAATACTATAGCACTGTGCTCCATAAAGATTGTCTTTCAAGGCAAAACCGAGGGAAAAAAAGAAAAACAGCCACACCACCAGTTTCTCTCCTAGCAACATCACCGATTCCTGTGGCATGAGAATCCATGAAGTCAACAGGGCCAGCGAAGATAGAAGCAAGTGGAGGAGGATCATGTCGATGTCACTGGGTGTGATGTAACGCCGACCTCGGGATGCCTACAAGTGCGATAGGGGAGACTCTATTTCAGTCAGAACACCTAATACAAAAGGTTCTGTTTGAATTCACTCCGCCACGTGAAACCAGAAAGGAGACGCCCACTTCTGCAAGACTTAAATAGTAGCCTATGCTAGGCTCGCCAGGAGCTTGAGGAGACCTGATCCCCAAACTAGAGTCCTTGTGGAAAGAGCTTGTTGTCAGTATATCTGCCAATGATCTGTCAAGTCAAAGTCAAGTCAAGTCAAAACACTTTAATCATCCCTGAAGGGCAATTACAATTCTGACAGGCATATTGACACGGATCAAAATCAAAGACACGAAATAGCTACATTAGCTACATGAACTCATAACACAACACTGTCTTTTTCTCCGACTTTCTGTCTCTGTCAGTCTCTATCAGTCTTTGTCGTCTGTCTGTCTGTCTCTGTCGTCTGTCTGTCGTCTGTCTGTCTGCCTGTCTGTCTGTCTCTCTCTCTCTGTCTCTCTCTCTCTGTCTCTTTTTTTTTGGGGGGAGGGGGGTGTTAGATAGATGGCTTGATGAAAAATAGCAAATTTATTGCTTTATCAATGCACCATCTGGAAATAAAATTTTCATTTGATTTGATTTGTTTTGATTTCTCTCTCTCTCTCTCTCTCTCTCTCTCCCTCTCTCTCTCTCAATTTTAATCTACTTGATTTACGTAAATATATTCAGTGCATCTGTCTTGAAATTAATGTTCGGGTCAGCAGTGGAGTTTATGTTTATGAATACATATCTTTCTCTTTTGTTTAAATACTTATCAATGTATCCAGTTGGAGATTATGCGTTTTGTTGAATGGATTGAACTGTTGTTGGGGGTGATGCTGGTTTGTGGGGGCAGCGGTTTGCTATTACCATTTTTTCAATTTTATTTTTTACTTAGCTATATTCCCTATCGAGGGAAGGGCCTGATGACAAAAATCATGTAATACTTACTTTGCAACTCTTGCAAAATAAAGATTATTTGTTCATTCATTCATTCTCTCTGTCTCTTTCTCCTCTGCCTGTCTCTCTGTGTGTATCTCCCGGTAAAAGTTAAACAAAAGAGCCATGTTCTCTGAAAAAAAAAAAAAAAATATATATATATCCAGCTGTGACAGAATGCAGATATTTGATCTGCCACGAGTCTGTACAACTTGTCGGTGGCGACTGTGGGTCAGACAGTGGGAATGAGGCCT
>CM060328.1:15647521-15652521 GCA_030674155.1 Stramonita haemastoma
CGTGTGTCAAGTCAAGTCAAGTCAAGTCAAGTCAAAATGATCTTTATTGAGGGTAAAAGATTAAGTTTACACAACTTTTTTTCATCCTGCCCTCACAAAAAAATCAAGAAAATTGACTTCTAAAACAATCAAATCAAATATCAACCTTGGTTGAAAACTAAAAGAAAATGAGGATTTTCATCCAAACAGAATCTCACAACAACTCAAAACAGTAACATACTCAAATCATACATACAAAATAATAGAAATACAAAAAAACATGGGTATGAATAACAACAAAGCAGCCAAATGTGTCAAACATAAGGTGGGATTATAATTTGTCCATCAGATGTTTCTTCAAAAGTTTGTTAAACATTTGTTTTGTAGGAACTGATTTTAGAAAGGAAGGCAGTTTATTCCACAATGTTCTTCCTGAATAAGCAAGGCTGGATTTATAGAGATTGTTATGGGCCTGGGCAAAAACAGTCTATGGGTAGGCCTGTTTTTATTGACAGCAAATTTTTCCTAGATTTCCTTTCGGGCTTTCCCGTTTAATATATTGTACATACATAGATACTTGTTGAACTGCAGTCTTTCTTTGAGTGGAAGAATATCTAGTTCTTTGTAGTTGGTGGTGGTCAGTGTATTAGGGTTCAAACGGATTAGTTTTACAGCTCTTTTGTGCAGGCGGTTTATATGCTTTAAGTTTGTTTCGCTTGCACTATCCCATATGGTAGAGACATAATTTATAAGAGACAGAATATGGGCGTGAAAGAATAGTTTTCGTGACTGTAGATTTAGAAAATTCTTGATTTTTGTAAGTTGGTATAATCTTACTGAGATTCGTTTTCCTAACGTGGCTATGTGATCTGATCAAGACAAGTCGTTGTCAATCACTGCACCTAGTACTTTATGTGAGACAACTTCTTCAATTTGTTGTCCATGGACATATATTGGCCCGAATGGAGAACGCAATTTCTGTCTTTTTTGCCAAGTGGTTATAAACATACATTTTGTTTTATTTGAATTAAGAGACATATGATTGAGTTCTGTCCATTCGATAAGTTTATTGATATCTGCCTGCATATCATTCACAAGCTGGTTTGGATCATCGTTGTTACATTGAATTGATGTATCGTCAGCAAACATTTGACATGAACAATGGATATGCAGAGGTAGGTCGTTAATATAAATAGAGAAAAGAAGTGGTCCTAGTATTGATCCCTGTGGTATTCCATATTTTACGGGTAGTAAGGTTGACCTCCTAGGCCCGATTTCAACAAGTTGATGGCGATTAGTGAGAAATGAGTCTAAAAATGACAAAGCTTGGTTGGAGATTTTATAGCATTTTAATTTTTTGATGAGGAGAGAGTGGCTAATAACGTCAAAGGCTTTCGCAAAGTCTAGAAAAAGAACTCCTGTAATTTCATTATTGCTGATATTCAAAACACAATGCTCAATAAGTTGTATTAAGGCTGTATGGCAAGAGTGGTTTTCACGAAAGCCTGACTGGTTTTCTTTAATTAGATCATATATTTTAAAATGAGAATGTAAGTGAAAATGTATATGTTTTTCTAATGGTTTAGATAGGACTGACAGTATGGCTATTGGTCTATAATTCAACGGATTGGTAGGGTCTCCTGATTTGTGTAAGGGTATTACTTTTGCTCGTTTAAATTTCAATGGGAAATAATGTTTGTCAATACACAAATTAAATATGTGCGTTAGGGTATCGCTTATAGCATATGCACTGATTTTTAATATTTTACTATCGATTTTGTCAAGGTCTTTTGATCCTGACTGTTTCAATTTGAGTAAGCTATTTAGCACTTCTGTTACTGTTATTGGGGGTATGGTAAAATCAGATGAGATGCTCTTTGATGAACAGCATTGTTTCAATTCTTTCAGCTCATTTGTTTTTGTTTTATCATTAGGTATTATAGAGTCAGCAATGTTTGCAAAGTGAGAATTCAGGTTTTCTGCTGATATTTCTTTTATGACTTTTTGGGTGCTATGTCTTGATTTATTAGTTAAGGTATTAATGGCTTTCCAAATCGCTTTTGGATTCTGGGCTGAAGACAGCAAGTCTTGAAAGTATTTTGTTTTGGCTTTGCCTTCATTGAATTAACTTTGTTCCTTTGCTTTTTATATTCATCTTTTTGCTTTGATTTTAACAAATAGTCTCTTAGAATCATTTCGTTTCCGATTTCTTTTGTTAACCATGGAGGCTTCATGAAATGTTTTATTCTTTTCTTAATAAATGGAGCGTGTTTATCATAAGTAGCTATAAACGTCTCTATCCAGTAGTTAATAGCATCATCTGGGTTTGTAAGCTGATAAACATAGTCTAAGTTTGAATTAAGAATATCATTAATGAAGGCATCTTTATCAAAAAGTCTAAAAGAGCGGTAGGATATCTCCTTGTGTCCTGATTTGGGTATCTTTATTCCTTTTTTTCCGCCATGTAAAACAAATGGAAGAGTGATCACTACAGCCTGTCTGCACTGAGCATGTTTCTGCTATGGTGGTCTTTGAAGTAGTGTAAATGTGATCAATGAGGGTGCTAGTGTTATTAGTGATGCGAGTTGGACAATCAATTATTTGCTCCAAACCATACATGGCATAATTAATATTCCACTTTGTTCCAGGGACTGTCAGATCTATGTTGAAATCTCCCATAAGAAAGATTTCTTTGGACTCTAGAATTGCGGCATCCATCATTGAATTAAATTTATCATACCAGTCAATTGTTTCAGCTGGGTTCCTATAGATGAAGCCAAGTATAATTGATTTACAGCGTCTAAACGTGATTTCTACCCATATAGATTCTACATGAAACTGTTCAAGATGTGTTAGTCTTTTCCACGACAGAGAGGATGCACAGTATAAAAGCAAACCAGTAGATCTGACAGTCACAGGATCGAGTCGTACAGTGTCATAGCCTGGGATATACATATCTGAATCAGAAATTACATTGTTGAGTCTCGATTCAGCTACACAAAATTCATGAAAACTAGTACCTTTATTGTGTACAATTGATGATATTTCCTCTGTCTTGTTTCTAGCACTATTAATATTTAGGTATCCTACACGAAGTCCTTCCTGAGAAGGCCATTTGTCTATAGTAGAAGACATCGTTATTGGATAAATTTATATGAGGCTTGAATAACAAAATTTAGATTGGTGATCTAGGCACACACCAAGACTGATGTGGGATAAGGAGTCACAGTATACCTATATAATATGTAAGCTATGTATTGGAAATACTTTTATACCTTGATGAATATAAACAATTACTAACATAAGCTGACGGCCTTCACATCCACTAAAAGGTGATTGGATTTATCAAACAGAAAAAGCAGAAAGCGTGGTACAATAGTGTGTGTGTGTGTGTGTGTGTGTGTGTGTGTGTGGTGTGTGTGTGTGTGTGTGTGTGTGTGTGTGTGTGTGTGTGTGGTTGTGCGTGCTTGCGTGCGTGAAATTCATACAGAAACTCAGATACCAGAGCTAGAAGTTTGTAAAGTGGTCGAGTTTTGCTTTGTTACTGGTTCTTATCCCTATGTATCTGTCAGAAGAGTGGGTTTTAAATCGTGTTGTAGTCTCTATAGTGGGACGGGACAGCTCAGTGGTCAGAGCACTCCCTTTCCTCCAGCCAGTGTTAAGCAGCATCAAGCATAGTAACCAAGTTACTATGTAACTTATTGGCCTTGGTTTTAGTACAGTCATCCAGTTCACCCAGCTGAAAATGGGTGCCTACCCTCTTGAGGGTCAGGAAGGGTAAAGCAGCGATGTAGAGGAGATGGACACTGTCCTCACTATGCTGACCCTTGGAAAAGTGAGGCCTCTGATTCCTTGCTCCCCTACAGCTACATAGGTTATGGGACATCTCTACCATTTTTTAAAGTCTGTATACAATAGAACAGTATTGAGATCTAAATTTCTACGAGGTGACAGCCCTGGTATGGCCTTTGTGGTCGGCTGGGCTGTAAACAACAAAATTGGATCGGTTTGGATCTGTATGCAATACAAGCCGGCCCTAGTAGGAAAGGAATAGCTCGCCTCTTTGCTCCCTCCTTCAGTTGTTGTTGTTGTTGTTTTTACCTTTCTACTTTTCCTGTCTTTCGTTTTTCTTTGTTCACTTTCTTTTTAATTTGTTATGTTTGGTTATTTTTTGTTATTTTTCTTCTTAACTTGTCACATTTATGTCTCAGTTCTATTCTTTTTTCTTTGATTTCTTCTTTCTTTTCGTCTTAATTTTTTATCTGTTTGCTTTATTTTTTTAATCTTTTTTTCTTTTCTATCTTTCTTTTCTCTCTTTCTTTCTTTCCTTCTCTCTTTCTTTCCTTCTCTCTTTCTTTTCTTTCTTTCTTTCTGTCTTTCTTTTTTCTCTTTCTCTCTTTCTTTCTTTCTTTTCTCTCTTTCTTTTTCTCTCTTTCTTTCTTTCTTTTCTCTCTTTCTTTCCTTCTCTCTTTCTTTTCTTTCTTTCTTTCTGTCTTTCTTTTTTCTCTTTCTCTCTTTCTTTCTTTCTTTTCTCTCTTTCTTTTTCTCTCTTTCTTTCTTTCTTTTCTCTCTTTCTTTCTTTCTCTTTCTTCTTTCTTTCTTTCTCTTTCTTTCTTTCTTTCTTTCTTTCTTCCTTCTCTCTTTCTCTCTTTCTTTCTTTCTTTTCTTTCTTTCTTTTCTTTCTTTCTTTCTTTCTTTCTTTCTTTCTTTTCTTTTCTTTCTTTCTTTCTTTCTTTCTTCTTTCTATCTTTCTTTCTTTCTTTTTTTTTCTTTCGCTCTTTTGTTCTTGCATGCTTTCATCCCATCGGTACTCAGTTCATTTCTTCATCACTGTCGGCAGATGATTGCGTATTCAACATCCACATTTTCCGATCAATTTTTCAGTTGTCGTTTCTTTCTTCAAGGATACTTGGATTTTTTTTCTTTCTGTTGATATTTATTTTCCCCCTTCTATCTCAATTTCCACTGAGAAACTTGAAGGTTTGGAGGTCGGCTTTTTTGTTGTTGCTTTATCTTATTTT
>CM060328.1:15667521-15670021 GCA_030674155.1 Stramonita haemastoma
TCCGGACTTCACTGTATATGCATGCTGTTCTTTATCTATATAATGGTGTTATATACACACTACACACACACACACTCACACACACACAACACACACATATATATATATATATATATATATATATATATATATATATATATATCATTTATATATATATATATATATATATATATATATATATATATTATATATATATATATATATATATATAATATATATATTATATAATATAGATAATGATAGATAGATGATAGATGATAGATAGATAGATATAGATGATAGATTAGTCATAGATATAGATATAGATATGTATGTATATTTGTATGTTATGTGACCACCACAATAATGAGCGGATCACATGAGGTCAAATTTTTAGTTATTAAACAAGTATTAAATGTGCAATTAAAGTGGGTATCAAATACAAAAAACAGATTGAAAATCGGACAATTTTGTGCAACATTATTACATGAATGAGACTGCAGGATGAGACAAAAGGAGAAACGGGCAAGTTTATTTTAGTAACAGGTTGTCAGAATGAGTGCTTTGGTATTTTCAAAACACATTTAAAAGCAAAAGGAATAAAATGATACCTTGATATTTCATTATAAGATAGATAAACAGATCTAGTTTAATAATCAATCAAAATCACAAAATTGATAACTTGACCCCCACCTGTCTTTAAAGGCTCCTAGCGCAAAATCGGGTAATGTGCTAAGCGACTCATTTCGTGGTGGAGCGCATTTAAATTTTATTATAATTATATATATATATATATAATATATAATATATCAGGCCCATGGTTGAAACTCTAAACAATGACTATCTCTCTTAATGCCAGGACCTCTGGCCATGTTCATTAAAGTTAAACACACTTTCAAATAAAACAAAACAATGCACACAGAGAGCCGATTTTGACAAGAGTGGTTTACCATACATACATTCCTACATTAGAGAGAGACCCAACCAATCCGTCGAACTACAGACCAATCTCCATACTATCAGTCCTATCTAAACTATTAGAAAAACATATACAATTTCACTTACATTCTCATTTTAAAATATATAATCTAATTAATGAAAACCAGTCAGGTTTTCGTGAAAACCATTCTTGCCATACAGCCTTAATACAACTAATTGAGCATTGTCTTTTGAATATCAATAACAATGAAATCACTGGAGTCCTTTTTCTAGACTTTGCTAAAGCCTTTGACGTTATTAGCCACTCTCTCCTCATCAAAAAATTAAAATGCTATAAAATTTCCGACCAAGCATTATCATTTTTAGACTCATTTCTCAGTAATCGTTATCAACTTGTTGAAATCGGGCCTAGGAGATCAACCTTATTACCCGTGAAATATGGAATACCACAGGGATCAATACTAGAACCACTTCTTTTCTCCATTTATATTAATGACCTACCTCTGCATATCCATTGTTCATGTCAAATGTTTGCCGATGATACATCAATTCAATGTAACAACGATGATTCAAACCAGCTTGTGAAAGATATGCAGGCAGATATCAATAAACTTATCGAATGGACAGAACTCAATCATATGTCTCTTAATTCTAATAAAACAAAATGTATGTTTATAACCACTCGACAAAAAAGACAGAAATTGCGTTCTCCATTCGCGCCAATTTATATCCATGGACAACAAATTGAAGAAGTAGTCTCACACAAAGTACTAGGTGCAGTAATCGACAACGATCTGTCTTGGTCAGATCACATAGCCACATTAGGAAAACGAATCTCAGTAAGATTGTATCAACTTAGAAAAATCAAAAATTTTCTAAATTTACAGTCACGAAAACTATTTTTTCACGCCCATATTCTATCTCTTATAAACCATGTTTCTACCTTATGGGACAGTGCAAGTGAAACAAACCTAAAGCATATAAACCGCCTACATAAAAGAGCTGTTAAACTAATCCGATTGAATCCTAATACGCTGACCACCACCAACTACAAAGAACTAGACATTCTTCCACTCAAAGACAGACTGCAGTTCAATAAGTATCTATGTATGTTCAATATATTAAACGGAAAAGCCCCAAAGAAAATTGTGGAAAAATTTGCTGTCAATAAAAATAGGCCTACCCATAGACTGTTACTGCCCAGGCCCCATAATAATCTCTATAAATCAAGCCTTGCTTATTCAGGAAGAACATTGTGGAATAGCCTACCCCCTTTTCTAATATCAGTTCCTTCAAAACAAATGTTTAAGAAACTTTTGAAGAAACATTTGATGGACAAACTATAAGTCCGCATTTATGTTTGATACTACCTCACATTTGGTGCTTGTTGTTATTCATGCCCATGTTATATAGTATTTGTATCATTTGTATGTATGATGTGAGCTTATGTTGTACTGTCTTGGGTTTGTTTTTTGTTTTGTTTTTTATCTTGAGAGATTTGTTGGAAAGTAATCCTGATTTATTTTAGTTTTTCAACAAAGGTTGATATTTGTCTTTGAATGTTTTAGAAGTCAATTTACAT